>CM031233.1:22729325-23354325 GCA_018340775.1 Taxus wallichiana var. yunnanensis
CATATAAGCCATAAGGAATGGAGATCATAAAAAAATATTTTCATGGATATACAGAAATAGGTTTGGAGTTACTGTGAGGACTGTATATATGGGAAAAAAGTATGAGTAAGGTTTCTCAAGGTTGGACCTAAAAGAAAGAGAGTAAGTTAGAGCCGGTGCATTCAGATGTGTGGGGCCACTTAGGTATCTTCTCTGGGGTTCAAGTTATTATGTTACTTTTATTGATGATGCAACAAGGAAAGTTTGGGTTTATTGTATTAGAAACAAATATGATGTATTTGACACTCATGCTAAATGGAAAGCCTTGGTAGAGAATGAAATAGGTCTTAAGCTAAAATGTCTCAGTTAGATAATGGAGGGCGTATTCAGAAATGAATTTGATGATTAATGTTCTAAGAATGGAATCCTGCATGAAAAATATGGTTCTAGAACTCCACAAGTAGAATGGGGTATCGTAAAGGAGGAACATAAATAATAATGGAATGTGTTAGGAGCATGAGGTTACATACAAGACTCGCTTCTTTCTTTTTGGGCATAAGCGAGTGAGCACAACGTGTACTTGATAAATAGAGGACCCTCAAGTGCCTTGGATGGAGGCATACACGGGAGGCTTAGTATGGTAAGAAAGTTGATTATTCATTTCTTAGAGTCTTTAGATGTGAGGTGTTTGTCCATATAGACAAGGATGATAGGACCAAGCTAAAGGCTAAATCAAAAAAATGTACTTTCATTGGTTATGGTGGTGATGACTTTGGATATAAATGTTGGAGTATTAAGGAAAATAAAATCATTCGATCTAGGGATGTGGTATTTAATGAGAAATTCATGTATAAGCAGTACTTCTTAGGAAAATAGAGAAGAATCCAAGAAAGAATATGCAATGGTAAAGGATCTTCCAGGATGGGAAAGTAACACATGAATCGGTTTAGGAACCTCCTCAAAGCAGTAACCCCAAACTCCTATATTGAGGAGGTCTTCTAGGGTAAGAAGAGAGCCCGAATTTTTTTCTCCTTCTCTTTATTATTTATTACTCACCTTTGATAGTGGAGAGCCGAGAGCTTTGATGAATCAATGCAGGTAGATGCTAGGAAGAAGTGGGAGCAAGCCATGGATGAGGAGCATCAGGCTCTCTGGAGAACCAAACATGGGATTTGGTGAAGCTACATGAAGGAAAAAAAGAGTATTACAAAACAAGTGGGTGTTGAGTCAAAGAGGAAGAAGGAGGCAAGAAAAGATACAAGCCCCGGTTGGTGGTCAAGGGGTTTACACAAAAAAGGTATAGATTTTGATGAGATTTTTTTCTCCGTAGTAAAAATGACTTCTATTAGAACTGTTCTAGGAATAGTTGCAGCAATAGACTTGCACTTAGAAAACTTGATGTAAAGATTGCATTTCTCCATGGTGATTTTGAGGAGGAACTATATATGTAGCAAACCCAGGAGGGCTATAAATTCAAAGGTAAAGAGGAGATGGTGTGCAAACCGAAGAAGAGCTTGTATGTCTTAAAAAAATCTCCACGTCAATGGTATAAGAAATTTGATAGCTTCATGATGGAGCAAGGTTATATTAGATGTCATTTTGACCATTGCATGTATACAAAGAAATTTGAGTATGACAGTTATATTATCCTATGTCTGTATGTGGATGACATGTTGGTTGCAGGTAAAAACATACAGGAAATAAAAGTACTCAAGAAGCAACTAAGTGAATCCTTTGCTATGAAGGATTTGGGGGCAGCAAAAAAATCCTTGGTATGAGGATATCTCGAGATAGGAAGGAACGGAAGCTGACTTCATCTCAGAAGAGTACATTAAGAAATTCTTGGAGAGGTTTAATATGTAGGATGTTAGACTAGTTGGGAGTCCTTTGGCAGGCCATTTCAAGTTATCAAAGGAGCAAAGATCCCAAGACAGAAAGGAGAGAAAACAAATGTCTAAGGTACCTTACTCATTAGTAGTTGGCAGTTTTATGTATGCCATAGTGTGCACCAGGCATGATATTGCCCATGCAGTGGGAGTGGTGAGTAGATTTATGAGTGATCGAGGTAGAGATCACTGGTAGGTAATAAAGTGGATCCTTCGGTATTTGGGAGGGACCATGGGGACGCTTTTGTGCTACTGATGGATCAAACATCACTTTGTGTGGCTATGTAGATTTAGATATGGATAGAGATGTAAATAGCAGAGGAGCATGATAGGTTATGTTTACGCAGTGTAGGTGGGACAACGGTGAGTTGGATTTCACGACTACGAAGTTGGTGGCTTTGTCAACCACAGAGGTGAAGTATGTTGATGCCACAAAGGCAAACAAAGAAATGATTTGGTTACAAAAATTACTTGAGGATTTGGGGCATAAGCAGGAGGAAGGAAAGCTACATAGTGATAGTCAGAGTGTTATACACCTAGCTAAGAACTCTGATTTCCACTCTAGGATGAAGCATATACAATTAAGGTACCATTTCATTAGGACAACTTTGGAGGAAGAGAAGTTGAAGTTGGAGAAGATCGATACCAATTAGAATCCTAGACATAATGAATAAGGTGGTCATAAGGGAAAAAATGAAGTTGTGTTCAACTTTGGTTGGTCTTCATAGAAACTAGTGAAGGGTTGAGAAGCTTTCTTAGAGGAAAACTAGTCTCAAAGTGGGAGATTGTTAGGTTGTGGAGCCTGTTTTCATGTGTGAAAGTGTTGAAGACTATACACTAAGAGTACTATACACTTTTCATGTATCCTCACTGGGTTCTGGGCCGGGGGGCCCGAGCGGGGTCCAGGTGTGGCAACTCCCCAGTAGTGTGGGTTCAGGTGTAACCCTTGATTTTTGGGCCTTAAAACGCGTGCCTGATATATTGGGAAACATGATTTTCTAATATGGGCGGGATTTTTACCCATAGGTTTATGGGACGGTTTTTGCCCATGGTTTTGATACCCATGGTTTTGTAAAACTGCTTAAGTAGTTGTCTATTTATATGGTTTTATGCATATGATAGAAGGATGAAAAACATTGTAGAGATGTGCTTTGAATTCGCGTGTGATTTGTGTAGAGTTTGTTGAGCATAGCTCCAAATAGATCCTGGGTATTGTATTTATAGAGTGGTGGCTTGTAATAAAATTTGAGCAAGTGATTCTGGTGGACGTAGCCCAAATTGGGTGAACCACGTTAAATCTTGTCTCTTTGTGTTGTGTTATTTTATTTTGCACTTTTATTTGAGATCTATAATATTTTCTGCAAATTAGTTTCTCATGCTGCGATTCTATGAGGGATTATTCTCGCATATTTTATCCCTTATTCCCTAACATATACTTGCATTACTTTCTTATAATCCTCAACAAGAAAGAACTCAATCATCTATGAAAAAAACAAGAATAATTCCAACTTCTTCCTTTACTCATACTTGAATTCACTCCAAATCACTTACTAAAATGAGTAAATGTGTTTGTTAATTTCTCTCACCGAATAGAGAATGGAAAGATGAAATGATCGATTTGAGAAGAGCAAACATTTGAAACTATCTGATTCCTCATTTTAAGGCGTCATGGTGTAGAATCTCCGCTATCTCGTAGGGGTGGTCAGAGAATTGATGCAGAGGTTCTGTGACCATTAGTGCTTGAAGGGAGGTGGTTCCACAACCTCTACTATGTGAAGAGTGGCGAAATCTGAAACAATCAGAGGTTCCATAACCAATGCACAATCATCACACAAAATAGAACAAGAAATGGTTTATTTTGTCGTTCAAATGTGTTTGTATCACCATAAGCCTAACTTAATCATTTCCAGAATAA
The DNA here is from genome assembly GCA_018340775.1 of Taxus wallichiana var. yunnanensis. Classification (NCBI taxonomy): domain Eukaryota; kingdom Viridiplantae; phylum Streptophyta; class Pinopsida; order Cupressales; family Taxaceae; genus Taxus; species Taxus wallichiana. Next base: position 22,733,106 of record CM031233.1, read on the forward strand.
TGAACATGCTGAGGGTATACAATGAAAGTTTCAATAGGAGAATACATAGAATAGGAAACTTCTATATCATTTTTTGGATCAAATTTTTATGTAGACAAATTTTCTTATTATGCGGTGAAGAAAAAAACACTAAAGACAAGTTGTGTTCTTTGTTCACTAACCCCAAAACCAATGCACCCTTACTATTGAGCTGCAAAAGATTCTTGATCCATTAGTGTAACCATGAGGGGATCAAAATAATTTTTTTGGGATAGATGGTGGATAGTTTTTGACTAAACTCCTTGCAATAATTTTGAGGTACCACAATATTTCTTGAGGAAAATTTATTGTGAGTTCATCCTCAATGAAATACCAAACTATTTATTTATTCAAGAGTCCAAGGCAAAGAGGAAAAGCCTCTACAAAGGATAGATTAGGGGCACAACATTTGCATAACTGACCACTTATACCCCATTCTCACCCATCTATTTAACATGTTTTAGTTCCTTCATTTTATGAAGAAGACCATGGAGGTTGAGACACTTGAGTCTATTATTTATTTGAAACATTCATTACTTCAACATGGCACCCATCTCTCCCAAGATGATGAGGTTGGTCCTTTGAGGAATCAAACATCATATAACATAATTTTTATGCTTGTGGGAGTATAAACACCTATATGATTGATGAGGTTGATCCACAACCTAGCTAGGATTCTTCATAGCCTAGTGAGGTTGCTCCATAACCTAGTCAAAATTGGCGGTGTGAGCTCAAAACCGAGTTGTTTTCTAAGAGGTGAGTTGATCAAGAGCCATCATTGAGTTGGGAATATCCTTGACTGAGTTGTTCTAGTGAGTTACAAAATCAAGCTACAAGACGAGTTGTGTTTACCAACCGAGATGGTTGAAAATCAAGTTGATTATTTTATGACCATTTAAAAGGAAACCCTCCCATGTTACATTTTACCCCCTCTAAGTTAGAATAGAGTGGCGTGTTATAGGCCGAGTCAATATTGGATGAGTTGATCATTTGCATCGTGGTGAGTTGACTATTTTGAATCAAGTTACTATGAGATACCTAGCCAAGTTTCCCGTCGAATCGTGCCATCCAACACCAAAAATGAGCCAATGGATTGAGTGAGTTGCGTAGGTTGGAATCCCATGCAACCCCAATGAGCCACCAAACTAGTGGAAAACCCTTCCAAATGGGGATTGGGTGAAACCCACATACTCCTCCCTTGCCTCTTACGAGACCTTCCAAACCCTCCACATGGTGTCTCCTCCAAGTGAAGGCTCACACTTGTAAGAAAAAAAAGGCTTTAAACATAACAAACAAATAATGCAATAATCAATGGAGGTAAAATAAATGTTACAAAATAATAAATGATGTAATAAGAAAATAACACATGTGGCTCAAATTTGGTATACCTGGTAACGCTACACTTTCCTCAAATTTACACACACCACATGGACACCCCTCATAGCTAACACATTGAGTTTTTAAGGTTAGTCACTTTAAAAACTATTTTTATATCAAGTCCTTCATGTCATATTAGATGTGTTATATGGGCTTTATTGGATAGCCAAGGGGTGATAAGCCATTGGAAGAGGGAAGGTTATGATGTCAACCCCCATTTCCCAATTTTCGATTTTAAAACTTGGAGCAAATTTTATTTTGAACCGTTAAAGATAGTGGAGAAAACTATCACTAAACCAAGCTAGTTATAACAACCCCCCCAAAATTTAGTGAGAAAAACACTATTTTGGGAAAAAATGTTTTTATTCTTTTATGGACCCTAAAAATTGATTTGAGACCACTTTTGTAAAAGGAGGGGTGCTCAAAAGGCCAGTGTTATCCCAAATTTGCACCCCTACAAATTCGGATAACCTATTCAAAATTTGAAGTACAAATATGTGACGTTATGACAACCATCAAAAGAGAAAGGAAGTTTAGAATGGCTTAGACAAGTCAATGGAGGGGTATATGAGTCCAAAAAGTACCTACGAAATCATTTTCCATGTCCTCCATGGTGGAAAATATGGGACGTCTTGAAACATCATACACTTTCCTAGGTAACTCATTCTTTTGGCGCACAACTAGCAACCCCTGAGATGAAAAAAGGTCCATTTATAGCTTTAAAGTGAAAATTGAATCTTGAGACCACAACCATTAGATTTAGTGGGTCGTCCTTTTTCAAGAAGAATCATATAAAATTTCACCCCAAAATTCATTTGGGAGCTAGAGATATCACCTTCACAAGTTGGTCCCGAGTTGCGAGGGTTGGATGGGGTTCGACGACCTAAGGGTTGGATGGCTTGGTTAGACGACACGGAGGTCGGAAAAACTTGGTTGGATGGCACCGGGATTGGATGTTCGGGGTTTGAAAGCTTGCTCCAGCTCATTTTCTGGTTGTATGACCTATAAGTTGAACAACTATCTAACCCAATGTGGTTGAACAATTGTAAGTTAGAGGATGAATCAACCGTTGTGGTTGGATGTCCCACTCACAATTTTTACAAATCAATGGTTAGGACGTCATTCCAAACCGGTATAAAGGATGACCCACATGATGGATGGGCCATCAACAAAAATATCAGCTGTGAGAAGAACATTAATGGTGGTAATTGAGATTGTTCAACTACCTGTCAGGTTTTTAATGCTACCTATCAGGAATTTAATGTAGGGTAGGTGAGACAAATTTTCTATATAATGTAGTTGAACCCCTCATTTAAAGAGGGGATTTTCTGAGAATTGTAAAGGAACTCTGTCAAAAATTTTCCAGAAGCTTTTTGTGAGTTGCATGCCTCAAATTTGGGCATTCAACAAATATTTCTTGCCTTATGTGTATCTACTTTGTAATGGATTGTGCATCCTTTTGAGCAATAAATTTTTGTTTTGTGGCTATTTCTGCCCTAGCTCGAGTTAAGTTGCATTTCTTTCCTTCTATTACATTTGTAAATGTATTGTGCATATCTTATTCCTTTTCAGGACCTAGATATGTTGTGCCACACAAAAATGAGGATCTAAATGTGGTTTTGGATTGTGGAACTTCTATCTACCCTTCCTTGCTTCATTTTGTTCCTATTTTCACTCACTAGGAATCTCTCCAACCCTATTCTTGGTGCTATCACCACCCTTAGTTTAGGATTTCTATTTTATGCATCTCCTTCTCACCTTGGACCCTTGGCATTTTAGAGTAGAGTTAGATAGTTGCATTTCAATTCCTAGGAGTAGTTTAACATTATGAGTAGGTAGAGAAAATCATTCTTCTATGAAGTTATACCTCAATTAAAGTCCCAAAAATTAGATACAATCCCATGTTATCTCAAACTCTGAGTTGTCTATGATTTGGGGATGGGTGTGTATTTGAGCTCCGGCAGATTTTGGCATGCCTGATGGGACAAGAATTCATAGCTATACATTTGATAGGTGTTTACTTTGGTTTATATTTCATTTCATCAAGTTTTTGTGCTCTTGGTGGAATTTTAGCCTTGGAGGCATGTTCAAGCACATCTGGTGACTCCACTAATCTAACTAACCCATTATCTCGATTCATGAGACATTTCCCTTTTCTTTCCATTCATTTTCATTTTTCTTCCATATCTTTCCATTTTCATTCATTCATGAAGTTGTGCAATCATGACTTATTTTACTTTCAGGGATTCTTATTTGAAGTAGAAAAACCATTCCCCTCCATCCCCACAGTTTCAAAATCCTCATATAAATTAGTATCATGAGCCCCATCATGAAAGTATACCCACCCTCTAATCACCCATATGGTTATTCATTTAACCAAAATGTTTAGTAAGAACAAGGTTATACAGGTGAGGGTGGAAATTTCATCGAAGAATATGATTTCTAGAAGCGTAGATCGAGAGATAGAGAGATGAGAATGACACATGAGGCCAGAGTTACATGCATAGTTAAGGTGACCACGATTGGTTTTATAAATCCATAGCCATGGATAAGTTTGTGCATCAAACTAGTTCAACCCTCAATAAAAGCTACAATTTTTGGCTGAAATAATGCCATAGATTGCAAAGTGGGTTGAAGAAATGGAGGCTTACCAATCTAGTGTTAGGAAACCATGTCAATGGGGTAACCCTACACTTCCATCCTACAACCCTCCCATTCCTCCTCCCCAACCTATACCATCTCATCCTGAGTTTCATATCCCTAGCTTCTTGCATGCTTCCCCCATCATGGAATCCACTTTTCCATCTTCCATCCTTCCATCCCATCTAAATTTTCTACCCTTTTTTCTCCCAAACCCAAAACCCTCCATAGAAAGAAGAATCCATACCTTCCCTTCCACCACCTCAACTAATGATAACATCAGTTGAACCCCAACCCAACCATCCTCTTGTAGTCCCAAACCCATTTTGGGAGGAACAAAATCAAAATATCAATCAAGGGGAGGAGAAGATTGAGGAGCCTAGCAAAGAGGAGCTTGCAAGAAACTTGAGAGAGTGGGCTGCAAGGTTTGACATTGCTCAAATCCCCTTGATGACTAAGCCCTCACCTAAGGTTGGAGTTTGAGAACAGGTGGTGGGAATTGAGTTTGTAACATCGCTGAGAGAAAGAACATGAAAATGATGATGAAAATTCTATTTAATCTTAAAGTGTAGTGTGCATGATGCCACTATTTTTTCATAGGATGTCTATCATTTACCAGCTTATAGAGTCAGAAAAGGAAGAAGAAACAACTCCGAATTTGAAGAAGAGGAGCATGTTCATGCTATGGAGAAGAACCATATTAATCCTAGAGGACTTGAATGAAGAGCATGCTACACAAGAAGCTTCAATCCTTCCTCCCACTTCATTCTCCCCAAATTATGATGTTGAAGAGAAGTTTGAGCTCTCAAACTTCATGTTTGAGGAAGAAAGGAACCATGATGAAAAAGTTTCAGATTTAGAAGTCATCATGGAGGAAGGAGATCCCTTGGCACAACATGACAATGAGGAGGAATATTATCTGTTAGACTTGGAGGAGTGCTTTGATGGAGAAGAGCCAATGGAAATATTGACTTTTGTTGCTCCATAATTCATCCTCCAACATTAAGAGCTTGCTACCATAGAGGAGAGCATGCAAGAGCAACCTGTATTTCATGACATTCCTCTTGGAAAAAGGTTAGAAGGATTGAATCTTTTGAGTTTCACACCGTATAAGGAGGAATAGAATAAGGATGTCACCACTTTTGAATCAATCATCAAGGCAATAAACAATTGTGCGTAGATGAGAAATAAAGAGAATATTAGCTCACAAACAACCCCACTTCTCAAGAAGGTTTGTATGAGGACTTCATTATTGAAGCTAGAACTCACTCAGTAGGGGGAAAATCCAATGGATCAGGTCGTTCCCCATCGTGTACTTAGCTTCATTGGAGCCGAAAGAGCAGCCACAACCGGTTGTGCTTATCTCCAAGCATGAGGATGATCATCAAAGTGCCAAAGGTCAACAAAAATGCCTCCGACCAAATGCATGAAAAATTAAGGAGGTAATAATCTTGTGTTTTTCTAATACTTTGAGGAACTTGGGAGTGCAAGGCATGTTTGCATCTCTGCCATGTGATTTTGTTACCAAATATATTACATGGACACATTTTCAAAGAAGGGAAGCTACTTATCCCCGCCGATTGTAGGATTTGTTCAAATTCTCTTTGTATCTAGTTAGGATAGAGTAGGAGTAGGTTTGATTTTAGGAGAAGAAGTTCTTGTGCACACTCTTGTATGTTTCAATTCAAGCATGTATGATTTCATTTTTGTACATAGTTTTTGCATGGTTGTTGCTCAAAGACAGCTTTTAACATGATTTCTTGGAGAGATAATGTTGTAGTAAGGAGTTTAATGTTGTAAGGAAGAGTTGTTATCTTCAAGAAAATCCAAATGTACAACAACTAAATCAGATTTGGGAGAGTTTCAGAGGGCTTCATCCTTCATCCCATAGATCATATTTGTAGAGAAAGAGAATCCCAAAATACAAACAAATTTACACTCATCTTAATTTCAATATTTTCTTAGATAGATTTGGAAAATATAGGTAGCAACATGTCAGTCCATGGTTCAACAATGTTAAGCAAACTTGAAATCATAAATTCAAAGGGCAAAGTTAGTCCAGGCCATGTTGTTAAATCAGCAAAGACCTTGGATGCAAATTAGGTTTCTAAGTTGATTCTAGAGCATCCAAAGTGTGATTGCACAACATGGAAACCTCTCTCAAGTGTGGGACTTGTGAAAATGAGAGAGGAATCTCCAGATTAGAGGCTGGTTCCTCAAAATCCTCGATTTATATCTATATTTTACACAACTACAGAGGTTCTAATCCTAATTCTACCTTATATTGCGAGGAGACAGGGATAAAAATGTAAAAATGAAACTAAACTAAAGATGGTGATGCACTAAAAGGAGTGGTGAAACATTTCTTGCCATATAAATAGACACAAATTCATGAAATGCAACAAGGAAAACATACACAAGCTGATAGATGTAATTAGAGGTCTTGAAATGAAGTAAAACAATACAAACAGAGGACTGAAAGCATTCATAGAGTTTACTTCATCAATTTCATGAAAAAATCTCTTGCATTCCACCATCAAAGAGGTATAAACCTCCATACAAACTGTGAAAAAGGTCCGATTCTTGCAACTATCACTTCTTTGGAGGTGAAAGAAGAAGTTTTCAATGCCAAAAGTGTTCAACCATCAAGAAATGAGCCAAATCTGCTTTTACAATGCATGGGTCGAGCCAGGAGAGAGAAAACATAAAAACATGGGAGCCCATTCCTCATTGATGGAAAATGCATTAAAAACAGCATGGAGGACCTTACAAACCCATACCCCTGTTATTTTTGACCATATTGGAGAAGAATGCGACCCATTACGTATTAAATTTGGTTGTGGAAATGTCATTTCTCGCCATGAACACGTACCAGAACTGTTTTTGAAATTTCTCTCTCAAAACTAAACCAAAATTAGAAATTGACCATGGAATCATGTAGAGAATTTTAACATGCTTTCCAATGATATAAAGAATGTGAAAATATGAGCTCTGGATCAAAAGATATGATCATTTGAAGATTTAGGGCAAAAACGGCCCAAAAACGGATCGGCGGGAATTTTTTTCAAATTTTACCTCTTTCTTGTCTTTGGAATTTTTTTCAAAATTCCACATGCTCCACTATCGGATGCCACATGGTAAGCTCGATTCGATCTGAAATTCTCTCTCCTTCTCTTTTCCACGGGTTTTCCTTTGAAAATCGACCTTTTTATACTCTTTTGGAAAAATTTCAAATTTGCCTCCGACCCCCGAACTCCTCTGCCATGTGGCAGCTTCCTATTGGCTGCGGGCCTCAAATGGGAAAATTTTCCACAAAAACTCCACTGAGCCATAACTTGAAAAATATAAGGAGTTAGGAGGCAAACTTTACCTTTCTGGAAAGCTGAGAGAGAGCTCTATCTGATGGTGCCATTTCTAGAAAGCCTTGAGTGCCTGAAAATCAAAAAATGTAGACTGAGGCACAAGAGAGGCAAGAACACAAGGAGTTAGCCACAAAAATGAGCTGGGGCACCATTTTGGATAACAATTTTGGTGACTCAGAGGGGTCATCTACCTGCTAGATGAAAATACTAGTTTCCTGAAGCAGTCCATTGGGCATGGAGTCATCAAATTTTCTGTTTGGAACCCCAACTTGACTTAGAATGTTGCAAGGAGGAAGATGGAATATCACTTGATGGAAGCAAGGACTACAAAACATCTCCATGGACAGCAAGTTGTGCCAAAGCACTTAGGGGAAACAAAACTAACCTACAACAAAACAATGTGCAAAGCACTTGGAGGAATGAAAATCTAATCTAATATTTACAAGGTGGTAAATTTCCCTCTAGAAGCAACGCTTGAGATAGATTCCATTGACTGGAATCTGCAGTTCTTCACCATCCAATGAGGCCAATTGGAAAGCATTGCTGTTCTTGCACTTCGTGACCATGTATGGGCCACTCCAAATGGCATCAAATTTTGAATGCCTTCCCGGTTTTGCTCTATCCACATCCCATTTCAACACTAGATCTCCAACCTGAAAAGATCTATCCTTGGCCTTCCTATCAAAGGTATTTTTGATCAAAGCTTGATCCTTTTCCATTGCTTGGGATGCCTGATTTCTGACCTCCTGCAGCTCCATCAACTCTGCATATCTCACTTCCATGGGCCCAAACTCTAGCAACTCTAACTGCTTCATGAGTTCCAATGTTGGCAACTCAAGTGACATGGGCAAGATTGCCTCTCTTCCATAAATAAGCTTGAATGGAGAGTTACCCGTGGATCTTTTGGGAGTTATCCTATCAGCCCATAAGGCTGATTTCAATTTGGTATGCCAAGACCTCGATTCTCATCAAGAGTCCTCCTAATGATCCTCAACAAGTTCTTGTTTGTAGACTCGGCCCAGCAATTACCTTGAGGGTAATAGTTTGATGAAGTGATTAGGTAGATCCGTTCTTGATAGCCCACTCAGTCACCTTGGATCTAATGAATGCCAATGCATTATCTGAGATTATTGTAGCAGGTATACCAAATATGGTTGCTATCCCCTCATAAAAGTCTAAGATGCTGGACTCATTTGCTTCTTTGAGTGCTACTTGCTTACCCATTTGGTGAAGTAGTTCGTGGCTGTCAAAATCCATTTGTGCCCTTGACTTGAATTGGGATTAATGACTCCAATGAAGTCCAAACCCCATTGCATGAATGGCTGGTCAACTGAGATTGGATGCAATGGAAGGGCAGCAAGTCTCTCTTTTCCTGTGAAGAATGCACAATTCTTACACCTCTTAATCCATGCATAGCAATCACCGAAAATTTTAGGCCAATAATAACCAGCCTTCATGATTATTAGAGCAGTACATCAGTCTTGGTGCAAAATGACCACCAACTCGGTCCACCATGGAATTCTTCCAACACCCTATGAATCTGATTTGTGCTAACAGATCTCAAGCAAAGCACTCCATTCACATCTTTCTTGAACAAAACTCCATCAACAATGGCATATGGAACAGCCTGCAATTTGAAGTGTCTTCTTGGGGTCTTGTTCATCTCCAGGAGGGCATAGGCCTATGCTTAGGAAGTGCATTATACCTTGGGTCCAGAAAGGAGTGGGGGCAGCATTGTTTTCTTCTTGAGTGCCACATGGCTCATGGCTATCTTGAACTATCAAAACAACCTCTTCTTCATTGTATACTTCTTTTTGCTTCCCAAAACCAGCTTCTCACACAATCCTTTCCTCTTACCAGCTTGGTGATCTTGATCTCAATGTCATACTCCATGACACGGTGATCCAACCCTGCCCTTTTCTCGCTCAAATCTTTGTTGAGGAGGAAGTCCTTAACCCCAGACATGTGAGACCAGCAACTCGGACCTTGTTGTTTGAGACTAAATGCTTGAATTTCTTCAAGCTTCGACATCGCGCAAAGACATGCTTCTCAATAAAAGAGTACTTCACCTCATAGTCATCTAGGCTCGTCAAGAAGGAAATTGGCTGCTCATCATTATCCTTGTTCTCGCTGTACCAAAATGGCAGAAATAGTGTCATTACCTCCAAATGCATAGAGGATGAAATCCTTGGAGAAGTCCCAGTTGATGAGAGTTGGTGCTTGAGAGATAGCTTTTTTGATTGCTTCAAAACTCTCCTTGCCTTCTCGCTGTCCACTTGAAAGCCATGCTCTTCTTTAACATTTTGGTGATGGGCTTGACAAGGGCTGAAAAATCTGGGACAAACCTCCGAACAAAGTTTATCCTCCCAAGAAACTCAAGGGATTTCCTGTGGATTGGCAATGGTAGTGCTCTTATGGCTTTGACTCTCTTTCGATCAATTGCTAATCCTTCTTTGGAGACAATATGGTCAAGGAGCTTTCCTACATGTGAAAGAAAGATACACTTCTTAGGATTCAAAGACACTCCAAATTTCCTACACCTCGTGAAAACTTGTCTCAAATGAGAGAGGAGGTTTGCTGCATTTTGGAAAAAACAAAGTGATATCAACAAGGTAAATCAGCACCAGTTGTTAATCAAACCTTTGAACGCCATGTCCATTGCTCTTTCGAAAGTAGCACTAGCGTTGGACAACCCAAATGGCATTTTCATGTATGCATAAGTTCCCCATTTGGTTGTGAAGGCTATCTTGAACTCGGTCTTCTTCCTTCACCATAATTTGATTGTAGCTTGAGTAGCCATCAAGTAGTGAAACCTCTCTTGAGCCACCCATAACTTGTAAGATTTACTCCATGGAAGGGAGTGGGTAATGGTCCTTGAGAGATGCTCTATTTAAGTCTCTCGAAATCAACACATAATTTGATCTCTCCACTCTTTTCTCGACTAGAACCAAGTTGGAAACCCAACTAGAATGCTTGATTGGGAATATGATTCTTGACTCAATCATCTTGTCCAATTCTTTCCTCATGAGAGGCTCCATGTGTGGATTGACCGGTATTTGTTTCTCGTCCCGACAGCTTAGTATTTGGATCCAATTCAATGGTATGCCGAGCTAAGTTGGGATTGAAACCTTTCAAATCTTCATAGCTCCATGCAAACACATCAGTGGAACTCTTGACACAAAATTGCATTTAACTCATACCTTTCTTGATCAGGTTGTCATCTTTCCAATTTGCAATGGTTTGTTCTCTTCCACCAAGATGGATACTGAATCTTCTCTCTTGACCTGAATGTTTGCTTTCTCTTTCCTAAACTGATCATTGGGATTAAAAATGGACTCCAAAGTGATAAGTCCCTTGGGTAGCTTGTTAGTTCTCAGCTGTACCACTTGGTCACCATACTGTTGTTCCAGTTTTTCTTGATTCTTAGCTGAGAACTCAGCTTCTTCTTGCAAGAAATGGATGATTTGCTGGTCATTCTCAAATACTTGCCAACTGACATTGTTATCCAGCACTAAAGGCCTCACAATCACGTGGATGTTTGCCTCGTACCTTGTCTTTTTGAATGCTTTCCACAATGTCAAAGGCTTCCCCATCATTGGCGTGTAAGCCCACAAGCCACTTGATTCTCTTTCCTAGGAATGGATTTGATGCCAAAACCCTAAAAATCTTCCATGAGGTCCCACACCCTATTCTTGTAGCACCCGAGTAGATCATTGTTGGCAACATGCTGTCCCTTGACCTGATTTACAATCAATTCACTGTCACCAAAGACTTTCAAGTTCTTTATTTTCTTCTTGATTGCCCAATGCATCCCTTGCACCAAGGTTTCATATTCAACAGCAGTTATTGGAGCATGCAAACTGAAATCTAAAAGCTGAATAGTACCTTACTCCTTGAGGTGAAACAAGCATGGCTCCACCTCCTGCACCTTGTCTACTTCTTGATCCATCAAAAAACAGCTGCCATACCTCATTTTAATCCTTGTGGTTTGGCTTGGTGATGTTAGGAATAGGCTGATTTTCTTCATGTATACAATAGACCCGTAGCTCGATTTTTCTACTTCTTGATAAGGATCAAAAGCATGTACCTTGTTTGCCCATTCATCAAGAGTTAGATCTGGGATGCTCCCAACCTTGGTGTCAGCTTCATCGGTGCTTGGGTGGTCTTCTTGATCAAATGCTAAACAATTGGCGTTGATCTGACTTGGAGTGTAAGGCTCAATGTGGAAGTTTGCAATAGGTTCAAACCTGATTGTAGCCTTAGTTCCATACCTCATTCTGAACAGCATGTGTGACCAATCAGCAGAAAAATATCCCCCAATCTTGGCTGTGAAGTCCCTTGACAAGCATAGGGCAAAGAGTGGTGGAAGGTCTATGACTGATACATCTTGTGAAACAACAACATTTGGACATGCATGCAAGGTAAGACTCAAGTTTCTAATCACCCCAACTGTTGTTACTACTGTCCCATCCAGTTGCACTACCCCTTTGGATATGGTTTCATACTGGAGCCCTAGCTGATCAACTATTTGTTTAGGCATCACTGAGCTACTTGCCCTGGAATCTATCATGAAATTGTGCACTAACTGATTTCCAATGATTAATGAAACATAGAAAGGAGGGGGATTCAACATTTTACCTTGCTGTCCTCCATGATTTCCCTCAGGCTGGGTAGCATTTGTGAGAACTTTCTCTTGCATCTGAACTTGCTGATTCGAAGTTGGCCAGTCCTTCATGGCAGCTTGTAACAAGTCTCTTTGGCCTGGGATAGATAGGGATTCCCACATTGATATATTAACATTTGTCTTCTTCATCTGATCAATGATACTGAATGGTGATGAAGGATCTCTTTGCTGTCCCTTTGCTTGTACATTCACTCCTTGCACGTGGGCAACAATAACTAGTATTTGAGTTGGTCTAGGAGCTGTTCTTGGCTGCCCTTGTGCATTTGAAATTAGATTTTGCTTGCCAACCATTTGTGGAGCCATGGAAGGTTGTGGATTGGTTGGAGCTAATGGTCATTCTTCACCCATTCTTTCTTTTGACCTTGTGTTGGCTGCAACACCTTGGGAAACCGCCTGATTCATGCCATAAAAATCTCTGCGCACAATTTACCAACGTGGTGTCATTTGGGGCTGATTGCTGTTGGAATGTTTCTTGTTGTTGGCTATTTCCTTGACTGCCCTCACCCTCCACACTAAGTAGTTATCACCATTAATGCTTGATTCAAAGCACCATTGAAGCACATGTATTGGTTATGAGGTTCATTGCATGGAAAACACCATTCATACTCCTAAGTAATGTTGTTTTGTGTTGGCACTAATGCCTTAGAGGTAGATATGTCATTTGGATTGTAGGGCTGAAATGGTCTATTGGTGGGAGGCCTTGTTTGATTCATATTTGCAGCTGGATTAGGTGGTCTTTGTGGTTGGTATGGCTGCCTGTTAGGCTGAGCTTGGGGCTGGTAAGAAGGTCTAAAACCTTGGGCTTGTTGCCTCTTGAGAGTAACCAACTCATTGCCTAGGTTTTGCAGTTGCTTCATGACTTCTTGAAGCTCATTTGGGGCACTTGGAGATGAAGTAGAAGCTTCATTTGAACTCTAATTTCTAGGAGTGGGAGAAGGAGCCAAATTAGGTGCTTGATTGGTATTTGGACTCTCTAAACTTGGAAACAATGGCATGGGAGGTCTAGGGGCTAGTTTTCCAGCTTGGATCAAACAATTTTCAGCCCTAATGGCAATGCTATAAGCCATAGGGATAGTTATGCCTCCCATGGACTGAATCAACATAGAAATATAAGAATTTAGAGCTTTGAGATAATAGAGAAAAGCACCTTCATTATGTTGGCCTGATTGCCACTGGAATTCTCTCCCAAGTCTTTTGAAATCTAAAGTTGAAATTGGTCAGCTGTTCATTGGGAGCTCTCTTGATGGTTGTCAGCTACTCCAAAAGAGACAAGTTGTCTCCCTTCTCTCCAAATTGCTCATGAAGTGCTATACACAGCTGATTCCAATTTGTGATAGAACCAACTCCAAGGCTTCTAAACCATTGCAATGCTTTCCCCTTGAATGAAGATGCGCAAAGATTTGACAACCACTGTGTCTCATTGATTTCATGAATTACACAAAGGTTGGCAATGTCTTTAACATGATCACCTGGAGTAGTCTGATTCTCTCCAGTGAAGTATGGAATGTTCTTCAAGGCTACAATTGGAATTGGATGTTGTGCATTGAGGGAAAGTGGGTTGCTGCCTGTGAAATTGACATACGGATTCGGTGGTTGCGCCATTCTAATTGGTCTTAGAACCCTTGTTGATTGAATGAAAGGCCTACCAGGTGGAGGAGTTGAGAGAGTTCTGTTTGGTGGAGATGGAGACCTTTGGATTCTCCTCCCACTTTTCCTTACTCTTGGAGATAACTGCAGATATTCAAACAACACCTCTTCTTCTCCAAGACTCTTTACCTTGTAGTGATTCTTCTCATGAGTTTCGTGCCCAGCACCGCTGAAACCAGTTGATTCTTCCCCTTGGAGTCGCCAGATGTGTAATTTATAGCTCTTTTGAAGCAAGAAAATTGTAGCAGATGCACATCAACTTTGCTGCAATAAAAATGAGACCTCTAAGGTCCCACCGGGCGTGCCAAAACTATTGTTGCAAATCAGCAGCACCCTGGATGCAAATCAAGGTTCTGAATTGATGTTTTAGGCATCCAGTGTGATTGCACAACATGGAAACCTCTCTCCAAGTGTGGGACTTGTGAAATGAGAGAGGAATCTCCAGACAGAGGTCGGTTCCTCAAACTCCTCTAATTTAGATCTATATTTTTCACAAATGCAAGAGGTTCGATCCTAATTTTATCTTAATTGCAAGGGGATAGGGATAGAAATGCAAAAATTGAAACTAACTAAAGATGGTGATGCACCAAAAGGAGTGGTGAAACATTTTTTGCCATGTAAATAGACACAAATTCATGAAATGCAACAAGGGAAAACATACACAAGTCGATAGATGTAATTAGAGGTCTTAAATGAAGTAAAACAATACAAACAGAGGACTCAAAGCATTCATAGAGTTTGACCACAATTCCATGTAAAAATCTCTTGCATTCCACCATCAAAGAGGTATAAACCTGTTACAAACCGTGAAAAGGTCTGATTCTTACAAGTATCACTTGTTGGAGGTAAAAGAAGAAGTTTTCAATGCCAAAAAGTGTTCAACCATCAAGAAATGAGCCAAATCTGCTTTTACAATGCATACATGGGTCGAGCCCGAGAGAGAGAGAAAACGCAAAAAAACGTGGGAGCCCATTCCTCATTGATGGAAAATGCATTAAAATAGCATGGATGACCTTAAAACCCATACCCTATTATTTTTGACCATATTCGAGAAGAATGTGACCCATTCTCAGTATTAAATTTGGTTGTCGAAATGTCATTTCGCCATGGACACGTACTCAGAACCGTTTTTGAATTTTATCTCTCCAAACTGAACCAAAATTAGAAATTGACTATGGAATCATGTAGATAATTTTAACAGCTTTCCAATGATATAAAGAACGTGAAAATTTGAGCTGGATCAAAAGATATGATTGTTTGAATATTTAGGCAAAAACGCCCAAAAATGGATCTATGGGAAATTTTTTTCAAATTTTACCTCTTTTTTGTCTTTGGAAAATTTTTCAAAATTCCCGCGCTCCGCTGGTTGGATGCCATGTGGCAAGCTTTGATTCACTCGAATCTCTCTCTCCTTCTTTTCCGTGGGTTTTCCTTTGAAAATCGACCTTTTTATACTCTTTTGGAAAAATTTCAAATTTGCCTCGACCCCGAACTCCTCTGTCATGTGGTAGCTTCCTATTGGCTGCGGGCCTCAAATGGGAAAATTTTCCACAAAAACTCGCCTAGCCATAACTTGAAAAATATAAGGAGTTAGGAGGAAAACTTTACCTTCTCGGAAAGCCGAGAGAGAGATCTATCCGATGGTGCCATTTCCAGAGAAAGCCTTGAGTTCCTAAAAATCAAAAATGTAGACCGAGGCACAAGAGAGGCAAGAACACAAGGAGTTAGCCACAAAACGAGATGGGGCACCATTTTGGAAAAGCAGGCCATTAACAAAGTGACTCCATGCCCAATGGATGCTATACAGATAATGGTCTCTCCATCTAGTAGATAGATGTCCACTAGATGTCGCCAAACTGTTATCTCAAATTTGTACCCTTGTAAATTTGGATAACCTATTCAAAATTTGAAGTACGGGTATGTGAAATTTGACACCATCAAATTTCAGTCCCGTGTATCAAAAGAGAAAGGAAGTTTAGAATGGCTTGGCCAAGTCAATGGAGGGGTAGATGATTCCAAAAAAGTACCTACGGAAATCATTTTCGACACCTTACATGGTGGAAAAAATGGGGCATCTTGAAACATCATACACTTTCCTAGGAAACTCATTCTTAAGCGCACAACTAGAAAACCTGAGAAAAAGGGGCCATTTGGAGGTGTTAAATTCAAAATTGAATCTTGAGACAACCACCATTGGATTCAGTGGGTCATTTTTAGGTGGATTTAGTTGGTCCCAAGTTGCGAGGTTGGATGGGGTTTGGATGACTGGTAGAGACGACTTAGGGTTGGATGGCCCGGGGTTGGAGGGATGCGGTTATAAATCTCACCAAAGATCTCAATTTTTAGTTGTACGTCCTACATAAGTTGGACGACCATCTAACCCAAGTGTGGTTCGATGAATTACAAGTTAGAGGATGAATCACCTGTCATGGTTATATGACCCAATCACAATTTGTATGACTCAATGGTTAGATGACATTTACACCTAGTATAAATGATGGACCACATGATGGATGGATGGGCCATCAACAAAAATATCAGTTTTGAGTAGACCATTAATGGTGATAGTTGAGGTTGTTCAACTACTTGTTAGGTTTTTAATGGTACATGTCGGGAATTTAATGCGAGTTAGGTGAGACAAATTTTCTATATAATGTAGTTGACCCTCATTCAAGGGGTGATTTTCCAAGAATTGTAAAGGAACTCTATCAAAATTATTCTTGAATTTTTTTATGTGTTGAGGCCTTGAATCGGGAATTCAACAAAGATTTCTTTCCTTGTGTCTACTTTGTAATGGATTATGCATCCTTTTGAGCAATACAATATATTTTTTGTGGCTATTTCTGCCCTAGTTTGAGTTGAGTTGCATTTATTGTCTTCTATTACATTTGTAGATGTATTGTGCATATATTGTTCTTTTGAAAGACCCAGATTTGTTGTGCTCCATGAAAATGGGGATCTGAATGTGGTTTTTGACTGTGGAACTTCTGTCTACCCTTCCTTGCTTTGTTTTTTTCCTATTTTCACTCACTAGGAATATCTCTAACCATGTTCTTGGTGCTATCACCATGATTAGTTAGGATTTCTATTTTATACATCTTCTTCTCACCCTAAACCCTTGGCATTTTAGAGTAGAGTTAGATAGTTATATTTCAATTCATAGGAGTAGTTTACCATTAGGAGTAGGTAGAGGAAGTCTCGCCTTATCTAGAGGTCTGTCTTAGTTCAAGTCCCACACAGCCTTAAAGACATTCCCATGTTTTCTCAAACCCCAAGTTATCTATGATTTGGGGATGGGTGCACATTTGAGCTCCAAAAGGTGATTTTCAATAGTTGTTTTTGTGATTTTTTACATTGTGAGCCATTATGAGATCCGAGAGGCCATCTGTGGTCTCGCAAAACAATTTTTTTAGTTTTCATTCAACTTTCCACTTAGTTAGCTGTAATATTGTATATTTAGTCTATTTTTACATTAGTTTGTGTTAACATGCCATCTAGCTAAGAACAATTTAACCACCCATTATGGCAAACATTGTGTTGAAAATTTTCTTTCATGACTCGCAACTACTCTACGTGATTAAAAATACGACACATGGAAGACCACAATTCAAACTCAACTTGAGTTTACAGAAATTTGGAAAGTTGTGAATGGTTCAACAACCATATCAGCAAATGATGTAGCCCAACAATGACAATTTGATAGGAGCAATCAAAATGCCAAGTTGATAATCTTGTTCATAGTATCCGATGATGTGTAACCCACATTCGAGATGTCAAAACAACCTAAGAAGTGTGGGATAAATTGATCACATTTTACAAGGCCCGAAACAAGCATGCCATTTTACATTTGTAGAGTCTCTTACTTACACTGCAGTGAAGTCAAACAAGAAAGTGGAGGCTTTCTTGTGGAGAGTATTGTCGATAGAAAATTGACCGACAACTAAATCAACCCTTTTACCTATCGTAAAGGTTAAGACAAAATCGAACCAACTTTAATCGTATGAGGGACTTAGAAAATATTCTAAGTGTAGGGTAGTTTATATCTTAAATCATTTATAAAAAAACCTAAGATTATGGGAATATCATTTAATTCATTCAGAAAAAGAGAGAATATACAAACAAGAAAGAAACAAAGAAAAGACACACAAACAACAAAATAAAAGAGAAAAACATGAGACCAAACAAAACTAAAATAGACCACTTCTCTCCTTATATCCCATTTTGCATGACAAATATTCTCACAACTCCATACTATGATCATATAATTTATTGTTTAATTACCTTTATCCGACATAGTGAAACCTATAGAGAAGGTAACCTCTTGAAAAGGTAAAAGCCTTGAATAACACTTTTAACTCCTTTGATTAATAAATTGAAATATTCAAGGTCTTAAATATTATAAATCATACAATGAACCCAAGAAAAGTGATTACTCTTAATATTAATCCATAATAGATTGCCAAAATGGTTGTTGTTAGGATAAAATATTAATTATGCATTATATGATTTATTATTTATTTTATTTTATTAATTAAATAATCATATGGTTATATTATAAACCATAATATAATTGTAAGTTGTTATATGGTTTTAAACCATATTTGTCTTTTTGTTTCATAGGGATAATTGTTACAATTATTATAACAATTTATATGCTTCCCTGATGTATTATCGAAGTATTGTGAGTATGGTTTTACCGTGCAACATATTTGTTTGTCTCGCACATTGCTGCCCAATATGTATAAATATTGCAATAAAGCACTCCATTATAATGGTTAATCAATTTCACATTAATAAAATATACAAAGCCTTCCGTCCTGTTTGTGAAATTACATTTGGTACCGAGCAAGAATCTAGACTTGTGAAGGAGTGGAAAGAGAATGCAACAGAGATAGAGAAGATCGAGAAGAGTATGTAGCAACAGAGAGCCAGCAGCCTCTCCCCGCAACCTCCCGGCCTCATCTCCTCGCCTTCCCACATCCCCTAGTTCGCTCCAAGTGTTTGGAACACACTTTTTTTTTTTTGCACTGTGCACTCAAAGCACTGTGCAAAATTTGTTGCAGGCTACTATATTTGGAGGTCTATGCATTTGTTCTTCTAAGACCAAGCTAGGCCGACCCATTGCTCTGTCCACCGAGCCGGAGAGTAAAGTGTTGTTCGATGACCAGTTAGAACATTCACTTGTACAAGCTTTAAAAAGCTTACACCGATGAGACTGGGGCACCTATCACTGGGGTTTTCTTATCTGTTGTTTACAAGATCTTAACTCTGGAAGTTTTTGATCTGAATACAATCAGAAGTGGCTCGACCTGCACATAGTTTGCACATTGTTTGTAGACCCCTGGAGATCCCTGCGTCCTCATGTGCTATAAACCACGACTTGCACAAACCACAACCTGCACAAACCAACACAAGAAAGTAGCGGCCATTTCTCCATCTCCAGTTGAACCTACGTGCAAAGAGATATAAGCCGCTTGCAAAAAGATATAAGCGAGCAAGTATAAAAAAGAGGCGTTGAAACTCCAAATAACTCGTGCAAAGCAAGTATCAAGAACAATAGGCGTGGAAACTCCAGGGACCTGGCCTGCACAAACCAACACAAGAAAACCTGTGTGCAAAACAAGTATCAAGAAAAAAAATGCGTGGAAACTCTAAGGACTGCCAAAGACAAACCAAAAGAAAAGGAGGTGGCAACATTAAAAAAGGGAGAAAAGCAATAAATAGAGGAGAAGCGGCTACAAAATAATGTTTCGAGATCCACTCCAAGCGGAAAACCTAATCAAAACTAGTTCCACGCAAGCGCCACGTGAGCCTCCACTCTGCCAGGTCATTTTTTTAAAGAGGTTAGTCGTTGTTTCCTTATCTAAATAGAAACTGCTACATTTTACATTTAAACATGCCTAAGCGCATTAGTGGATAGAGCAAAGTAGTCTTACAAGCGGGAGGTGTGGGGTTCGATTCCAACCCCCAACACAAAAAAATAGTTTTTTGAATTTGGCAGAATTTTTTGGTGAAACCGATAACTTTAGCAAAAATTTGAATTTAGTTATAATTAACTAAATTTAGCAGAGGAATCCCTAATTTAGGGTAAATTTTTTTTTTCTCCCATTCAGCCTGGTTTTTCATTTCGGACATTTTTTACAAAAGGAGACCCATATAAAAATTGCATTTTCAGCTATTTTTTTGCAATTTTTAGCATTTTGGGTCAGTATTGGGCTCAGGAGGCCACCAGACCTACGAAAATGTAAATTTTTGCCTCGCCATTCAAATTTTCTAGTTTTTGAATGTAAATTGTATATCGCTACATATTATACTAATTTCGCAGTTGCCATAATCAATCGCAAACTTTCAGAATCGCTTCTCAAAAATGACAGAATTGTAATAAAAACAATAAACAATTTTTTGGTTCTCAGAACACTCACGAGATCCTAGATCTCATTCACAAGTGTTCGGTATATACGGTGCCTCCGAAAGTACCCCGACTAAAGAAGGAAAGAGCAAGCTCGAGAAGAAATGCGAAAAAAATGTTGCGTAAGAATGTGCCAGAAGAAAAAAATAAAAACACGAAAATGGCTAAGTCCTCTTGTCCTAGGACAAATGGGACATTTGGGACGCCAAGGCGCGGATCGGAAAAAAGCTCGGGGTTCCAGCTGCCCTAAAGAAGGAAAGAAAGGGACAAGTGGGACAAGAGTGCGCGAAGGATCACGAAATGGCTAAGTCCTCGGCCTCAGGACAATGTGGGACTGGGACGCCAAGGCGTGGATCAGCCGACAGCTTCGGGGCAAATGGCAAAAGAAAGGGACAAGTGGGACAAGCCGAGGACCCGGAACCAAGAGAGAAGAAAATCAACTAATCGCCAAGGACATTTCGGGGACAAAGGACGCGAAGGGCGGAAGCCGGCCGAAATGGAGAACTTCATCCAAACAATGGGACAAGTGGGACAAAGACGCGAATCGGCCGGATCGGGCGAACCGGAAGAATTTGTCCCACGAAGCACTGGGACATTTGGGACAAATGGACGCGAACCGGCCGGTTCGGCCGAAACAGAGAAAGTTCGTACTGGGACATCCGGGACGAAGGGACGCGCGGGACGCGGATCGCCAAAGGAGCCGAAGGCCAATCAAACAATGCCACGTGTCATCGACCAAATGAGGGACGAGGAAGCCCATTTCGGGTGGATCGGAAGTTTTTGGCCCAAGCAGTTTGGGACATCCGGGACATAAAGACGCGAAGGGCGCGAAGGTGCCGAAAGGGCCGAGAACCAATCGAATCGCGACACGTGTCGCAGGGGAAAGAGTCCAAAGGTCAAAGGGTGAATTTTGAGGGGTCAGCCCGAGCCAATCAAAAGAGGACACGTGTCCTATGGAACAGGGAATGCGGAGCGGGAAGGAGTTAGAGAATTTGGCATGAGTTTTGGCCGAAAAGCTAAAAGCCAAGGTCCCGCCCGCCCCCGTCGGCCAATCAATGCATGCCACGTGTCCAAGTTTAAGGGGCCCACAAGGAAATTTCAAAAGAAAGCCCGCCAAAAGGTAGAGGAGAGAGAATCACGTGACCAATCAATGCGTGCCACGTGTCATCCAGGTGGCAGAGCGCGGGAAAGATTTCAAAACACGTTTTCACCTGTTTTGTGCCCTAAATCTTCGTGACCTCCATAACTTTCGATCCAGAGCTCGGATTTGCACGTTCTTTATATCAACGGAAAGCTTATGAAATTCTCTACATGATTCTGGGATCAATCTCGAATTTTGGTGCAGTCTAGAGAGAGAAAATTGAGAAACGGCTCGACGCGTGGTAATGGCAGGTTTGACGTTTCAACAACCAGCTTTAATGCACATGGGTCGATTCTTCTTCAAAGATGGCCGTAAGTGATGTCTCAACCATCGATTTTAATGAAGAATGCGTTTTGGTCAATGGTTGGGCTACTTACATGTTTTCCTATGTTTTCTGTCTCCTGGGCTCGACCCATGTATTGTATAAAGCCAGATTTGGCTCATTTTAAAAAGAGATAACAAGTTGTTCATCTTTTCTCGCTCTCGCCTCCCTTCTTTTCTTCTCTAGGGTGAAAATGGAGTTCGAACCTCCTCCCTTGCTCGTAATGGCATTTTTGCCTTTTACTATTGAAATGATGTTTCTGCGGCAACTTCTCTGAGCAACAAAACGTGTTTTGTGATGCATCCGTCCATCCTTGCTCATTTTTGCTTGTTCTCTTCTCGCTCTCTCTTCATGTGCAGTATTTGTGCATGTTTGAATGTTCACTGCAGTTTGGAGCCGTGTTCATGGAGTTTTGGGACATTTTCAGTGTGAAATCTATCCTTGGGCCTCGTGATGCATCTCGTCCATCCTTCCCATTGCTCACCTCTCTTTGTCCCATGGCGCTTTGATAGATGTCCAACATTCTCCTTCTCTCGGTGTATCACCGTTTTAGTGTAGGCTTTTGTTCTTTTCCTTTCTCTCTCTCTCTCTCTCTCGTCTCTGGCATTGTTAGATTAGGATTAGATTAGCTTGCTCGCACCGGAATAGCTTGTGGCAGTGTAGTTTAGGAGCAGGAACCAGCCTTCTCTCGGAGATTCCTCTCTCGCCACAAGTCCCACGCTGAGAGAGGTTTCCATGTTGTGCAATCACACTGGATGCCTGAGTGATCAACCTAGAAGCCTGATCTGCATCCAGGGGTGCTGTGATTTTGCACTAACAGTTTTGGCACACCCGGTGGGACCTTAGAGGTCTTCCACTTCATCTTTTGCAGGTTGATGTGTTCCTGTGAAGATTTCAGCCTTTGGAGGCACTTGCAAACACATCTGGCGACTCCATCTGGTCAACAACCCATCTCTGAAGTTGCAGACCTTCCTTTCCATTCATTTTCATTCATTTTCCATCCATTCTTCCTTCCATCTCTTCCATCATTCTTTCATTCTATGAAGTTGTGCAATCATGACTTCATTTCCATCATGGAATTCACATCAACAACAGCAGTATATTCCACCTCCAACATGTTTTACAAATCCTCCAAATCAACATTTTGAGCAGATTCAAGATCAGCATGCATACCCATATGAGCAGCAGTGCCAAAGTCAGTTTGGCTATGGAGCCTTCCAAGAGCAAGAGTATGCATACAATGAAGACCATCAGATGCAAGATGCTGGTCTGTTGGAGAAGATCCAAAAGATGGAGGTAAACATAGTGCAGTCCAGGCTCAGGCAGATGAAAGCATTTGGAATCGGTTGCAGAGCACCTTGTCCATGGGTGGGACCTTTTCCAAGGCATTACAGCCCTCAAGAGAAGCTTGACTTCATGATAAAATGCTGCCCCAACTTGCACAAGTGGATCAAGAAATAGAGGGTATGAGAGGAGTATTCAACAACCTTGTCAATGGGTAAGCACACCATCATGCCGGTTTTTCTTTCCTCATTACTCCAACTCATTCATCTCAAAGACTTGTCAAATTTTAAACTCTCCATCTGCTGTCCCAAATGTCGATCCCATGTCTCCACCTCTCAGTCTTCCACCACACCTCAATTCTTCTTTCCTTTTTCCTTCCAAACAGTCATCCTCTCCACAAGAGCTAAATGAAATACCTCCCACTCCAAAGAAACAAGAGGTTTCACCTCCTCCGCCACCACAAAAAAATGTCAAATCAGTTGAGTTACAACCCATCCCTCCTCTTGCATTCCCAAATCCATGTTGGGAGGATGAAAATCAGAATGCCAGCCAAGGAAAACAACAGCAAAAAGAGAAGCCAAACAAAGATGAAGAAATTCAAAGTCTGAAGAGTTGGGCTCTTAGATTTGGGATGACAAAGATCCCCTTGATGGTTAAACCTACAGAAGAGGCTAAGGTTGAACAAATGGTGGCCAGGGCTGATTTTGTTGCAGCAGAAGAAGAAGATCTTGCAGTCCCAACTTGTCCTCTAGAGCAGCAGATTGAAGAGTTTGACTTGACAAACTTCATGCTGGAGGAAGAGTTCAATCAAGAGCAAGATTGTCTTCAAACATTGGAGGAAGGAGAAGCTGCTCCAAATCCAAAAGAAGAGGAGCACATTCCAGCTGTGGGGGAGAAAATTGCAGATCCAAGAGCTCTGAGCACAAAGCAGGCTACAGGAGAACCTTCAGTTCTTCTTTCTACTTCACCTCTCTCAAGTTCCAGTGCTGAAGAGGAGTTTGACCTCTCAAACTCAATGTTGAAGGGAGAAAGAAACCATGGTGGTCAAGTTACAGATCAAGAAGACACCATGGAGGAAGTTGAATATTTGCAGCAGCAGACAAGCAATAAGGCGCTTTATCTGCCGATTTGGAGGATCTGCTTTTGATGGAGAAGAGCCGGTTGAGTTTCCACCTTCTCTCTTTCATCATCCACACTCCAAACACTTGAGTCTCGCTGTCACGAAGGAGGGCATTCATTTACAACAGCCAAGCATCTTATAATAGCTCTTCGGAATCAAGATCGAAGATTTTAATCTTTCACGTTCTTCATCGAGGAAGAGAAAGGACAAGAGGAATTTCACCATTTCTTCCACACCATCCATTCAAGAAGGTCTACAAGAAGACTCCATTCTTGGGGTTGAAAATCACAGCAATGGGCATACTCAAAGGACCATACCTTGCCCAATCGTATTTGGCTTCACTGAGCCAAAGGAGAAGTCACAACCACCATGCTTGCTTTCGAGCATGAGGGTGAGCTACAAAGTACCAAGGATCAGCTGCCATACCTCTTCAATCCAAATGCAGAGCAACTAAAAGAGGTATTGGATTTGTTTTCAGCTGATACTTTGATGATTTGGATAGAAGACCAGCTTCTTGTTGATTTTCCATCCATCCAAACAGCCATGATCAGTGCCAAATCAATTGCATGGCTGCCACTTTTGAGAAAGGGAAGCTATTTCTCACAACCAATTGCAGGGTTTGTTTAGCTTGCTTTTGCTTCAGCTAGAGTAGAGTAGGTAGGTTTGCTTTCAAGAGAAGAAGTGCTTGTGCACACTCGCATGTTCCATTTGGGACATGTATGATTTTCAGTTTTGTACATAG
Source organism: Taxus wallichiana var. yunnanensis (assembly GCA_018340775.1). Taxonomy (NCBI): domain Eukaryota; kingdom Viridiplantae; phylum Streptophyta; class Pinopsida; order Cupressales; family Taxaceae; genus Taxus; species Taxus wallichiana. Next base: position 22,757,852 of record CM031233.1, read on the forward strand.
TTTTGGTGTTGTTGGTTCCGCTCTTGCGCACGCTTGCTTTGTTGGCATCTTGGTGAGAACACTCCAGTGTTCAATGGGTTTCAAGTGGCTCGAGGGAAGTTTTCAAAGTTCGATCACTGCAGAGTTACAACTCAGACTCCATGCCCAATGGATGCTTCAGCAATCGGTAACTTCATCTAACAGTGCAGATGACCCCACTGAAGTCGCCAAATTGTTATCCAAAATTCACCCCCCAGGGTTAATTTGATAACATGCATCAGAATTCTCAAGTCCCAGGCAGATAATTGATTCAGAGCAAACATCATGTTTCTGGGGTTCCCTCAGATTTTTTCTAACTCCCCTGACCAAAGAAGGAAAGAGCAAGCTCTGAGAAAATGTGAAAAAAAAGTTGCGTAAGACATGTGCTCAGCGTAAAAAAATCACGAAAAATGGCTAAGTCCTTGTCCTAGGACAATGTGGGACATTTGGGACGCCAAGGCGCGGATCGGCCGAAAAGCCTCGCGTAAAGGCCCAAAGCAAAGAAAGGGACAAGTGGGACAAGAGTGCGCAAGGACGCTGAACCGGCCATTCGCCCGAAAAGCCGGATCGGACCGAAAGAAAAAGAAGCCGTAAGCCGACCGGACAAGAGAAGACGAGACGCCGGGAATTCTGGGGACAAAGGACGCGAAAGCCGGATCGGCCGAAATGGAGAACTTCAGTCCGAAACAATGTGGGACAAGTGGGACAAAAAGACGCGAATCGGCCGGATCGGGCGAACCGAAGAATTTGTCCCACGAAGCACTGGGACATTTGGGACAAATGGACGCGAACCGGCCGGTTCGGCCGAAACAGAGAAAGTTCATACTGGGACATCCGGGACGAAGGGACGCGGGACGCGGATCGCCGAAGGAGCCGAAGGCCAATCAAACAACGCCACGTGTCATCGACCAAATGAGGGACGAGGAAGCCCATTTTGGGCGGATCGGAAGTTTTTGGCCCAAGCAGTTTGGGACATCCGGGACATAAAGACGCGAAGGGCGCGAAGGAGCCGAAAGGGCCGAGAACCAACCAGATCACGACACGTGTCGCAGGGGAAAGAGTCCAAAGGTCAAAGGGTGAATTTTGAGGGGTCAGCCCGAGCCAATCAAAAGAGGACACGTGTCCTATGGAACAGGGAATGCGGAGCTCGGGAAGGAGTTAGAGAATTTGGCATGAGTTTTGGCCGAAAAGCTAAAAGCCAAGGTCCGCCCGCGCGTCCCGCTTGCCGCCAATCAATGCATGCCACGTGTCCAAGTTTAAGGGGCCCACAAGGAAATTTCAAAAGAAAGCCTGCCGAAAGGCAGAGGAGAGAGAATCACGTGACCAATCAATGCGTGCCACGTGTCATCCAGGTGGCAGAGCGCGGAAAGATTTCAAAACACGTTTTACTGCTTTTGTGCCCTAAACTTCAGACCTCCATAACTTTCGATCCAGAGCTCGGATTTGCACGTTCTTTATATCAACGGAAAGCTTATGAAATTCTCTACATGATTCTGGGATCAATCTTGAATTTTGGTGTAGTCTGGAGAGAGAAAATTGAGAAACGGCTCTGACGCGTGGTAATGGCCAAGTGACGTTTCAACAACCAGTTTTAATGCACATGGGTCGCATTCTTCTTCAAAGATGGCCGTAAGTGATGTCTCAACCACCGATTTTAATGAAGAATGTGCATTTTGGTCAATGGTTGGGCTGCTTACATGTTTTCCTATGTTTTCTGTCTCCCGGCTCGACCCATGTATCAGTATAAAGCCGATTTGGCTCATTTTAAAAGAGAGATAACAAGTTGTTCATCTTTTCTCGCTCGCCTCCCTTCTTTTCTTCTCTAGGGTCAAAATGGAGTTCGAACCTCCTCCCTTGCTCGTAATGGCATTTTTGCCTTTTACTATGAAATGATGTTCTCAGGCAAACTGGAGCAACAAAACGTGTTTTGTGATGCATCCGTCCATCCTTGCTCGCTTTTTTGCTTGTTTCTTCGCTCTCTTCATCTGCAGGTATTTGTGCATGTTTGAATGTTCATGCAGGTTTGGAGCCGTGTTCATGGAGTTTTGGGACATTTTTCGGTGAAATCTATCCTTGGGCCTCGTGATGCATCTCGTCCATCCTTCCCATTGCTCACCTCTTTGTCCCATGGCGTTTTGATAGATGTCCAACATTCTCCTTCTCTCGGTGTATCACCGTTTTAGTGTAGGCTTTTGTTCTTTTCCTTTCTCTCTCTCTCTCTCTGCCTGGTTGGCATAAGGTTAGATTAGGATTAGATTAGCTTGCCCGCATTGTTTCGAGAGCTCTCCTTCTTCTTACCACATTTTTGTCACAACTCTAAACTTGTCGATACGACAATTAGTTTTGACAAACCGGTAAACTTCTGCAACAAGAGGAAGAAATGCACAATAAGGATGATGAAGAGGAGCAGCACTGTCTTCACATCAAAAATGGAAAGGAAAAGGTAGAGGAAAACCTAAATCCTATCAGAAGTCCCAACATCAGAATCAGTATCATGGGGACAATCAACAGAAGAAGCAATGTCCAATTTGCAAAAGAGGACATGACTTAAAATATTGTTGGTATAACACTTATAAGAAAGGTTCATCAAGTAACTCTGGACCACAACAACAACAATCTTACAAGGGACATTCTAACAACTATCACGGGTAGAAAAAGGGGAACTGGAAAAGAAGACCCCACCAGCAAGGTAATATTGCTAAGCAACAAGAACAGTCAAATAATGAAGACTTCTTGTTCACTGCTCGATCAAGTGAACCATCCACATCATCTAGTGATGTCTAGTATGTTGATTCGAGAGCCACTTGACACATGACCGGCCATAGAGACTGGTTTATTTCAATGAAGGACATGCCATCGAAAAATCATGTTTCATTGGGAGATGATTCTTCATATACAGTTCAGGGGATTGGGAACATCTCTCTACCCCTTTGTTCACACAAATGCAGACTATCAGATGTCCTATATGTCCCTGGGTTGACAAAGAATCTTCTTTTAGTTAGTCAACTCCTAGATCACAACCTAAAAATTGACTTTGATAGTCAATCCGGCAAGAAAACGTGTTTGATTCGAGATAAATCAAGAGGCTCGAAAATAATTGCAAAAGCCTCCAATGTGGGACGCATGTTCCAACTTGATTTTGTTTATAGAGATGATCAAGCACTTGTGGCTAAAAATTCCACCTCAGCGCAGTTGTGGCATCGGAGATTTGGTCATGTTAGTTTCAAATATCTCGAAACACTTTGCCGGCGTAATATGGTACATGGGCTACCTTCTCTTCAGAAGGATACAGACAAGTGTCCTCACTACCTAGCAGGAAAACAACATGAGCTTCATTCCAAAAGAGTACATTTCGAGCTCATGGTAAACTTGACTTGGTTCATACCGATCTTTGTGGTCCAATGCAGCCAAGTCATTCGGGTTCAAGATACTTCATGCTTTGTGTTGATGACTATTCGAGAAAAATGTGGATTTTTGTCTTCGCAAGAGAAGTGAAGCGTTTGAAACCTTCAAAAATTTCAAAGTAGCAGTTGAGAAAGAAACTGGTCATCACATCAGAACTCTCTGCTCAGATCGAGGGGGAAAATTCACTAGTGATGAGTTCAGAGACTACCTACAAACTCACGGGATTTGTTGACAAATGCCTCCTCCACACACACTGCAGAAAAATGGTGTTGTTGAGAGAAGAAATCGTACTATCATGGAAATGGTGCGATGCATGATCGATGATTCTCGGACTTGCAAAGACATTTTGGGCAGAAGTAGAAAAAACAAAGTGTATTTGTTGAACAGAGCGCCCACAACTGCTCTTGATGGAATTACACCACAAGAAGCATGGTCAAAAAGGAAACCATCCATTGCACACCTTAGAGTATTTGGGTGCAAAGAAAGCATGCACATACCCAAACAGAACAAAAAGAAATTGGACATGAAGTCACAAAAATCATCTTCATTAGGTACAGTGAAGAGACTCTTGGGTATAGATTGATGGATCCTAAGACCAGAAAAGTCTACACCAGCAGAGATGTTGAGTTTTTCAAGAAGAAGGAAGCAGAGTCTCCTCCTCCGGACTTGCAAGATGTAGATTTTTCACCTATTGTAAAAATTGAAGCTAATGTTCCCTCAGAAGATGAAAGTGATGATGGGGATGATGGTGTTGATCAAATAGAACCACAACCCATGGGAAAAGTTCAACGTATGCCTAAATGGTGTACAAGTACATTACGAGATACAAGATTGGATGCTCCACTAGATACATCCACCCCTGGACCATGAGACTCGCAAAGTAAAGCAAGAGAAGAAGTTAACTTTGCTTTGATGAGTAGAGTTATTGAATCGATGAGCCTTCTACTAGTCCTAGGAAGCCCTACAGTCAAAATCTTGGAAAGATGCCATGGATTCTGAATATTAATCAATGATGAAGAATAACACTTGGCAACTTATTGATCTTCCACCAGGGAAGAAACCCATTGGATGTAGATGGATATTCAAAACTAAGTACAAAGTAGATGGGACAGTGGACAAGTACAAAGCAAGACTTGTAGCAAAGGGGTACGCACAAAAAGAAGGCATTGACTATGAGGAGACATTTTCTCCCATAGCTAAGATCAAAATGATCAGGATGATCTTTGCTCTAGCTGCTCAGTTTGGATGGAAAGTTCACCAAATGGACGTAAAAAGTGCCTTCCTAAATGGATATTTACAAGAAGAAGTCTACATGACTCAACCTGAGGGATATGTTGTACCTGGTCAAGAAACAAAGGTATGCAGACTCAGGAAATCTCTGTATGGCCTCAAACAGGCACCCCGGGCATGGTACATCAAGATTGATGAGCATCTCATACAACATGGATTTGTTAGAAATCCATACGATCCCAATCTCTACCTCAAAAAGAAAGGGGGAGATGGTGATTTTTGTTGTCTATGTCGATGATCTAGTCATCATGGCATTCGTCAAATGAGGATGATCGATGCAATGACGAAAGATATTAATCAATCATTCGACATGACTGATCTTGGGCTGATGCACTATTGTCTTGGATTAGAAGTGTAGCAGAAAGAGAATCATATTTTGTTTCTCGATGAAATATACCAAGACTACGCTCGAGAAGTTTAGGATGATGGATTGCACACCAATTGCTACACCTATGGAGAATAGATTAGTTATCTCATTCGAGATCCATCTCATGAGGTAAGTGCCACTCTCTATCGACAGTTGATTGAGAGTCTCATTTACCTAACCTACACTAGATCGGATATCAGCTTCAGAGTGAGCTATCTATCCGAGGTTCATGTAGGAACCCAAAGTTTGTCATTGAAAAGCAAAGCGTATTTTGAGATATCTCAAAGGATTAGAGGATCTTGGTCTAGAATACAAGAAGAATGAAAACTTCTTCTTGATTGGATATTCGGATTCAGATCATGCAGGTAATATTGATGATAGAAAATCCACTTATGGATTTGTATTATTTATGGGATCTGGACCAATATCATGGGGAAGTAAGAAACAACACTTTGTTTCTCACTCTTCCATTAAAGCCGAGTATCATTCTGCAGGAGAAGTTGTCTGTGAAGTGATTTGGCTACGTCGCATACTGGAAGGACTTGGAATACCATAGGACAAACCGACCACCATGTATGTTGACAATGAAGGTGTTCTCAAACTTGTTCACAATCGAGGTTTTCACGAGAGAACAAAGCATATTGAGGTTCAGGTTCATTTCATACATGAACATGTGTTGAAGCACAACATCCAGCTTTAATTTTGTCCAACTGTTGAACAACGAGCAGATATTTTCACAAAGTCACTTGCACGTGACAAGTTTGAGTTTTCAGAGAGTTCCTCTCCTCATCTCTTCAGACAATGCACAATTAAGGGGGGGAATGTTAGGATAAAATATTAATTATGCATTATATGATTTATTATTTAATTTATTTTATTAATTAAATAATCATATGGTTATATTATAAACCATAATATAATTGTAAGTTGTTATATGGTTTTAAACCATATTTGTCTTTTTGTTTCACAGGGATAATTGTTACAATTATTATAACAATTTATATGCTTCCGGATGTATTATTGGAAGCACCGATTGTGAGTATGGTTTTACCTCGTGCAACATATTTGTTTGTCATGCACATTGATGCCCAATATGTATAAATATTGTGGCACTCCATTGTAATGGTTGATCAATTTCACATTAATAAAATATACGAGCTTCCATCCCCTCTGTTTGTGAAATTATAGTTGTATGATCTCAAAAATAACAAACTGCACACCCAAAGATATGTACATATTCACATAAACTTCAGAAATTAAAAAAATGTAAGCATGATGACAAGAAAACTAGTTTTGCATTTATGGAAAATCAGTACAAAATGTTGAATCAACATCTTTACAAGTTATGATCAAATCAAAGCCAAATAACTGAGATTCACATATGCCTGAGATCTGAAATGATGAAATTTTCAAGCTTGTTTTGGATATAAAGAGGTTACGTAATTAATTAAATAAGAATGCAATATAAAATCAGATAATCAGAATAATAAAATTTAAACTGGATATACCTGTGCATTCGAAAATCATTCTCAAAACCTCAAAAACAATGTCATCAAACACCTGAAAGATCACTTGCTTCAGAAATTATTTGCACTGAATATATTTCAGAATGGAAATAATTGCATAAACTTGCAATACTTGATTTCTTCCCCTTTTCATCATCTTCTTCAAGTCCCTTTATAGCTTCCTCATGAGCCCATTTAGTTTCAACCGAATATAATGACATTTTAAATAAAATTATATTACTTTTGTTTTGAAAGTGATTTTTAAAACATAAGTCTTATAAATGGACTTGGGAAATAATATAATGAAATAAGACATTTAAATGAGTTCGGGATGTCATAAAAAAGAGGGGCCCACTAGATATCAAATGCACTATTAACTAATCACAAACCATTAAGCATTCATCATTAAATTCAACTATTATGTCATCTCCAAAATGTAAATAATTGTAATGTCATCCATCATATGCATAAGTGCCATATATATCGACTTTAAAATGTCCGCCCATCACATCTCAGAAAAATAAACCAACCACATGAAGGTGAAGATAAGACCCCAAAAAATGTACAACAACTTCAAAAATTTACAAAATGCATGTGTGGACATAGTTTAGGCTAGCTTAAATTTGACGTCCATATGGTGTCATTCTACACTTTTTTTGGTTTGCGATGACGGTCATTTTCCCGTCAAATTTAACATAGTCAAAATTTCCTGTGTATTTCCGAATGTTGATTTATGCACGTTTTGGGAAATTTTCCAAATCAAAATGCCAAATATTGGAGACTTTTGTGCCTAAAAAGATGACTGAAACGAACTCAGAATGCAGTCAAAAGATATAAAATGCATCAAGAGTTATATCCAATCACTTCGAATGGAAACCATTATACTCAAACAAAAATTTTGTAGGAATTATTCCTTATCTTTCTCAACCAATTCATCCACATTATTCATTCATGATCATCAAACTCTCATGTTTCCATCTGTCTCATAAAACAAATAACATGTTCCCACAATGCACTGACTTCAACCAGGTTTGGTATGATCATTCAAAAACAATGCAAAACCTTTGACATTTCTAGTTTACCAACACCAAAAAAATTCCAATGCCACCACACTATAGTTCATTATGAAACTTTGATCTCCAAACAAATCGAAATTCCATGGTGAGATCAAATAATGTAACTATTTCAAAAAATATGCACTTCTCAATTAAACCATAATGCATCCCAACACTTCGCTTATTAACCAAAACATTATACTTCCAGTATTTATTGATATGACCGTTATCATTTCCAGAAGGGAAAAATCAAATGAACAATGATGTGGGCATGAAATCCAAGGAAAGAAATCACAAACCGAAAATTAATCTCCATTTCGCATACATTAGGCAACAAGACATATTAACCAAATTTATATCAAAAGTACTCATGATAGCCAACTTTATTTTAAGAATGCCACGAAACCACTTATGCAAAAAAATTAATAATGCAATTAACACCTAGTGGCCCCGCCAATCATGAGGAAAAAGAGGTTTTTCATGAGAGGAAATGATTTTCGAAGAAAAAAGGGCTATCAAAATTTTGGCAATAACAGAGAGTTGTAACATTGAGGGCTTCACTTTTATCCCTGGGAAAGGAGGTTTTTGATGATTATATTATGCCCATTCTTATGAGAGCACTTCCTCCCTATTATCAAATTTTTATGATAACACTTAACTTGTTAGATCGAGACCATTCGGTTTGAGAAGTTAGTGAATTTCTTTGAAATACGAAGAAGCATTTTGCAATAAATATGGATAAGAAGAGCACACACTATATTCTCATAAGAAAGGGAAGGGAAAAGCAAAATATTCCCAAAAGTCCTGAAAATAACATCAATAAGGGGAAAAACAAAAGAAGAAATGTCATATTTGCAAATGAGAACATGACTTAAAATATTGTTGGTATAACACATACAAGAAAGGTTCATTGAGAATTCCAGACCTTAAAATCAAAAATCACAATAGGGAAAATCACACTACAAGCAAGGGAAGAAGAAGGGGAACTGGAGAAAGAAACCCCATCAACAAGGAAATGTAGCTAAACAAGAAGACCATTTAGATGATGAGGACTTCTTGTACACTTCCCATTCCAGTGAACCATCCATGTTACCCAATGTTTTTGGTACGTTGATTTGAGAACCACTTGACACATGATGGGGAAAAAATATTGGTTTACCAAATGAGGGACACACCTTCCAAAAATCATGTTTTGTTAAGTGGTGACTATTATTACATGGTAATAGGTATTAGTAACATTTATCTACCTCTTGGTTCATGACATTGTAGATTATCAGATGTATTATATGTCTCTGGCTTAATAAAGAATTTACTATCAATTAATCAACTTCTAGATTATAATCTAAATATTGATTTTAATAGTATATTTGGTAAGAAAGTGTGTTTGATTTAAGAAAAATGCAGAGGATCTAAAATTTTTGCAAAAGCCTCAAATGTGGGGTAGACAATCCATCTTGATTTTGTTCATAGGGATGATCATGCACTAGTGGCTAAAAATACTTCCTCTACACAAACAGTTGTGACATCAAAGAATTGGTCACATTAGTTTTAAATATCTTGATACCCTTTCCCGATATAATGTGGTGAGAGGTTTTCCATCTCTCAATAATAATATAATTAATATTCCTAATTGATTTGTAGGAAAATAACACAGAGATTCATTCAGAAAGTACTTATCAAGCTCTAGGCAAGCTTGATTTGGATCATACCGATATTTACAGTTCGATGTAATCCGGTCATTCTCGGATTTCAATATTTCATGCTATGTGTTGATGATTATTAAGGAAAAATTTGGATTTTTTTGTTCATATGAAAATTGAAGCCTTTGATAACTTCAAAAATTTCAAAGTGGATATTGAGAACGAGATTGGTCATCATATCAAATCTCTTTACTCATATCGAGGGGAATTCACTAGTATTGAGTTCAAATCCTACTTAGAAGCCCATGGGATTTTTGACAGATGTGTCCTACACATACACCATAAAAAAATGGTGTTTTTGAGAGAAGGAACCATACTATCATGGATATGGTGTGTTGCATGATCGATGATTCTAGATTAAGCGAAGACATTCGGGGCCATAAAAATGAAGACAATAATATATTTTCTAAATAGAGTGCCCACAATTGCTCTTGTTGGAGTAACACCACATGAGGCATGGTCGGATAGGAATCCATAGATTGCACACCTTAGAGTATTCGGGTGCAAAACTAACATGCAAATACCCAAGAAGAAAATAAATAAGTTGGATATGAAATCAAAGAAACTCATCTTCATCTTCTAGTGAAGAGTATTTTGTGTACATATTGATGGATTTGAAGACCAGGAAAGTCTACACTAGTAGAGATATTGAGTTCTTTTAGGAGAAGGAAGCTGAGACTCCTTCTCTAGTCTCACCTAATGTAGATAGAACATCCTCGTTGTAAAAATAGAAGTAGAAGTTCCCACTGATGATAACAATGATGATGGGGATGATGGTAATGAACAGACAAGACCATGACCCATGGGAACAATACAATGTATGTGAAGGTGGTATGCAAACATTATTTCAGAGGAAAATTTAGATGCTCTTATGGATACATCCACCACCTGGACCACAAAATCATAGTAAACTCAAGAAGAGGTAAATTTTTATTTGATGAGTAGAGTTGAATTAGTTGATCCCTATACTATCCAAGAAACCTTATAATCCAAAGCTTTGAAAGATGCCACCGATTCTCGAGTATAATTTAGTGATGAAAAACAACACCTAAGAGCTTTTTAATCTTCTATAAGGGGAAAATACCATTGGTTATATATGTATATTCACAACAACGTACAAAGTAGATGGGACTATTAACAAGTACAAAGTAAGATTTGGTAGAAAAAGGGTATACACATAAGGAAGGAATAGACTATGAGGATACATTTTCTACCACAAGTAAGATCAAAATGATCAGGATGATCTTTTCTCTAGCTTCTCAGTTTGGTTGGAAATTCCATTAGATGGACATGAAAAGTGCCTTTCTGAACAAATATCTATAGGAGGAAGTCTACATGACTCAACTTGAGGGTTTTGTCATACCTGGAGAATAAAAAAGGTAAGTAGACTCAAAAAATATATTTATGGACTTAAAAGGGTACCCCAAGCTTGGTACATCAAGATTGATGAGAATCTCATTCAACATGGATTTGTGAGAAATCTATATGATCCCAATCTCTACCTCAAGAGGCAAGGAAGAGAGATTGTGATAGTTTTTGTATATGTTGATGATCTATTCATCACTGAAAGTAATTTGAAGATGATTGATGCTACAAAGAAATATCTTAATTGATCATTCAACATGATAGATCTCAAGATCATGCACTACTGTCTTGGATTAGAAGTATGAAAAAGGAGAATCATGTTTTTGTTTCTCAGCTGAAATATACCAAGACAATGCATAAGAAATTAAGGATGATGGATTACACATTGATTTCTAAATCCATGGAGATGAGACTTTAGTTATCTTGTACTGATCCGTCTCCTTTGGTAAATGTAACTTCTCTTGAAAATTGATTAGGAGTCTCATTTACCTAACATATAATAGACCATATATCAACTTTGTAGTTAGCTATTTTTCTAGGTTCGTGTAGGAATTTAGAGTTTGTCATTGGAAAGCAACAAGGCGTATCTTGAGATATCTCGAGGGTACTATGGATCTTGGTCTAGAGTACAAGAAGAATGATCATTTCTTCTTGATTGGATATTTAGATTCATATCACGTAGGTAATATCGATTGTTAGGAAATAAGGTATAAAATATGTGGAATAATCCCTCACAGAATTGCAACAGTAGAAACTAATATGTAGAAAATATTACAGATCTCAAATAAAATTGTAAAATAAAATAACACAACACAAAGAGACAATATTTAACGTGGCTCACCCAATTTGGGCTACATCCACCAAGAATCACTTGCTCATATTTTATTACAAGCCACCACTCTCTCAATATAATACCCAGATCTATTTGGAGCTATGCTCAACAAACTCTATAGAATTCACACCTGAATTCAAAACACATTTGTAATGTTACATAATACCTACCATATGCACAAAACCATATAAATAGACAACTACTTAAGTAGTTTTACAAAACCATGGGTATCAAAACCATGGGCCAAAACCATCCCATAAACCTATGGGTCAAAAATACCACCCATATGGGCACGTTTTAAGGCCATTTTTTTTTTCAGGCTGCGCCCTTGAACCCCTACTACCAGGGATGTCACCCCGAATCCCCACTGGGGCCTAGCCCGGCCCCGAACCCCAAAGCAAGACAACTGTGAAAAGTGTATAGTACTCTTAGTGTACAGTCTTCAACACTTTCTCACATGAAAATAGGCTCCAAAACCTAACAATCTCCCACTTGGAGACTAGTTTTCCTTTGAGCAAGCTTCTCAACCCTTCACTAGTTTCTATGAAGACCAACCAAAGATGAACACAACTTCAATTTTTCCCTTATGACCACCTTGGTCATCATGTCTGTAGGATTCTGAATGGTATGAATCTTCTCCAGCTTCAACTTCTCTTCCTCTAAATTTTTCATGATGAAATGGTACCTTAACTATATATGCTTCATCCTAGAATGGAAAGTAGAGTTCTTAGCTAGGTGTATAGAAATCTGACTATCAATATGCAACTTTCCTTCCTCTTACTTATGCCTTAACTCCTCAATCAATTTTTATAACCAAATAATTTCTTTGCTTGTCTTTATGGCAGCAACATACTCACCTTTGTGGTTGACAAAGCCACCAACTTCGTAGTCGTGAAATCTAGCTTACTGCTGTCCCACCTACAAAGTGTAAACATAACTTGTTGTGCTCCTCCCGCATTGTCTACATCTCCAGCCATATCTGAATCTACATAAGCACACAAAGTGGTGTTTGATCCACTGTATCACAAAACTGTCTCCATGGTCCCTCTCAAATACCGAAGGATCCACTTTATTTCCTGCCAGTGATCTCTACCTAGATCACTTATAAATCTACTCACCGCTCCCACTGTATGGGCAATATCTCGTGCCCGGTGCACACCATGACATACATCAAACTACCAACCATTGATGAGTAAGGTACCTTAGACATCTGGTTTCTCTCCTACTCTGTCTTGGGACATTGCTCCTTTGATAACTTGAAATGGCCTACAAAAGGAGTACCAACCGGTTTAACATCCTGCATATTAAACCTCTCCAATATCTTCTTAATGTACTCTTCCTGAGATAAATTCAACTTCCATTCCTTCCTATCTCAAGATATCCTCATACCAAGGATTTGTTTGGCTGCCCCCAAATCCTTCATAGCAAAGGATTCACTTAGTTGCTTCTTGAGTACTTTTATTTCTTGCATGTTTTTACCTACAACCAACATGTCATCCACATACAGACACATGATAATATAACTGCCATCCTCAAATTTCTTTGTATACATGCAATGGTTAGAATGACATCTAATATAACCTTTCTCCATCATGAAGCTATCAAATTTCTTATACCATTGACGTGGAGCTTGTTTCAAGCCATACAAGCTCTTCTTTAGTTTACACACCATCTCCTCTTTACCTTTAACCTCATAGCCCTTTGGTTGCTGCATATATAGTTCCTCCTCTAAATCACCATGGAGAAATGTAGTATTTACATCAAACTGTTCTAAGTGAAAGTATTTTGTTGTAACTATTCCTAGAACAATTCTAATAGAAGTCATTTTTACTACAGGAGAAAAAATCTCATCAAAATCTATACCTTTTTTCTGTGCAAACCCCTTGACCACCAACTAGGCCTTGTATCTTTTCTTTCCTCCTTCTTCCTCTTTGAATCTGAACACCCACTTGTTCTGTAATGCTCTTTTTCCTTTGGGTAGCTTCACCAAATCCCATGTCTAGTTCTCCATGAGAGCCTGATGCTCCTCATCCATGGCTTGCTCCCACTTCTTCTTGGCATCTACCTACATTGCTTCATCAAATCTCTTGGCTCTCCACTATCAGTGAGTAATAAATAATAAAGAGAAGGAGAAAAATGTTCAGGTTCTCTTCTTATCCTAGAAGACCTCCTCAATATAGGAGTTTGGGGTTCTTGTTGAGGAGGTTTCGAACCGATTCATGTGTCACTTTTCCATCCAGGAAGATCCTCTACCATTGTATATTCTTTCTTGGATTCTTCCTGTTTTCCTACTGTTCGCTGCTTATACATGACTTTCTCATTAAAGACCACATCCCTAGATCGAATGATTTTCTTGTCCTTAATACTCCAACATTTATATCTAAAGTCATCACCACCATAACCAATGAAAGTACATTTTTCTAATTTAGCCTCTAGTTTGGTCCTATCATCCTTGTCTATATGGACAAACACCTCACATCTAAAGACTCTAAGAAATGAATAATCAACTTTCTTACCATACCAAGCCTCCTTAGGTATGCCTCCATCCAAGGCACTTGAGGGTCCTCTGTTTATCAAGTACACAGTTGTGCTCACTGCTTCTACCCAAAAAGAAAGAGGTAGTCCTGCATGTAACCTCATGCTCCTAGCACATTCCATTATTGTTCTGTTCATCCTTTCTAACACCCCATTCTACTTGCAGAGTTCCTAGAACCATCTTTTTCATGTGGATTCCATTCTTAGAACAATAATCATCAAATTCATTGTTGTAATACTCCCCTCCATTATTTGACCTGAGACATTTTAGCTTAAGACATGTTTCATTCTCTACCAAGGATTTCCATTTAACAAAAGTGTTAAATACATCAGATTTGTTTCTAATACAATAAACCCAAACTTTCCTTATTGCATCATCAATAAAATTAACATAATAAATTGAACCCCAAGAGATGATACAGAGTCGCCCCCACACATCAAAATGCACCAGCTCTAACTTACTCTCTTTCTTTGTAGGTCCAACCTTGAGAAACCTTACTCGCTTCTATTTCCCATATATGCAGTCCTCACAGAACTCCAAACCTATTTCTGTATATATGAGAAAATCCTTCTTTATGATCTCCATGCCCTTATGGCTCATATGACCGAGCCTATAGTGTCACAATGTTGTATCTACTTTTGAAGCCACAAGATTACAAACATTAGTGCTATAAGTGGTTAAATACAAGGTTCCAACCTTCTTACCTCTTGCCACCACAAGAGCACCCTTGGTAACCTTCCAAGAGTCTGCTGTAAATATCATAGTACAACCATCACTTCCCAACTACCCCTGCCGATATAAAATTTCATCTTAATGTAGGCACATGTCTGACATCCTTCAATAGCCAAGTATTCCCATTCTGCATCTTAACCTGAATAGAACCTTTTCAACTATGATGCAAGGCTCATCATCACCAAGAAAAACATGCCCAAAATCTCCTTGAACATAATCAACAAAATAATGCCTATGTGGAGTAGCATGGAAAGAAGCCCTTGAATCTAAAACCTAAGATTCAATAATATTGTGCAAAGAAAGAATCAAAGCATCCTGACATACATTACCCATTGCCACATTTTCCTCCTTGTTTTCTTCCTATTGTTTCTTCTTGTGTGAAGCTCCCAATGATCCTTCTTTGCATGCCCAGATCTTTCCACAAGTGCCAGAGATACTATCTTGCTTTTAGATTTTGACCTTGCACGATCCTTTGATTTTCCATGGCTTCCACTATTCTTTTGTCTCCCTCTAGTTTCCCTTTGTCAAAGCATTCCATGAAGCAGAATATTCCCCAGAGCATTTTCTTTGCATTTCCTCACTTAGAATCACCCTTACAACATCCTCAAACTTTAACTTTGAATTAGTTAGAACCGAGTTGCTTACCACCATTACCAAGCTATTCCAACTCTCAGGTAAAGAGCACAAAACTAATAAAGCCCTAACTTCTTCATCAAATTCTATTATAACTGAAGCTAGCATATTTACAACCGTATTAAAATCATTTAATGATCTGTTATTGAACCATTCTCAGACATCTTCATATTAAACAACTTTTTCATTAAAAATATCTTATTAGAGGCAGAGGGTTTTTCATACAACTTCCCTAATGCATCCATTAGTTCTTTTGTAGTCTTTTCCTTTGAAACATTAAATAATACCGAAGATGCAAGACACAATTAGATTGTCCCAAGTGCCTCCTATCCCAAGCAAATCCCATTCCACATTTTTCATGCTTGAGGGTTTGTTCACCTTCTCAGATAATGGAATATAAAGATCCTTTTGATAAAGGTAATCTTCCATCTGCATCTTCCAAAGACTAAAATTCTACCCATTGAATTTATCAACCCTATATCTTCCATCATCTGCCATAGCTCCCAATCAAGATAAAAATTTCCTATGATTAAACACTTTAGCAAACCAAACTAGGATTTGATACCAATTATTAGGAAATAAGGGATAAAATATGTTGAATAATCTTTCAGAATCGCAACAATAGAAACTAATATGCAGAATAATATTACAGATCTCAAATAAAATTGTAAAATAAAATAACACAACACAAAGAGACAATATTTAACATGGTTCACCCAATTTGGGCTACGTCCACCAAGAATCACTTGCTTAGAATTTTATTACAAGCCACCACTCTCTCAATACAATACCCAGATCTGTTTGGAGCTATGCTCAAAAACTCTATAGAATTCACACCCGAATTCAAAACACATCTATAATGTTACATAATACCTACCATATGCATAAAACCATATAAATAGACAACTGCTTAAGTAGTTTTACAAAATCATGGGTATCAAAACCATGGGCCAAAACTGTCCCATAAACCTATGGGTCAAAAATCCTGCCCATATGAGAAGAGCACATTTCCCGATATATCGAGGCACGTTTTAAGGCCAAATTTTTTTTGGGGCTACGCCTTGAACCTTTGTTTAGACAACCATGTGAAAAGTGTATAGTATTCTTAGTGTACGGTCTTTAACACTTTCTCACATGAAAACAGCTCCACTACTTCTTGATTGGATATTTAGATTCAGATCATGTAGGTAATATTGATAACATGAAATCATCTTCTAGATTTGTATTATTTTTGGGATCTAAGTTGATATCATGGGGAGTAAGAAACAAAACTTTGTTTCTTGCACTCTACATAGGGTGAATATCATGTTGCGGTGGAGTTTTTGTGAAGTGATATGGCTATGTCACATACATGAGGGTATTGGAGTACCATAAGATAAATCCACCACCTTGTATGTTGACAATGAGGATGTTCTCAAATGTGTTCAAAATTAAGTGTTTCATAAGATATCTGTTATCCCAAATTTTCACCCTTGAAAATTAGGGATACCTATTCAAAATTTGAAGTACATGACTTTGGGTAGGGACGTGCAGATGTGGTATAGGTGACCATTAAATTCAACCCCATTAGAAGTTAAATTCAACTTGTATTTTAGCTCAATCAATTTGGCTATCTCACCATGGTGAATGTTTGAATTATTGGTTGGGCTCATTGCAAAATCGATGGACAAGATGCCCATGTTAGTATACGGCCGGGTTGGATGGGTCGGAAGTTTATTGGTTGGGTTGGATGGTTAGAGCATTGGTTGGATGGGACATAGGTTGGTTGGTCAGGTTGGTTGGATGAGATGGATAATGTCCAACCCCCATGGGTTGGATGGCTTGGTGGTTATTCGGCGGAGTGGCATACGGAAAGGGATGGATGACATGGGGTTGGTCGGATCGGTTGGATGGCATCCAACCGATGGTATGGAAGATAGCTTGGTCATCTCGGGTTGGACGGGTGATGGGTTAGATGGCTTCTAACCCATGGTATGGAAGATAGGTTGGTCGGCTAACTTTTTGATGGTGCATGATGACAAGTTCATAGTTGGTCGGGAGGATGACATAGAGAGAGGTTGGTTGACATGGATAGATGTCGTCTCGAATCCTTCATGGTGGTTGACTAACATAGGGATTAGATGGTTAACTTGGATGGATGACTCATAGTTGTACGACATGGTTGGTTAAGTCACTTGAGGTTGGTTGCTCATCATTTTTCGAATTCAAGGATGGTCAGTGACTAAAAGCATGCACGACCACCAAGTTATACATTGTCCAACCTTAACATGATTTAATGACCATCGGGTTAGATATCTTACTCAAAATTGTATGGATCATGGTTAGATGATTCTTAACCCAAATATGGAGAAGAAATTATAGACTAGGACTATTTTCTCAAAGGAGGTCCTATACGACTCAAAGAGGATTGATGACGCCCAACCCTTACATAGTTGGATGACCCACGGAATGGACGAGTTACAAGACATGCGAGGGTAGATTAATGAATGACATCCTAAAAATAAGAATTAATGAGGCATGGTGCCCATGACCACCCGTGAAAGAAAAATACCAAAATGAATGGTTACCCATACCCCTTTAATGCATCCTATCGGTTGGTGACCCAAATTTCCTATATATTGTAAAATTCACCTCATTTTAAAGGAAGATTTTATAAAAAGAAAAGGAACTCTGTGAAAATTGTTCTAGAGCTATTGTGAGCTAAAGGCCTCAAATTTGGGCTTATTGTAAATGATTTTTCCTTATGCTTATGTTATAATGGATTGTGCATGTTTCTGAGAAATAAAATTCATGTTTTGTGGCCATTTTCACCCTAACTTGTATGAAATTGCATCTTTTCCTTCCATTATATTTGCAAGTATATTGTGCATGTATCTATCTCTTTGCAGGGTTTGTAGTTTGTTATGATTTATGAATATAGGGAATTGCATATTGTCTTGGACTATGGCGCTCCTACCAGCCATCTCCTACTGTTTTTTTTTCTCCCTATCTTTCACTCACTTGGATTGTCCCACCCTTTCTTAGTGCACCACCTTCACTTAGAGTAGTTTTATTTCATGTATCTTTCTCTCTCATGTTGTCTACTTGGAAAGCATTAGGATAGGATTGGTTTAGCTTTCCATTCTCTAAAATATGGAGAAGTTGGCACTAGGTTAGAATAGGAAGTGGAATTTCTCCAGGAGGATTATCCTACTTGAGGTCCAACACCATCTGGATAATCCCATGTTGTGCAGAGTTGAAAATTACTTAGATTCAATCATACACAAAAATCACAAGCAATCGGGGTGCTCTAATTTTACACTAACAATAACAAAGCATATTGAGGTATAATTTAATTTCATATGTGAGCATGTTTGGAAACATAATATACCACTTCAATTTTCCCAACCCTAAACAACGAGTAGAATTTTTCATGAATTCACTTGCACGTGAACAATTTGAGTTGATTCAGAGAGTTCCTCCCTCATCCCTTGAGGCAATGAAAAATTCCAAGGGGTGAATGTTAGGTAAAACTTAGTTTACCGTAGGTAATTTTACATTGTACCTCAATTTCTTTTACCATGGGAAAGTTAGTGGTTACTTAGGTAAATAGTGTTTATTTATATTGTTATATAGTTTTATAATAATATTTTCATATTCCATGTTCATGTATAGTTTTCTAGATTATTGTTGCACTGTGCACCCTCATGATTGTCTATACATGGCAATCTAATATGTATAAATATTGCATCCCACATATATTAAATGTAATTTTCTGTTCTTAGATTAATAAAAATACACAAACTACCTCCCTATTTCCTCAACATTTTGATGGGTGATTTATCACAAAATTTGGCACACATGGGAATGTCTCATCTAAATATATAGATAGAAATTTGTTTTGGTCTACCTACAAAATACTATATCAGTTTCTCCCATATCCTACTCATTTTCAACAATTATAGAGGTCAAATGAAATATGGAAAAAACCTTCCATTAACATCAATTTTAGGGCATTTAGGGTGATATTTTTCAATCGACACCTTATGAAATTATGGGTGATGGAACCCACACATATGGGTGGGCCATTAGATCTATTATAGGTGTCATTAGAGATTTCCCAACCATCCCTATCCTTCCCAACTACATAATTCTAGTGACATCTCTTAAGTTCCCTAAGATAAAAAGTAGGAAAAATTTGACAAGTAATTTCTCACAAACCATGACAGTTGAGAATGTCTCTTTTGAGCATACAAATGGGAATCTAGTGGATAAAAAAATCCTCTCTCATTTTCTCCCATATCCTACGCATTTTATCGTAGTCGCAACAAATGAAACATGGTAAATTCCTTCAATTAACATAAATATCAAAGAAACTATGGTGATATTTTGTAATTGGATCCTCATGACACCAATTGATAGTGCCCATATGTTTGGGTGGGCCATTAGACTTTATTCGAAGTGTTGTTGTTTTTTCCAACAATCCTAGTCATTCTTGAATACATTGGTGGTGAAATGAAAATGTGTATGAGAGTTGAGAAGAATGTTAAAAAAAGATATATGTCATACAATAGAGGAGGTAAATGAGAATGTGTTCTTGTTGTTAAAAAATGTTAAAAAATAAATATCATACAATATAGGTGGTGAATTGAGAATGTATTATTATTAAAAAGATAATTTTCATACAATATGATCTTCTCTTTCCTACTCTCTCTCCCTACCTCTCTCACTCTTGCTATCTCTTCCCTATCTCTACCTTACTATCTCTATCACTCTCACTCTCTTTTCCCTCATCTATCTCTCTCACTCTCTTTCCCACTTCTCTCTCAATATCTTCACTTCCCAAAAATATTCATCCCAAAAATCACATTCATCCTAAAAATATGTACAAGAAGAGAAAAAGCATGTCACGTGCCTTTAATGAATATTCAATGAACTCCGCATTTGACCTTGTAAAAGAGTGTAACTCACTAGATCCTATTAGTGTAAAGTAATCTTCATATTTTTCTAAGTTAGATTCTTCTACCAACCAAAAAAATCTATGAACTATAGACTTACCCTCATTACCTAGACCCATTATTGAGTTACACCATTCCATGATGGATGTTGCATTAGTCAACTTTACACTAACTTTGTACTTCAAAACTTCTCTTTCTAGGCTCTTTTAACACATGTTCCTACACCATCATGCTCTCCTTTTCCATATATGACTTGAGTGATATTCCAAATATGTTGAACAACGATCATCCTATGCATATTTCTCAACCAATAGAACATTCAGGAGTCTTGAATTATGATGTAAATTTATCTAACCAAATGACATGTTGAGCAAATATGATGTTTTTGTTACTCAAATTACCATAGAATATCTCAAAGTAACCTTGCATGAACTTTGTAGAATGTATACGATCATCACTAATATATAAAATATATTCCCTCAAGATATTTCTATATTCCTTTATGTTATTGAGACTATGAATGGATTTTATATGCTCAAATACAAAAACATGAATAGAGTTACAATTTTGTGATTACACTTCATTTTGTGGTCAGAATAACATATAGTTATCTACAAAATCAACAACTGACACAATGGTACCAAGAGGAAATGTGCCCTTACATAAATTTAATTACTTGTCTAACCATCTATATTTATGTGTATGTCATGTATACTCACACACTATCTTCTCTCGAAATATAGTAAAAAAATCTGATATAATTATTTCTTAACTTAATAATTCACACCTCTTAGCCTCTTTACCATATTATAGGAAGTGTATTCTAAATTCTATTTCCCAAAAAGAAATAGTTCATTTCAAATTTCACGTGTATACAATTTTTAAATGTTGTAAATCACCACAACAATCACAAGTTCCTTCCAAACATAATTTCTAATAAAAAAATTGTTCTTCTTCTCCCATAAAAAAATAAGTTGCTGATTGAGGTGGAAAAATTATCATATACTCTTGAAAAATATTATTAGTATGAAAATTAACACATATATGCCGTAAAATATCACAATGCATAGAAAATTTAATATGGAACCTACAATAACAAGTAGTCAATGAGTGATTTATTTAACAAAAAAATGTTTTTCCATTTAAAAATACCTTTGAATAATTTCTATTTTGGGATAAATATCTTTAAAATTATTATTAAATTATGTTTGTGTCATACCCAAAAAATGTCGGGGATGTGATTCATAGTTTCAAGAACCAATTATTATAAATTTAAAATCTATTTTTAATTAGGTGAAACTCTTTTATTAGTTTTCCAAAATTCTTTAATTTTATATTTTAACTCTTGTTAGTGAAATAATTTTTAGGTCAGCAAATTATGTGTTTCTACCAATGGTCATGAGGCTAAGCCCCTCCTTCGTGGGTAATGAGGAGGCTCCCATTATTGAATGTAAATTACCTAAATATTTGTGGTGACCAATAAAGTCGGGATCATATAGGAACAGTCCACTAAACTTGTGGAAAAGTTCTTGTATGGAGTACAATGGAGGAAATTATAACAAAGGGATGTAAAGGGGAGTTGGAGAAACAAAGAGAGAGGGTTAATGTTGTGAGTAGGAACTATCAGATTCTCACCAAAAATAACAAGAGTGGGTCCACATTCAATTAGAAGAATATAACTTATGCAAACAAAAATGAGATCAACAAACTAAAGACACAAAGTTCCATTAATCATTCTTTCAAAAGTACAAATCCTTTTCTTGGTTGTTCAAGATCACTATGATTGCAAAGCTAGGAAATAAAGAGAGAATAGAGGAAAACATAAGAAAATAAATGGAAGAAATACAACTCTTATTTCTTGTGTAGTGGTGATACAAAGGTCAAAAACATACAACAATACACATTTTCTAGCAAAAAGAACTTCAAAACTCTAAAAAACTCCATGGGAATGGAGAATCCATTCCAATTTATAGCATTGAAAATTGTCTTCTTATCTACCCCACATGACATTTCAAGTTCTTATTCAACTTGTTAATTTTCATCTTCCTCGAAGTGAGGAAGTAAGTACCCTTTTATAAATCAAAAAGGAATTTTACAATGTAACATTAGAGAGTCACTTAAGTGAAAAGACAAAATTTTATGATTACAGTTAATGAGGAATTAGAAAAGGGGTGAATTGAGAGGAAATAATGAAGACAGGGGAGAAAATATGATCCCAAACATGGATGAAGGTTTCTCTACCCTTCCATTCCAATTTACATTATTGCAAATTGTCTTCTTATATGCCCCCACATGACGTTTCAAGTTCTTATTCCACTTGTTAATTTTCATCTTCCTCGATGAAAAGTGAGGAAGTAAGTAACCTTTTATAAATAAAAATGACTTTTACAATGTAACATTAGAGGGTCACTTTAGTGAAAAAGAAAAATTTCATGATTACATACAGAGTTTGCGAGAATTAAATCGAAACGAGGCACCATGAAGTAGTTGCACTCCAATGGAATCGTGAAAGCTCCAGCGATAGCAAGGAAAAAATGATCAGTAATGGAAGAACTTGCTCAACAGAAACAAAGCTTGCATAGAGGAAAGACAGTGGAGTGTCTTGGCATGCTCATAAATGAATAGAAAAGGGGTACATATAGGGTCGTTGAGTAACCCTAGTGCATGACACATATGAAACCCTAAACCTAACCCTAAACCTAACCCATGTGAGATGACCCTCCAACATGAGAGGAGGACACATAGGATAACTCACACTAACACCCCCCCTTCATCGAAGTTGGGGTAGTGGCTGTGATGAGTCAGACGGAAGAGGAAGACACTCCTAAACAACTAAGAAAGATGTGTCAATGGGGCCCGACAACTAAAGGCCTGATAAGGTGCCCATATACAAACACAATCTTCCTAGAAGAAGAAGAAGAAAAAGAAGGACTAAATAGCCCTAAGAAGATGGGAAGCTGTAGAAGACCTCACCCCAAGAAGAGACCGTAAGTGAAGAAACTTCATCTCAGTGAAAGGCTTGGTGAATAAGTCTGCAATCTGATCAGTTATCTGAATGTATTGAATGTCGATGATACCATCATGAATAAGCTCCCGTATGAAGTGCATATGGATCTCAATGTGCTTCATCCACTGATGCTAAACTAGATTTCTACAAATAGAGATAGTGCTGTGTTATCATAGTAGATAATGGTAGGCCACCGAAAGTGGATGCCAAACTCTGTCAGAATACCCTATAGCCAAATAGCTTATGTGGCAGCGTTGATTGCTCCTCTGTATTCTGCCTCTGTAGATGATATCGCAATTACATTTTGCTTCTTGCTAGACCAACTAATAGGACCTGAACCAAGAGAGAAACTATAGCTAGAAGTAGATTTCGATGATCTAAGTCATCGGCCCAATCAAGAATCTGTGAACCCAATCAAGTCAATATCAACCCCTCCATGATAGTGTATGCCATCAACATAAGTGCCATGAACATAATGAAGGATCCATTTAGCTACTTTCCAATGTAGCTCATGTGGCTCCTGCATGAATCTGGACATGATCCCAACAACATATGATAAATCCGGTCGAGTGTGAGTCAAGTAGATCAAGCTCCCAACTAACTATCGGTAAAGAGTACCATCAACCAAGGGAGTAGAGCAATCTGAAACCAACTTAACCTGGAAAGAAAAGGAGTAGGAGAAGACTTGCAATCGGACATTGAAAACTGAGCTAGCAAATCAAGAGCATACTTAGGTTGTGAAATCAAGATTCTGAGTCAGATTGTGAAATCTGGATCCCAAGGAAGTAATGAAGCAGACCTAAGTCAGTCATGGAAAACTTGTTGGCTAAGGTGATCTTCACAGAATCAATAATAGAGGAAGAGCTTCCTGTGATCAACAAGTCATCAACATATAGAACAAGAATGAGTATGGAGTCATCTTTCCATAGAATATAAACATTTGGATCAGAGTGACACCTAGTAAACCCTGATGTAAGTAAGAAGGAGTCCATCTTGGCATACCAAGCCCGAGGGGCTTGTTTAAGGCCATAAAGAGACTTCTTTAACTTACAAATGAGGGAGGAATCTTGGACATAACCCGGAGGTTGTTCCATATAGATCTCTTCCTCTAGGTCACCATGAAGGAAGGCACTCTTAACATCCATTTGATGGACTTTCCATCTGTTCTTTGTGGCAATGGCTAGGTTCAATCGAATAGAAGTCATCTTCACAATCGGAGCAAAGGTTTTTGTATAATCAACCCCAGCTATCTGGGAGAAACCCTTAGCTACTAATCGTGCTTTAAACTTTTTGACGTCTCCATCTACTCCATACTTTGTTTGGAAACACCCCACCGAATGATTTTCTTCCTTTCGGAAGAGTGGTGAGATCCCAAGTATCGTTCTTCATGAGAGAGGAATACTCCTCATCCATGGTAGAATCCCACTCAAGAATACCAGAAGCCTCCCGAAAAGACTATGGATCAGAAGCAGAGGTGAAGAAAGAGTGGGGTCAATGAAATCTAAGTGAGTACGTCTCATATCGAAGTATCTCCAACTAAATCTCCAGCACTTTGCAAAGTTTTCCTAGCCCAAAGGGGACCAGGAGGATCAGGCTCAGAGTCGGAAGATTCTTCACTTGAGTGAGAAGGGACATAGTCCTCATCATCACTATTGTCAGAATCAGAAGACTCAAAGATCTGATGGTTGGGAGGATCGAAGAAGAGGAGCACGCTCAACAGTATCATCATCTGATGAGTCAGAATCTGAATCAGTGAGCTGAAGAACCTCTATAGGTGGAGAAGTAGAAGTCGAAGAAGACTCATCAAACTTAACACTTCTCTCAATATATAGCTCATGAGAAGTAGAATTCATCAATCGATATCCCTTCACGCCATCAGGATACCCTACAAAGATACAAGGTTTGGATTGTGGTTCCAAGGCCTTGCATTTCTTCTTGGGAATCGAGCCATAGCCTTGGATCTGAAGACTCGAAAGTGCTCAACATCAGGCTTGCATCCAAACCAGGCTTCAAAGGGTGTCATCCCTCTTATTGCCTTGTGTGGAACACGGTTTTGAATGTAATTTACACAATTCACTACTTCGGCCCAATACTGCGGAGGAAGAGACTTCGAGTGAATCATACAAGTGGCCATCTCCTTCAGAGTATGGTTCTTTCTTTCTGTGACTCCATTCTGCGAAGGGCTATAAGCAACTGTATGTTGCAAAGAGATCCCTTCAGAAGTATAGAAATCCATGAACCTATTGTTTACATATTCACCTCCATTGTCAGTTTGAAGAACCTTGATAGACCGTTCCGCCTGTTTCTCAGCAAGAGCCTTAAAGTCCTGAAAATGTTCAAAGACTTCAGACTTAAGCTTAAGAAAATATACCCAAGTATATCGCGAATAGTCATCAATGAAGGTTAGCACATAAAGAGCTCTAGTAAATGAAGGAGAAGGAAATGGACCAGAAACATCGTTGTGAACAAGATCCAAGGGACGAGTGGCTCTCCAGGATTTTCCTTTGTCAAAGTTCTTTTCAGGATGCTTTCCAAGGGTACAACCCTCACAAAGACCCTTAGAAAACTTGACGCGAGGCAACCCGTTGACCATTTCATTTTGACTCAATTGTTCAAGATAGCGATAATTTAGATGTCCAAAATGCTCATGCCATAGCTTACTAACCTCATTTGCATGAGTGAGCAAGGTAGTGGGCGTAGAATAGAAGTAAAGTGGGAGAAGGTGTACAACCGTGAATGGTGATCTACCTTTCCCTCAGCCATTGTAGTGTCATTGTTAAGCTCACGAATAATCACCGAGTTAGGACCAAATTCCACTCGCATTCCTTCACCAAGGTGAGTAATTTGGTAAACTGATAGGAGATTGGTAGAGAGATCAGGAACACTCAACACTTGGTTAAATGTTCCCCATCCATCTCTATCGATCCACTACAGAAACCGACGACACTTTGTCGTGTCATTACCCATCGTGATTTGGGACATTCCACAAGGTTGATGTTGGAAAACTCAACATGCGAAGAACCCATGTGGTGCGAGGCACCAAAATCTATAATCCATGTCGATGAAGGAGCAACTTTGGCTACAAGGGCCTTTCCTTTCTTCTTATCATTTCTAGCACCTTTTACAGCAGAAGACTCGGCCTTCGGAGCACTTTGTTTTATTGATTCAGGAACACTTATTTTATTTTTCTCAAGTAAATGAGATAAGTGATCAATCTATTTCTTAAAACAAGTGTTGCTCGTCGTGACCAGTCTTCTTGCAATAGGAACACAAATACTTTCTTTTCTACGCCTCTAGGCTCAGAAGTTGAAGTGTTTGTGTCATTTTTAGGTTTGATCTTGGTTTCTTTCTTAGGTTGATCCTTAGTTTCTTTCTTCTTTTTAGTCTTCTTTCCCTTGCTAGTACTTGCTACAAGGGCATGTGACTTGGACTTGAGAGACCCCATTTGAATGAGTTTGTCTGTTCTCGAATGAGTTGGGATGAAAAATAGTCAAAGGAGGGCATCATCCAAGTATCGCCCAAAGCAGACTTTTGTAGCGTAGAAAGTTGACACGAAGACAGAATATTCGGGACCTAGCTTAGAGAGAATCGACAAGATCAGTTGAGAATATTTCTTTTCTACTTGACATCCTTTTAACAATAATCTAATGTGGACAAATTTTGAGAAGAAGGCTTGTAGGTTTTCAAAGTCACTAGGATTTAACCCTAGTAGTTCGTTTTCCAACTCATGCACTCTCATGTCATCTAGTTGTCCAAACATTGCATCCAACATTTTCCATGCAGATGTAGGTGTTTCAGATGCCTCAATGTGGAAGAGCAAGTCAGGAGAAACGGACATGCAAAGAAGACCTAAAGCTTCATCACTACGGTTTAACCACTTAGATTTTTAGGTTCGTCATCTAGTTCAGTCTCAGTTCCCATGGTGATGTGGTATAACCCTTTACCCCTTAGTTTCATTATTATTTTGATCTCCATTGAAAAATTTGAATGGCGTAAGCAAAGGAATTGAAAGTGCATCCATAGTGAGAGAGAGAGAGAGAAAGAAATGTAGAAAAGAAACACAACCACCCAGGACAATAACAACCCCCTGCTTTGGCACTTTATAGTTTAGTGTGTTGATTACAATCGGGTCCGTGTGTGTGGTTTGAAACACTTGGTAACTCATCTTGCAATTAGCGTAATAATGCGCAAGAGAGGAGACCACAATAGTGTTTCGTGGAGTGCAACAAAAAGAGGAACACGTAAACAAGCACAAGCAAAAAATAGAAAGGAGGTGAAAGCCAACCCTGGTGGTGAGAAAAAGCATCTCATGTCACATGAAAGAATCCCTTTTGTAAAAACTGTGGTGGACGCGCTCACAAGTCCACGAAAAAAGGAATAGAACAAAGCTCAAAAAAATGAGTTGACTTAAGCAAAACAAAGACACCCCCCAGAATGTGGCACTTTATAAAATTAGTGCATTTACAAAGCTAATGATCCCATCATCTAGAGTGTGAAAAAACATGCAACTTTGACTAAAGAAGTGCTCAAAACCGAGCAACGAGTCAAAAGTTATAGCAAAAACCAATTCCCATGCAATTGATGAGAAAAAGCCAATAAGCCTGCAAACAGATTAAAAAAGTTCCCTAAATGCATGCAAAGGGTGT
The DNA here is from genome assembly GCA_018340775.1 of Taxus wallichiana var. yunnanensis. Lineage (NCBI taxonomy): Eukaryota > Viridiplantae > Streptophyta > Pinopsida > Cupressales > Taxaceae > Taxus > Taxus wallichiana. Next base: position 22,785,880 of record CM031233.1, read on the forward strand.
CATATGTATGCTCGTTGGAAATGACATGGAATTTGAGATAGGGTTTGTTTGTATTGCGAGGGGGGATTAGCCACCTGCCAATCCGGACCTCACCCTTCGTCTTCGGCACTCGACGGAAGGTTAAAAATACACAAAGCCAATAGACCAAATTATAATGCCAAAGAAATATAGTTTAAATAATGTGAAATTAAATTAAAAAATTAGATCTAATTTAAAAAACTAATTAGATCTAATCTAATGAAGATTTAGAGATGAAGATTTTTAAAAATGAATGTTTCTAATTAAAACAAATTTCTAAATGGGTTTTAGAAACTTGATAGATTTAGAAATGTTTTTAAAAAAAAACTTACTAAAAAGAAGTTGATTTGTTTTGTGTTTTGTGAAAAAAATCTTTTAAAGAGACTTCCACGTATTGGAAATTTTGGAAAGTATTTATGTGAGATTTTTTTTTTTTTTAAAAGCATAGATTTTTGGTTTTTTTGAAAAAGCATAGATTTAAAACTTACCAAAACAAATAGATACATACCCAAAAAAAACGAAAGACCGAATGTTGTGAAAAAAAAACGTTTGGATTTTTAAAGAAGAAAAAAGAATGTATGTTTTGAAAGAGAAAGAGTTTTAAAAACACTTACCAATCAAAAACATACTGCAGTGAAGAAAAAGCCACCTAAGTTGTTTAAAAATGCCCAAACTGGACATGAAAAAAGCGTGAAGCAAAAAAAAATAACAAAGAGTGAAAATAACCAAAATTTGACAAAGGAGAGTTTATAGGCCGTTTTGGAGGTAGATGATGGTGCGAAAAATGCAGTCCACGAGTGAAGAGAAATTACAACACCACGAAAAAACAAAGTCTGAAGCATAAAAAATGTGGTGAAAAGTAATTTAAAATGCCCATGTAGACAAAAAAAAAGGTGATTCAACTCCATGAGTAATGAAAAAACCTCAGTTTGAGACAAAAAAAAATGTGGTTGAGTAATTTAAAATGCCCCAGACAAAGAAAATGTGGATTTTGGTAAAAACACCTCGAAGCAATCCAAAAAATGCCTAGAATGAAGAAAAAAAAAGGCCACAATGAATGAAATGAATGATGGTAGTTTGAACAACCCAAAAATGGTCGGAGGGACAGCAGTTCGTTGATGAGCAACCACGACTAAAGAACTCAAGGATTTTGCAACCAAAACTAAACATGCACAAGAAAAAAAAAACAAAAATTTTTTTTTTTCGAGAAAGCTTGTTAGAGATATTAGCAAGATAATTTCAGAAAATAGTGATCAAAAGACTTGCATGCAGAGTAAAATAATGAAACCAAGTAAGAGTAATAGCAACAAAAAATAAATCGAGTGCACGTTTACCCGATCTCAGCTCTGATACCATGAAAAGAGTTTGTGAGAATCGAATGGAAATGAGGCACCATGAAGTAGTTGCACTCCAACGGAATCGTGAAAGCTCCAGCGATAGCAAGGAAAAAATTGATCAGTAATGGAAGAACTTGCTCAACAGAAACAAAGCTTGCATAGAGGAAAGACAGCGGAGTGTCTTGGCATGCTCATAAATGAATAGAAAAGGGTACATATAGGGTGATGAGTAACCGTAGTGCATGAAACATATGAAACCCTAAACCAAACCTAAACCTAACCCATGTGAGATGACCCTCCAACATGAGAGGAGGACAGATAAATAAGATAAATAATCATGTGAGTGATAGGATAATTATAAATAAATGAAGGAATGATATGTGATAATTTTGAGCTCATTTCATCCATTTACTATTTTTAGCATGTTCATCATGATTGTCTAGTTTTTGCCAGTTTCACCAATTTGCCTCTTTTTGAGTGTCTCAAACATGGGGGAATGAAATGAGGTATCTGAATTCACATTTTTCTCGAAATTACTATTATTAGTAAGTTATATAATAGATAATTAATAAAAATATAAAGTGGTCTTCCTGGTGTTGGATTTGAATGAAACCAATTGCAGAAGTTTCTATTTTGCTCTCTAGGCCTTTGATCTAATTTTTAGAGGATTACAATCACCATGTTTGTGTAAATAAAAAAAATTGGATATTTTTATCTAAAAAATTCATATGGATGTATAAAATGGAAGGTATAATTAATTGAGGCATGTATATACTCACATTAAATATGTTTTTTCAAGGATTCTATGGTCCTAATTTCATGGCAATCGTGAGTGTGGGTTTGGGAGTAATGAGAAAATTTGTGATTTGGAGCGTGAGTTTTTTGGTGAAATTTTGGAAGCATAACATCAATGGATAATGTGAAGAGAGGTGTAAAATGACAAAAATGGACGAAAACTACTAAGGACAACCTTTATACCATTCCTCCTTCATAAACCTAGTTAACCCATGTTTTAACTCACCCTGCTTAACCCAAGTTAGATGAGACTCAAGGATGGGGTTACAACTTTATAAATGGGTCTCAGACCCCCTCATGTACCTTAAAAAATTTATTAAGGGAAAAATGGACATCAGGGGTGTAAAAATGTGCACAAGGTAGGAGCATCATGAAGAAGGTGCCATAATTTTTATGAAGGTGAGTTAAAAACACTTCCCTAACACCCCAGGTTGTAACTTTAAGTGACATAGATATTCCTCCTCCTTGGTGGTGCACTCTTGTGTCCCCCATGTCCATTTAGAAAAAGGAAAAATTGACATCACTATATTCCAAGTGCGCATAGGGTCAACTCATCACGAGGAAGGTGGTAGGTGGGGTTAGGTGAGAGGAAGACTTTTTGTAACCACCCAAGTTTTTTTAAGTGACACAAATTATATTCCTCATGTGGGTAATTTTTTTTGTGTCCCATATGTCCCTTTTTACTTTTTTCAAATGGATAAAGGTACATTATGGGTCTCTAAGTACCTATTTCCCTTTTTTAGAACCTTCCTTCACCATTCCACTGCTAAAAATAACATATTGGAGTGCTTTCTTGCCCCGAGAACTCACCTTGGTGTTTACTAGGCCAAAAATTATATCATTTATAGTATAAAACACCAAAGTAATCCAATTCCACAATTTTTCAGAATTTATTCTACATTATTTTTGAAATTTAACCCCCTTTTCAATTTTGGTCACATGCGATTCTCGAAGGTCAAATTCCACCGAAGAAAATATGCCTCTTTATATAAATAAAAATATGGAACATGTATAGGGTCCTGTTTGATCCAATTTGGAATTTTAATCATCTTATAAATCTCCTTGAAACTCCTGGATTCCTCAGTTGAATCTTCATAGGGATCAAAGGTCTTTATCTACACCGTCAAGAAAATATCTACAAACTGTTCTCAAAATCCTTGAAACCTTTTGAAAATTAAGTAGATAGTATTATATTTAAAAACTCATATATTATGAGCTCATAATACCTATGTATATTCCTGAACCATCTTAAACCTAAAAATCTAATTTTAAGGAAAACAATCCCCATCATCGGCTAAAAATAGCCCAATTTTGGAGAAGATTTTCCCAAGGTTCCAAATATTTCCTAAAATTTCCTAAATCAATTTAGTGCATCTTTTATCTCCTCTTCACAACTCCTAGGTGGGTTTTTCCTCAACAATTATCTTTTGAGGGGTGTCTACCAAAGTGGAAAGGCATGAAAATAGACCTTTTGGGATTTTAGGAGAAATTGCTTTTGAATGGTTTTGAATGAATTTGTAAATCACCTCCATGCACATGAAACACACTTGAAAATCATATTAGAAAATTACTCATGGCTAGTATAAGGGTAACACAATAACTAAGTTAGTTGGAGGAATTTTTTCCATTGAATGGGAAAGGGATTTCCAAATGTGGGTTAGGTTGTCATGACAAAAACTAGTTTAAAGTCTTCATGCTAGACAATTTTCATGAAAACAACTACCTATAGCTTGGGGAATTTTTATAGGTAAAACACAATAAGGACATGACAAATAGGAACTCTAGAATCTCAAGACATTACGTGGACCACTGCCTTATCCGTTAGGCTTATATAGATTCATATCTTAACTAATACTAAAGCAAGTGCGCATAAACAAGAACAACTGTGATTCAACACATGAAAGGGAAATGAAACAAACAAAATGAAGGAAAAAAACAATAGAAAGAGAAAAATACTAAATTACCTATGTACATGTGGGGGACAACCCACTTTCATTCAAGCATCAACTCAAACTAAGCGTTTACCCATATACGGGTATCACCAAATGCCTTTCTATCGCAAATCCATTGAAAAGATCACTGAAATATGATCCTTTTTTCAATTTCTTGAGAAATATCACATGGCTGTTATTACAACTAGTGACACATTTATTCAGCTCATCTCCTTTATTACTTTGACATATTATTTCCATATTTTCATTAATTCTCAGGTTCATTCCAATTTCTGATTTTTAACCGCTATTGTGAAGATGAGTCTTGATTATATTAGGCCCGTTATTTTCACATTGAGACTTATGATATTTGACATGAATTTGTTATTCATTTTCATTTGATTCATGACCACTATTTTCATGAGTTGCTTCTTGAAAGATATTTTGAAAGCTTCATCATTATCACTAACCGATTAATGTTCTCTATTTTCCACTTGATCCAAACAATCTTATTTCATGCTTCTTGGCTCAATCTTGACCTGCTACCCATTATGATGTGATGTGCATAATGTTTTATTATCTTGAAAATAAAATGAGCACAAGGTCAGATATGAAGATTGAGAACCATCATCTTTTCCAATGTGTCCATTTTGAACTTCAAAATCCATCTTTATGCTGAGAGCATCTTTTTCTCGAGGTGAGTCAACCTTTAAAGTTTCAAACCTATTCTTTTTCATAAATTATTTGTTGAGAATATTTTAATTTTGAACAAAATCAGTCTTGGGATCAAACACCTTTCAATCTATCCATTTTTTTTTGATATCATCTCTATCCTCATGAGAGGGGAGTGATAAAAAATTGGAGCTAAAATATGTGCATTATAATTTTCCCAATCTTGACCACCAAGAAATAAGCAATCTATTTCCATGATGAATTCATTCTCTTCTTGGGTAGGTTTACATTCAAGAGGCTAAAACATCTTGTCATTTTTTCATTCCTTGTCATCTTCTCCCAATGAGAAAGAGAAAGCCTCATACTCAAAAATGTTCTTTCGAATGGAACTTCATGCCGAACGTTGAGAACATGCTTTGAAACATTGAACTCACCTGTTAAGATTTTTCTTAGTATCAACCCCTCTTCTTGATCTCCATTGATTATCACTTCAAGATTTATTTGTTGTAAGTCAAGACTCTCATGATAATCATCAACATCTAGTAGAGAAAATCATTCATGCTCACATCTCATGGGAAAAATATGTTTTCAAATTCTCCATCAAGTCATCATGAGGTTCTCTCACCATCTCTGATGCTTGGATATTCTTCCACCAACATGGGAAACTCAACATATTCCTCAAAAGTCTTGAAAAATTTGCAATACCTTGAAGATTGAAATGGGATATCAATTGTTGGGTCATCCGAACTTATCTTATTAGTAGATAAATATACATTATACATCCATATTAAAAATATAAAGAAAAAACATGCTAAAAAAAGAGAGTGAGAGTGATTGAGATAGTTTGATATCAAGAGCAAACACATGCCATGTGCCTTTAATGAATAGTCCATGAACCTGCATTTGAACTTCTAAAAGAGTGCAACTCACTAGATCCCATTAGTGTAAAACAATATTCATATTTTCTAAGTTAGATTCTTCTACCAACAAAAAACCTATGAAGTATAACTTACCCTCATTATCGGGACCCATTAATGAGATACACCATTCCACGATGGATTTTACATCAATCAACTTTGCACTATCTTCATTATTCAAAACTTCTATTTCTAGGGATCTTTTAACACATGTTCATATACCATCATGCTCTCCTCTTCCATGTCCGACCTCGGTGAAACTATATATATGTTGAAAACCGCTCATCCTATGCATCTTTCTCAACCAATAGAAGATTAAATAAGTCTTGAATTGTGATGTAAAGTTATCTAACCATATGACATGTTGACCAAATATGATTTTTTTACTCTAATTACCATATAATATCTCAAAGTAACCTCGCACGAACTCTATAGAATGTATAGAATCATCACTAATATATAAATTCTATACCCTCAAGATATTTCTATCTTCCTTTATGTTATTGAGAGCATAAATGAATTTTATATACACAAATATAGAGACATGAATAGAGTCAGTAGTTTTGTGATCGCAGTTTATATTGTGGTTGTAACATGTTGGGTTGGCCAAGTTTCATAACTATTAGGAGGGCATGTGGAAATATCTGGCACACAAGTTAGGAACGTAGATGATCTGAAAATGGTACTTATTTATTTATTTATTTTTGAAGTACTTAGAAAATTTCCAGATTTTGAAATTTACAGACTCAACATTGATCTTGAGTTAATTTGATCCAATTTTTAGGTGTCTTGAAACCCAAATCCTCAACTCTTCCAAAAAGACCAATTAATCTGATTTTTCAACTTTAAGTGAATCACTTGAATCTAATACAAATCCATTTTACTTCACAGTTGATTTTTAATCATACACTCAAACTGACATTTGAATCTAAGATGATAAGTGTATTCAAATCTTGTTGTGGGTTATGGATACTGAAAGTTCCTTCAATCCATTTACTCCAGTTTTATACTTATTTTATCAATTAATAAAATTAATCCAATGATGAATTTCAACTGATAAAAAGCTTTAAAAAACTGAAATGCACAAATCCACAAAACAAGAAATTGATAACGGAGTTCACCCGAAGGCTACATCTCCGGATTCACAAAAAGTGAATCGATCCATTAAACGTCCAATGAAGTACAATATCCCTTCAATCTTGACTTAACAGACCTTTATACCTACAAATGAGCTGATTCAAACCTCAAGGAATTCTGCAATTTACCATAATCATTCCCAAGTTCATCCGTGGCTCCTACAGTATTTCTTCTGTTTGTTCCCTGTGCAAATACGTTCAAAAAATGTCTACAAATTGAAATATAAAAGACCTATATAGATAAGGTTTACATTTCTGGAAAATTTAGGAAATTATTAAAAACTTCCCCTTTTACTTCATGGTCTGATTCGGATCAGAAGTGGATGCAAAATACAGATCTCTGCTTGCCCCTCGTGCCTGTTCTGTGAAACTGCGATGGAAAAATGCCTACACAGAAAAATATATAGCACTTCATGCAACAAAAGTTACCTTTCTGGAAATATCTCATAATTTTTAACAACTTTCATTTTTACACCAAGTCCTAATTCGAACCATAAGTGCCTCGAAAATTGTGATCTCTGCAAACTGGTCCTTGGCTGTCCCCCTTTTCAACCTACCAAAAGCTTCCCTTTAAATAGATGTGATCTCCTTCTCTATCACTTGCTACAAAGTGGCAGCTTGGGAAGGCTGATTACTATTTTGGAAAAGGTTCAAATCCCCCTTCCATAGGTTTAGGAGCCCAATTTAGCCATTGACCCCACGTTTGGTGGGAAAGAGATAAGATAAGCCTTAAAATAGCTTTTTTGGCCACAAAATCCTCCTTATACCATGGGATTTGAATTTATTCACATGGAATGGATTAAATAGATTTTTAAAATTATTATTTTAAAATATAAATCCACTACAAACCTGCCAAGTGTCACGCCAATAATATGTCATTTGTCCACGTTAGAGTGTGCCACGTCATCATTTGACCGCAACTTTGACTATGCATATCTTTCGCATACGAACTCAGATTTGGTCCATTCAAAATGCGTCGGAAAGCTTGCAATGAGCTCTATACCATGGAAATGATTTTGAAACATTACAGTACCATCAATTTTTTCCTCATCACCAACTGCCACGTGTCACCTTGTCATTGGTCCACTGGTTGACCTATTGACCAGAGTTGACCCGTTTGGAGGCCCATCTTCGACCGGCGATAGAATTTGCATACGGACTCTGTTTCTGGAGTTCAGCATACCGTCGGAAAGGTCTCAATAAGCCCTTCAGCATGGTATAAGTTTAGGGAATTTTAGGAATATTTTCATAGTGAAAAATCCTTCGGATCAGTAGACATGCACAATTGTCACCAAGTGGGGCACACCTTAAAAGGAACAACCAAGACAACCAATTTTGCATGTCATGGGATAAAAATAGGAAAAGTGGTTGGAGTGTGGCCCAAGTAAAGATAAAAGCAAGAAGACTTCATGGATAAGAAAGAGATATTTTGGGAACAAAGTGGAGATAAAATTTCATGCATGGATCATGCTAATAATAGGATTAAAGTAGAGTTTATTTATAGATTAATCTATTATTATCCTTTTTGTAAAAGCATGTGACCGATAGTGCATGGCTATTTTGGACATGTCACCTATTTTTAGAATGCTTGAGTGGTGAAGGGTAGGTCCCCACCCCTATTTATACTAGTCATAATTCATTATTTTGGAGGACCCATGATTTAATAGAGTTATGCTGCTTTGATGTTCTAACGCATGACTTTCTAGTGACTATTGTTATGTATTAAGCTTCTGCTATGTAATCCTTTGGTTATTAATGGATCATTGTGGTTAGATTCTAGTAATTGATGTATCTGAATATGGTGAACACCTAGTGCAATTGATTTTAGTAATGGTTTGATATGCTACGTTTCCTTATTACATGTGTTTTCTTATGATGTTTTTAAGGATATACATCTGAATGTATGCTTTGGTAATGGTAAATATGAACATGCATGCTAATGTCTTGAGAAGCCAAGACAAAGGATGGACTGGTAGGTTTTTTTCACTTTGGGTGAGCATCTAGATCTATTTGGATGAAGTTCCAACATGCCTAGGTAGTTAGGGTGGTGGAAATAAAAACTAAATTTTGTTCCATTTATGGAAGATCTTTTTAAATTGTCTTCCAAGATGTTGCATGCAGATGGTGTATCGATTGAATCTTGAGAGCATTGAAGGTTGGGATGAAGATGGATAAGATGAAGATGGATAAGATAAGTTTTCTCAAAGAGACAACACTACACCTGATTTCAATACACATATATGGGTGGAAGAAACCTTTAGGACATGCTTTATGATACTTTATTTTGATTCTTTCTTGTAGATTGTATGAGTGGATGACACTATATGCACAAGGAAAGAGTTGGAGTTATAGGCCAAAGATTTGGATGCAGGAAGATTACTAGACATTGTTTGATGTTGATGCGGATTGGAATAGAGCTGTAGATTGTTGGTGGGATGGTGTGTTACGCAATTATACATTGGAGTACACTATTTCTACTTACTCATGTCCGGAAGAGGCTGAGTTAAAGTTCTCGCATGAACCAAGCGGATCATATTTGTGTGCTATATCCATGGTGATTAAGATCTTGATGATAGAGCTATATTTAGAGCACCACCCTATGGCTAGTTGAATCCCCACTTAGTGCGGGAGTAGGTGTGGTGAAAGATGGTGGACCTCAAGGAGAGAGAGGAAATCCAACTCAAGTATAATGAAGCGTGAGAGAGGGAATTGGCAAGGAAGAATGATGTTGAGTATTCTATGGATTTTTGGAGGTAGATGGATTGTGAAGGATTTGAAGCTCACATGGAAGATGTGGAGTTGAAGCATCATGATCTCCCACACTTAGGTAAGTGTAGTAGATAATCCCATTCAGCTTCAGATGAGAGTATGTTAGAGGAGAGATTGAGGACCACGAGTGTGCATCTAATCTCACCCGGTGACCTAGCCTCTTGCGTATGGTGCTCCAGATCCAAAAGTAGTCATTGAGAAGTAAGCTAGTATTGGTTAGTAAGTAGCTACGAGTAGATTTCATTTTGAATTGAATTTAGAAGTACATTAGATAACACATACACATACGGCAATGTAGATGATGTCATTTTTGGGGGCTGATTGGAGGAATATTTTTAGGAGCGTCATCAATACAAAATGTGGGCGCATAGAATATTAAGAATACATTGGGAAGTAATATAACTTTACGAGATCGTGGGATTTTAGTTTAGCACTATAGTTGGGACATAAGGAAGTACACCACTTGGTCTTTTCCCATAGTAGGGGCACAAGAGGATTGGGGTCTAGTAGATCGTGTGGATTAGGAGGTGGAGGAAACACTAGTGGAGGCTCTAGTTCTAGATCTGGTGGGCAAGGTCCACACCCACAACAACTACCTTAACAACCCTTACAACCACAACAAATTCCTCATGTTTTCTATGAAATATCCCTACACTTTCCAAAATACAAAGGTATTGAAGATGGATAAGAGAATGTGCGCAAGTGTGAGTTACTATGGCGCACTAAAGGAATTACAACATGATATAGAAAAGCAAGTTAGTTTGTTACTAATCTTCAAGGGCGTACACATATATAGTACAAGAAGTATGACTCGCATAAGGATGTGGTAGATTATGATGCTTTGCGCTCTACATTTCTAGTTGAGCTCCATATTTAAGAGTTTAAGTAGAAGGGTATTAAAGATACTCAAGGACATCAAGGATCACTTATATGAGAGCATTAAGGAGTATGCCACACATTTCATAACTTTTTTAAAAATTTATTATATGATATCCATCCCATTCAGCATGCAAAATGGTTTGTTGGTGGGTTATTGACTCCTTTCAGACATGCGCTATCTTATAAGACTTTTTGGATCTACATGAGGATTTGGAAGCATATATATGCACCGAGGTGGTTGGGATTGTTGATAGTGGAGTAAGCCCATTTTTGGAAGCATAGATTATAGCCATGGAAAAGTAGTTGGAGAAGCTTTTGCTAATTCAGCTCATGAGACACACATTGGTATTTGTTGCACAAATTGTGAGATTGAAAGACACAAAAATATAATTTCCCACGTAAGTTAGTTCACATGTTACTATTAGAATATGAAGTATGTCATTTGAACCATGATGTTAGGGATTGTCATTCGATTTTATAGCGCATGATTCAAAAGAAAGAGTCTATGTATTACAAGATTTTCAAGTCCCATACTCATGACACTGCTGACCAAAATTGATTGATCACATCCACGAAGCCATTGAGACAGGAGTGCACCAGACTAGTGTGGCAAGTGGTTCTAAGGAGCACGAAGGACAAAATAACAAAGGGTGAAATAATGGGGATAAGAGGAATAGAAGATTTCGTGGAGGATATAGAGGATGAGGTTGTGGTGGTGGTAGAGGAGGATTTGCTAGAGGAACCTACTATATTTGTGGATCTCCGATGAATATTAGTGTGAGTGCCTTAGAATAATGATTTCTCATGGTGTAGAAAGAAACACAAGTTAGAGGAATGCCTAGATTTGTATGAACACATGACTAAGATTAAAAATAAAGATAAGGGCATAGTAATGATTAAGGTACAACATGTCATTGCTGATCGTGGAGGCCTAAAAAGACACCGATCCTGAATTAAAGAATGTGATGGTTACAACATGCATTGAGGATATGTGAAACACACAAGCCTCTCAAGGCTAATCCTCTCATTATAAATTAAAAAGTGATATGTGCTAAGTATCTAGATTCTATACACCTCAAGAAAATATATTAGGAAACCATGAGAGTCACTAGAGAGGTGCAGGAAGAGATACAGTTTTGGAAGGAACAAGCACGTGAAAGAGAATGAGAAAACAAGGTTGAGCTCCCACAGAAGGATGTGGATGAATCAAAGGAGGTGTGCATGATGTTGTCCGGGAGAACATCATTCCTTTATTAGGGAAATGACTATGAGAAAAGGTACCGTGCGTTGGTCCTGTGTGCTAGAAAAAATAGTATATGAAAATGTACCACCTCATAATCATGAGTTTGACAAGGAGATTACAATGGATGTCAGAAGTTAATGGTTGTTTGTTACAAAACATATTTATTGATATCTGTGGAAGTAAATGTGTTAACTCGAATGTATGGAGCCAAATGGGTAGACCAACATTGGAACCATCTTCAAATGTGTCAGTATATGACGAACATGAGTAGGAGATCCCTATTGGGGTACTTAAGCATGCATCTATTACTATTTAGGGAGAAAAGTTTATTGGGGATTTTGAGGTATTAGATCTTTCTGAGGAAGACAATTTTCCAACATTACTTGGACGACCCTAGTGCTATGTGAATAATGTTGATCTATGCTTTAACAAAAGGTACATAAGTTTTGAGAACACTGAGGAACACATGATCATACCCCTACATGATAAGAAGGTAGAGCCTTATGTTGAGCCCTTGAGTGAAGAAGAAATTAATATAATTTATGTTCATATAGTGCGTGATCTAGAGAATATAGAACCATAAAAGGAAGGCATCCTTTAGTGCAAAGACACAATGTCTATAAGTGACACTACTAGTGTTTCTTGTGATAATTGGGCTCATGGAATGTATGAAATGGTTGGGTGTAAGGTCAAAGGAAGAGTCACTAGAATGATTAGGCTGCGTATGGTGAGGCAGTTAGGATGTAATTGTGTACCAAGGTATACTGGTGAAGGGAACCTTGATGCATTCTTGCACGCCATGGAGACTCAGTGGAAAAATAAAGGGGATAAAAGAAACATGTTGGTCTATACTCTATGTGGGACAACAACATGATGGTGGGAAACACATAGAGATAGCCTTTTGAATGGCAAGAAGTGAGAATCACCTTTTCTACTAGGTTTACTCGGAGTAATGTACCTACACAAACTTGTGAATTTCATGGGAAGTATCTAACCTCTCTTTTGGAATGGTGAGAAGTGAGAATCACCTTTTCTACTAGGTTTACTTGGAGAAATGTACCTACACAAACTTGTGAATTTCATGGGAAGTCTCCTACCTCTCATCATGTCCATGATTGTGAGAGAACATGGGCACAAGGCAAGGAGGAATTACTGCCATCACTTTAGGTACATAAGTTCATGTTGAGTTGAATGAGAAACAAAAAATTGGCAAGAGATGACCTGCAACTATGATTCAAACTTTTAATTATTTTTCTACTAAGCCTCCAATCCATGAAGCACTGCAGATTATGAAATGCTTTACATTGGGAGATAATGTGAAGGTTGAAGAGCTTATGCTGGAGTTGTTTGGGGAACCTGATCTTGAGGTGTGCCTTGATCTTGAGGAAACATATGAAGAAGAGATGGTCCATGCTTGGAAATAAAAAGAAAAGGCCAAACTAGTGTACATGATAGATGATGAGGAATTTGATAACTTGGATTTTAACCACACTGAAGGTACACATGAGGTGATGGACAATGTAGATGAGAAGGCATGCATGCATTATGACTCTATGAAAACAAAAGAAGGTTAACATTGGTATAGAGGCAGAGCCTAAGGAGGCCATTATTAGTGATTATTGGTTAGAGCAAGAAGTGGCTAAGATTATTAAACTTTTGTGTGAATTTTAGGAATTATTCCCGAGGGGCTATCATGAGTTAAAGGGAGTACACCCTTCTTTAGGAGAGATAAAGATCAAGTTGAAAGAAGAAGCACACCAAATTAGGAAGTTTAAAATGAATCTTAATCATTGCATGAAAGTAAAGGAAGAAATTGACAAGATGCATAAATTTCTAATCATTGATCCTATCAATAATATGAGTGGGTTACCCCATGGTCATAAACATTAATAAGGATGGGAGGATAAGGATTTGTGTAGATTACATGTATCGTAATACTACATGTGTGTTTGATTATTTTCCCACCCCATTCACAAAATAAATTTAGGAAGGATTTTTAGGCACGAAATATATTCTTTTACAGATGGATTTTCAGGTTATCATCAAGTGCGTATCGTGAAGGAAGATTTGGAAAAGAAAACTTTCACCATTGAATGAGGGAGTTTTGCATATACGATTATGCCCTTTGGACTTAAGAATGCGTCAGTAGTGTTCTCACGTATTATTGTGCAGCCTCTAGGAATTTATTCATAAGTTCTTACAGGTATATCTAGATGACTGGACAGTGTATGGCTTAGTCAAAGATCATTGTGATAATCTAAGGATCATGTTTGAGAGGTGCAGGAAGTTGAGAATCTATCTTTAAGAAGTGCATCTTTGCAACACCTTTTGGCACTTTACTTGGGCATATAATTTGTAAGGAAGGATTGTTGGTGGACCCAACCAAGATAGTTGTGATCTTGGGTTTGGAAGAACCTAAAAATTAGAGTGAAGTATGTGTATTTATGGGACATAAAGGGTATTACAAAAAATTTATAAAAGGCTATGCAAATATTGGTGTGCCCTGGAGGAATTATTGAAGGCTAAGGGAAAATTCTATTGGGGTGACGTGCAACAACAAACATTTGAAACATTAAAGGAAAGGCTGACCATTGCACCTATTTTTCACTTTCCTTCATGGGACAAACCCTTTCATGTTTATATTGATGCTTCTGGCATGGAAATTTGTGCAATGTTAGCATAAACAGGATAAGGAATTGTGGAACATCCTATTTTATTTGCAAGTAGGAAATTAACACTACTGGAGCAAAATAAAACCACTTGAGCATGATGTTTTGTCTATGATCTACGACCGCACAAGTTCAGATAATATTTTCTTGCAATAACATTCATTTTATACACAAATCATATGGAAATCAAGTATTTGGTTAACAAACCTTTTTTGCAAGGGTGCATTTGTAGATGAATACTTCTTTTTAGGAGTTTAAGATTACGTTTTTGTAAAATCGGGAAAGAGTAATTCAGTGGCCTAACCACTTGTCAAGGATCGATTCTGGTGAGGATGCATAGAGCATGAGGAAACAATTCCGAGATGCAATAATTTTAGGTTAAACCGTGTGCCCGTAGATTTAGAGGATATTTTAGTATTTTTGTGCGCTAGGTAGGAACTGAAGGAATGAAGACATTAGAGAAGAAACAACTTGCAATATGCATGGTGCCTTATCAATTGATATGTGGAGATTTGTACAAGCTAGTCCATGATGAAATTTTGTGCCATTGTGTTCTAAAGCATGAGCGTGAGGCTATTATAGAATAAGCTCATGGTGGGATTGTAGGAGGAATTACGGTGGTGATTCTACAATGCACAAGATTATGATGGTCATACTTTGGTAGGAAAATTTATATAAGGATACTAAAAATATGTCAAGGCATGTGATCATTGTTACACACCTCGGGAAACCGGAACCAGGATGAGATGCCATCATGCGGCCTATTGCAAGTGTTAATCCTTTTGAGAATTAGGCTATTGAATTTTTAGGTCCTATTCACCACCCACGCATAGGATTAGAGCACACTATATTATTACTTGTATAAACTATCTAACAAGGTGGGTAGAGGAAACACCTACAAAGGATTGTATATAAGAACCACACCAAGAAGATTTTTGTGGGAGAATATTATTAATAGGTATGGATGTCTATTAAGCTTGAAAAGTGATAGAGGAACTCATTTCCTTAATGAGATAATTATAATTATTTTGGTAGATTTTATGGTGGCACACCATAAGACTACTCCTTATCACCCACATGCTAATGGTACTACTTTGAAGCTTTCAACAAGATTCTAGGACAAACATTGAAAAAATATGTGATGTTAGAAGGAAAGACTAGGATGATACATTATCTACTGTACTTTGGGCATATAGAACCACTTATAAATGATTGAATAAGGCCACATGAATTCATCGGTGTTTGGCATGTAGGTTGTATTACCTATTAAATTTATGTTACCATCCCTACGTATTGAACGCATGATGACTAGATGATGAACAAGATGTTGAAGAACGCATTGATAAAATAATACGATTAGATGAACGGTGCCCCATTTCCCAATGGAGCCATAATACTTTGAAGTAAAGGAAGAAAGTGTGTCATGCTAGGCACATTAAGAAAAAAACATTTTCGGTTGGCAATATGGTCCTTCTCTATGCCTCCAAGTTTGTACACCACCCGGGAAATTGAAAGTGCATTGGCTGGGACCTTTTGTAGTAAAGATACTAGAATTAAAAACTTTTCAGATGTATTCATTGGATGATACCATGTTTCCCATTTACTTCAATAGATTAGTGAATCCATACTATAAATAAGTCTTCTTGGTGTTTATAATAAGGCGTTTTTCCACTTAGATTATATTTATATTTTATGTGTTTCTTTTAAATAATTGCTCTTCTTTGTAAATTTAGTTCTTTGTTTTGTTGTAATAAGTTCTCTTGCATGTATGAAACTGATTACTATCTATTAGATACATGCATAGAGAAACACACATACTTTTAGTGTGGGTTGGAATAGGTACAAGAATTTTATTTATTTTTTACTGAGATTCAAGTGCAGGTTGAAACACAGGTATATATGGGTTTTAATATGAACTTTCTCAGAAATTGAAAGTGCATTGGCTAGGAACTTTTGTAGTAGCCAAGATACTTGAATCAGACACTTTTCAGATGTAGGCAATAAATGATACCATGTTTCCCATTTACTTCAATAGGATTAGGCTAAAGCCATACTATAAATAAGTCTTCTTAGTGTTTGTAATAAGGTAGTTTTTCCACTTAGATTAGATTTATCTTCTATGTGTTTCTTTTAAATCATTTCTTTGCTTTGTCAATTTAGTTCTTTTTTTTATTGTAATAAGTGATCTGCACGTATGAAAATGATTACTATCTATTAGATACATGCACTTGAGAGGAACGCACATACTTATAGTGTGGGTTGGAACATGTACAAGAAATAAATATTTTTATTGAGATTCAAGTACTGGGTTGTAGACATGTATATATGGGTTGTAATATGAACTTCCTTAGAAGGGATGGTGCATACATGAGCAAAGAGTTACTGGTGTTTGGAATGAAGGTCTTCATAGAAATTTTCTTAGTTTGAAGACCATGCCTAAGAGTTCGAGACAATGTAACACAAGGTAGACAGTAGCATGGTAAAATACTTGTATGAGGTGCAGAGGGTTATGCAATTAGGTGTCAGGAGGCACACATAAGGAGGTCTATGGATAGTGAAGTAGTAGTCACACTAGATGGTTACGACTGGGGTGTAGAAGAAAGAAGAAAAAAGTGCAGAAAAAGAGGAAGAATGCCATTAAAGTTGTAATATGATGGTAGGTGGAGAGAAATTAAGGTGGGAAAGTTAAAAAAATCTATAAAAGGGTGCATGCGACTTCATTCTCACCTTGCATATTTGAGTTTTCAAGCTGATAAGTGTGAATTGAAGAGTGAATGATCATGAAGTATAAATGTAGATGCGTAGAACAACAAACCGGTGAATTTCAGCATGGCCATTGGAGAGCTCCTTCATGGGAAGTGCCGAGTGAGTGAAAGGCATGCAAAAGAAGGGTTTTAGGAGATAGGGTTTGAAAAGGAAAAGGTACAGCTAAGGCATGAAAGTTCAAGTTCACAGAGGTTGCATAAGCTAGAAGATTGTGAGGCTAAGTTGTGAGAGGTTGACATGACACTAAGAAGAGCACCTGTAGCGGTCACAAAAGACAAGAGAAGGAACGATCCCATTGTAGAAGTAGAAAAAGCACATGAAGAGCAATGTTCGAAATGCAATATCCACAAGGTGTGATTATGGGTTATGTATAGGATTCCTATTTGTACAAGAGAAAGGTGAGTGATTATAACCACCACTCCAAAGAAAACAAGGAACTGATTTAAAGGTATCTAGAAAAAGGAAAGATTTACACACAATAGATGATAAACCTATATATGATGATAACATGCACAAGACTTTGAGAAAGCTACAGTCTTGTAAATTTTCGAGTTGCCATACTTTGGAAAATTTGAAGTGATCTAAAATTGGTTAATGTTAAGAGTCCACAAGGACTTCTTTTATTTTTTGGGTGACGAGAGCACCTTGATCAGAAACTAACAAGATTGAGGAGCTCAGGAACTAAAATATCTAGTGACTGAGATGATGACGTGGGTGTGAAGGCCACTACTATGGAAATGGCCTACTAGTAAGGAGGGTACATGATGGACATTTCAAAGATAGATGACCCTATGGTCAAAATTTCCTCACACCTTCTAACCAATTTCAAAAACTAGGAGCGCTGGGGGTGTGAACAAGAAATGGCTCCACATTGCAAAGAAAATGGTAGAGGGGATTGTTTACAACTTATTTGTATTCATAACAAAAATTATTATTGAGGAGGCACACAAGGGAGATAAGATAAGTTGGGGCATGAGCCTCTTGTCCATTGTGTTCATGGAGATCGGGTGCGGATGAGACTAAAGATAAAATTGGCATTTCCAGTAGATATTAAGTCACCGACCGAGAGATTTATAAAATACACTTGTGATGGAGCCTCGAGTGGTCCATACAAGAAAATGATGGAACTTTGGTATAGATGTATTTGTGAGTCCTTTAAAAATGAATGACAAATACCCAAGGACTTACCTACCATGTTGGATGGGAAGGAAGAGTTTGCAGATTCTAGCACCGCATTGGCAAGTTAAGGATGAAGAATGGTCAATTCAGCCCTTGGTGCAAGCTACCTTATGTATGTACTACACACTATTTCTAGGCCTCTCAGTAAAAAAAAAAAAAATTAGACGTGTAAAAGATTATATTTTATTGAGAAAAAATTGACTACGAGCACTATACTCTTCGGAAGACCTCTATTTATTTGGGTAAGTTTGCATATATCGAGACAATGATATCTGATGACATTATAATCAGTTCTATGACTTTAGTGAGTTGGAAAGGTGGGTGTGGCTCAGGTGTAACTCAATTTTAATCCCAAATTGGTGAATGGGAAATATATTGAAAATGATTTCAAACTCCCTAAGGCACCCAAGGGAAAACACATAGTTGGCACCATGCAGGAGAATGAGCCCACTCCTCCTAAAATAGAAGAGGAAGAACTTTAGGATGAGGAGGAGGAGATGGAGGATGTTGGTGCACTAAATAATGGTGCGATAAGGAAACAAAATTCAAGTAACAAGAGGCCACACAAGAGTACTCCCCAAGCATGAGGAAGAAGAAGAAATAATTGACTTGGAAACCGAAGAAATAAAAAAGGGTGAGAGTGGCCCTATTGACTAGGGGTATATGAGAGTGCTAAGAAGAAATCCCAAGATATAAAGCACTACTTGTGGGACCATCCTAGCCACTTAGGAGGTCTTTGAGAACATCCCCTATGAATCCAAGCCCAAAGAAGAAGACAAGGAGAAGGTGTAATCTTGTTACAAATGAGGAGAATGAGGAGGAAGAAAAAATAGAAGAAGTTGTGTGTTATATAGTGCCGTCACCCATCATTGATGTAGAGGGAGGTGAGGAGAAAAGATAAGGATACCCCCAATATGATGTGGAGGGACCAAGTGAGTGCAAGGAGGGAGGAACCACTAGAGGGAATGAAGAAAGAGAGAAGAGTTTAGAGGGGCGATTAGGTAACCATGGGGGTGCATCAAGAGAGAGGAGTGAAGGTCTAGACAAAGGCACATAAATGCATATTCATAATGGTATGTTCTCTAAGAGGAAGACGGGAGAATAAGTGACGAAGAAGCATGAATTGGGATATATAAATGATCCCTCTAAGTTCATCCAAGTGAGGATTCAAAGTACACTCTCCCATGATCAACTCGTATGGCTAGGAGATAATAGACCCTAAGAGAGGAAACATGCACACAAGAAAGATGCCAAGTTGGATGATGCAAATGCACATGGATGAAATAGATTTTGACATCGGTGAGGAAGAATGCATAAGATGTTGAATGAAGAAATTTCTAGCTCAGCCATTCCACCGCTTTCTTTACATTTTGAATGTCGAAACATATAGGGTTATGGGCTAGGAGGGATACTGTTAAATGGGTTGGTTGATGGTTGTTGTGCACGTTTTAACTTCTCAATCTAGTGCCCATTTTGAGAGCTTCCTTTTGGCTAGTAGGAAATACTTATAATAGAAAATAAGACCACAAAAGAGAAGTTAAATGATTTATGACAATGGATTGCTTAGCGTATGCTAGTTCTAGGAATTGTGATACTTCCTAGATGGCTATCAATCCACTATTTAAAATAAATTAATGCAAGAAATAAGTAAATTCCTACTGTAGTTGGTATGATTTAGGTATCTCATTTAAGTACAATAGGTAAATATAATATAATAGGCTAGGTTATAGTTATATCTAAAGGGTAGGTAGTTGTCGGGGGTGTTGAACCGGTCAGGGGGTAAGGTTCTAGGTTATTTGGGTCACTTGGTAGAAAGTAGGTTGGCTCTGTTATTGGAAAAGGTGTAAAACACAGAGACCGACGTCGGTTGGGTATAACTGATGATGGTTTAGAAGGGACCGATGATGGTCGGGGATAACCGACAATGTTAAGGTCGGAGTTAAAAGGAATTTAATAAGATTTGATTGTGGGGATTGAAATGGAGCTAAATAGAGATGGAAGGGTGGATGTGGAGGTCTGTAAAGGTCTCAGGTATACTTAGAGGGGTGTGGGAGGTGAGAATGGGTGATTTGGTGGTGTGTTTAGAGGAATGGCTAAGTCTACAAGTAGATAGAAGATTGAAAAAGAGCATGCAAATTATATACTGATAACAAAAGTAACAAGGCTATTATACTAAAATAGACTATGCTGGTAAAAGGTATACTTACTGTGGTATAGGCTTGATGGTTGAATGGTGATGGAATTTGATCAGAAGAATGGTGTTTGGTACCACAATAGTGCTCCCTAGAATGCTTTTGTGGATGTAATACCCCTTGATATGTCCTGGCGCTGGCTGTGGATTTCGGGTGCGTGAAAGACTTTGGTTCTACTTGCATGCAACTCTCTTTTCTTCCTCTTGCTCTCAGAATGTGCCAACCTCTCTAGATAAAGTGCCAACCCCCAAAAAAGGTTGCTAAGGTGCATAAATGGTAAGCGCGATGTTCTGTCTTGACCAATGTTGGTTGAGGTCCGAACGGCACCGGTTAAGGTGGGATTCCCTAGGTTTACTAAAAGGGGTAGATATTTCTAATTTCTTGGGTCAAGTTGGTTTGTTGTTGTGGATTAGAACAAAAGCTTCCCTTCTAATGGGTGGGAATGTGGTTAGAGAGATTGTAGGGATTGATTTTAGGGTTAGACCAAATCTTAGCTCATTAAGGTAAGTAAGACTTAGTTATTGTCAGTTATGGAAACATGCCAAGAATAGGTCTAGGGTGAGGTGGTTGGATGAGGTGTCTAGGTGAGGTGGAAATTAGGTCAATTAAGGTAATAAAATAATGGATATTGTGAGGATGGGTATTTAATTTAATTAAAATAGTTAAATTAATTATTAATGTGGGGTGAAAGGGGGACATGGTTAGTTTACCATGTTTAAGTTGGTTATCCGATGAGGGGCTATGGGGAATGTAACCAAATTTTGGTGTCTATATTTTTCCCTTTTTGTCATGTAGCTTATATTGGTAAGTGACACTAACAAAAATAAGAAGTGGAGGCCCCATGTGTGGATGAATGTGATCCCCCTAAAACTATTAATTGGTGAGGTGGAAGATGGAAGTGGTGAGTGGTTTGAAAAAAGTTGGGTGTGGTGAAAAGGAGCATAGATGTGAGTGAATGTGGGAAACAATAGAGGTCAAAAACAGAAAACAAGTAAATGGGCCAGGTCAAATGTAGTGTCATTTAAACACACGCACACATTATAAATAGTTACATGGTTTTGGGTTGAAGAATGTGTAAATGCTACATCATCCAAGGTCGATAGGTTTATTCGTATAAGGTTAAAGTGATTTTGGTATCTAAGGCATAGGATATGGTGTGGAAACACAATGTAGGTTAGGTGCAGGAACGTTTAGGTATATTTTGGTACACCAAAGGTTGGGTCAGGATAAACAACATGGTAATAGGCAAGGTAAGGTCATTAGGTCAAACAACATGGGTAATAGTGTCGCAAGGTATAGCGAGCACATGAGTTCACAGGTCACTAACAATGTTCCAGTCCAGGTAGTTAGGTCATGGCATGGGTAGGGCCGAGGTATGGGTAAAATAACAAGTCCCTAAATGCAATTAAGGATAGGTATAGGTAACGTAGGCTTGGAGGTGGGTTGCGATAAGGGTGGCTAAGGTCAAACGGTGGTAGGGAAGGGTAAATGTTGGTCAAAAATGGGGAAAGGGTATTGACAAGAGTATGACAGGTAATCGATGCCAGTCATACTTAACCGGTGATGGTCTAGGTAAAACGATCATGGTTTTTAGGGCACAAGATTAATGTCGGTTTAGGTACAACCGACCATGGTTTGCTAGGGCACAAGATCAATGTCGGTCTAGGTATAACCGATGTCGGTCAGTCAATGTGGGTATATAAAAAGGAAAAAGTCGTATAATACAAATTCATTTGTACATTGTTGAATTTCAAAAATGACGAGCACCTTGAATGAGCTATGCTTTGTCACGAGATAAGTACACAGGACCATACGAGGTGAGGTGGAGAGATCCGAGTGGGGAGAGGAGTCAAGTGGACGGGCCCACGAGATTAGGTAGAGTGAGTGGATTGGTGGAGAGGTTGGAGGTAGAGGTGTTACATGGCAGAGGCAGGAGAGGGGTTGGGTGGACCGCCAAAGACATTGGTGAATGTGCCACCACAGAGGGCAACGCTAAGAAAAGGTAAGAGAGAATATTTTCTATGTATTGTTTGAAGTAGCTGTAGAAGGGAATATGGGTCGGGGGTGTGGTAAGGGGAAAATAATTTTAAATTTGGTGGTTAAAATGGGTGAGAGGAGGGGTGGGAAAAGGCATAAGTAGGTTGAATAGGGTTGGGGAGGGATTTGGGGGAAGTTTGGGTAGGTGTCTAGGAGAAATGGGAGAGAAATGGGGGAAGAAAATTGGGGGTTTAGGTTTGGGCATAGTAATGTGATGATTGACACTGTCGAGTATGGCCAACATCGGTCTATATATATTGACATTGGTCAGGATTTGAAGAACCAATGCCGGTTTATCAAGGACGGATGTCGGTAAAGAGGACTGGTGCTAGTTAGTGAATTTAGGGTGTAGGTTTGTTAGGGTTGGGGTTTGGGGTTTAGGGTTTAAGTTGGAGGGTTTAGGTTGGAAGGGTTTTAGGTTCAGGGTGGGGTTAGGTTGGGCTTTTGGGTTTAGGGTTTGAAAGGTTATAGGTTCAGGGTGTTTAGGGTTTGGGGTTTAGGGTGTTGTGATTATGGTTGATGGGATTAGGTTTGGGTTTGGGGTTTGTTGGAAAATGGGTTTAGGTTAGAGGGTTGAGGTTTTTAGGAAAAGGGGTTTAGGTTGAGTACGGGTGAGGTTTGGGGTGGAGGGAAATGTTGGTTAAAGGCAAGTTGAATAATGTTTGTGTTATGTTGAATGTAGGCCAAAGAGTAGCTATGGATGAGAGACTGAGTACCGCCCTATTCGTGGAGGTACAGGCGAGTGTGACATCCAATGAGTGGAGGCATGTGATAGATGTCACTTGATAGGAATTAGATGTTACAATCATATAGTATAGGAGCATAGACTTATAGTCATACTCATCGATAGATGGGAAACATCGACCAACACATTCCATTTCTTCACGATGGGTGAGCTGACAGTCACCCTAGAGGATTTCTATCGGATCATGTGCTTACCGATAGTAGGACAACAGTGTATTCTATCTCCTCAGAGGCCTCCGAGGAGTTTATGCTAATCAGGTTTTGGTGAGGGTATGGTAGAGATGAGGTTAAATAGCACCATTCGAGCTATGGTGAGATGTATTCATCCCATCCCGGAGGAGATGCGGCTAGTAGTTTTGATTATGGAGGCGGTAATCTTTGTTTTGCCGCTAAAAGTAGAGGGTGGGAGATTCCCACAGTGCCGATAGGGGTCCTTCATGACATGATGGAGGAGAGTACCTAATTTGCTTGGGCACCAACATACTTGGTGCATTTGACGAGGAGTTGTGGGCATATAGGAGATTACAAAGATTCACCTATCTTTGCACCTTTGTTCTTCACTATTGGGCATATGATCACATTGTATGTGTGAGGCCACTAAGTATGCCCCGAAGTGATACATTCAAGACGAAGTTTTTTTGAGTGGGTTACAGTCTTTGGGTGGTCGATGATGTTTGTATATGACACCAACTTTGTGTGTCGATGATGTTTTGTATATGATACCGGCCTGCGTGTTGATGATCTTGAGACATTTGTATTAGAGACATTGTATATTGGAGATATTTGAGTAGACAAGTAGAGATGTTGATGATTTATATATATATATATATATATATGGTGATGATGATGTTTATGGCATGATGTGTATATGTAATTTTGATGATGATGTTGTACATGTGATGGGAACTAGGTAAGTTAGGCATGATAGAGTCAGGTCTTAGGCATGGATGGAGGCAGGTCATAGGCATGGATGGAGTCAGGTCATAGGCATGGATTGAGTTAGGTTAGTTTAGGCATGATGGAGTCAAGTTGGTTTAGGCATGGATCGAGTCAAGTCCTAGGCATGGATTGAGTCGGAGTTAGTTTAGGTATGTATTGAGTCGAGTTAGTTTAGGCATGGATCAAGTCAGATCCTAGGCATGGATTGAGTCGAGAGTTGGTTTAGGCATGGTTGGAGTTAGGTTGGTTTAGGCATGGATTGATTCAGTCCTCGACATGGATGGAGTCAAGTTTTATGGTTAGTTGAATTTCTAATTCATTAATGTGTGTAATTTGTGATGGTATGGATCGTGTTAAGATGATTTTTAGAAAAATTTATGATTATGGTAGAGAAATGGTAGATGTGATGAAATGAGTGTGTAAATTCGATGGTAAATATGTTTAGCAATTATTTTCGTGGTTTAATTTCCAGTTATTGATATATAAAGGAAACTAACTAGGGTAGAATGTGAATGAGAAAAGGAAAGGGAAAGAGGGAATTGATTTGGGTAGAGAGTGGCCAAGCTAACCTCCAAGTTTCCCATGCCCTCGAAATCTTTGCCTATATAGTCTGGAGAAAAGGGACCTCAGGCCAATGTAGTTCTCCCATAAGCTAGGGAAGATTATGATAAAGTAGAGGAATGGGTTGGTAGGTGTGAAGCATGGTTGAATGTAGGTTATAGGCATGAATGAGTTTAGGTTATAGGCATGAATGAGTTTAGGTTGTAGGCATGGTTGAGTTTAGGTTGTAGGCATGGTTGAGTGATTTTTAAATATAGGTGTCGAGGATCTAGTCTTTTATACGATAATCAGTAAGTAATGAGGAAGGTGAATGGTAAGAGGTGGTAAAAGAGACACTTAATTTGATAAGAACCCCAATGAGTCAATCCATATCTAAGAGAGGCTTATGAATGTAATATCCTTAAAGGTGTTACATAATGGACCATTTTAAGGGTGAAGAAAGTCACATGATCATGAAATGTCGTGTTTGCGGCAAGTCCCTTGAGTAAAGGGGAAATTAGGCTAAAAGTAAAGGAGGTGAGAATAGGTGATGTAGCATAACTTAGTGTACGACAATGTGTATTTTGGAACAAGTAACCCAAGATCAAGAATAGGCAATTCCATGACAAAAATTTCATCCTTTTCCTTCATTTGTTGTTTTTTAATAGATTGATCGATGTGAGAAGTCTATATGTGATGATTATATTATCTCCTTGAGGTCTTCATGAAGATGATTGATGTGGGAAGCTTCTGGATATTTATTACATTTTTGTAATGACCTTATATAGCTGTCCTTTAAGGGAGCAGTCTATTTATAGTGGTGGAATTAGAGTGAAGAGATGTCCCATTTGAGGGAGTCATCTTTTACTGGAAGTTTGACTCAAGGAGTTGTATCCCTTTTTGTTTTTAGACCTTTAAGTCATGGATAAGACTATAAAGGAAGATTAGGTTATTTTTTAGAAGATAAAACCATAGCACATAAATATTAACTATGAAAGAAGTGGTTTTGAGTGATGAACGACCATGGGATTCCATCTTGAAGAAGAAAAAAAGTATCCATGAGAATCATGCTATGAGTCGAGCCATGGTACTCATATTGAACACAAGGCTAAAATGGAGATGGGTAATCACACGATTTTTGTTTATTCATGGATCCTCAAAATGGGTAATATGGAATGTGAACAACACTCAAGGATGAGCAATCAACCCGTGAAAAGTAATACAAAACTTGATATCAAAAATAGAATGGTCAAAGATACAAGGCATTAAGGGGCTCGAGGTTGGGGTTTACCTTTGAGTGACGACAAATGATAAGCACTTGATCCATAGGCATGGGTAAGGATATAGGTTCCAAGCCAATTAGGAGAAAAATTTCCCCATTTACTTTTCTGCTCTTTGGTTACATGTTGATTTTCCTTTAGGATGAGGTCACCGACCTGAATGGTTTGTTCGTGAACCCATTTTTCATAGGAATGTTTGATAAATTTTTGGTAGATTTGGAGATAGTCAAGAGCATTAAGGCGTAATGTAGCCAAACCGTAACCAAACATGATTTACTACAAATAATATGAACTCCAAAGAAAATAGATCTCCTTCTTCGTTGTTAAATAATGAATTACAATGCTTCCTAAATAGGAAAACAACTCCCAACTCAAGTTGCCAAGTAAACTCTAACTAACTTTGACTAAAACTACTCTAGGTGGTGAAAATTACTATTTTTAGCAGTTTACTAGTTACTACTATTCTTAGTAAGTTTGCATGCTTATTTATACGAGAACAAAAATTGCCACACATTTTCTACATCCCTAAATTAGAGGAATTTCCAACTTTCTAACTCATAATGCAATTATTAGACTAAAATTAACTAATGCCCAAAAATAGGAAAAAACTGAACTATAACTTAAATTTTAGTTTTAGGCCTCAAGATGGCGGATTTAGGGCCGAAAATGTGTCGAAAACTTGCCCCAACCAATAGGGTGGGTTTCCGCTGCATTCATCTCATCAAAACATGTGGTTTCAAAATAAAAATAGACTCAAATGGACACCTGAAGCTCAAGTTATGACCTTGTTAAGTTCTTGCTAATTTTGGTGCATCAAGACGACACTCATCTAATAACTCAAGTTGTGCCAAATGATCCTAGTGAAATTCATCGTCATTGAGCATGTCTTGTAGTGAGATGCAAAGTGATAGAATATGGACTTCAAGAGGTAAGACAAACTTGGTACCGTAGACTAGAGAAAAGGGTGTGGCAGCAATCGAAGTGCGAATATAGGTACGATAAGCCCACAAGGTGAAAGGAATGTGTGTATGCCAATCTTTCCCAAAGATCGTTGAATACCTTCATAAGAATTTTTTCAAGGTTTTATTGATTGATTCAGCTTGACCATTGGTTTTCGGGTAATAAGGCGATGAAAAATTGAGTTGGATGCCAAAAGTGTCACATAATTTGCATAGGGTTTTGTTTTTGAATTATTTTCTATTATCAGTGATGAGGTGGTGAGGAACACCAAAGAAAAAAATGATATGATGGTTGATGAATTCACATATTTTATCAAATTTTGTAGAAATGAGGGGAATGGCCTCTACCCATTTAGTGTAATATTTAGTAGCGGTTATAATCCATTGGTGGCATTGGGAAGAATGGGGGTTGATCTCACCGATAAGATCCAAACCCCATTGAGAGAAAGACCAAAGGTCTCGTGTGACCTATAAGGCGTGACTAGGTGTGTGATGAAGATTAACATGTTGTTGGCATTTTACGCAACATTTGACATAAGAACAACAGTCGTGGTTTAGGGTTGGCCAATAATAGTGTAGGTGAAGAATGCATTTTGCGACAGCCAAACCACTAAAGTGACCTTCAAAATTCCATCATGGAATTCCTTAATGGTGTAAGGAATTTCATGACTTGTAAGGCAGCTTAAGAGAATTCTATCGAAACTACACTTGTAAAGAATACTACCCATGATGACATAATGGGAGACACTTTTAAGAAAGGCACATTTTCCATTACGAGTGAGATCGGTGGGTAGAATGGAAAGGGAAAGATAGTCTGCATATTGCTTATACCAAAGGTCATGTGGGTCAGGGGCAATGGTTCCGATGGAGTAAACTTCATGAGGTAAATAAGAGAGTGATTGTAGCCTTTGTATGGTGATAAATATTTTAGAGTCAGCGGGAGAAGCGGTGTATCCGAGAAGCCTATCAGGTCATGGTATCCACAAATTTATTGGTAGAACATGGGGTGGATAAAAGTGTATAACGGTCAAAGGTGGTCAACACAATATCTACGTGATGCTTATACTTTTGAAGGATATCATTACGATTAATTTGGTATATCCTGTTGACTTGGTTTATGAACAACTAAGAATCACCAAAGATATTGATTGTCTTAACATTTAAGGCATATGTAGCCTGGAGACCCAATATGAGTGCTTCGTATTCTGTAATGTTGTTTGTACAATAAAAATCAAGTTTGAAAGATAAAGGCATAGGTTCACCCTCAAGGGGGATGAGGATAACACCAGCCCCTCCCCCACACTGACACTTGGAGCCATCAAAGAAGAGTGTCATTTGGTAAGTGGGCTCATCTAGGGAAAGGGTAGCTATAGACTTGTCTAGGAAATCAAAGTTAGATGGTTGATTCTTGGAAATAGGTGTGTTAGCCAGGTTGGTCGAAATAGCCTAGCCCTTAATGGAATTTTGATGAATGAATTTGAGGTCAAGGTTGGCTAAAAGCATAAGCCAACGTGTAACACATTGATGTTGATAGGGTTTGGCATACATATAGTGTAATGGGTCAGTATTAGTAATGAAGAAGGTTTTGTGGTTGAGTAGGTAATGGCAAAGTTTGGTGGCGACAAAAACTAAGGCTAAGAGTATTTTAGCATGGGTTTATGTATTTTTGTAGTCTAGAAGGGTATGGATTATGTAATAAACAAATTTCTCTTGGTGTTGGTCATCGCGATGAGAAAGCATGACACCTAAAGAATGGTCATAAGTGAAATATATAGGTAAAAGGGTTGGTCATCTTTAGGAGGAATGAGTACTGGTGGTTGAAGAAGGTATTGTTTTAAGGCCTCAAATGATTTATGGCATTCATCATCCCATTTGAATGAAACATCTTTCTTGAGAAGATGATGAAATGGTTGACAACGGTCGAAAGTCTGTAGATAAAACAACGAATGGATTATAGCTTACCTTGTAAGCTTCAAAGTTGACAAAGATTAGTGGGCGAAGGCATTTCCAGAAAAGCCTTGACTTTAGTAGGATCAAATTCTATGCCTCACAAAGAAACAATGAAACCCGGGGAGTTTTTGGAAAGTACCAAAAGCCACACTTCTTTGGTTGAAGATGAACACAATACTTGATGAGGCAATCAAAGATGGCTTTAAGGATAGGCGGTGTGTTTGGCTTGATGTTTGGATTTGGCAAGTAGATCATCTACATAATCTTCCACTATCCGATGCATGATGTCATGGAAGATGTAAGTCATGGCTCACTGATATGTAGCACCAACATTTTGAGGCCAAAAGCATGACTCGATAGCAGAAGGTCCCCAAAGGGGTGATGAATGTAGTCTTATGTTGATCCTCTGAGCTAGTAATATTTGATTGTAGCTGAGAAACCATCCATGAGTGATAAAATTTCATGGCCAGCGGTGAGATTAACTAGTTGGTCAATTCTGGTAGTGGGAAATCATCTTTGGGACAAAGGCGATGTTGAGGTCATGGAAATCTATGCAAATGTGGAGTCCCCTTATTGCCTTTGCAATAGGAATGATGTTAGAAATCCATTGGGGATAGTCAATGGGTACGATGAAGGAAACCAAGAGAAGGTCTTGAAGCTCTTCCGTAACTTTTGGTTGATGGGTTTGGCATCAAGAATGGTTACGATATTGTGGACCATGATTTTAGGGTTGATACGGGCATATCAGCATAGGACCAGGAAAAAGTGTTGCCATGGTCCCAAAGGAAAGAGGTGAAGGCTTCCTGTTTAGTAACGTCTAAGGATTGGCTGATATTTAGAATGTGTGGGTCATCTTGAGTGTTAATGTTGATTTTGATGGTTGATTCATTCAACATGGTTTGCATCTCAGAGGGTAACGACCGATGAATATAAAAATCTTCCACACCAAGGTAGGTGAGGATGGAATCATCATCTTGACATTGAATGACATTAATAGAAGGTGTATCGTCATCGATCATGTCAGGATACAAGAATGGGAGAGAAGAGGGAGCCTTGCCATCACGTTGATAGGTCAACGGTCCTAGGGGAATTATTTTTACAATTTTTTAGGAGGAATAGATTCGGGATCTATGGACTCCATGGGTGAGGATGGTAATGTGAGTGAATGAGAGGGGAATATTTCTCATCCTAGATAAGGTTGACACGAACCTTCTTGGAGGGTGGAGTATCAAAACCAATTCCACTACGGTCATTGTGTTTACGAGAAGTACAAGAAATGACAGATGGCGGCCTTGTTCGTAAAAAGCTGAAGCCAAATTCTTTCCACGCGCACTTGGTGGAGGAAAGTGTGAGCGAAGTGGAGGCTAGTGAGGAGTGTAGGTCAGATGAAAATGGTTGGCATTGGGATGGAGGTTTGGGTTTATATGTGGTAATATCAAGTCCAACATACGTTAGGTTGGTGTGAAGGTGGGGAGGGCCATAAGGAAAAACATCATCGATACGGATGTCATAGGCTGGGGTGTTGACACAGATTTTCATACTCTTGTGGGTTGAGGAAGGTGTTGATATTATATATCCAGTATTCCCCAGTGAGGTGTTGAAAAAAAAACTTCTAAGGGATTAGGAGTAGGTATTTGGGTAATGGAGATGGACGACTTGCTAGATGATGGGGAAACAAGTGCGTCAGCGGTAGAGGCTACAATTGTAGTGGGGATTGCAAGGTTAGATGTAGTAGAGGTAGTGGCAGTTTTGGTAGATGGGCTCATGGGTGAAGGTGAATTGGTGATAGTGGCAGATGCCTTGACCGGTACAAGCACATCATTGGGCTGATATAGCATGTTACAGGTCTTGAAAGGTGATGGGTCGGCAGGGATGGTGTAATTATGTCCCTCGTGTTCAAATTTGAGGCATCAATGTAAAGTCAAAGGGACATAACCCATGACATGGATCCAGGGTTGGCTGAGAAAAAAATTAAACTGGAACTCCCCTTCTAGGACATGAACAGTTTCGAGGATAGTGCGGGGACCCATGTAGACATGGAGAACAATGTTATCCAGGGTAGAGGTCATGGTGTCATTAAAGGAGCGCAACATAACCGGGTTACCATGCATGTAATTGGAAGGTATCCACATTTGGCTGTATGCATAGGAGGAGATGATGTTAATGCTAGCACCACCATCGATCATAATGCACCATATGCATATATTATCGATAAAGACAGAGATGAAAAGAGCGGGTCGGGGTCATCGGACTAGAAGGGAGTGATCTCTTCATCTGAAAAGTGAGGGTTGCCACTTGGTGAGTAGGTAGAGGTGTAGAGGAAGGTGAAGACCTAGTGAGAGAGGCTATGTGGTGAGGGGTAATGATGGAGGCTACGGGTGTGGGGTCATTTGGTAAGACTTCAATAGATTGAAGTACCTCCATGAGGGCTTGACGATGTGACTCGAGGTTTAGATGAGGTCATATAAAGACATTTTGAAGGGGGATTGGTGTAGTTGTTTTAGAATTGTGTGATTTGTGACCCCATTAGAAATAGGATATGTAGGACCTTGATTGGTGACTTTGGGTATGGAGTGCGGCTGGTATGCTCGGTACAAGGTTGGTTGATGGGCCAGTTTCTTTTTCCTTACCCTTGTCTTTCGAGCATGGGTTGAAATGTTGATCATGTTAATGGGGAGGTGGATGAAGAGGGTGTGTCATGGAAGGTATAGTGGTATGAGGAAAAACCCTATTGTGGGACACGATCCTGTGAAATGAGTAGGGGGCATTGGCATTTTGGTGGTGGTTTTGCCAACTCTCTTATATGAACCATGTTGATCTTGAATCTTAGGGGGTGGATTAGAGAGTTGTGGAGGTGGAGATTTTGGTTCTTGACTAGGTAATGGGAGAAGGTCTGTGGAAATTGGTGAAGGTGAAATGTGGTCCTCATCAAGAAGATCGTCATCATCAAAATTTTCTTCAAGAAGACACAATTGGACAAGAGTGATTTTTAAATTCTTACGAGTTCTCTACATTGTGTTTGGGCACACGATGGTAGGTGCAAATTTTTGTTTTGTTAAACCCTTTTGGTTTGGGTTTGAGTGGATCATAAGGTCTAAGAGGTGGTAATGTGATGATGGAAGTTTTGAGAGGATTGGATAAGATTTTGGCATAGGATCCTGCCAGTGGATCACAATGGGAGGTGAATGTGGGTTTGGGTACATGTGTGGTTGATTGTGGAGGAAGAGGCTTTATAGGAGGGGGAGTAGGTTGGTCTACTAGTTTGGTATGTGGTGTGGTCTTAGGTGTTGGTCACATCTACTTGGGTATGGGCATGGTAGAAGAGCTAGCGATGGAAGGTTTGGTTGGTTTAACTACCTTATTGGAGGGTAGCGGATTTTTAGCTTTAGGTTGCATCTTTTTGGGCAATGATGACACGGGTGTACAAGATGTGGAGGGAAAAGATGATGATGGGTTATCCACGGGGCTAACTAAGATGCTATGGGGGTGGTTGGTAGAGGTTGGGTAGAAGGTGCGAGTGGAAGAGAAGAAGGGGTCATGGAGAGTGAATAAGTTATGGATGGTAGTGGTAGTATGGGTGGTAAGAAGGTTACGGGTGACCATGGAGGCCATGTGGATTGCTTAGGTATATTAGAGGTTAGTGATGAGGAGGTGGGAAACTACATTCTTGGTTTACCGGTGGACGGGTTTTTTTTATTAGTGTCGAGGTGAGGTGAGGTCCTAGGATGGATGGAAGGGGTAAAGGTGATAAGGGTGTCGTAGGAGAGGTTAGTTTATGCGATCTAGGAGATTGGATCTTCCTTTTAGGGGCCAGGTAAGTTTAGTGTTAGTCTTGGAAGATGTGTCTAAATCTAATTTGATGGGTGGGTGAGTAAGGCTAGTTGTCGGTATGACCCCTAAGGTAGTGATAGGTTTAGGTAAGGGGGAGGATATAGGTGAGGGTAGGTGTTTGGGTGTATATGTATGTTGGGTTATGGGCATAGGTGTGAGTTCGGCCATGGGTGGTGACGTGGAAGGTGTTTCAATATTCGTGGTTGTGTTTGGTTTGGTACCTCGAAACAATTTTGGATAGATAGTGGAGGTGTTAGTGAGGGACAACTGCATTTGTGTTGAAACAGAGTAGAAGGCATCCCCAAAGTAAGGCTCTATCGACATAGTCAGGTGATCGGCCAAGCGTGAAAATGGTGTTGTTGTAAGCGGGGCCAATGTGGATTGAGTTATAATTCCCGTAAAATGTGTTTGAGACATAGGGAAATGGCTAGCCTCAAACTCTGTGGGTAAGAGAGATGAAAGCAGATCAACAGGATCCTGAAGGTCCGATGGTGAATGGTCATCCAAAGGAAATGGTATTTCTACAGGATCCTCTATGGGTAGAGGAGAGGATGGGCTAGACAAGGTGGAATCTCCTTGTGATGGTGTAGGTAGTGGACATGCATCTCCTATGAGTAGGAGAGGTGCCATTGACAACTGCTCATAAATTTGAGGGGTCAAAGGTGGCATGCTAATTATAGGATCTTCCATGGGTGATGGAGAAAATGAAGGGGGTTCCCCTGTGGGTGGAGGAATAGATGAAATTGGCTCTTGTGTAGGTAGTGGAGCTTAGGCTAATATTTCATCTATGGAAGGAACATGAGGAAATTGGGAAGCAACTGGTATGTCATCGAAAATAGCATGGACTTCACGGACATTGCTATCATTGTTTGAAGTGTCACTAGCTTGGTTGGAAGATGGGGCATGATTAGGGAATGGCTTCTTGAAGATGTGTAGGTTTTGGTTAGCGGGTGCATTCGGGCTATCCAAGACTAGATCTCTATTGTCTAACATTTCTTGGATGATATTCTTGAAGGTGATGCATTTATTGTCACTATGACCTTTGGCATGATGATAGTTGCAAAAGTCATGTTTCTTATACCATGTGGGCATGGGTGGTCAGGGTCAAAACCAGTATATGGTTTTTATAGGTGGAAGGGTAATGACACCACCTTAACAAGATTTTCAAAAAAATAAGAGTAATATTCTCCTATCGAAGTGTACTTTCGTTGTTCTTGTCTGAACTAGAAAGCTTGGATGGGAGAGAGATTAGAAGGAGATTTAGTTGGGTTTGGTGATGAGGGGACCATTTGTGAGAACTATGGCATTGGTGGATCCTTTAGGTTTTGAATAGTTGTTTTGGGGTTTCGAATATGAAGAAGCATCATTTGATTTGAACTTGATTAAATGAGTAGATGGAGTTTCTTGGTAGCCCACTATACCAGTCCAAGGCGAGTCCTTTCGGGGACATCAAGAAGGTTTGTAAGAGTAAAACATCGTCATGGGTTATCAAGTAACACCCATGTTTGAAAGACTGCAAATGCTGCTATGGGTCTTATTTACTATTAAAACAATTGAATTTTGTCATTTCCCAATGTACATGGTATGGGTGAATAGGGATGGATGGATGAATGGGCTCATTACAGATTTCATCATAGGTGAGAGAATTACACAAGCCCAAAACTGATGCTTCCAGTGTCTGCATCCTTTCCATCATTGATTTGATGAGGTCATTGGTAGGTTGTGGTGGAAGGGTTCCTCCTGTGGCATAAGGGGGCTGATATTGAACCTGTGATGTGGGCAAAATTCCATTATATGGTGATGCTAAATAGGGAGGTTGAGAATAGGGGACCAACATAGAGGGTATGTATTTATAATGGGTGACATATGAGATAGGGGTTATTGATAGTATGTGTATGTAGGTGGGATGGTCGTAGTGACTCTAGTAGAAATTAGGGGCAGTGTTTGTAGGATGAAGAGGATAATATTTTGGAAAGGAGTGGGGGTCATTGACACCATGAGAGGTTGTGTTACAATGGGTATTTGTGAGACAATGGGTGTGGATGGGGCTATGGCCTTGGTGGTTGATGAGGGGATAATTGACATGACAGTGTAAGTGATATCTGCAGATGCAACGGTCATGACGGGTATGGGGCCTAGTTGTGAAAGCACTAGGGGTGAAGTAGGTGAAGGTAATACTACATTATTAGGGGTTGATACGAAGTGGGATTAAGGGCATGAGAGATGGATACATGCATGTCGTATTTCAACCGACACGAGGAGTCTGGGTGGAAGAATGGGAAAGGTAGAAGCTGTAAGGCTACGAAATTCGATCAAGGCGTCATGCAAATTCCTCGTTCCATGCAACAATGGTGGTAGGTAAGGTTAGATCCATGGGTGACAGGAAAGAAGGTGGTGAAGGATTAGGCAAGAGTGGTTGACAACTCACATGAAATATAAGAGCGTTGGCTTGACTGTGAGTCAACACCATGTGAATGGGTATATATCAGATGATTATGTATCTTGCAGATGACACATGGGTAGTAAGAATGAAGAAAATAGGTGTCTATAGGTAGATTTTGGTAATATATCAGTTGATGTTCAATACAGGTAACCGATGCTGTTAAGGATGATCGATGTTAGTTAAGGGGTAACCGAGGTTGGTTACTGTGGGACAGAACAATTTTATCAAATGAGGAAAATATCTTGGTGATGGTCGATGAACAATTTGTATTCGATTGTTTATCAAAGTAGAGAGATTACAGAGAATCACATAAAATCGATAGTAAGAAAAAATGAAACAAGGATTCCTTAGGCAATTTAACCCAAAAGAATAAAAACGAATCCGCTTAAGAAAAATGATGCTTTTAGGGGTAACCGATGATGATCTACGTGAAAATTTGAAAGATCTAGAAAAATGGATTATTATGAATTTTAGTGAGATAAATAATCAACCCGAGTTGTGGAGATTATGTAATGAAGTCCCGACACACTAAGAAGAAGTAGAACTCCAACTGTGATTGCAGAGTGTGTAAGGAAATAGAATGGAAAAATGGATAAGTGTATCCTCATACCTCAAAACGCACATCAATCAAACACTAAAAGCACATACCTAACAAGTGGTTTTTAATGTGTTGAGATTATGCTATTTAGAAGACTGACTCATGAATTTTAGAATAGATTTTTTTGTGAGGAAAGCTTCCTACGAAGAAGGATATCTAAAAGTAGAGGTTTCAAGTATGTTATGGTAGAGGCGGGCCATCCTCTAAGATAATGCCTCGATAGAGGTAACGAGTTGGGGAGTACCTACCTATTTGATCATGTGATCACAGAAAGGTGTTCCCATGTAAGATGTTGTTTAAGAAAGATGTGTATATTTCAATTTTGTGCAAGTTTGGTAACACACACACCCATAGAGAGAGAGAGAGAGTGCTTTCTTTGTGTCAACCATCACCTGGCATGAATTCCAAAGCATATAGGTTGCCCTCATTTTAATGTGAGCTAAATGCAAAAATCAGAATGTAATGCAACCAATTTTAAGCCCAAATCAAAAAGGTTACGTTCGATGAAGCAAATGATGAATAGGAGAGGGTATGCTCTTTCACTAAATGTAGAAAGCAAGAAAGAAGAATGATTCCTTTTTAAATGCACCAATAGAAATGTTTCTTTTAGAGAAATTAGAAAGAAGAGAAGATTACCAGAGAAAAAGATTAATGTGTAAGCCTTTTAAAGGGAAACAAACACACAAATTTTGCCTAGGAATGAAGAAAATGCAATAGAACCCCTGATGGGTCCCATGGGCGTGCCAAAATGTTTCACCATTTTCTTTACGTTTTGAATGATGAAATAGATAGGTTTATGGGCAGAGGAATACCCGTTAAATGGGTTAGTTGATGGTTTGTACATGTATTGAGACTTCTCAATCTAGTTCTAATTGTAAGAGCTTCGTTTTGGCTAGGAGGAACTACCTGTAATAGAAAACAAGACCACAAAAGAGAAGTTAAATGATATATGACAAGTGGACTACCTAGCATATGCTAGTTCCGAGAAGTGTGATACTTCCTAGATGGCTATCAATCCACTGTTTAAAACAACTTAATGTGAGAAATAAGTAAATTCCTATTGTAGTTGATATGATTTAGGTATCTCATTCAAGAACAATAAGAAAATCTAATATAACAAGCTAGGTTATAGTTAGATCTGAAGGGTAGGTAGTTGTCAGGGTGTTAGAACTAGTTAGGGTCAGGTTCTAGGTTGTTTGGGTCACTTGGTAGAAGGTAGGTTAGCTCTATTATTGGAAAAGGTGTAAAACATAGAGATTGACATCATTGTGTATAACAATGACAGTTTAGAAGGGACCGATGACAATCGGGGATAACCAGCATGCAGTAAGGTCAGGTGAAAGGAATTTAATAAGATCTGATTGTGGGGATTGAAATGGAGCTAAACAAAGATGGAAGGGTGGATGGGGAGGTCTGTAAAGGTCTCAGGTATACTTAGAGGGGTGTGGGAGGTGAAAATGGGTGATTTGGTGGTGTGGGTAGAGGAATGGTTAAGTCTACAAGTAGGTAGAAGATTGGAAAAGAACATGCAAAGTATAAACTGATAATAGAAGTAACAAGGCTATTATACTGAAATAGACTATGCTGGTAAAAGGTATACTTATTGTGGTATAGGCTTGATGGTTGAATGGTGATGGTAGTTGATCAGAAGAATGGTGTTTGGTACCACAATAGTGCTCCCTGGAATGCTTTTGTGGATGCAATACCTTTGGATCTATCCTGGTGCTAGCTATGGATGTCTAGGTGCATGAAAGACTCTGGTTCTACTTGCATGCAACTCTCTTTTCATCCTCTTTCTCTCAAAATGTGCCAACCTCTCAAAAAAAGTGCCAACCCCAAACAAGATTGCTAAGGTGCATAAATGGTAAGCGGCGTTAGTTCCGTCTTGATCGGCGTTGGTTGAGGTTTTTCCGGCACCGATTAAGGCGGGATTCCCTAGGTTTACCAAAAGGGGCATATATTTCTAATTTCTTGGGACAAGTTGGTTTGTTGTCATGGATTAGAACGGAAGCTTCCTTTCGATAGACCTGGAATGTGGTTAGAGAGATTATAGGGATTGATTTTAGGTTAGACAAAATCTTAGCTCATTAAGGCAAGTGAGACTTAGTTATTATCGAGTTATGGAAACATGCCAAGAATATGTCTAGGGTGAGGTGGTTGGATGAGATATCTAGGTGAGGTGCAATTAGGTCAATTAAGGTAATAAAATAATGGATATTGTGAGGATGGGTATTAAATTTAATTAAAATAGTTAAATTAATTATTAATGTGGGGTGAAAGGGGGCCATGGTTAGGTGCCCATGTTTAAGTCGGTTATAGGATTAGGGGCTAAGGGGAATGAAAATAAATTTAGGTGTCTACAACAGCCCACATCACAATAAAGCCCATAATGTTCACGAGATGAGCATGAAAGTAATTCCTTAACCAATATGGTGGAAGAATTTTCAAGGAGCAACTTGGATAAGGGGGCCACACTTAGAACATTTGTAGAGGATAAGATGAATAAATAAGAAGAAATAAAATGCCTAATAGAAGAGAGGGATAGAATAAAGTGAAATGCCAAGTTTGTCTTTCGGATGTCGGAAGAGTTAGGAGAAATTTTTAAGGAAATTCCCACAATATGAAGAGAATGTCACCAGCATATTTCCTCCGCAATGCATTACCTAAAGTTCTTAGTGAACCTATTATCAAGGGGGAAACATGTGTAAAGGTACCAAGTGCAGAGGAGATAGTTAAAGAACACGAGAAGACTAGGAAGACTATTTGCACATGATTGGGGTGTATGATTCCATGCTAAAAAAAATGAATAATGAATTAAGGAAGGTAGGATGGGAAATAAAAAATGTGAGGATCTAGAGGAAATATTTAAGGTATACATAGTGTACGAGGAGAACGATGTTGCAACAAACAAGAAGGAAGAGACCCTAGGTAGAGAAAAGAGACTGACAATAGTGGAAAAGAAGCATGATGCACTTAAAGCAGCTAGGGATTCTCAAGAAGAATGCATCAAGGAACCGGGAGAACTGGTAGAGAGAAAGATGGACTTCATGGAAGGTATGGTTTAGGGATTGAATGGTGTAATCTGGGAACTAAAGCACAAGGGTTAGGATATGACTCTCAAGGAAATGGAGAAAATAAGTGGTGATGTCCTAGAGAAAGTGAAGAAGGGACTTAGAGAGTGGAATGAAGTGGAGGCTATAATAAATAAGGAGTACATTGAACTCCCTGCAACTAGCTGAAGATTGATGCACACTAGATATTCTATAATTTGTTCTATTCTTTCAATTATGGAATTACTTGTTCTTTATTCTTTTATTCTTTGGAGAGATAAGTGTGAAACCCCATTTCTAAGAATGGAAATGTAATTAATGTGGGGTAATGTTGGGTTGACCAAATTGCCTAAGTATTGAGAGAGCGTGCGGAACATTTAGGCACACAAGTGGAACATGTAGACACGCATAAGTGTCAATTGGGATAAGTGGACTCACCTAAGTATTTAACATAAAAATGTTTTTCTATTTCAAAATACATTTGAATAATTTCTATGTTGGGATAAGTCTCTTTAAAATTATTATGAAATTGTGTTTGTGTCGTACCCAAAAAAATTCTTGGATGTGATTCAAATTTTCAAGAACTAATTCTTATAAATTAAAAAGATATTTTTCATTAGGTGAAACCCTTTTACTAGTTTTCCGAAATCCTTTAATTTTATATTGTAACTCTTGTTAGTGAAATAATTTATTAGGTTGCAAACTATGTGTTTCCATGAATCGTAATGAGGTGAAGCCCCTCCTTCTTGGGTATGGGAGGCTTGCATTATTGATCATTGTAAATTACCTAAATATTTTTGGTGGAAAATAAGCTGTGGATCACACAAGAACACTCCACTAAACATTGTTAGTGTAGGGTTTATTTTACTCACTTTATTTGTATTATCCTACTCGGGATATTCAACCTCACTTGGAGTTTCCATACACTTATGGGATATGATTTCTTAGGTGTAAATTTGACTACATTATTTTAGGTGTTGGTTACCACTTGACTACACTATTCTAGGTGTGAGTCACCACTTGAGTACACCATTCTAGCTGTTGGTTACCACTATTATAGGTGGAGATTGTCATGATTCTAGGAGGAGGTTACAAATTCACCTCCATATGTATATCTCTTCCATTATTATATTTGATTATATTGCGTTGAGCTATTTATATGTTATTACAATTATCTCTCTCACATTTTTTTATTTTTTTTTGTTAGAGTAGGTATTTACTTTAACTCATGTTCACCTAGGTACTTTATTTACCTTTATTGTATTTATCCTCACCCACTTATGTGTGTGGATATTTCTTTTATCTTATTTAGATATTAGGAGATATTATCTAGTTGTTAGGTATATTTCTTTCCTTGATCTATGGTATTGACTAGATCCTTGATGTCTAGTTCTCTCCTAAATCTATGGTCTTGACTAGTTCTTTGATGACTAGTTATTTCCTTGATTTATGGCTTGATCTACGACCTTGACTGGTTCTTAGATTGTTATTCCTTGCATATTTAAGCAAGGGGCCCATTCTTAAAATATTGCATTGAGTTCCATAATAATATATGATATTATTGCTCATTTGTTAAAAAGGACCCATTAAAATCCTTAGCCCTTGCTCATATGGTATGGTCATATGAGGGCTTAAAGCTTGTGATTCCTACTAGTAGGTGCTTAACTTCAGCCCCCTTTAATTGTATTTATGTGGTGAAGGCAACAACATTTTATTTTGTTTTAGTGGCATCTAAAATAAATAACAGAGCAAAATATTAAAAATCTTGTAACTTTTGATTGGTAACTCGGTTTTGAGTGCCATTTTTTGCAAAAGTACTTATTTTTTCATGCTCTTTCCATTGGAAATATTAATTTTAAGACTTTCACTATAATTATAAAGTGCCAAATATGGAGGAGTGTTGTAATCAATTGTGGACTTAATTTCAGCTGAGCTCGACGTCCTAAACTTTTGGGAGTTACAGTTTGTACCTATCATGGATTTTGAGAATGATATGCTTTTCTCTAAAGTATGTGGACTTCAAGAGGATATTGTAAAATTTGTGGAAGAAAATAGATCACTCAAGAAGTGAAATTCTCTCTACAACAATCATTCATTCACGATAAGGATACAATAATACACTCCCCGTATAACAACCTTACTAGCCTAC
The DNA here is from genome assembly GCA_018340775.1 of Taxus wallichiana var. yunnanensis. Classification (NCBI taxonomy): domain Eukaryota; kingdom Viridiplantae; phylum Streptophyta; class Pinopsida; order Cupressales; family Taxaceae; genus Taxus; species Taxus wallichiana. The sequence continues at coordinate 22,826,903 of CM031233.1, forward strand.
ATCATCATCATGATTTTGTGGACAGCCATATCCATGCTCCTGGTCCACTTACAACTATTGCTCTGGTCCACTTATAGCTATTGCTCCCTGGTCCACTTACACTATTGCTCCCGAACCCATTGACATTGATATGTTAGTCTTTGAGCTTGTTCTTGCTCTTCATGCTTCTAAACTTGTGAGGCTTGTTACTACATGCTCTTCCACATCTATGTCTATTACACTACAACATGTTGTGTATCCTATTTACCTTTCATTTGTATGGATTTTTTTGAGAAGCATACCACGCATTGGTTCTGCACACTTCATTTTATGGGTCTCACTAGAGGAGTCATTAACAGACATTCACAAGGTATTATTTCCTCTATTCCACATGTTAAGTGGAATTCTCATCATGATATTGGTTTTTGAGCAGATACTTCATTGGGATCACACATTGACAGAGCTCTTTTTTTTGTTCGCTTGACTCTTTTTGAGGATCATGAGCAACACATGAGTTTTGCACCTTCACTCAGGATTGAGAAACCTGAGATTTCAACTATTAGACATGATCAACCTGACACACATTCTGATGTTCTTTTACATGCACCCATTATGCATTTTACACCAAGTCATATGTAGGCATCTTCTTCATCCATCCGTGTTGATTTGGGGTGGATATCTGATCACTCATGGAGGTGACATAGGAATTCATTGAGAGGACTCTAGGCGTGGCTCCTCCACCATTCGGCCTCTTGCTCCACTTTCTATACCTTATGCATTGTGATGCTTCTTGTTTTGAGCATTTTTATTTAGTAGGTGTAGTGTATCTCTCTTGTTTGTTGAGAGATTTCGTATCTATATTTTCGACACTTTTGCATGTTGACATCTCTTTTGTGGGGAGCTATTCGATGGAGCCCGGTGTTAGTTTGTCATTGTTAGAGTAGTTGTTTTTACAACTCATACAGATTTTAGCACCACTTCACCCATTTAGTAGTATGGGAGGGTGTGGTGTTGATCTCACTTCTTTGGGTTTTGTGTCCTTGCCTTGTTACCTTGGATTTTCTTGGATTGTCCTCTGGATTTTGTGTCCTTGTGTTGTTTCTTTGGTTGTTGTTCTTGGATCGTGACACACCTATTTACAGCACTTGATTGAATTATGTTTGGTGTTTTTTTTGCACTTTCGACATCACTCCGTTGTGATCTTCTTGTATGGAGCTATTGCAGTGGAGAAGCCCATGCTAGTTATTTTGAGTTTTTGATCGAACAGTGGATTCAGACCACAGTGCACACCAAACTTCTTCAGCATTGTACAATTTTTTTGAGCCGAGCTTCTTGGGATGCCTTGGAGTGAGTCTTTACTCTCTTTACTTTGTTGTTACTAGTTTTGGGTACCTTGCGGTGTCCCTTTTTTCCCAGTTATTGTACATGAGTACCTCATCAGGCCTAGTTGTTGAGACTCATACTATGGACTTGCCACATTTATTTTGGCCCCTAGCTTCACTTGAGGGGGGGTGTTAGAGTAGGTATTTACCTTAAATTATGTTCACCTAGGTACTTTATTTACCTTTATTGTATTTATCCTCACCCACTTATGTGTGTGGATATTTTTTTTATCTTATTTAGATATTAGGAGATATTATCTAGTTGTTAGGTATAGTTCTTTCCTTGATCTATGGTATTGACTAGATCCTTGATGTCTAGTTCTCTCCTAAATCTATGGTCTTGAATAGTTCTTTGATGACTAGTTATTTCCTTGATTTATGGCTTGATCTACAACCTTGACTAGTTCTTAGATTGTTATTCCTTTCCTATTTAAGAAAGGCCCATTCTCAATGTATTGCATTGAGTTCCATAATAATATATGATATTATTGCTCATTTGTTTGCAAAGGTTTTATGTAAAGTTATTTTGGTGAATTGCTTTCATCTTATTGATCGTGGTGTTTGATTAGCATCTGTGTTCTTGGCTTGGTACGATCTGGTTATCATTCCTTTCATTTTTATAGTCTTGTATGCTTGCATTGTTTTTTCTTGGAATAATTCATGTCTCACATCATTCACCTGTGTAATCTTCAAACTAGTAGATCTAGAGCACTTCTCCGATATGGTATTAGAGCCGAGATGGTATTGATATTGTCTAGTTATTATTCTGCAAATTTATTTTCATTTGAGATCATTATTTGTAAGTATTTGGGTGTTATTTGGTGTTGGTTTTCCTATTTTTGGGTATATAAGCTATTTACAGCTTTTGATATTTAGAGGCCCACAAGTGCGAGATACGATTATGGAGATATCCTTTTTATAGGCACTAAATTATTGTTACAAGATCCTGGAAGATTTATCCAAATCTAGGCATTTTCAGACCTGTGAAGGACATTTTAACTCGTGTTAGTGCTTTGCATGTTATTCAAAATTGTAAAGGGTGTGTTTCTAATCAAGAGGCATTTTAGACCTGCAACCGAGCTTCTAACAACCCATACATGTATTGTAGTTTTGGATTCAAGGTGCTTAGTTTTGTGTCTCACGACAGTATTGTTTGCTACACTTATATCTACAACAATTTTAGGGCATTTCAAGTTTAATGTGATTTCATTTAAATAGGGCTTATTTATGAGAAATAATTTTTGTAAAATTTTTGATTGGTAGCTCAGTATTGACTGCCATTTAATTTTTGTAAAAGTTAAATATTTTTGAGTCCCCAAACCACTGGACCTATTTATTTTTAAAAATGCACTAAGTTATAAAGTGCCAATATTCTAGGGGGCATCATGATATAGTTTCTGAGGGGTGTACATGGTGTTTCCTCTCTTATTTCTTTCCACACATTTCTTTATTTTCTGCAACAACTACCACAACCTTTCTTTCTACAATAATGGATCTAATTTCAATTAACCCACTTGCACCTTTTAACTACCATGAATGGAAATTAAAATTATCCATTGGACTAATGAGTAAAGGGTTATACCGTATCACAATGGGGTTAGAACCAGAGCCTAGTACAGATGCAAAAAAGTTAAGTGGTATAATAAGTGTGATGAAGCATTTGGTATTTTGTGTCTTTCAGTGTCTCGTGAAGTCCTTTTTCACATAAAGTCAGCCAAATCTCCCAACGAGGTGTGGAAAACCTTAGAAAAATAATTTGGAAAATTTGACACTATGAGGGGTCATGATCTAGAAATAGAACTTATCAACTTAATTCCTAGAAATTTTGACACTTTGGAATATTTCTTTACCAAGCTCAAGTCCTTACGATTGTAGTTAAAATAATGTAGAATAGAAAATAAAGATGAACAACTTGTTCTTTTAGTTCTTTCCAAACTAGGTCTTGATTACTTTGTCTTTGTTTCTATATTTTATGCTACCAAGAGAGCTCTTGGAGCCACATGGTCTATGTCATCCTTAGATGATTTCATTTCTGATTTGAATAAGGATCAAGAAAAGTTAATTCAAATGGGTACCTTGAAGTCATCAAAACCTCAAGCCCTCATTACCGGGAATGGGAAACAAAAATATTCTAGCAACTAAGAGAAGAAGAAAAAGAGTAAGGATCCAGAAAATAAGAAAGAACATAAATCCACTACCTCTTCCAAGTCTACCACTAAAACCTCTAGTTCAAATGGGAAGCCTAAAAGGAAAAGGTTAAGTGTGCCTATTGCAAGAAACTTGGGCACGATGAAAAAAATGTATGAAGAAGTAGATTGATCACCTCAGTCATCTCCTTGAGAAGAAAAACATAGGGGTCCCTAAATCTATCAAATAGTCTTCATCAACCTAAGAACCTACTAAGGAAAAGGAAAAAGATAAAAAGAAACATCAGGGGTAAACACTAGTTGTAGTTTCCTCCTCATCTAATCCTTCATGAATTATTGAATCTAGTGCTTCAAACCATATGGGTTCATCATAGGTTTATTTTTCTTCATTAGAGCCCTGTAACATGTCCTCCATGACTTTGGGTGATGATACTCTAGCCACAATTTTAGGGAGAGGGTTTGTTGAAGTCAAAGGTGGAACATTCACAAATGTTCTTAGTGTACCTTCACTTTTAACTAATCTCTTGTTAATGTATTAGATGAATCATATGGGGAAGGTCATGAGAGGCCTATTTTATCTAGATTCAGTTGAGATCATGGAGTTTCATAGTGATACTACAAGAGTAGAGTGAAGGGAAGATCACCATGCTAGGTTATATACCTTCTCACACTTTGCACATGATGTTTCCCCTATTGCATTGCTCACACACTTAGATGGAGTTGAAAAATTATGTCATGAGTGGTTTGACCATCTTAACTACCACTACCTTGAGTAGCTTAGTCAACATGACATGGTTATAGGATTACCTAGAGTTTGTTTCTCAAAGGGAATTTGTGAGGGTTGTGCTCTTAGAAAACACCCTGAAGAGAAATTTGACAAGGGTAAAGTGTGGAGAGGTTTAACACATTTAGTTTTGATTCATAGGGATGTCATAAGGGATTTCCCCATCTTTCTTTCATTAGGGACAAATATGCTCTCATCTTCATAGATGAATTTTTTAGATATACATGGTTCTACTTCTTTAGAAAAAAATCTGAAGTGTAAAATTATTTTCGAGACCTCAAGGCACTTGCTGAGAATCAATCAAGGAAAATCATAAAATTTCTTCAAAAAATAATGGAGGGGAGTATGTTAGCAAAAAAATGAGAAGTTTTACACCACGAGGGTATTGATCTACAACAGCAAATGCCTTACACTCCTTAGAGAATGACATGGAAGAATGCAAAAAAAGGTCCTTGAAAGAGATAGAAAACTATATGATCCACTCTAAATATTTGACTCCACAGTTTTGGGTAGAAGCCATCAATTTTGCATGTTATATACAGAACCGAGTTCCCATAAATATTTGAAAGGTATAACTCCCTTTAAAGCTTGGCATAACAGGAAATCAGAATTTAAGCACTTTAGGGTCTTTAGATCACCAGTGATGGCACACATTCCAAAAAATAAATGCAAGGAAATGGAGCCTCAATCCAAACCTTTCATCTTTGTTGGGTATCTAGAGGGGGTCAAGGGCTATAGGATTATCCATCCTACTACTCATGAGTTGTTCATCTAGAGAAGTGTTAAGTTTTAGTAAGGTCCCTTTGAATCTTTACTAGACCCTTCTTCATATAATTTGTCTTCACTCAATTTTGATGAGCGATCGAGGATTGAGATCATCCATGATGAGGTTCTTGAGGTAGATTCTTCTACTTATTCTAGTTATGAAAATGAGCATAGTAATGAGGATTCATTCTCATCTACTTCTAGTTATACTTTAAAGGATGACAATTCGACACACGACTCACCCACCAGGCCATTTTTGGGATAATAAGACACTTTAAAGTGCAGGTACTTAGGAAGGGGATCCAAAGGTTGACATACGTACTCATGAAGAATGTGAGTAGGCCACATGCCTTATATGTTTTAGTGACATATCCAAATACATTTCAAGAGGCATTATACATAATTTGAGTGGGATAGTGCTATACATGAGGAATATAATTCCTTAATCAGGAATCAAACTTGGTATTTGGCTTCACTTCCTAAGGGAAGGAAGATGGTTCGATGTCAATGGATATATCAGACCAAATTTGCAAAAAATGGGTCTATTGATAAGTACAAGACACAATTAGTATCCAATGTTTTTTTATAGGTAGCCGGCATAGACTACTCAGATACCTTTGCACTCATAGCCAAGATGAATTTGATTAGACTCACACTTTCTTTAGCTGAAAGCAGGATGGTTGGAGTGTGCACCAAATGGATGTGAAGAGTGATTTTCTTCACAGAGACCTACAAGAGATCTACATGGAGCAGCCACTGTGGTTTATTTAGGATTCATCCTTATTTTGTAGACTTAGGAAATCTATCTATGGCCTCAAACAGCCCCTCGAGCTTGGTATGCTAAGATGAAATCCTTCATTCTAGCTTTTGGTTTTACACGTTATCATTGATTCCAATGCATGTTTATTACAAAGTGGGATGATTCATTCATCGATAATCTTTGGTACTTTATGTTGATGACCTTCTGATCATTGGGAGTACTTCATAAACTATATTAGTAGTGAAGAAAACTCTTCAGGATAGGTTTTCCATGAATAAATTGGGTCTACTACACTACTTCATTAGCATTGAGATCATATAGTCTGATTGAGGGATTTCACTTGCACAACCCAAATAATCTCTTGATCTTTTGGCTTGGTTTCACATGGCTGACTATAAGCCATATCCGACTCCTTTCTTATCTAGATTCAAGCTTAAGGCTAATTGTTCCACAACCTTGGTTGATGCTACTTTGTATCGAAAACTTGTTGGCAGTCTTATTTACTTGACTCACACGAGACCTGATATCTCCTATGCCATCAGTATTATGTCGAGGTACATGCAGGAACCTCATAAGATGCATTAGAAAGTAGTGAAAGGATTTTACATTACATTCAGGGATCACATAGATATGGGATTCACTACAGAGTTGGTTTAGACATTGACTTAGTCACTAAAAATACTCAGATTGGGCTAGCAACACTGAGTGTTGTAAGTCCACTTTAGGTTATAATTTCTCATTAGGTTTTGGTCCTATTAGTTGGTTGAGAAAGAATTAGAATGCTATTTCTCTATCATCCATAGAGGTAGAGTACATGGGAGTTATCAACGTAGCTCGAGGCTATTTGACTTCAGCAAATTCTTTTCGAGCTTGGTATTGTTGTCCACTCAAAATTTCCCTTGCTTTCGAGAAGTTCAAAATTGAATTTTTAAGTTAAACACCTTTTCTGTTGTCCTGGTAATGTGAAAAGTCAAAAAATTGGGAAGAATCTACATTTTTGGGTCATTTTGTGTGATTTGCGGGTCTGCCGGACATTTTTGTCCCAGATGTCCCATGTTCATTCGGGCTCCCTGTTCGCCGATCGGCCAATTTACCCAAAGTCTGCTTCTTTTGCGCTGCGTCGAAACTTTTTGTCCCAAGTAACACAAGTTCGCCCAGGCTCAATGTTCACTTTTCACCCGATTCGGCCGAATCGCGTACTCTGTGTACTTTTGTCCCTCATGTCCTGAAAGCATTTGTGCATCTTTTCCCGCATCACTGTATCGGCCGAATCGCGCTTTCATGTCCCACGTGTCCCAAATGAACCAAAGGCCATCCAAGCTAATTTTTCCTGCTCTTCCCAAATATCTTTCTTTTCAAGTTGGTAGATGTGTATTTAATGTGCATTTATTGTCTTTCTCTCTCCCAAATGGCTATATAATGAAGCGCCCCTATGCATTTTTGCACACTACTTTCTTGCTATCTATTGCTCATACCCTTGCGATCAAAATTTCTGCGTGTGTATCCATTCCCCCTGTAATTTCATCCCGAGTCCAGACTGCAACCTTGCTTTTCAAATTACTATCAACATGAAGATTAAATTCCAAGGTCAGGAGCAAATCTCACCGCTCGAGTCTGCCGTTCCCGATATCGGGGACAGTGAAGTTCGCCACCTTGACTTTGGGGATTTCTGGGCAAGAATGATAGACTCGAACCCTTCTCCTATGGCACAAATGATTCATGATAGCGGCTTGGCATTCACCGGTGGTTTCCCAATCTCAGTACAATGCGCAGATACAGTACTCTCCTGTGGTGCTCATTTCAATCCTGACTCGAGTGAGCTAATGAATGTGCATGGGGAACTCATTTCCAAGCTTGACGCTACCACCATTGGCACTACCCTAAGGATTCCTGAGATGGAAAATTCTATAGTAATCTCTCAGAACCAGGCACAGGCCCTCTTCAACCAGGACAGTGAGAAATACAAGGCAAGGGTGGCAAAGTCTTGGCTTAAAAACCCTAAAAAGGGGGCATCCCATCTATCCAAGGTTCTGTTTCATGCTGATTTCAATGAGGAGCTGTCATATTTTATAATTCTACTGGCTCGAGTCATGGGCTTACCCTCTACCAACGAGTTCCATTTCTAGATGTGCCCCCTTATCAACATGGTGTGTGAAGGAACTCAAAATATCAACTGGGCAGAAATCATCAGTATGAACCTAAGCGGAGTAAATTCATCAAACGTACAACAAACAAAGAAGTTCTACATGACTTCATACCTGATGTATACCCTAGCAGCATCAAGGCAATGGTTTGGATTCACATACATTGATGCTCATAAGGGTGACCCTGTATATGCCTACTGCCCTCAATTCACCTTGGACACTAGCAATCGCAACTTCAGGAGGGTGAATGATGCTTTCACCATGTACATTGTCAGGATTCTAGAGAGCGACATGGTGAGGAGATTTTCTAATGAAGCTATGAACCTAATATCACACTACGGTGCCTACTTCATCCAGTTTAGAAAATTCTCCTATATAAGGCTTGCAGGCTATGAGAGCACTCCTCTCAAGCTTCCTATGTTCTGCAATGATAAAATGGCCTTGATAGAGATATGCAGGTAGCTAGACAAGTTGCACTGAGAACTGCAGGGATAAGAAAATTACTGGTTTGCACTTCCCCATCACTTTGGGAAACTACACCTGCAAGATAGCTCTAGATGCTCAAAACATAGAAATAGCCCTGGCTCCCATCACTGTCCATTTCTTCAGGCAAGAACTTGTTTTGACTTAAAGAAATTTATTGAGCAAGTGAACATCAAAATCAATTATCATCATAGGGCAGACACAGAGGACTATTGGGCTGACTGTGCTGATGATTTTGAGGCAAGGAGGAGACATTATGGTAGGTTTTCTCTTCAATTAATTCAAGAGCTTAACCTGTACCAAGTTCCTGAAGGACTCCAGGATGATAATTCTGACCTGTACTCATATGAATATGACAACGTGGTCAAACACACTCCCTTGGAGGATTTGGATTGGTTCAAAAAGGAGAAGGATGATCTGGCAGAAATCCTAGCTCCCGTCTTGGTAAGAACCAAAATCTGGTTTGACAGGAGAGTTCGTGAACTCAGAAGGCACTCAGGTGAGTCCTCCTCCAAAGACACCTCAACACCAAGAAAGGAGGCATTGTCACCTGATTTAGGAGTACCTGTACAGACCCCTCCTGCCTCATCAACTAAAGGTCCTACATCTTCCACTCCTTCCTCATCCACCCAAGTGTATCAGAAGAAAGTCAAAGAAGTTAAGAAGGAACCTGTGGAGGAAGATCCCCTAAGGAAGCATTCAGAATTTCCTTCAGGACCAGAGAACATTATTGTTCTTAGTGAAAGTGAGGAGAGTGAAGTGCTAGTTTCTACAAGCGCTCCAGAAGCTCCTACGAGATAAAGAAAAGGAGGTTCAAAGCACTGAACTCCGGAGTGCCCCACTCATATCTCAACTAGAAGCAACAACAATGCACACCCTGGGTGCCATGAGTTCTCTATCTCTTGGTCCTCTTGCCCCACCTGCTTCTTCCTCCTCCTCTTTTGCATGGGTGCAACCTCTCGTCGATAGTAGGAAAAGAAAATCTTCCTCCCGAATCTCAGGACCCAATTTTGATGTTGTGGCAGCCCTATTAGGCACTACTCCTCCTACTCCCACCAAGAAGGCCAAGACTACCTCTAGAATAGTATCTGATGCTCAGGGCCAACAATTCCTGGAGATAGCCAAGCCCAAAGTAGACAAGCCAGAGCATGATTTGCAAGCATCTGACCTTGAGCTCTCAAGGATTCCCATGGGAGAGTCTACCCCTGAAGGTGAGATCCACAATCTTTAGGAAATAGTCACCAGGGTCATTGGGAGAGTGGAGAAAGGGAAAAAAACCATAGAACAATTGGAGGAGTAGGCCTAGGTTCTTATAGGTTTCATCAAGTCACTGTTATCCAAGGATAAAGTTTTAGATCCTACCCCACTGACTACTCTTCCACCACCTGTGATTCTCAGCCAAGATGAAGTGTAGAGTATCAAAGATATACACAGGTATTCTATCTATGGAAGGGATATGGAGGCCATGGTGGATGATATGCTCGTTGCAGGGTTGAATTTCATTAGTGAAGCCTTCAAACTCAATGAGAAGGTAAATGATCTACAACAGAAACTCTCCTCCACTATTGGAAATATAGATAAAGAGCTCAAACTCTGGAGCAGTTGTATAGTAGACCTTCGCCTCATGGGACAGACTGATGAGAATATTTTAATGGCAAGCAAAGTCTTCGACGACGCAAAAGACAACTTGTCAAAATCATGGGTATACAACGTGGAATGGAAAATCAAGGTGCTAGAAGAAGCTTTGGGAGAACTGAAAAATAGCTGGCAGAAGGGTGAGGCCTTCAAGACTTTGGTGGTATCTACTTTCAAAGATATACATTGCCACCTCCATGATGAGACCTCTGGTGTACCCCTCTCCTTGCAAGAAATCAAAGCTCAATTCAGAGCTTTTGTCAAAGATAATTTGTTCAAGGAGGATTCCATTTCCAAGGAAAAGATGAAGGAGATCTACTCTCTCCAATCTGCTATTGAAGAAGCAAATAAATATCATCATACGCACACGTCGAATTCGACAAAGAGATGGAGAAGTGCCTTGGATTTTGGACCCAGTCCACTGCCAACACATCGGTCCCATGAGGCAGAGACATAGCAGAGGCATTGAAAAGATTCAGACAGTGGATCCTAAAATCAGTGGGCCCCTCTCAATCATGAACACCTATCTTCTTCTCCTGATTCTTCTCCTTTCTTCCTTTCTTCATCTCGGATTTATTGTAATTAGTTGGGGTATTGCGATTAGCAGCCCTTTAACTAAACATTAGTTAAAAGAAGTAGTTACCAAAGGTAACTGTTTTGTAAACTATATAGTGGCCTCTCCTCGCCATTTTGGGGGAGGAACTTGGCTTATTTTGAAAGTGTAAAGAAATCGTAAAGCAATCAATACAAAAGGATTTTCATTCTTTGTCCATCTGATTCTTTTTATTCGCAAGCTATCCATTAAATATTGTTAGATCATTTGTCTGCATTATGCTGAGAAGCTTTGTATTCTTGTAGATGTTATTCATAGAACTGTGTGTCTTTTCAAATTTCATCTTATTAATGTGGGTACAAATGATCTTATTCCAATTCGTTGTATTCTTGCACGCATAAGGAATTATTCTGTCATCTATAATTCTGAATGGTGCCTTTCTGCTCATTTCCACATCTTGATTCCTCTGTACTTTTGTAATTGATGATCTATTTAGGAAACGCTTTCATGATATCCAAGTTCCATAGTGAAACCATGCTTTGTACATGTGTAAATAGGTTCGTTTCTGAATAAGGGAACCTCTCCCACTAAAGAGGAGGGACTTCTTGTCCCCTGACTATTGCTCTTCTTGAAGTTCTTTTTCTACGACCAACAAGTATCTAGATCGGGAATCCTACGGTCATCTTTGTGGACAACTAGAGCACCATAAAAATATGTAAGAATCAAGTTCTTATTCAAAGGAAAAACACAATGAGATTCAAATGATCTTCATTCGGGATATCATTCATGAGCATGTCATTGATTTGATATTCTACCGGTATTTGGAGTAGGTTTCGACATCTTCACCAAACCTTTCATTAAGATCAAGTTCATTCATCTACGAGCTTTGCTTGGGGTGTATTCTACATCGTAGCTTCACCATTTTAAGTGGAGGCCTCTAGCTTTGTTCACTTCTTTAAGTCTCTATTTTGGGGGATTTTTCCCCCTTTGGGTTTTCTCCTTTTACTCTATCTTATGAGAGATTGCATTGTATGTGGGTACCTCATTAGGCCTTGTTTCTAGGACCCACTTTCAATTTTCACTACCCACCTAAGTTGTGCTTATTGGGGGGTGTTAGTGTAGGATTTATTTTCCTTTCTTTATTTGTATTATCCTACTTGGGATATTCCACCTCACTTGGAGTTTCCCTACACTTATGGGATATGTTTGCTTAGATGTACACTTGACTACACTATTCTAGGTGTTGGTTACCACTTGACTACACTATTCTAGGTGTGAGTCACCACTTGACTACACCATTCTAGCTATTGGTTACCACTATTCTAGGTAGAGATTGTCATGATTCTAGGAGGAGGTTTCACATTCACCTCCTATATGTATATCTATTGCCTTATTCTATTTGATTGTATTGAGTTGGAGCTATTTAAATGTAATTGCAATTATTTCCCTTCCATTTTTGTATTTTGCAGTCTTGTATGCTTTCATTGTTTTGTATTTGAACAATTCACATCTCACATCATTAACTGTGTAATCTTGAACCAATAGATATTGAGTGCTTCTCTAATAAACTGTGACAATTTTTGTTATACAGAGTAGAAGGAGGAAATTATAGTGAAGGGATGTAAAGGGGAGTTGGAGAAACAAAGAGAGAGGGTTAATGTTGTGAGTATGCACTATCAAATTCTCACCAACAATAACTAGAGTAGGTCAACATTCAATTATAAGAATATAAATTATACAAAAAATTGAGATCGATAAACTAAAGACACAAAGTTTCATTAATTTGTTCCTCAAAAGTACAAAGCCTTTTCTTGGTTGTTCAAGATCACTATGCTTGTAAAGCTAGGAAATAGAGAGAGAATAGAGGAAAGCATAAGAAAAAGGAAGAAATGTAAATCTTATTTCTTGTGTGGTGGTGATACAAATCTGAAAAAAGAAAATAATACACATTTTTTATCTAAAAACTAAAACTTCAAAACTCTAAAAAACTCCTCTGGAATTGATAAGCCATTCCAATTTATAACATTACAAATTGTCTTATAGTCTACACCCACATGACCTTTCAAGTTCTTATTCCACTTGTGACAACATTTATGCCCACATTAGGTATAAAAAATGGGACTTATTTCTCTTTATTCTCAAGAAAATTCCCACATTCCCTGATGCGATGAGCTAACTAGTATAAACATTGTCACAAGTGGTAAGGTATATACCCTTCCTCATTCATAAACCTAGCTAACCCATGTTTTAACTCACCATGCTTAACCCAAGTTAGATGAGACTCAAGGATGGGGTTATAACTTTATAAATGGGTCTCACACCCCCTCAAGTACCTTACCACATTTATTAAGGAAAAAGGGACATTAGGGTTGTAAAAATGTGCATAGGGTAGGAGCATCATGAAGAAGGGGCCATAATTTGTTATGAAGGTGAGTTGAAAACACTTCCTTAACACCCCAAGTTGTAAATTTAAGTGACGTAGTTCTTCCTCCTCCTTGGTGGTACACTCTTGTCTACCCCATGTACCTTTACAAAAAGGAAAAATGGACATCACCCTCTTCCAAGTGTGCATAGGGTCGGCTCATCACTTATGACAATCACCCTCTTCAAGTTCTTCCTCCTCCGAGAGGAAGACTTTTCCTAACCACCCAAGCTATTTTTAAGTGACACAAATTATATTCCTCATGTGGGAATTTTATTTTTTCCCCATTTCCCTTTTAAAATGTTTTAAAGGGAGAAAGGGACATCGGGGGTCTCAAGTACATATTTCCCTTTTTAGAACTTACTTCACCATTGCACTACTAAAAATAACATCTTGGAGTGATTACTTGCCCCGAGAACTTACCTTGGTGTTTCCTAGGCCAACCTTATATAATGTATAGTGGAAAAAACCAAAGTAGTCAAATACCATAATTTTCAGGACTTTATTCTACCTTATTTTTGAAATTTAACCTCATTTTCAATTCTTGTCTCGTGCGGTTCTTGGAAGGTCAAATTACTACCAAAGAAATATATGCCTCTTTGTTCAAATCAACATATGAAACATGTATAGGGTTATATTTTATGCACTTTGGTCTTGAAATCATCTTCTAACTCTCCTTAGAACTCACAAAATACTCTGTTGAATCTTCACAAGGATCGAAGGCCTTATCTACATTGCAAGCCAATATATGAAAATATGCTCCTCAAAATCCCTTGAAACATTTTGCAAAATGAAGTAGAAACTCTTAGATTTAAAATTTCTTTATTATGATCTCAAAATACCTTTGGAGATTCCAAATCCATCTTAAACACGAAAAACTATTTTTAGGAAAAATAATCCCTATGATTGGCTAAAAATATCTTGATTTTGGAGAATATTTTCCCAAGGTTCCAAATATTTCCTAAAATTTCCTAAATCACTTCAATGCATCTTATATCTCATGTAGACAACTACCGGGTGGGTTTTCCTTGATAGTTAGTTTCCGAGGGGTGTAGTACAGGTGTAAAAATCTTGAAAAATAGGCCTTTTTGGGCCTCTGAGAGAAATTCCTTTTGAATGGTTCTGAATGAATCCATGAATCACCTCCCTACACATGAAACACACTTGAAAATAACATTAGCACATTCCTACTTGCCATTATGAGGGTAACACAATAACTAAGTTGGCCGGAGGACATGTTTACATTGACTGGGAGAGGGATTTTCAAATGTGGGTTAGGTTGTCATGACAAAAACTAATTTAAAGTTTTCATGCTAGACATTTTGCATGATAAAAACTACCTCTAGCTTGGGCAATTTTCATAGATTGAACACAATGAGTAAATGATAAAAAATAACTCCAGAATCTCAAGAAATTACGTGGACCACCACCTTATCAATTGGGCTTATATAGATTCATATCTTAACTACTAAAAAAGCAAGATGCACAAACAAGAAGAACCAAATTGAACAAACAAAAGAGAAATGAAAAAAATAATGAAGGAAACACATAATAGAAAAGGAAACATCCTAAATTAACTATGTACATATGGGGGAATCCCACTTTCATTAAAGCACCAACTCAAAGTAAGTGTTCGTTTGTATACGAGTATCACCAAATGCATTTCTTCCATAAATCCATTGATAGGTTCACTTTGAAATATGATCCTTTTATAATTTTCTTGAGAAATTTCACATGGTTTCTATTATAACTTATGACTCATTTATTCAGTTCATCTCATTTGTTGCTTTGACATATTATTTACATATTTTCATTAATGCCCAAGTTCATTCCCATTTCTAATTTTTAACCATTGTTGTGAAGACAAGTCTTGATTATATTAGGCCCTTTATTTGGTAAGTGAGAGTTATGATACTTGATAGGAATTTGTTATTCATTTTCATCTGCTTCATGACCATTGTTTTCATGAGTTGATTCTTGATAGATACTTTGAAGTATTCATCATTATCACTAGCCAATTGATTTTCTCTATTTGCCACCTGATCCAAGCAATCTTCTTTCACACTTACTGGCTCAATATTGACTTGCTTCCCATTATGATTTGATGTGCATAGTGTTTTATTATCTTAAAAATAAAATGAGATCATGGTCATATATGTGGAATGAAAACCATCATCTTGTTCAAATTTTCCATTTTCAACTTCAAAATCCATCTTCATTCTGAGAGCATCCTTTTCTCGAGGCGAGTCAACCTTGAAAGATTGAAGCCTATTATTGTTCATACATTCCTTGTTGAGAATATTTTAATTTCAAACAAAATAAGCCTTGGGATCAAGAACCTTTCCATATATCCACCTTTTCTATAACATCTCTATCCTCATGAGAGGGGAATGAGTACAAAATTGGAGCTGAAATATTTATATTATAATTTTCCCAATCTTTACCACCAAGAACTTAGAAGTCCATTTCCATGATGAATTCATCCTCTTCTCGGGTAGGTTTAGATTCAAGAGGCTGAAACATATTTTCATTTTTGCATTCCTTTTCATCCTCTCTCAATGAGAAAGAGAAAGCCTCATAGTAAAAATGTGCTTTCCGAATGGAACTTGATCTTTGAATGTTGAGAACATGGTTTGAAACATTGAACTTAAATGTTAAGAAGTTTCTTGGTATCACCCCCTCTTCTTGATATGAATTTATCATCACTTCAATATTTATTTATTATAAGTCAAGATTTTCATGACCATCATCAACATGAAGTAGAGAAACTACATTCATGCTCACATCCCATGAGAAGTATATGTTTTAAAATTTTCCATCAAGTTATCAAGATGTTCTCTCACCGGCTCCGTATTGCTTGGATATTCTTCAAAAAAATGGTAAGCTCAACATATTCCTCAAAGGTCATGAAAAATTTTCAATACCTTGAATCTTGAAACACGATATCCACTATTGGGTCATCTGGAATTTGAATGACATATTTCATTTTCTTGATGGGAAAATTTTTATTCATTTTACCATTGAATAGAATGAAGGCATGTAACCAATACCTATGTATATCTCCACCAATATCTCAATATAAGATTCAACTCAACAACATCCTATATGAGGCGGGCATGTCTACTACAAGTTTATTCATCATGATCTTATTTTTAGGAAAATACAAAAATGCTACCCTGAGCATCCTTAACTTATATGAGAAGAGAAAATTATTTTGTTCCCATGAAATAAAAATGACCAATGGCAGGAGGGAGAGACTAAGAGCTTTAGCAAATTTTGAAGGAATGACGTTTTGAAGCACCAAAATTAATGATGCAATTATTCAATTTGTACCCATTGAAAAATAAGGCTATATAAAAGTCTCTACCTTACCAAAGGTGGAGGGTGTGGAAGTGAGACAATTATGAGGAGTGCTATGAGCGAAGGAAAGTGGTTCTTTGGTGGTGGAAGTTTTAAAACATGAAACCAAACTACTTCCTTTCATAAACCGAACCAACTTATCAAATTACTTGGGACTAGTTTTTAAGTATTCGGACTCATAAATTTGAATTTTAGTTTCTTACAATGGTCAATGATGTAAAAGGATGAGGAAGTGGTAGGCACATTAGGGATTATGGAAGCCTTGACATGGGTATTCTTAGGATTAACATAAACTAAATTTTCAAAGGAATTTAAATGACACTTTCTGAAGAGGTAGAAGGATTCTTGGTTGAAGTAGTTTCATGCTTCTTCTCAGATGACCTTGTGGAAGTGGACAACGAGGATCCTCATTTCATTTTTGTTTCTCGTAGAGTCAACATTTGAGGGTTCAATTTCTTAACTTGGGTAACAAGAGAAGATAATTTCTCCTTTTATGATTGAGTTATAACTTCATAGGAGTAGTTATCTGTGGGTTCTTCAAAATATTCATCCAGAGTGAATTCAAAATATCCAATCTTGGAACATTCATATTGTTTTTCTTTTTCAATTTATGATTAAGAAATTTCTTCTCCTTCATCTTCCTTGATTCTACATATTACATTGGTGTGAGCTTCCAAGGTAAGCCTTCGAGGTGATCTTGTAATCTAATTTGTGTTCGGTTTGGGTGGGATGAGAGAAACTTCCTTCTTCAACATTATCAAGTCATTAGCCAACATTTTTAATAATGGATCAACTCTCTCATCTTTGGAATTATGGGCATTATCCTTCATTGAATGATTCTTGATCTTTCTTGAAAAGATGAGGTCATCTTCCACTTCAATGAAAATTTCTTGAGCATTGTACAAATCTCTTGGTTGAATTATCTATATAAAGAAACTAACTTTAGATAACTAGGCATTCACGAAGAACCTTTTTAGATTATCTATAGTAGGACAAA
This sequence comes from Taxus wallichiana var. yunnanensis, assembly GCA_018340775.1. NCBI lineage: Eukaryota > Viridiplantae > Streptophyta > Pinopsida > Cupressales > Taxaceae > Taxus > Taxus wallichiana. The sequence continues at coordinate 22,844,314 of CM031233.1, forward strand.
CAATAGTGGGAATCTTGTTGATTAGCTTATTGTGTTTTCCAAGAAGTGTCTCATGGAATATTGTATTTCTTTCTTCATTTGAGTTAATTGAGTAATGAGGGCATGAACATCTTCTATAGTCTAGAATCTTGTTTCAAACTTTATTTTTATATTACCCCAATCAATAGTTAAGTGTGATGGTAAATAGTAAAATTGGTCCATAGTGGTATCTTGTAATGTTTTCACAAATAGACGTCCTGCAAAATCTTTATGTTGCACCCCAATAATTCCATAGGATGTGATGAAATTTGTGATATGATCATCTAGTCATTTCTTTCCATCTCCATAGAATTTTGGAAAGTTCTTTCTTGACCCTTTTGGAAGTTCATGAAGTGGAGGAGTCAAAGCTAATAGATTAGTGTTTTGTCCCCGTGGTATAAGTTCTTGTGCTTCCATTTATTCCTCTTCTCTTTCTTCTTTTGGTTCTTCCTCTCTTTATTCTTTTGAAGGAATGAGGACTAGTGGTTCTGCAACTAGTTCTTTAGTATGATCTTTAAGAGGATTTCCAGAACTAGTCTTCTTACCTGTACAATGGGAAGTTAGAAATCAACTCTTTATTTCTCCTTAAATGTGGTATCAATAATTCCACCTGCATGATCAGCTTAGGTTTACCTTGTTTCCACCAAATTTTCTCAAGTACTTAGAAAGGAAAGAAACTTGAAAAGTGCAGATTTTTCAAAAGGATTGCAACAAGGCTTTTAAACATTCGGATGGTATTTTTGGTAATTTTTTAATTTTTGAGTTGCTATGGATTTTAATTTTTTTTTTTGTATTTTTAGATATCTTTCTGGTGCACTGAGGAAGATATCTCCCCATTAGAGTCTCCATAAACTATTAGTGAAATAATTTGTTGTGTTACAAATTATGTGTTTCCACCAATAGTCACGGGGCTAAGCCCCTCCTTCTTGGGTATGGGGAGGATCCCATTATTGAATATAAAATACCTAAATTTTTGGGGTGGCCAATAGGATGGTGATCACACATGAACAATATGGCACACTACTTGTATAGAGTACAAGGGAGGAAATTATAGTGAAGGGATGTAAAGGGGAGTTGGAGAAACAAAGAGAGAGGGTTAATGTTGTGAGTAGGCACTATCAATTCTCACCAACAATAACCAGAAGTAGGTCCACATTCAATTAGAAGAATATAAATTATATAAACCAAATTTATATCAACAAAATAAAGACACAAAGTTCCATTAATATGTTACTCAAAATTACAAATCCTTCTCTTATTTTTTCAAGATCACTATGCTTGCAAAGCTAGGAAATAAAGAGAAAATAGAGGAAAGCATAAACAAATAAATGGAAGAAATACAACATTTATTTGTATTTCTTCCATGATTCTATCACCATGAGGGCACTGATGGTGAATGAAGAATGAATACAAATCATTATGATACTAGAGTAAGGGAAGGATAAAGGGACCAAAATCAATGTCATCCATATTATGATCATGCACTCCATGTGAGATGAAGTGAAATGGTTCTCGGGAAAAAACTTGTAGTTTCCCATTTAGGCACTTTATGCTCACTGCATCGGGGAATGTGGGAATTTTCTTGAGAATTAAGAGAAATAATCCTGTGAGTACTGAGATAAATATATAATGAAGGAAGGAATGATATGTGATCATTCTGAGTTCATTTCATCTGTTTACTATTTTCAGCATGTTCATCATGATTGTCTAGTTTTTCCAGTTTCACCAATCTCCCTCTTGTTGAGTGTCATGAACATGGAGGAATGAAATGAGGTATATGAATTCAAATTTTTCTCACACTTAATATTATTAGAAATTTATATAATGGAGAATTAATAATAATATAAATCTGTCTTGTTGGTGTCAGATTCGAACAAAAGCAATTGTAGAAGTTTCTATTTTGTATTCTAGGCCTTTGCTCCAATTTTTGGAGGATTCCAATATCCGGTTTGTGTAGATCTAAAAAATAGATATTTCCACTAAAAATTTCATATGGATTTAGAAAACAGAAGGGAGAATTATTTTATGCATGTAGATACTCCCCTTAAAGGCATTTTTTCAAGGATTCTATAGTCCAGATTTCATGGCAATCAAGCAGGGGTTTGGGAGTAATGAGCAAATTTGTGTTTTGGAGCATGAGGGTTTTTGGTGAAATTTTGATAGCATAAAAGCAAGGGATCACGTGAAGAGAGTTTTAAAATGACCAAAATGGATGAAAAATACTAAGGATAACCTTTATACCTTTCCTCCATAAACCTAGCTAACCCATGTTTTAACTCACCTTGTTTAACCGGGTTAGATGAGACTCAAGGATGGGGTTAAAAATATCTAAATGGTTCTCATAGCCCCTCACATCCCTCACCACATTTAGTAAGGGAAAAAGGGACATTAGGGGTGCAAACATGTGGATGGGGTAGGAGCATCATGAAGAAGGGGGCAAAATTTACTATGAAGGTGAGTTGAAAACACTACCCTAACACCCCATATTGTAAATTTAAGGGACGCGACTCTTCCTCATCCTTGGTGGCACACTATTTTGTCCCCATGTTACTTTATAAAAGGGAAATCAACCTCTTGCGTAAAGTACGTAAGCGTCAACTCATAATGAGGAAGGGTGTAGGTGGGGTGGGTAAGAGGAAGACTTTTCCTAACCACCCAAGTTGTTTTTAAGTAACAAAACTTCTATTCCTCATGTGGGGCACACTTTTGTGTCAGCCATGTCATTTTTACTTTTGTCTACATGTTTACAATCATGTAAGAAGATGATTAGCGAGATAGTGAGATGTATGGTCAAGTGTAAAATAAAATAAAAAGGATTGTAATACACTCTTTCTAATAGTAAATGAATGAATGTGGATTCTAGAGATGTATAAGAAATTCCAAGATGCATATGAAATACATATACAACTTGGAGTAATAAGACATTTATGTATAGACATTTGAGCAATTTTTCTTAGATTATGAAGCCACATATGAGGATAGGGGATGAGTCTAAATATATAATTAGTATATTCTAAAATAAATAGAACACAAAAATGATAGTTATAAAGGAGATGATTTAACCCAAACAATATTAAGAAAGTTCCAGTCCTAAAGATGCATCATATAAATGCTACATTTTATTCATATATCACTATAAAATTTTTTAACTTTCAGAGAAAAAGTATCATAAAAATGTCAGTAATGAAGAGAATATTAACAAAGTATGAACATTGGTTTGGTGTAGATTATATTCTTGCCAAACAGAATATATATATACATATATATATATATATATATATATATATATATATGTATATATATATATATACATATATATATATATGTATATATATATAGATATATATACATATATACATATATGTACATATATACATATATGTACATATATCTATATATACATATATATACATATATATATATATACACACACACACATATATATATATATATATATATATATATTTTGTTCTATGGATAGATTAGAGGAGAAATATTATAAATAATCAAAATAAATACTATACAAATAATTATGGAGGATTTAATAATCCTATTTAGTATATTAAATTTGTGGATCCACTAGAAATTTCAAGCGCAATTATATCAATAAAGCGTACGGTGTATATTCATTGCATATACTCCCATGCTATTTTGCCTTTTTAGGAAAGGATTAGATCCAAATCAAACAATTGAAGTATGTAGAATTGAAAACATTTGATGTCCATTTCTACAACATCATCTAGTCCTACATTAGATAACATGATACATTTTTAAGGGCTAGAAGCTAGTGGATTATATACTGATTTGAATATTCTAGCTTTGATGCCCTATTTTAAAATAATAAAATAACAATGTTTATCTCTTATACAAAATATAATTCCATAAATTACTCTAATATTTTCTTGAAAACATGAATGCCTTCTTAGGGATAGAAGTCATTGCACCAAAACATCACGGTGAGATAAAAACCATTTTCCAAAGGTTTCCTTTAGGGACCATCCCAATACAAATTTAGTAAATAAGTGCCTACAGTATCAAAGGTTCTATAACCAATGTAAACATAAGTATATAATGCATACATGTATTTTCAAGATTAAATAATAATAAAATTAATAAATCTCAAAGAAAAAATAAATTATGTTATGGTCTACAAATGACTCAACCCATCTTAGAGAAAGGCATAATTCAATAATAATAACTCATTTAAAATTAAAAAAACTAATCATATTGGTCATATTGATGTTTATATATGAACAAAGTAATCTAAAAATAACTCAAATATAAAATTATATTAACCTCAGAGTAGTCAAGAAATGGCTCAAATATTTTCACTAAGAAAACAAAAATAGGTATGCTATGTATACCCCAATTCTTTAAGGTATTTTTTGAACAGTTCAAATGCTTCCTTATTTTACAAACATATCTACCAGGGTAGTTGTGACTAAAATATTTGGAAAAATTCCCTTCTCCATAATGATTTGGTAGATGTACACACCCAATTTCAAAGTTCTTATTTTGGCACAGATCGGGAATATTGTAGAAAATGTAAGCTGATCATATGGACACCTATTGTTTATATTTGGTGAAACATATCAATTATTCTCAAGGATTTCCTTGTCTTTTGCTACATGGTTGAACTTTGAGGCCAAGCAAAGCACATGATTCTAACATTCGGACTGAATCGGGTGACATTTTATAGGATTGGTTAACACTCTCTCACTAGGATCAATCCAACAATGTGATTATCGCCACATCCATGGAAACTCATGCAAAGAAAAATAACATTGCATAGAAGAGGAAAATATTAAATGCAAAATAATTTATCAATAATGTCTCCTCATTATCATATCTAAAAAATAATTATGATCGTAGATCTCATACACACTCATCATATAAAACACAACCTGGGAGTGCCTCTAAATAGTCCCAAGATGTGGTTGCATAAAAACTAAGTGATTATTTTAAAACCCTAAAAATAAGAGAATCCTCCAAGTATGTACATGAAAACAATTCATGTATAAGAGGTCGTTATCTCCAAAAAAACTAACAAACTCCCAAGATAAGCTTAACTCATGGTTGTAGTGTGTAGACACCTATAGTTTGGTCAAAGCACTATTATTCATAATATTACACTAATTATTATTCTTCTCTCAAATTGGATACATACCATTAGTTAGACCTATCTAATTCACCTCTTATGACACCTTTCTTGGTCGTATTCCTCCTATAATCAGCTTATTTAGATAATATCTCTCTTATTAGCTAAACATTCCTCCTTTCGACCATTCAAAATCTCCATAGTTCTTTGTAAACCACTTCTACAAGCTTCATAGGCTATCTATCATTAAAAATGGTTAATCAGACTCCTCCCAACTCTCGGTGAGTCTCTAATCACAATATTAACTAGCCTAAACCCTAGTTAACTAGCCTAAACCAAGATTAAATAAGCCTAAAGCATGCCCATCCTAATCTAATCTAAAAGCACTTTTTGAACTTTAGTCCCACATGCACCCAAATCTCCCACTTTCCCAAATGAAAACTATAAATAACCTACTCCCCCTCTCATTTATAAGAACACTTCTTCCCTCTAATATAAACTATAGTATTATTGCTAGGATTAGGAGTTTTATTTCATTTTATTGAGCTATTTGCTTTATCCTTTGCATCACACCACATACCATGAAGTAAATGGGAAGAACCATTGGCCTTGAAGCCATTAATGGTGATATCCCTTTCTCTTAAGCACAAAATGATTGCTTAGATCCTTATTAAGCTCACTTATTTAAGATTTCAATAATAGAGGGTAATTATATTTGTTAAGTTTGCTTGTTTGCTTTAAACTAATGCTTGCAAAGTAGGAACCCTTGTTTAATTCTTAATTGATGGTCCATTGATCAGTTTTGCACAAAGTTGTGGAGTTTCTTAAGTGTTCTAACCCCATTCCATAGCTTTTACAACCTTTCTTTGAACACATTCGGCATGCCCGGTGGGACTTGAAGTCCATCCTCCATTAATGGAGTCTTTTCAAGCTATTTATTTTCAATTTCTAACCACTTTCATGCTTTCTAGGATAAATAGCTTGTTATTTACATGATTTCATATTTTTAGTAGGCTAAATCATCCTTGATCATGTGTTTTTTTGGGGTTTGAACTAGAAATAGGTTTCTTTGGCTAATATTTAACCTATTTTCTTTTGAAAATTTTCAAAATCTATGAATTTTTGTAGGTTTTTCAAGGGGTACGCGCAGGTGTCCTGGAATGGGGGCATCTCTATTGGAACCCTAGTGTAGGCATTGAGTTGGCCGCACATGCATTGGACCATACTACCTATTTGGAAACTCATTTAAAATGGGCCGCATATCCATCAAACCTTGGGCATCTCCATCGCCTAGTGAGTGTACTGTCTCTATGGATAAGTTGGTGTATATTGTCTTACTTGTGTAAACTCTGTCACTTTTACCCATGAGCATATTCGTTGAACCGTAAGTGTCTTCATCAATTGTTGGGCATCCCCGTGTCTCTAAACGTGCTTTGGTGTTTTTGACTTACTATATTTTCTAATTAATTTTTCTTATGGGTGTATCCATTGGGCTAAGAGCTGCGTCGCCTTGAAACCTTAGTGTACTTGTCAAACATGCTCACATAGGTGTTGAGACCCACTATCATAAATCTTTGCCATGCATCCATGTTGGTTGGGGCATGTATCCATTGGCAAGTGCATGCAGTGTCATTCCAGGTGTGCGGGTTTCGTGTAAAAAAATAAACTTTAATTTCTGGTGTAAGATCATTTTTGTCAAAATTTCAGAGGTTTTAAAGTCTAACAAAGAAAGTGCGGGGTGTTAATTAATTAATTAAATCTAGCATAAGTTAATTTTTTTTTTTCATTCCTTAACTAAAACGAGGTTTGTAAAGTGTGTATGCTCTCTCCTTGCACCTTCTAGGTGATCTTAGAGATCAAAAACACTTGTACAACCTTTTGTCACATTTGAAAACACTTGTTTTATGCTTCTAAAAGTGAAGTACTTTCCATATAACTTATTTTAGTAGAATTTTTCACATTGCGTATGCTCTTCATTTGTGCCTTTCAGGTGATCTTAGGAATCAAAAGCAACATGAAAATTCTCTCTTTGGATATCGACATTGAATGGAAAATTACTAACTTGTCTCGTATAGGACCTAAAAATGCTTGTCAAAGAAAATGTGTCAAATCGAGACATAAACCTTCTAATACATGAGTTTTCATATAGGTTTCCAAATGGTGTGTTACTTAAAACCACATTTAGTTAAATAAGATAAAAAACACACCATTTCACTTCACATTGTATTTCAGGTTTCAGAAAAGGGTACATCCTTATCCGCTCAACTAGAACATAACCCCTTTGGCATAATGCCTTAAGCTACAACAATGTGGGTGGTTCTAGGAACCCTAAAGTAATCCACCACTAAGTAACCTCATGGGTGAAATAGGAAGCACTCCGTTTACCCATTTTGACTAGTACAACTTGTGAGTTAGAGTCAAATATTTTCCGTATCGTGGTTATAGTGATGGTACAACTAAATGCACTAGTTACTCATTGTATCGAAATGGGGTATAGTAAATCTGAGATATTCCAAAATTAGTCATTGTGACTCTTTGGGAAATTGCATTCACATTAGATGATCTTATGACACCCAATTGAGAGAACCTATTAAGGAGGCTATTATGTCTTGGAGCCCACTTTACTAGTTTTTTTGTCACATCGAGGCCATCACAAAGTGATGAATTACTTAGAGTCCGAACCTTGTTTCTCGAAAACAAGGAAAAGAACCACGTAAGTTTGACCTAAGTGTCTTTTATCATGAAATTAAACTATGTACCACTTAGCTCAGTTTTATTCAATGAGGTGAAAATATGCCCAAGTGGTACCTAGTTTATTTTCATCTATCTATACGCTTTGCGTTCTCACCACCCATTTATCGCAGTGAGAAAGAAGCACACCTTGTGTGTTTTATCGAGAGATAGTACTTGCCACTTTTTTTTCCATTTACTCACATCCATGTTTACGGCTAGGTTGTTAAATGTCTAAAGTGTGGAGGTATGTTTTTTCGTATATTTGGTAAGGTCTTTTATCTTGATTTCAAGATCGTCTTCACTAATGTGATTTTGGTTCATCTTTTTTTATCTCTCCTTAGGTTGATAGTTTTTTTCTCGCATGCTAATCACACAATATTAGTACTTACATTGGGTTTTTAGTTTCTTGAGAACTTGATATAAGTCCCTTTAGTGTGGGGTTACGCTGCTCACACAATTAGCAACTTCTTGTTATAATCTTACTTTGTTTCAATTCTGAAGTCACCTAAGTCCTTTTGAGGGTGTCAATACTACCTTATATATACCAAAATAACATCATCTTGATACTAACACCTTGATTTATTAGTTAATGTATCGGGATAGTGTCGTTACACTATACATACTCACAACTTCCATTTTTCGAAAACTTAGCTTTTATCAACATTTGAACTAGTCTTAGTATACCTCGTTGAGAGATTGTGTCAATATCACTTTAATATTTAGGCCTTGTAAGAATTCTAAATTGACCTCACGTATTATAGATGCTCAAAAATATGTCTCAAACACTTTAGGGTGCTCTCCTCTCCTTTTGGACTTGGCTATAATTTCATTAACATAATCTTCCATTATTTCATTCATTATGTCATGGAAGATGATAGTACTACACGCTGGTAGGTAGCCCCGGCTTTCTTGAGTCTAAAAGGCATGACCTTGTAAATGAATGTTCCCAAAGAGTGATAAAGGTCATTTTATGTTGGTCCTCTTTTGCAATTTGAATCTGGTTATAACCTAAAAAGCCATTCATTACGGACAAAAATTTATAACTAGTAGTGGAATCAATGATCATATCAATGTTAGGTAAGGGGAAATCATCCTTAGGAGATGCTTTATTTATATCACGAGAAATTAGTTCAGATTTTTATGCCAACAAAGTTTATTACGAATAGGGATAATATTAGATATCCACTTTGAATAGTCGATGGGCTTAATGAAATTAGCACTTATAATTTCTCCACTCTTCTTTGACTAGGAGTGTGATTATAGGGTGCATATTTCTCAACTTCTGCTTGATGGGTTTAGTGTTTGGGTGCACAACGAGGTTATGCACAACTAAATTTGGATCTAACCAGGCATATCTCCATATGACCATACAAATATATCTCCATATTCTTTTAAAATCTCTATAAAAACCTTATGTTCTTGAGCTGAGAGTGAATCTCCCAACTTTATTATTCTTGGTTACTCTTTCAAGCCAATGTTAACTCTCGATGGTTTCTTCCACGATCATCTTAGAAGCATCCTCCATTTAGGTAGGATCAAGGGGAAGAGTAAGTTCAACCTCCTTAGGTAGCTCATCCCCATCCATGAATGGATAGCTCATTTTTCCTATAGGTTCTTCATTTTGTTTTTCTACAAGTGCTTCAAATAGTGTCACTATGAGACCGATGTTTACTCCTTGTATAAGGTTTCTCTAAAGTACTTTTACTCTTACTTTTGCAACCTTCTTATTCAAGTTTCCACACATCTCTACTTCTTCTCCGAAGTATGCAGCGATGTCTAGCTGAATTGCAAATCCTTTCTTATGATCCCCAGCTAAAATAGAATTTCGAGCCCCATGAACTCTGCAAATGCCTCGTCATTCTCAAAGAAATCGATTGGCACATGAAATTGTTGATCCCAATCTACAAGTTTGGGATATATAAGGGTTACTTGGAAATTGGTTTGCGGGTTGTATTTCGATAAGGTAAGGATAGCTAAATCGGGAACATGTTAGTTGAGGTGATATCCTCGTAAAGGCTACATTAGGAACCTCCATTGATATCGAATGAGATGAATCACTTTCGTGTTTAGAAGAAGTGGCGTCTAATTTCAAAGGGTGGATGGCTATGAGGTCGTATTCCAAAACCATGCTTATTTGATTTGAAGTGAGGAATAGGAATGGGTTCCAACCACCCTTACGAATTGATTTTGCATCCCATCCCTTTCAGTAACCCATGAAAAACATAAAGTGGTGGCCTTTGACATATGTGGGTGCCTAATGGCATGAAGCTATGGTTACTTCTAGAACATTGTTAGTGGGATCTCCTAACATCTTTTCCTTGGACAAGAAACCACTAGGAATGAATTTATCCAATGGTTTAGGGCATTGTTCTTGAGTGCTTTTGAACTAAAAATAGGGTTTTCCCTATGTCTTGGGTGATACTCATAAATTTCATATTAATAAAGCTTTTCCAATGGTGAACGGCTCACTTGGGACATATTTTCCGATATTTCCTCCCATGATGCAAAAGGGTTGACCAAAGAAGGAAACTCTTGATTGTAACGCAGTGAGTGAATCGGATCACACATTCCTTGATAGCCTCTGTTTGTAAAGTAATAACAATGTCTACCAAAGGGCATTCATAAGATACACGATAAACATTGTGTAAGGCTCTACTGATGTGTAAATGGTTTTGGATCACCCTAAATGGGTATTATCTATCCCTTGTGGCACATTTTGATAGGAATGGCCCACATGGAATGGATGCATGGGTGTCCTAAGAGCATGTTGTATGGTAGGTCCAAGTCAAGGATGTAACGTTGTATCATGACAAGTCAGACCCACTTCCATTGGAATCATAATAGTGCTCTGCTAACTCTCACTCCTCATTATCATAGGATGTGATCGTGATAGTTTTGGCACCTAAATCCATTTCTAAATGGCCTAGTTGCTTAACCATCTTTAAAGTACAAATTTTTATTTGGACCCACCATCCACAAGTACTCTCTTAATTTTATGATTTGTAACAACCACTTCTAGGTATAAGGGTAAGTTATGCTTTGGGTCATTACGTAGGATTACAAAGACAATCAAAAGTGATAAGATCATTAGCGTCGAGGTGCGTAATCATGGCTTGGAGGTGCATGGGATCTACATCGATTGAGAGTCCACGAACTCGTAATGTTTTATATAATATGTTCTTATGGGTAGTAGATATTTTAAGGAGATCTAGAATGGATATCCTAGCAGGTGTTTTCTCCAACTGGTCTATCAAATTGTATTGACCTTCCTAAGGAATAGGTAAGGGATTTGGTATGATTAAACAAGCATGTCTTGTCCCTACTACGCAACTCTTTTCTAAGATCCGGATAGTATTGACATGTTCATCATATGAACGAATACATCATATGAGAGAATCAAAGGGATTGTCATTAGTGGGACAAATATAAGTGGTAGTTCTATAATCATTTTTGTTTTTTCCATGATCTAGCTTCCATTTCTTCTTATCTGCATGGTTAGAAAAGGGATTTTTAAAGATACTCATTTTCTCATTTAGACCTTGGCCTGAGTCAGGGGGAGAATCTACAATGATCTTTCCCTCTTCAATGAGGTTTTGTATGTAATGATGTAGTCTTAAAAACCTATCTGTCTTGTGCCCTTTAACATGGTGGAAGTCATAGTACTTATGTTCCTTGAACCAAACAGGTTTTGGAGCATTTTCTAGGTATGGTATTGTTACGGTTGGATATTCCACCATGTTAGCATTATCTAATTATTTCAATATGACAGATAGGGATTTTGTTAATGGAATTAACTCACACTTGGTAGGTTCCTTAGGATGAGGTCCTTGTGAAAGCTTTAAAAGTAGACCCGTCTACACAAGTTAGACTCTTTTGGAGTCTATAATGCTATCTCTAATGCCATGTTTGTTTTTATTGAAAAACATCAGTTTATCTACAGATTTTGCTTCATGTTTGTCTTTGACAACTAATTTAAGTGTTCTCTTCATGATAAGGGGCTTCTTAATTTGAATGACCTTCTCTATAACTTCTTCAAAGTTCGAACCATAGTGCATTTACAAATGGAAAGCTATCTTCGGGTTCAAGCTAGGCACAAATATGCTAACCAGTTATTTTTCGGGGAAAGGTGCAAGGGAAACGACTTGCTAACCCTCATCATCACCGTAGGAAGCTCACAAATGTTTCATTAGGTTTTTGTTTTGTATTGCGAGATATCGTTCATTGTGATATCATTTTCCATGTTATATCAATAATGTCGTACAATGTTTTTTGCTAGTGTGGGCCACATTAAAATGGATCCCGTGGGTATACTATAGAACCATTCCAATCCTAGTGCCCCTAGACTGCAAGGGAAGAGTCGTATTAATAAATTATCACTGTATGCGACCTCTTGGAAAGCCATATAAAATTATTTTATGTGATCACGAGGATCACTTTTGCACTTATACTTATCAAATTTAGGAACAGTAAAATATTTTGGGAAGGGTTTCCATAGAATGTCCTTATCAAAGGGGTAATTGCATAGTTCTTCACACAAATACTTCCTATTATGTCCTATGTTTCCCTCCTATAGCATAGTAAGGGTATTTTTCATCGATTGTAATTCTCGTTCAATGAGTTGTTCTTTGGAAGGTGACGTTGGTATTTGTACCTTATCCACTTTAAAGGTCATGTCACTATATGGATTAAAGTAGAATTCGTTAGATTTCATCTTGATTCGGATCTTTGTATACATTCCTACTTCAAGAGCCTAGGTTTACTAGTTTTGGATCAATTTCAGGATCTTTTCTGAAGGATATCTTCTTTGATTAGAGGATCCTCTTCCTCATCAAACTTGGGAGGTGGTGAGGATTTATGCTTAATCTTCAATTTATGTGAAGCTTTGTAATAAGGATTCCATGGATCACCAAGTGGTTTGGATGGGTCTCCCTCGGTGGTATTATGATGGTGACCTGAAGTAGAAGTGTACCCTACGTCAAAAGGGTTATCCATGTCTAAGAGGGACCTTCATTCTTCTATTTTATGGTTAATGACTTTAGTTTCCACTTTGTGCTCTTGTAGAAGCTTAGCCCCTCATTTGAAGAGTCTTGCATGAGTACTTGATCTCTATTGTAAAAGAGGAGTTCGTCAAAGTGGCCTAAGTCTAATTGGTCTTTTTCTTTAAAAGACTCGTAATCCTCTCCGCTATGATCAATTAATAGCTCTGTGTCCTTGAATTGTGAGAATAGAGGCACTAAGTTATTTCGCTAAATGGGAATGATTCAAAAGGATTCTCTCCTAAGTCATGGTCAGTTGGTTTGGATGCCATCTTTGTGATTCTAGGCATCACTAACCAAAATGAAACTAAGTTCTGTCTAAATGTCCTTGAAGTTTACATGAAACCTAGGTGTATGTTTTCATCAAGTCACTCAATGCGATGTTGAAATAACATAGTGCATTCTAGAAGTGACGTTATGTAGTTGTTTTTTATGACTCAAGGGACACTCGTATGAACACTTTAAATGCAACGATCCACCCAAATTGTCATTTTTCCAAGCTTATAACCTAACTAGGAATTATAAAGAGGGATAGAAGTGGACCCTGCAAAGGTTATAGATATCATAGAAATGCCACCACCTACCAATCTCAAACAACTGAGGAGTATACAAGGAAAATTGGGCAATCCATCGCTTTATTTCACAGCTTGCCGATAAGTTCCACCCATTTACGCATCTACTAAAGAAGGATGTTGCATTCAACTCGGGTACCAAATTTTCAAAAGGCATTTGCATTATCAAAACAAAACCTTGTTAACCCACTTGTACTCATGCCGGTTATGCCAGTAATCCTCTTTTATACATCTCTGCTACCTATTTTTCTATTGGTGCACTAATTTCCCAATATGATCTAGACCATAGAGAAAGGGTGGTCTACTATCTTCATCACACTTTTATTGCCTATGAACTAAATTACCCATAGATTGAAAAGTCCTTTTTGGTAGTTTTTTCACCTTTTAGAAACTTTTCCACTATCTCCTCAATAATAAAACCAAACTAATATCCAAATTTGACCCTATCAAATACCTTTTATCCAAACCCTCCCTTACGGGATGAATGGATAATTGAATCATTCTCTAAGCAAATTTGATATTGAGTTTTGAAAGAAGTCCTTAAAGTGATAAGTATTAGCTGATTACTTGGCATCACCTCCCCTACCGGGAATGTAACCTTTGTGTCCTGGACATGCCGGATGCATCTATGATGTATATATAAGAATATATAGAATGACAAGTCCATTTTGATGGATCATTCACTTTCCACGGATCGGGAAGAAGTAGTGCTCATCACTCCCACAATTGAGGTTATCCCAAGGTTATTCCATTTGGGGTTCCCCTACACTAATAAAATTGTAGAATATGAGGCACTCATTGTTAGTTATGAGTATAAGGTTAAGGATGAGAAGCTCATTCCATACAAGAAATTGTTTGAAACCTTGAAATAATATTTTACATAAATTATCTTTGAGCAAAAGCTAAGGTCACATAATAGATCAGCAGATGCTATGGCTACCATTGGATCTCTCTTACACATCCCACCTCAAGAGAGAAATATGAATTTATTTGTAGAGAATATACAAATACTTGCATATGACATGCTAAAATTGTGTTTGACATGTGAAATTGTTGGTCCAATATCCCCCTGGTATGACCCTATCTTCCAATACCTACGAGATGGCACATTTCCCCAAACATTACCCACTCGAAAAGAAAGCCGTTATCCACCATATAGGCTATTATACCATCATAGGAGGAAACCTTTACCATCTTGGCTATGACGGGAATTTTCTTTCACTGTTTGGATATTCCGATTCAATCCATGCTATTAATGAAGTACACGGTGGTATTTGTGGAGCATTTACTAGTGGTATGGTTTTGGCTAAGATGATCTTAATCGTAGGATATTATTGGCCCACCATGGAATCAGATTGTTGTAATTTCATCAAGAAATGTGAACTATGCCAAAAGTATGGGAACTTGATACATGCACCAGCATAGGATTTACATCCCATTGCAACACTTTGGTCATTTTCTAAATGGGTCTTAGATCTCATAGGGAAGCTCCATCCTTCTTCTTCAGATGGCCACACCCACATTATTGCTACCACCAAGTATTTTACCAAATGGGTAGAGGTTGTGCCTCTTACTTATGTCACCAAAGTGCACAAATTTCTAAATTCATCATGAACCATCTCATTTTCCGTTATGGTATCCCTTCCACCATTGTCACTGATAATGGTAAATCCTTCAAGAACAAAATGGTCAAAACATTCTCACAACATTTCCATATTCAAATCAAATGGTCTACCCCTACTACCCCCAAGGTAATGGACAAGTGAAGCCACCAATAAAACCCTTGTACGAATCATGGAGAAAATCGTAAGTACAATCGGCCGTAATTAGCACTTATAGATACATCCTACCCTCCGGGCCTATAAAACCTCCATCCTCACTTCTACTAGTGCTACCTCATACTCACTAGTTTATGGGCTGAAGCCATGATACCCTTGGAAGTGGAGCTTCCTTCCTTGAGAATATATCTCTCGGGACTATCTTGATAAAGACGAGGACTATAGAGCATCTCGAATAA
This sequence comes from Taxus wallichiana var. yunnanensis, assembly GCA_018340775.1. NCBI lineage: Eukaryota > Viridiplantae > Streptophyta > Pinopsida > Cupressales > Taxaceae > Taxus > Taxus wallichiana. Next base: position 22,859,788 of record CM031233.1, read on the forward strand.
TAGAGATAGAGTTGTTGGATGAGAAGCATATAAGAGTGCTTAATCATCTCAAGGTCTACCAAAACAGGTGTCAAGAGGGTATAAAAATGTATCATTCATTGTGAATTTGATGTAAATGATCTAGTCTTTGAAGGAAAATCGAGAAGAATACCATCCAAGACCGAGAAAAGAAAGGTAAGTTCAAGGACAACTGGGTAGGTCCTTATGTGGTGGTTGTCAAGTATGGATCAAGAGCTTATAAACTATTATATTTAGATGGTGAAGAGATTTTGGAAACAATGAATGTCATGCATCTCAAGAGTTTATATGCTTAAGCATGACAGAATATTAAATAAGAACTAAAAATTCAAAAACAAAGAAAAAAAAAAAAGCAAAAATGGAAATTTCGAGAAAACTATAAAGAAAAAGAAGGTTGTCCACATGTGATAACCACACAATTGTGGCACAGTGGGTAGGTATTTGGGTGAAAACCAATTTCTAGTGCTCAAAGAGGATTTTATGGTCACAAGTTACTCTTACATTAGGATGGATAACCCTCGCCATTTTCTGGACATAACTCCCTTTTCTAGGTCTAAGAACCCTATTGAATCCATCTTCTTTGAGCCATGATCTAGCTTATTTGATGTTCTATCTGCATGAAGAATGGGCCTTTGCATATTCCCATATAACATTGGGATCACCTTCACATTCCACTTTCTCATACATATTTGCGTGGAATTTTGACTTTTGTATATTCCCACATCACACTAGGGGCATCCACGCTTCTTTTTCCTCATACATTTCTTTCCGAACATGACCTAAGAAAATACAAAAAAATTCAGAAAAGGTACAAAAAAATCTAAAAATTTGGTAAATATCCCTTATAGGGACAAGACTATGCCCACGTGACAAGCATTGTCTCGGGGAAAACCTTAAAAATGACGTGACAGTATCCTTGAGAGTTTAACTTTCTAGATAACCCAAACAAATTAGAAAATATATCAATGATGTCCCGCAAAAACAAAGTAATAATTTAATTGCTTTTAGTTGTTGGTTTGTATAGTTTTGATTGAGGTACTTCTTTGTGTGATGTGGTCATTCATTTATTTTGTCATAGGTTGGATCTTGTTTGATTTAATTATGTATGTGACATTAGGTGAATTCATAGCTTGTGTGTGCCTTTTTGGGATTCATTTTTAAATGTCAAATTAGTGTGTTACTAAAGTTTGCTTGGGTTCATTTCGATTGAATTTTTTCTTTTTTGTGTTGTTTTGTGTATATTTGTTTAGTCTTGTTAACTTTCTTTTTGTTTTTGCACATCCATTTGTTATCACATCTATCATCTACCATTTCATCACATATAAACAACATCTAGCACATCATATATACAAAAACACTACATTTTACATCATGCATGTATACTAAGCTAATCATCACGTATTGTATCATCAATGGGGGCAAGAGGGTTGTACATATTCACAAATATATCTCCCCCATACCAATATCATCTAGTATCATCCCAAGTGTTAGAATACAAATCGAAACATCCCATAAAATCCAAAACATATGTTACTATCTATGGATATATCATTAATGTATAAAACATGAAACATAAACATATCTAAGGATAAATTATGCCACATACATAAAAAGAAAGAGCATACATCATGATATAATCATCTAAAGAACATAAACAATCATCATAAAGGTATAATCAAAGCATGACATAACAAAATCATCATCGAATGTCCAAATAATACATGTATAAACTTCCGGCTCAAAATCAAATATACATCATCGATACAATATGCCATATAAAAGGGCATGCATCAAAACTTAGCCTTCATCAAGAGGAATCAAAATAATGGTACATAAATCTATACATCGATCAAAATCAGCCTTCATAAGAGGAATGTATACATACAATACATCTGTACAAAAGGTAAAGTGAAGAAATCAACCACATCTCGTGCCCTCTCTGAGGCTCCCGGGTCCATGTCCTAGGGGACGAAAGAGTGGTGGCTATGATGGCCCGGTAGTAGTAGGGTACCACCATGTTGTTTGACTAGCTGTTATCTAGGCTGAATGCTAACCAAATGGTGGCTCACGATTGGTTGTTAGATAGATCTAAATGAGTGACTTGACCACTTTGTGACCTAGAAATTGTCATGCTCATACCTAGCGGCTCAAAAGTTTCCACCTATTGCACTAGTGGGACTACTATGAAATATGCAATCCTATAATATAGGGCCTCTCATTTGGACCTCATAACATCCTGAATCATGTCGGCATCACCAAAATTAGTGGCTTCCGAATGATAGCATTTTTCTCTCCTACCGATCGACCTATATCGACATGGGAATGTCACATGGAAGTAACCTCTCAATCTCTATCCATAAGAATGGTCTACACCGGGCTTTGGCCTCGATCCCTTTGATTGATAAAACCTTATGCCTATGCCTAGGCATGGTCCTTCTATATGACAACCATCTCGCACTTTTTGAGTTTGTGGTGATGTAAATGAATCAATATCCGAGCCCCCTGTCCTGCCAGTGGCTAATTTGATACTGCAAGACTACACCATCCCTACCCTAAGTGGAATGTGCTTTGGCCTAATCTATCTCTAGTGTCAAAACATGTACTGAGTGTTGGCCTGATCTTGCTTTGCTATAAGGGCCTGTTCCTATGCCCTAGCCTCATCTCTCTCACCACCACCTATAAGCCCTGTATGGCTATTGCCTCCTGTAATTGCTGCTTTGAAGAGAAACCAACTTCCCATCGTCACCACAACCCCTAGAGCATGTGGTGGTGGACCCTACTCTAGAAATACCTACTGTAAAGGGGCATATATCCCCACTATAATGCCTACTAGAGGAAACTCTATGTCTAGTGCCCTTGGTGCCTGTCTCTGTCCGAGTCGAGTCCCCTGTCTTGGGAGGCTGCTATAATGGAGGACCCTATCCCCCTCCCCCAATATGACACTGTCTGTCAAATGGATCATCATCATAACTATCATCACCATCACTGACTCCACCCTTGTCACCATTAGGAGGCCCCACAGGGGGTTCCCTCACTCCTACCTCGTAGGCCACTCTGGGAATGGTCAAGTGGCATGAGATCACTTCATGGTACTAAGGGGCATACTCTGGCATATAACCAAGATCTCTGATCTATCTCAAGGGTACCCACATAGCTAGTACCACCTATAAAAACTTGGTTAAGGCCCTCCCCCTTGCAATCTATGGCCCCATATTGAAATACTCTCTGGTCCTATGAGAATACCATATATCTAGCCCAAATACATCCTAGGTAATACCAAGCTACCTCGGCACCTGTCCACTATGTATATATCTCGAATATAGCCATGGCTGCCCATGATGTAATGCTTAAATGTGGCAAAGTGATGAGCTCTGGGCCATCCTCTGGCCACTGAAAATGTCTATAAGGCCTCTATACCATGACAACCTGCTATAGCTCATCCAACTCACAAGTGGTAGTGGTAGGCATATCCCATGTGTGGCCACACATCATCTCCAATTAGAACCCAACCCATAGTAGAAGGCTCCTCTAGAGAAAAAACTCAAAACACCTAAGGAGTGACCAATAGCAATGTGGTCCCATGGTCAAATCTGTGCAGCATTTGGCTGGTGCTACCATCTTCTCGACGATAGTAGGTGGTCAAATGGAGGTCCTAGTATAAGTGTACTAGAATGCACCGACACCGGTAGTATGTATCCCCATCAATCAAACCTCATATCAATCTAAGGAGACCAAGTGGATATGAAGCTTTGGTCTTGTCGGGAGTAAAACTCCATTGAAAAATGCCATCATGTAGACTACTATGTGATCGAGCGCTAGGTCTTCGATGCAAAGCATGACAATTTGATGGTCATCCCGCAACTCTTTATCATTGGGACACAAAATAACTCAAGGATAAAACAATCAATTTTGGGATGGTGACGACTATCTTGAATAAGTTGACCCTAGATACGGACCCTCATGATGCACCATATGTCCTCCATTGTAATAGTGATCTCGCTAGTTAGGAGCCAAAAAAATTGACTCTTGTTGTGTTACCTCTCAGCCTACAATTTGTCGACAAGCCATGATCCAGGGTAATCTGGGGCATATCAGCCACGTAGGTAAATCCTGTGGTGTATAAAATAATATCCAATATCCTCATATCATCCTCATCGAACAGTGCCTCTATTGCCGCGAACCGGCCATACCTCTCATTGGTATGTAGACAGGCAATCTCCCTCTAAAACAAATGGATACATGTTAGGAACTAATTTTTTGTCCACTACTATCAAATTTTCGATCTAAGTCTTCTTTCATTCATCTAATATGATAATTTTCCCCTTCTTCTACAAATAATCTAAGTCTATTTTTCACCTATACTTAGCTATTTTCGTTCTGGGAAGAAAATCCCTTCCTCTCCAAAGTGTGTGCACATCCACTTCGATGCCTATGCACCTATTTCAAGGCATACACCTCCTCTTTGATGCATACATACCCTACTCGATGTATACACTCCCATTCCATTCTTCCTAATTTTCCTATCCTACCCACAATGCATGTGCCTTGAGTATGATGCATACACTCACCTCGACGCACATGCGTGCGTGTCCTTGTTTTGCTATCCCTAGCACGAGTGCCCCCTTTTGCGGATACGTGGGTGCGTACCTATTTTCTCAAACACGTACATATGTACGTGTACCTATATTTCTTGATGCATGCGCATGCCCGAACCCATCAAATCAATGCATGCACACACGCACATAAGTAAAAAATGTTAAAACTACCCAAAAAAGGATGAAAAATGTATTAAATGCAAAAATGACAAGGGAAGGATAGAACACTCATGTAGGGTCCATCCGCTGGGTCCCAAAGGAATTCTCGGATGTGATCTTCTTGCCTTCATCTACTCGGTAGTGTTTCCATCTCACTCTAGGGCTATCACTCTCGCTCATGGTAAAAAATGTAAGAGCTCTGGTATAAATGAACTGGTCGTGATTGTTTTACCCTGCAAGGTGGGTATATTAAGCTGCTGCGATACCCATAGAGCCTATTTTCTCCATCGCAATTACCCTAACCCTTCTTCTACTTGCCAAAATGATTATTTTTGTATTTAAATAATTATTTTTACTAACTTTTACATGCTGAAGCACTCAATGCCACCTTGTGGTCACTTCTTCACCCTAAAATGATTTACGAATATTCTAGGCACCATTTTCTTATCATTTCTTCTATTTTTCCTCTCTTTCACCTGTCATAATGTTTATGTTTATTAAATAATTATTTTTGGCTTGTAATTCTTCTCTCCGGGAATTTTATGTGTTATCTAACACCTTTGCCTTCACCTTTAGGTAATTACGCATGCTTTTAGGATATCTTTGATATCTTATATGAATTCTTCCGACCGATCAAAAAAATTTAAAAATTGTATAATCATTCAAAAACCCAAAAACATTGTAAAATTTCAAAAATGAACTAAAATTGGTAAAAGGATCATTTATAGCTGAAATATGTGTCTCTTGCATGGCACTCATCTCGTATCTTGCTGACGTTTTCACATGTTTTGAAACGACAACGCACAGATCACTTAACTCTACAATCATTTTGCAAAACATACACTATCTACTTCATTTGTACTGCGGGGTATTGTTAGTTACCTAGTATTGTTTTCGTCACACACATCACTTTTCCATTGGACCCAAGTGTCCTCCATATTTTCCCTTGCATATACAAATTTCTCGGGGAATCATTTTTAACCCTTGTCGTTTATCGAACATTTGGGACTACATCTCGATAATAATTTATTTGTGTAACTATCTTGAACGTTATTGTTTTGAGTGTGTGTGATTGTACTTATTTCCCTATTAGGTGAGTTTGTTTACTTCTCGTATTACATTGCATGTTTGTATGTTGCATGGGGTTGCTGTTTTAACAAGGTACGGTTGTTTGTATCTTGGCTTTTCATGTCATTTTATTCCTCCAATGTATGCTTACATTTTAATAAGGGCTGATGATGAGGATTATAAGTAATATGATGATTAAAAATTGTTTGCACTAGTTTGTGGATAACTCAATATCCCTCTCTCTTGTTGTTCTATAGTATTCTCTTCACAATTTTCTTTCTTCTATCCTCTTTTTCGATCGTTGATCGAGTTCTTCCATCACCCCATTGACACTCAAGGGGCATCCCTTTAGCTAACTAATTTTTCTTCTACCCCTTCAAAATTTTCTACTCGTTTATGCTTGTCTACTTTCTTTGAAGTGAAGTAGTTTACGTCACCTCAAAGAGGGGAAAATGTAGACACCTATAGTTTGGTCAAAGAGCTATTATTCTTAATATTGCACTAACTATTCTTCTTCTTGCAAATTGGTGACATACCGTCAATTATACCTATCTAATTCCCCTCTTACGACACCCTTCTCAGTCGTATTCCTCCTATAATCAGCTTATTTGGCTAATATCTCTCTTATTAGCTAAACATTCCTCCTTTCGACCATTCAAAATCTCCATAGTTCTCTCTAAACCACTTCTGCAATCTTCCTAGGCTATCTATCAGCCACAAATGGTTAATCGAATCCTCCCAACTCTCGGTGAGTCTCTAATCATCTATTAATCAAGTTTAACTAGCCTAAACCCTAGTTAACTAGCCTAAACCAAGCTTAACTAAGCCTAAAGCATGTTTATCCTAATCTAATCTAAAAGTGATTTTTGAAATTTAGTCCCACATGCACCCAAATCTCCCACTTTCCCAAATGAAAAACTATAAATAACGTACTCCCCCTCTCATTTACAAGAACACTTCTTCCTCTAACATAAACTATAATATTATTGCTCGAATTAAGAGTTTTATTTCATCTTGTTAAAGCTATTTTCTTTATCCTTTGAATCACACCACACACCATGGAGTAAATGGGAAGAAGCATTGGCATTGAAGCCATTAATGGTAAGATCCCATTCTCTTAAGCAAAAACTAATTGCTTAGATCCTTATTAGGCTCACTTATTTAAGCTTTCAAGAATAGAAGGTAAGTTTTCTTGTTTGCATTAAACTAATGCATGAAAATTAGGAAAACTTGTTTACCTCTTAACTAATGATCTATTGATCAATTTTGCACAAATCGTGGGGTTTCTTGAGTGTTCTAATCCCATTCCATAGCTTTTGTAACCTTTCTTTGAACAAAATGTGAACTAAAATTAAACTAGTCTCAAATTAGACACACCTTCAACAACCCACCTTAATCACAAAATAGGGAGTGAGAGATGAGAAAATATAGGAGAAAATAAAAATATGGGTTTTGACAACTAGGCGGATAAAATACCCCTTTACCACAAATTGGGATAAAATAATTACAATGGATGAAAAAGGTCACCCAAAGGTACCCAAAACTAGTAAAAAACAACAAAGTGGAGAGAGAAACATCGATTTGCAAAGCATCCCAAGAAGAAAGGATAAAAATACATACACTATAATGAGGAATATTTTGGGTTTTTTTATTGTGAGTACGGATCCAATGCTTGATCAAATAAATCAATGAAACGAAATTACTATACATCAAAATAGCTATAATTAAAGAGGATACATTTAGAAGTGGTGTGGATAGTGAAAATAAATACCAAAATTAATTCGATCTCCTATCAAAATAAAGTGTTCCATAAACCAAGAGCAAAAACCAAGTAAAGGACATGAGACCAAAAGCGGGATTAACACCACACCCTCCCATATTATTGAATGGGTGAAGTGACACACAAAATTTATACAACTCAAAAATAACTACACAAACACTAATAACTTGGCACTAGACGCAATTATTTATTAATTACCTTATAATTAATAAATCCACATTTTCAAACCCGCCACCTCATTTCGCCACCTCATCATGACCTAGCCCTAATCCTAAACTAACCTAATTAAGACCTATAACTTGGTCTACATCCACACCCATGACTAATTACTCCTCACCCGCACCAAAACCAACCTAATAATGACTTGACCAAGCCCACAACTAATTCCTCAGGAGAAAAGGAGGGAAGGTTGGCTATTTTACTAAAAATAGCCCACTTTGACTTAACCGACATCGGTTCCTACTCGACCATTGCCGTCGGTTACGTAACCGCCATCGGTTCCCTGTAAATGACCTCCCCCAACCAAAAACAAAGGATCGGAAGTCATTGGAAGGATCTGAAATTCACTTGACAGAGCAGAGACAAGTGAAGGAAAGAGAAGAGTTTTGCAGAGAAGGACATCAAGCCCAAGATCGCAATCGAGTAACCAGAGTCCAAAGTGACACTCATCCAAGCATTGGGAGAGAAGATAGCTCATCTTGGATTGTCAGATCATCCTACCTGAACCCTGCCTTCATCATCACAGTCCTTGGACCTGTATCTTCATCAGGAACTAGTAAGTAGTGTCTTGTACGTTCTTTTAATAACATTTTTGACTTCAATCACAAGTAATTATAAGTCTACTCCTAGATCCACTACCCGGTAACACCCTACATCTAACTACATTCCTCTACCCTTACATTGCCCCAAGAACAGCCCCCATATTCTCTGAGTCTTCTCCATCACCCCCATTACCTATCCCCAATCATTTACCAGCCTAATAAACACCATAGCCACCTTATAGCCAACCTTCACTAAAAGCCCCTAAATCACTGCCCCTACCGATATCGGTTATCAGAAACCGGTACCGGTGACAGTGACCGGCATCGGTCACTGTGACTCAAAACCAAAACCAGCCTTTCCTCTATTGTTTTAACGAGGCAATTAAATTGTAATTTGGCAATAACTTCTTTGTTAGAATTTGTGTTAATTCGTATTAGCAGGGGAACTGACCACCTTCGAAAGGAAGTCCAATATTTCCTGGGCCTAAGGCAGTTCCCTCATTTATTGTCTAATTAGAATCTGGTGGTCTTGTATTCTTACTTGCAGTAGTCCTTCCTAGACAAAAAGGAGTTCTTCGCAATCGATCTGATCTCTCTCTACGGTACGCGCACACCCTCCAAACATTCAACAGGTATTCCTCCTAGCCCTAACCCTTATCTGTTTCTCAAGAGAATGAAAGGATAGAAGCAACTCTATTCTAGGAATTGAACCATTCTGTGTGAAACATTTTGGCATGACTTAGTGGGACCCATTTTGGGTTTTCTTTCTTTTTGCTTGCTTTCATAGGGAGCATACTTGCTGTTTGTTTGCTAAATATTCACAAGATATTTTTTTATTTTTGGTAAAAGAATTTGTCTTGCTTTCACATCTTTGCATTAGTGAAAGTCATCTCTTTGCTTCATCGAATATCATTTTCGATTTGGGTTTAAAACACTTGCATCACATTCTTGCTTGTTGTTTTCAATTCTAGTGAACATAGATTAAGTAATGTGTCATACACGTGGGGGTGATATCCATGGTATTGACAAGAAATTAATCTTACTTTCACCGCACAACACATGCCAAATCACATCATAATTAACACAACAACTCAAACATCCCCCTTTTTCGCGTGGTATTCTCCGCCCGATTGAGGTAACCTTATAAGCCAAAACAAACTTGACATTTCCCCTAAGTCTTTTGTTTAGGATTGACATCATCTTGCATCTAAGGCATAAGCCCACAATAATTAAAACTAATCCTAGGGTTAGTCTCTTGATTTGCTTGTGCATCTTGCTTGTTTTTAGTTTTGTTTCTCTCATATCATACACTATTTTCAAAGTGATCACTTCGTAAAATTTTGGGTAGGTATACTAAGCATTGTTAACCCCAAATCAACAACTTCTTACAGCTTCTTACACCGGTCCTATTATACCGACATCGGTTAACTTACCGACGCCGGCTATAGTCTGACCGACATCGGTTACCTGACCGATATCGGTTACTATCTTTCATAGTTCCCAAAACCAGCAACCTACCAATTCCAACATTTTGTTGCTGCTTCTGTTCCTGATAGATTGCATCCCTACTGTGTACTCTTGTCCATGGTTGTTATCACTTGAAACAAGCCGCAGCCATGGTTTCACATGCCTGCTCCGTGCCTTTTCCTGAATCACCCCCTTCACATCCTCGTGGGGAATCCTACGGACACACCGAGGTTCCCAAAATCCCGTAGGAGATAAGGAATTTGTGAAATTTTTGGACGCTAATCCTAGCGCCAGATAAGTACTATTTGTCTCATGCCCCGACCGTACACCCGATGGTCAACTCCTTGTTGGCATGCCTATTAGTATAGCCGCTCACTTAGCTCCTTCCCCACCCGATAACTCCACCTTCGCCTTCTTCATCCTTAGCCCCGCCTCCCAACTCCTGGCTTCGGGGTTCATACGGCATGATTGGCTTTCCTTTGGTTAACTGGGCCCAACATATCATTACCACCGATCGCTCTCCTACCTCATCTCTCTCGCAGACTGCTCCTTTCATAACTTGCTCTCTGCCACCTATCCACACAAGCTTTCCTTCTCAAGCTCCGCCCACCTTTTCATTTCCACACACGTATCCGGTGACTTCAACATCTTATATAGGACATCCCTATTCGGTCACCTCAACATATTCATCCTCAATACCTTATCAACATTTAACCCCACCATTGTCTAGTGGTGGCCCTTGGCCCAATCCTCCTCCATTTACAACAACCGCACCATCATCTCATCCAACCACTGATTTAATCAAACAAATGATGGAAAAGATGCAAAACTGAGGCTTTATTTCAGAAGCCGTAGCACTCGACATACGAACAAGTTTTTGGGAGCCTATTCATCCCTCTCGTCTCCCCTTCATTCATATCCTCCTCAATGGGAATTACCAAAATTTACTGTTTTTAATAGTAAGGAGGATCCTCAACAACACTTGCGATCATTTAGACATGCCTCGCTATCTCGATTGCTCATGACGATGCTTTACTACTCCGCACCTTTCCCATGTCCTTATCAGACCCACCTTGAGTGGTACAGTGCTTTAACCCAGCACTCAATCTTCTCTTTTAACCAATTAGCCCAATCTTTCTTGGATCATTTCTCCATTAATATTGCTAAGAAAGTATCTATCACCGACCTCTATGCCATCCGACAATTTGAAGACGAATCTATCGCAGATTTCGTTGGACGATGGCGGGGCCTCATCAACCAACTTACTTATGCCTTGCCTCAAGCCGAGCTCATCGAACTCTTTACGCGGGCCTGCGCTAAGCACATTTCTCCTACCCTCCAAATTCAAACTTTCCGCACCTTTGATGAGGCCTTTACTATGGCTCAGAAACTAGAAATTCGAGCCTTAGAGGAAGAGAAATTGCGGTTGCGCAACAAAAACCCTAATTTCGAACCCAAGACTCCACCAACAAACCCAACACCACCAATTCTCACGCATCGACTGCTTCAAAATCAAAAGGAGCTGTCCACGCGGTGATGGTCAAATCCCAAGCACCATCTAATACTCCGCCAAAAACCACCTATAAGTATAAAGCCGAGCCCATCAATTACACTCCCTTGGGAGAAACTTATGGTGTCATCTTGGAAAAATTGCTCAAAGCAGGAGCTATTACCTTGCCTCCTATTAAACCTCACTCCGGGTTTGATTCCACCCGCGCTATACCTTCTTGGTACAAAGAAAATGACTTCTGTAACTTTCACCGCGTGAAGGGACACAGTCACGAAAACTGTAAGATGTTGAAAAATATAGTGCAGAAATGGTGATGCAGGGATATAACCTCGATAATCCTAATGCCCCTGCTAACCAAAATTTGAAAATCTTCAACAAACCATTCCCGAACCACTCATCTAACAATAACATAAACCAGGATATCTTAGCCGAGGAGAGTGTTCATGAAATCCATGCGATCTTCAACTCCCAACCAAAAGCTTTCTATCGAGAAAATTCTGAATCAAGCCTCTTCACTAACGCAGAACCCGAACCCCTTCACCACCATCAAGACAAGATGAAATCCTTTCCTGCCTTTACCCATAAAGGAATTAACCACCTGCAGTTCTCTTCTCTCGATGAGCCTTCTTACACCACATCTTTGCAAGACTGGTGAGTGGATGTTATCTAACTTATCTATTTCCCAAACATCTCCTTCTACCACTCTTGTTGTACAAGAGGAAGGCTCGCCACTTTTTTCGTCATCCTTAGATGAGAAACCCCTTGAACCGACATCACCAAATTCTTTAATCATGATGGATCCTCTCAAACATGCCCTCCTACCTATTAGTTCTTCATCGCCTAAATCTTTTCAATGACCGGTTGACCTCTTAACGCCCATTGATACAAAGGTTGCCTCATTTACCCCCTGTATCACACCCACAGTGGACCGGAATCACAACCCACCTTTCTTCCATACAAAAGTTCCTATTCACACGTGAGGATTGTCACCCCTCAGAAGATAGACGAGTCCTATGGGAACATTTGAGTACACCATATTCTACTCAAATGCAGATGACCGATCCAGATGCCTCTACCATATACCCGAAGTGTTTACAAAAGCTCAAAATGCCTATGTCCTCATCTTCACCCCCCTCATCTCTACCAAATACCTCATCCACCTTTACTAACCTAACCAAACCTTTCCCTACGCTTGGGACTCTACCAATACCCAGCCTAACACACCCACCTAAATGGTTAGATTTATCCAAAAATAAAGCCGTCCATCCACCTAAGAGACAAACTCGATCCCCTAAAGCCCAAGTCCAATCTATGCCTCTGTCACAACTAAAACCCTCGCCGTCACACCTACCTTCTATATTAGGACCTCACCCCTCCACCTTGCCTCAATACATCATACCTCCCGCATTTTCTTTAAAAGACCCGCATCTTTACACCCATACAGAGATCCATGGGTGTATCAACACCATCACCCCAAGTATCCGTCCACCTATCAACCCTAAACAAACTCCATCATCAAAGGATTTGTTTATCGTCACTCCTCTTTCTCCGTGGTTGTTTTCTCGCTACCACATCATCTCGACCAGCCTAAACATAACTTGCACCAAGAAGCCACGTTTAGTTAAATCCAATTATCAAAACCCTCGCTAAGCCACCACCCGCATACGAATCAACCATACCTGGGCCATTACCGAAACCCACCAAATCAATAGCCTCATCTTCCTCTCGACTTTGACCCGCTCAAAGGGTCTTACGCTAAAATCCTTGCTATGTTGGTGGAGAATGCGACCATTTCCCTACCCCCACTTAGACCCTATGATCCATCTAAACCTCGACCTATAGGTTATGATGAGTCTAAAATCTGCACTTACCACCGCACACCAGACATGATGTAGAGGGATGCAAAGCGTTGAAAGCCATACTTTCGCCACCACTCTCGATAGAAAGGTTAAGAAAGACAACTTACGAAGGGAGAAACCTAGCTTCAATCCCTCTCCTATACCACCTGTCCCCGTCTCACCAAGATCTATCATTATTACAACCCCACCTCTCGAAGACCATGACTTATCCCTACCGTCTTCCTCCTCTCGTGTTCACGAGATCAACATGATTAGTGTTGCTACTCGAGGGCAGAAAAACAATGGGAAAGCTAAAGAAAGCACACCGCGGCCTCTCTTTCTCCGTCCACCATCCCGATCGCACCACCACCTAAAGTGGTTATTCGTGGACCCGCCTACCCCGTCTCTGATGGAGTTGCCCACCGAACCATGATCAAACAGCTTCACCAATCACCTGTAAAAATGACACTGTATGATCTCATTCAAACCTCTGAATCTCATCGACAAGCTCTCATTGAAATCCTTCAAGGGATAGAGGTCTTACCTAATGAAACCTTTCCCGTTACCTCCATCTTAACACCCAACCACGTTGCTTCTCTCACCAAACAATCTATCACTTCGTCCCTCGTACAACAAACCGCTGCCGCTCGGGCTCCAAGACGAAATTGTTGACTTTGGTGCGTAAGATCCCGACTCGCTCTTTTCATCTCAGCTTACATCCGGGACATCCGGGTGCGTCGTGTTATGATTGATGGGGGTGCTAGCCTAAACATCATCTCTTCCAAAGCCTTTCAACAAATGAATATCCCCTCTAGCTGCATGTGTGCCAACCCCACCATGCTGCATTCATTCAACGATGCTATTACTTCTACCTTAGGCACTGTGATCCTTAACATTCGTGTAGGGCCACGACCTTACCCGAACTCTTCTATGTCCTCGAGGGTGAATTCCAATACAACATGTTGTTAGGCCGCCTGATCCGGCTATGGGATGCGTTCCCTCTACCTTACATAGATGCATAAAATTTGAGTACGAGGGGAAGTCCTACACCGTAAAAGCTGACCCTCCCCCCTTCAAAACCTGTAATATGTTATATCGCCCTAATGATGTGCTTGTACCAGTCAAGACACCCATTCATCCAACCCAACCATCCACTTCAACCACACCTCAACCATCCACCTCAACCGCACCTACACCTTCAACCAATGAAACCGCCATCGCAAATACCACTTCCTTTCCCGCGGACAATATCCCAACCTCAGATCCCTTAGTAGATGTCTTTCAATGCCTTACACTGGGGGAGTATCACCTATATAACGTTAGCACGTTCCATACCCCACAGGAGTACGGACAGTTACATGCGCATCCTACCTACGACCGTCGTGTGGGGGAAGTAATCTCCTACGGACCACCTAATTGCCGCACCAACCTAACGTATGGGGGTGTCGATACATCCTCTGGTCACCCCGAACCTCCCCTTGGTGTGGTTCCCTTCCAATCTGATTTTCAATATCTAACTAATCATCATTTCGCCTCACCTTCTTCGATGCCGTGCTTGGAAGGGCTTTGGTTTTTTGGTCTTTATGAACAAGGCCGACATACGATCATTCCCATAACTACACGCAAACACAAAGATCATCGTGGTCTTGGATTCTCTGAACCACCTACACCAAAAACACCGCATATCCGTTGTATCCAGGAAGATGATGAAGTCACCCCTTCCAAACCATCATCACCCATTTTGCCATCGTCACCCACAGAGTCGATAGACCCTGAATCTATCCCTCCTAACTTTTTTTTTTCATAAACGCTATCTTCCTGGGTCCTCTCACTTATCAACGCGATAATGAAGACCCATCTTCTCTCCCCTTCGTATCCGACATGATCAAGAGGACTCACCTTCAATTAATGTTGTTGAGTGCCGGATGACGACTCCATCCTCACTTACTCGTGTGCGGATGACTCTTATATTCAACGTGCCTTGCCATCTGACACTCAAACCATGTTGAATGAGTCGACTATAGAAATCAACATCCACACCGAGGACGATCCTCACATTGTGAAGATCAGACAATCTCTTACCGCATCAGAACAAACTGCCTTCACTACCTTCCTCCGTGCCCGCAACCAAGCTTTCGCTTGGTCCTACGCTGACATGCCAGGAATTGATCCTGACATTGCTGTCCATAACATTACCTAAAACCCGATGCCAAACTAGTTAAACAGAAACTGAGAAAAATGCATCCACGCATTGCCCTCTTGGTCAAAGAAGAGCTTCAACGACTCCTTTCTGTTTCCTTCATCTTACCTATTGACTATCCTCAATGGATCTCTAACATCGTACTTGTTACTAAAGCAACGGGGGACTTCAGATATGTATGGATTTTCGGGACCTTAACCTCGCTTGCCCGAAGGATGACTTCCTCCCAAGTATTGATCAACTTGTTGATCTCATCGCGGGCCATGAGATGCTTTTCTCATGGATGGCTTCTCGGGATACAATCAAATTTTTGTAGCCCCGCCTACGATCAACATAAAACTACCTTCATAACTCCTGGGGAACCTTCATTATCGTGTCATGCCGCTTTGGCCTTAAGAATGTTGGTGCGACCTATCAATGGGCTATGACTTACATTTTTCATGACATTATGCACACTATCCTCGAGGATTATGTCGATGATCTTCTTGGCAAATCTAAACATCGCAGTTGAACATCTCGATGTTTTAACCATTATTTTCGATCATTGTTACATAATATTGTGTTCATCTTCAACCAAAGAAATGTGTCTTTCGTGTCCTTTCGGGAAAACTCCTTGTTTTATCATCTCTTTGCGTGGCATCGAGGTCGATCCAGCTAAAGTCAAAGCTATCCTAGAAATGCCCCCACCTACTAACCTCAAACAATTGCGTAGTGTAGTTTGCAAGGTAAACTCCAATCTATCCGGTGTTTCATCTCTCAACTCTCTGGATCGATGTCAACCTTTCCATCATCTCCTTAAAAAGGACATTTGCCTTTCAATGGAGCGAAGAGTGCCACCAAGCCTTTGAGGCTCTTAAAACCTATCTTGCAGCCACCTGTGCTTATCCCACCTCAGGACGATCGCCCTTTCTACCTTTACCTTTCCGCCACTGACCATGCTGTAGGAGCCATGCTCACACATCATGACTCTGAGCATCGAGAACAAGCCATTTATTACATAAGTCATACTCTCATGGATTACGAGACTAGGTATACACATGTAGAAAAGTTGTGCCTAGCCCTATCATTCGTAGCCACCAAACTCCGACACTACCTCTCCGAATCACAAAACTTTTTGTCATCACCAACGCGGACCCCATTCATTATATGTATGCTAAACCACATCTGAACCAACACATCGCTCGATGGCTTATGCTCCTTGCCGACCTCGACCTTGAATTTGTACACCAGAAATCAATAAAAGGACAAACTATTGCTGACCAACTCGCGGAAGCCCCTTTACCTGGGGAACAATTTACCAATTTTAATTTCCCGACGAACTCATCGCCACTCTTTCACTCAGTGAGGAGTCGTATCCAATGACCCTCTTCTTCGATGGATCCAAATGCCAGCATGGCGGAGGAGCCGGCGTTGTTCTCATTCCTCTTGACGCTGAGCCTATGCCTCTTTCATTCCGGCTCGATTTCCCCTGCACTAATAATACAACGGAATACGAGGCCCTTGTTTTGGGTCTCCAAGTTACGTTACACTTAGGTGTAAAATCTATTAATATTTTTGGTGACTCTCAATTGGTAGTCAATCAAGTTATGGGCATCTACCAATGTAAAAATGAGGAACTTCAAAAGTACAAACATTACGTGGATTCACTTTTGACCTTATTTACTCATTATTCTATCCAAACCATTCCCCGCTCCACTAACAAATTTGTGGATACTATGGCTTGCTTAGCCTCACAAATTCCTACCTCACCAACTGACTCTGACATATTTGTCTTGGTCCAACAACTCTTTGCCCCATCTTACTCCCGGATGTTTGTATGATAAATAATGTGTCTGCTAATTCGCAGGATACCTGGTATCACCAATTTCACGACTACCTTACAACCTCTGTTCTCCCACCTGACCTTACTAGTAACGGAAAACGTGCTTTTCTTAAAAGTGTTTCTCGTTATGTCATCATGGGGGGACTCCTCTATAAACGTGGCTTTGATGGCATCCTCCTTCGATGTCTAACCGGTGCGGAGGTCACCTATACCATCCAACAAGTCCATGACGGTATTTGTGGTGGACATTTTAGTGGCCTTGCCGTGGCCAAACGGATCCTTCGCCTAGGCTATTATTGGCCTACTCTTAATAACGACTGCTACGAATATGTTAAGCGTTGTGTTATGTGTCAACAACATGCCAATCTTCAACATACTCCTAGCCATCCGCTACAGGTCGCACGAGATCTTTGGCCTTTCTCACAATGGGGTTTAGACCTTATCGGTGAGATTCACCCGCCCTCTTCGCAACGTCACCGTTGGATAATCACAAAAACCGAATATTACACTAAATGGGTGGAAGCCATTCCACTCATTTCAACCAAAAAAGAAAAAATCGTAGAATTCATTAACCATCACATTATCTATCGTTGCTTTGGTGTTGCTCTCATCGCCCGATAATGATAATGGAAAATCTTTCAAAAATAAGTTGTTACAAGACCTTTGTGACAACTTTGGTATCAAACTTAGCTTCTCATCACCTTATTATCCACAAGCAAATGGTCAAGCCGAATCTTCTAATAAAACCCTAACCAAAATCCTCATGAAAGTTGTTAACGATTCTGGAAGCAATTGGCCTGATCACATCCCCTTTGCCCTTTGGGCTTATCGGACTAGCATTCGCACCTCCACTAATGCCACCCCATTTTCTTTGGTATATGGTACCGAGGCTGTCTTACCTCTCAAAATACAAATACCCTCCCTAAGAATATCTCTTCAGGATATTCTCACCAATGATGATTTCCGCCAAGAGCGGTTAGCCCAATTAGAGCTTCTTGACGAGCGTCGTCTTATAGCTCTTGACCACCTTCAAATCTATCAAAAGCGCATCAAGCGTGCT
The DNA here is from genome assembly GCA_018340775.1 of Taxus wallichiana var. yunnanensis. Classification (NCBI taxonomy): domain Eukaryota; kingdom Viridiplantae; phylum Streptophyta; class Pinopsida; order Cupressales; family Taxaceae; genus Taxus; species Taxus wallichiana. Next base: position 22,878,066 of record CM031233.1, read on the forward strand.
TATGATAAGTGACTTCATGAGCGTACCTTTAAGGTTGGTGATCTTGTCCTCAAAGAGAATCAACATGTAACCAAACTAGAAAAGAGCAAACGCGGCAAATTTGCTCCAAATTGGATTGGGCCTTACATTATCACTCACATTTACGGATCAGGCACTTATCGCATTTAGCTTCGCTTAATGGTAAACCCGAGCCTGAACCCCTTAATGCCTTGCATCTTCGACTATTCTACTGTTGAATTTAGTGTTATATCACTTCTTATCTACCTTGCGCTGTCCCTTGAGCTCATTTACCACCTCATACACTTTGTTTCATGCATCTCAAAATAAAATCAAGCTCACATGGTTTGGTCATAATCTCCCCTTAAAGATGCCTTCCCCTTATTAGTCTAGTCCATGACTTAAAAGTATCAAAATAACACGTTCTCAATTATACGCTTATGGGATATTCTTGAGTCAAACTTCCTACAAAACTAGATGCTTCATGCCAACCGGACATCTAGACCTCTAAGTTCTACATAGACTGCTCCCTCGAAGGACAAGCTACGTGCAAAGCCACATTTGCTATTTTGAATAGACTAGCTCCTCGAAGGACAGCTACGCACAAAAGCTGCATCTGCTACTATAAATAGACTACTCCCTTGAAGGACAGCTATACAAAGTCAGCCTCTATCAGAAGCTTCTCACATTGCTCAGCTTCGTGAAGACCTCAAGAACAACAAAATACATATCCCATGTAGACTTCCCGCATCGATCAGTCTATATCCAGAAAAGTAAAAAGTAGTATTCCAAAGCACTTTTGAGTCATGGGCTTGTCTATTTAGGTTTGGTTCTCTTTTCGTCAGAATAATCACCTTATAACAAGTTCTCTCGCACCCCGCTATACAACTACCTCACCTCACCATTCACAAAGCAATAAAACTCAAGGGACGTGACGTATATCCGATATATTGTGATTATACGACTCTTTTCACCTATCGACTTCTCGCCTATGCAAGGCACCTAGGGATTCAAGCTCATCCTATGTTAATATGTGGTTTGTTTAGCTCTTCTCAACTACGGGACACTTTTGCCTCTTTTACTCGAATCTAGGATTATGTGTTGACCTTAATCAGGATACGGTTCCCTACTACTTGGGTAAGCTAACTTTCGCTTCACCTATACCTACACCAACATCGCCAATCCCTTACCAACACCAACAACATTATCCGACCAATATCAATATTTTTTTACCAACCAACAAATTGCCTAACCACAACCAAATTGCCTGAATTCACCTCTCCCTGGTCCTAAGGGAGAACTACATCGGTCTGAGGCCCCTCCTTGCTTTGTGCAATGGGCTATGTAGGCAACACTTAGGAGACATGGGGTCTCCCAAGGTTAGCTCGACCATCCCCTACCATAACCTATCATGTGTGGTAAATATAAATCTTTTTGTGTATTTCTATTTGATCACATTCATTTTATCCTTTTTTTTCAAAACAAAACATTCAAAACACAACCATTCTTATTATTATCATAACTCAAATCAACATACATATTCAGTTTTATTTAGATGTTAAACAAATACATCTTCTCTATCATCGACGCGCAGGTCGGCATCCTTATTTATTCTTATACTCCTATGAAATTCACTTAGACCCTTGCGCCTCCTCCCGAATCAGGTGGTGATCGTGATCGTCGACGCCACTCACTTGGCCTCTCCATCCTCAAAGGTGCCACTGCTATTGGTTCCTCCCATTGATCCGCCAACATCTCCTGTAACATACGAATACGCCCTCTCGCGTGGAGGAATCTTGCCTCTAGTCTCTCCACTCGTAACTGCAAAACCTCTAACAATCCCGTTGTCTCATTCACCTGTGTTTGAAGCTGGTGAACCAAATCCCCTAGCAGTGGTCTCTCTCCGCTGTAATCACAGCTATGTCAGGACGATCGCCCTCTCACGTACACCTCGCAGCTCTGCTACCCACCATAATCTATAAGCCTCTATCGCTCCCGCATCCATTACCCCCGCGATCGGCCGCTATCTCTTCTCGGCCCTTCTCGGGAGGTGTCGGTCACCGGGAGGTGAGAATAATGCCTCGGTGCATCGATCCTCATGTATGGTCTATAAGCCATAGGTATATCCTGAACAAATCCAAATTGTCACCACACGCGATCTAGAGGAATCCTCTCGTACTCACCTGGCTTGTGCCCTGCGATCCACCTCAATCGCTCTACACCCCTCAACTCCTCAGCTATGTTCTCTGTTACCATATAGTTCCCGTAAGGCCTCCAACAAATATCCGCAATCGTCACCATCTCCCATACCTGCCTATAATACTCGATGTCATCTATCACGGCCTGGGATCTCACCTCTTGTTCTGTCTGGACCCATCGTCTGAATCCCAACCTCTGCACTCTTGTCTCTCTTTCCTAGATTGGTCGGCCTATTGGTCACACACACACAATGTGCTCATAGGCCCAACAATGTAATAAGTATGCACAATCCAGTGTCATCCTGTGATTTCACTTGCAAGCCCATAAACCCCTGTATAGCTCCGCCAGATATGCGGGTGCCCATGCGAAAGTCACGCTCCTTTCTATCATTTCCCAAATAATACACATCAATGCTTTTGGAAATCTTCCCCATCCACCCGGTAATGCATAATACCCCACCGCTATCATTAATACCACCGCCAACCTTGTTTCTGGGTGTGTTGCATACATTGTACCATAAGTGAATGTCAAACTCGTTGTGTCAAATCTCGTGCAATGAACCAAATATCATGTTATCGCTCCCCGTGCCGCGCTAGGCAACGCCTGATACACTGGTCTTCCTGTAATTGGGAGCCTCAAAATTCTAAACACATCTTCCAACGTCACTATCATCTCCCCTATTGGCAGATAGAAGGTATTCTTTTCCGGATTCCACCTCTCAATCAATGCTTGCAACATAGCATGATTGCGTGTGATTCGTGAATAATAGCAGATTCCACTTAACCCCACATGATTTATCAATGCCCATTCAGCTGGTGTTACATCCGCTCAGACTCTTGACAACAAAGCTGGCACACTATCATTCATCCTCAGCCCTGCCTCTGCCTGCATACATCAAAACGACACACAACCATTCAATAACTCAAATCCCCAAGTGTTGTTTCTCACATTCTGGAATTTCATACAGTAACCGGTATCGGTTATAGATAACCGATACCGGTTTCCTAACCGATACCGGTTACCTCTAAACGATATCGGTCACTGTCAATCTTATACAACCTGCTTAAAAACATCCCCTACGATAATTATTTGCTCGTTTACCCCTCTTTGTACCTACAAACATACGTGAACACCCTGCTTACCTACCCCATAACACTCACTCTACCCCAAACCCTTGCCTATCACCTTTTCTTTCTCATCTCTACCCTCTTACCTTCTCTCATCCTATTCATCAAAACATGCAAGAATTAAAATACAACCAAACAGTTTACCTCTTGGGATGCAGCAGCTTGGGGTGGAACTCGTCTTCCTCTCGCCCTCGCCTCGTTGGATGCTTCTCCTCGTTCAGCCATGTTCACCACCCTCTTCAAATATAACTTGCCTTTCTACCTTCTTAATCTCAGCCCACACTCACTTTACCTGTCTCTTTCCTCCTTATCACTCAATTCTCTCATGCAATTACTCGTAGATTGGGCCATCAAACAACGTCGCATTCGCGTATTTAACTTGTTGCATGACTCTAAAAATAAGAACTTAAGTTGCCACCAAGCTTTTCTATTTTTAGAAAAGCTTGTTTTGGCATAACCGGTATCGGTTACCTAACCGATATCGGTCCATAATCTACCGACATTCGGTTAGCTAACCGATATCGGTCACATGCCTCCTTTTTCTTAAACCTGGGCCTTTTCTTTATTTTTTGCAAATTTTTGTGGCGCCCACCTCTTTTTCCTACATAACTACACCATTATCACTATTTGTCATCAGAATCACATCAACACATATATATATCATCACAATTTCATCAACATCATCTATCTACATTAAAACAACCATCGACAAAATACATACGACATTTTAATATATACATCAAACCCATCAGTATACACACCATGTGGATCAAACTCATCATCTATATACATTCAATTTCAAAAACCATCGACAAAACACATAAAACATTTTTATACACACCATGTGGATCAAAATCATCATCTATATATATATATATCAATGTTTAAATATACAACTTCCTCGCATGGGGCCTCACACTCAAAATAATACAAAGCCGCACGCAGCCGCATCAATCATCAAAATCTCGACTCGGCTCGCAGGCCGGTCTCTCATGTCAAAAATATACTCGGCTCGCAGGCCGGTATCAACTATACAACCTGTACTCGGCTCGCAGGCCGGTATATACAACAAGAATGAATAAATAAATCATGTGTGGGCACGCAGGCCTCTATATACATACTCCAATATCCAAAAACCCATCTCCGCTCCAGGATGTCTCAGCTCTCCCCACCACCCTCAGCCCCTCTCCCTGCTGGTCCCTGTGCTGGCTCTCGCCTCCTCCCCTCACCGACTCCACCGGCCGTGGCTGCGCCCGGGATCTCTCGGCTACATGGGATGTCTCAGCTCAGGCGTGTGCCGCATATGGCGATAGTCAGCCCCTGCACATCAAGGACATCCTGATAATACCGGGCCTCTGCTCTCGCCTCCATATAACGGGCCCGTGCCACCATGGCTACTGGGGCTGGTCCCTCGACTCCTAACAAGAGGGCTCGCTCCCCGGCAGACCCGTGCGTGGTGCTCTCGTGCTCGCCGTTGCTGCCGTGCTCTGCTGGCGGTGCTCGTGCTCGTGTGTGTGCTCGTGTTGCGTGCTGGTGCTCGTGGTGCTGATGGTGTGCGTATGGCCGTGGCGCTGCTCGAGCTCGTGCTCAAGCTAACTGCCCCAGTAGCACCCCAATCTGTGCTCGCAGCAAGCAAGCTGCCTCGTAATAACCGCACTGCCCTAAGAGTCGGTCCTCTCTACTATAATAGCCCACTAAATCTGGTCAGGTGGGTGTGCTCTCCTAATGCTTTCCCCGCCCACCAAACCAAAAAGGCCCCTCGCACACTCCAAGCGATCATCCACAATATATCATCACCTGGCCTCTCTCGCTACCTAATCGGGTCAACGGCCATGCATGTGCGGGGTAAGGGGGGCCTCTACATCATCCCTCCGTACTGTGGGAAGGGAGGTGGCTCATCCTGTCTCAAGCCCAACTGCCATCATACCCTCTCTAGGGGTATCCACTCATACTCTCCGGGCCTCCGTCCAGCTATCCAGAAACTATACTGGATCCAGCCGCATCTGTGCTCTGCTCCTCCTCGGGGCCGATGGCCTCTCGTAGGGCCTCCATATAATGTCCAGGTGGTCAAGCCTCTAGCATATGACGGTAGTAGGCCACATCCCGCCCCCGCGAGCACCACTCGTGGCTGGCCCACGACCCCAACCACCTCTGAAATCCATATCTGTAGACAATCTGTGGCCCTGGCTGCTGGGGCAGCCCTACTGGACGTATATAGATAATGTGCTCGTATGCCCAGCAATGTAACAAAAATGTAGAGAAAATACCAAATCACCTCATCCGGCGATAACCCCACAGCTCTCTGTATAGCTGCACCAGATACACTGGTGCCCAGGCATAGCATGTATGCTCCTCTACCATCTCGTGCAACACTCCCATCAAAGCCCGTGGGAAGCGGCCTCCCTCTGAGTCCGGGAGGGCGAAGCATGTGATACCTATCATCATCAACACGGCAAGCCGTGTCTCATGTCTGGTGTGCGCGATACATGTCGCCATAGGCAATGCTCGCACTGTGATAGGTCAATAATGCGGCTGCATCCCCAAATACCTGAAGAATGTTGTCCATCGCCATCTCCGCATCTACCTGGAACACTGCCTCCCCTACGATCGATCAGTCTCAGGATGCGATACACATCCTCTAGGGTAATCGTCATCTCTCCAGTAGGGAGATGGAAGACGTTGGTTGCCGGATCCCATCTCTCGATGAGGGCAACCATCAGGCTGTGGTCCCTATCCACAGCCCTATACCGCTGGACTCCACCGAGTCCCACCTCTCGCATAATGGCCCAATGCGCTGCGGACACATGTGGCCGCATCCGTCTCAATAGCGGGGGCATCCGATCCCGCATCGTAAGCTGCTGGCGTGCCTGCAAAAACAACCCACTTCATCAGGCCTACCCTTTCCAAAAACAACTACCTTAACCCACTTACCCACCCAACCACAACCCGACTCTATAACACACATCTACACTTACCCTACACATCCCCTTTACCACCAACCAACCAACCAACCACCCCGATATACTCTAGCCATCTACCTATACCCCCGCCACTTTAACACCTCCTACTTCATACCCAACACCTACTCTATCCTACCCGAACCAACCACACAACCACACCATTTTCCCCACCCCGATCACCTTTCCTATCCACTCTACTCCCCCCCTTCACCCCCAAAACACAAACCAACCAACAATAACCACAACAACAAAAAAAAACTCGACACCGACGACATATGACCGACGCCGGTCCTTCCGGCAAACGAATTACCCAAATTTTTTTGACCGATGCCGCCTGCTTAGTGACCGACATCGGCACACATCGTCAATCTGGGGCCGAACCCAAAACAGCCCGCAAAATATTTTTTCCCCAATTTCTCCCTATTTACCCACCCAAAAACCCTACAAACCTACCCACCCTACCGTTTTCGCCTAACTAACCTACCTACCCACTCCATTTTACAAATTACTTCAATTTATTCATTATTTTATTAAAATTTTGGATTCCTACCCAAAACCCACATCTAGCTTAAAACCATTAAATTCACATAAGCAAGAGCTCAGAGCCTACCGGTATGACTACACGTCATCGTGGTGGGATAGGTGGTGGTGGTCCAGCTCCTCCAGCACCTCCTGCTCCTCCTGGCTGTGCCATGGCTCCAAATCTCCTCAGCTGGGTCCTCCACCAATCAAATTCTACCTCCTACTCGCTGGGGTCTACCAATCACTCACTCCTCCACTCAACTACTGCCAACTCAGCCTACAAACTCAACAAAATCAATTTTAAACCCAGACAAGCCGTATTGGTTATCAAATTGACAATGTGACAATGACAGGCCGTATTTTTCTTTTTATAGGTTTTTTACCTATAACCGATATCGGTTATATTGTGCCCTAAAACACCGATATCGGTCATCTAACCGCTACCGGTCATAGCTAACCGATATCGGTTTCATGCCTATTTCACCACAATTTCTACCCTTATTCACCAATCTCCCTTTCTCACCACATCGCCTATACCCTCCCTCCTTTGCTAAATAGCCTTTTTTGACTTACTGCCCAATTCATTATTTTACGCAACCAACCAATCGTGCCCGACTCCAAGGCCGCACTCCAACCTAATTTGGCCCGACCAAGGCCGCAACCAACCAATTTGGCCCGACCAAGGCCGCACCACCAACCAATTTGGCCCATCACCCAAGGGCCAACCAATTGCCCAACAACCATTTGCCCGACCCAAGGCCGCAACCAACCAATCAAAGCCCGACCCAAGGCCGCAACCAACCATTGGCCCGACCCAAGGCCGCACAACCAACCAAGGCCCACCCAAGGCCGCACCAACCAAAGCCCGACCCAAGGCCGCAACCAATCAGGCCTCGACCAACCAACCAAACAAGCCCGACCAAGGACCCAAGGCCGCAACCAACCAATCAGGCCCGACCCACGGCCCTCACTAATCAATCGGCCCGACCCAAGGCCGCACCAATTAAATACCTCACCCAAAACCCACAAATTACAATTTTATCCACCCATCATGTAGCTTTTTGTTCAATCAAGCTCACCTATTCGTGTTTTAGCATGATTAGGGTACTTGACTTGATCAGCCGACCAACTTTGCCTAGACCGAGACCGTGACATTTATCTCAACCAAACCAACCATTCGCATCGCCGAACATGCCTAAACGCCTGTACCTTACCCATTATATCCCCGGAGCTACTTCCTATGCCTGGATACCTGGATTATATCACCCTTGTTTGGATAAACTATCGACCTTTGCCTATGAATTGCTTGTTTGCTCTTCAAATCATGTACCCTGGTCGCACTACTGCATTTCAATGTGTGTCTGCTTCCTTGAACTTACCCCACCATCTTACCATCATCTCAACACCATTCACCCTTTATCAACCCTATCCCTGATTTCACGTCGCCTCAATCTGTGATAGATTTGAGGGGGATTACCTATACCCTTAACGGGAGTAACCACTTCTTATTATTGTCAGTGCAGCTTTACAAGACAAGCTACACGACAACAAGGGGCTAATGTAGACACCAAATTTGTGTCTCATGACACCCTGTGCCCCGCATCTCATTTTCGCAACCTAACCTCACCACCTAAACCTACACAATTATTTATTAATTACCTTATAATTAATAAATCCACATTTTCAAACCTGCCACCTCATTTCGCCACCTCATCATGACCTAGCCCTAATCCTAAACTAACCTAATTAAGACCTATAACTTGGTCTACATCCACACCCATGACTAATTACTCCTCACCCGCACCAAAACCAACCTAATAATGACTTGACCAAGCCCACAACTAATTCCTCGGGAGAAAAGGAAGGAAGGTTGGCTATTTTACTAAAAATAGCCCACTTTGACTTAACCGACATCGGTTCCTACTCGACCGCCGTCGGTTACGTAACCGCCATCGGTTCCCTGTAAATGACCTCCCCCAACCAAAAACAAAGGATCGGAAGTCATTGGAAGGATCCGAAATTCACTTGACAGAGCAGAGACAAGTGAAGGAAAGAGAAGAGTTTTGCAGAGAAGGACATCAAGCCCAAGACTGCAACTGAGTAACCAGAGCTCCAGTGACACTCATCCAAGCATTGGGAGAGAAGATAGCTCATCTTGATTGTCAGATCATCCTACCTGAACCCTGCCTTCATCATCACAGTCCTTGGACCTGTATCTTCATCAGGAACTAGTAAGTAGTGTCTTGTACATTCTTTTAATAACATTTCGACTTTCAATCACAGTAATTATAAGTCTACTCCCAGATCCACTACCCAGTAACACCCTACATCTAACTGTACCTCCTCTACCCTTACATTGCCCCAAGAACAGCCCCCATATTCTCTGAGTCTTCTCCATCACCCCCATTACCTATCCCCAATCATTTACCAGCCTAATAAACACCATAGCCACCTTATAGCCAACCTTCACTAAAAGCCCCTAAATCACTGCCCCTACCGATATCGGTTATCGAAACCAGACGGTGATTAAATGTTGACCGCATCGGTCACTGTGACTCAAAACCAAAACCAGCCTTTCCTCTATTGTTTTAACGAGGCAATTAAATTGTAATTTTAGACGAAATCTCAAGTTTCTTAGGCTTGATTGAGGTGTAAAAACTTATGTGCCTTGATCCTCACGAAGAGTCGAGTAAAATAAACAAGAACTCTATTGATAAGTGATCCGATGAATTATCTATATCAAAACCACTACGTGGTGAAAACTCCACTTAACATGCTAAATAGAAAATTTAATACATCTGCGAATGTATTTTAATACTTCTTCCAGAAAATACCATAGAGAACAGATCATACTGAGAAACAAATGCACGAGTATGGTTCTCAATAGATCCAGTTTGGCGAAAGCAGGAAAACTTGAACTGGGATACATAGAGTAAGAAAATATTTAGAAGAAGAATATATAGAAATAAGGGAAACATGCGAAGGAGAAAAAGATGTAATAGGAGAAGGAGTAGGCTCAGAAAATGAACAATAAAATTCAATGGATGTGGGATTAATAAGTGTAAGTGGGCTAGGATCATGGGTGTAATGATTCATATAATTAAGGTGGTGTTGTAAACTAGCAAGTTTCTACTATAGGGAGTGTATGAGGTCATCCTTTCCATGAATAAGGGTACGATGAAGATATTTTTGTTGCTTAAGGTTTTTATTCTCTTTCAAAAATTTATCAAGTCTTCTTGAATGGTGAAAAATTTGGTGAATAACATATCGCTCCTCATATTGCAAAGCAAATAAGTTAGAGTAAGAATCCATGATAGATGCAATAATACACTCGAAAAATAATACAAAAGATAAAAATGCTGGACATTGGGATCTACCAAAAATGTGTCCAAAGAAATGTGGGGAAAGAAATAAAAAACATGAAAGAAGTGTGTTTCTTGGGTAGGGGTTTGACCACCTATCAAACCAAGCCTCACCGTCCAATATTTGACACTGTTATAAATTCTAGGCACCAATGGGAGGGAATCAATGCTCTTTAATTTTTTTTTGAATCAATTTACAATGATTCAATCAACTAGAATTAACTATCTTAACAATGAAAAGAATGAACATTTAACCATGAAATAGAAAGAGAAACAAACACACATGAACACATGAGGAGAAAATATTTAAGGTAGGAAACCCAATATGGGAGAAAACCCACTGAAATAAGAGAACTAGGTTGGAAAATTTTCCTATAATGGTAAGAACCAACTCACGCTAAAACACCCACTCCAGTTTTAAAGCACCTACTTCAATTCTATGTCAAGAACCTACTTGTAAGGAAGCTCACTCCAAATGCCAAGCTACAACTGGAAATTTTATCACAAGAATTTTGTTTTGATCACCTTAAACAATTTTTTATTTCATCATATGTGGTCACTATTTCAAATCACTTTCCTTTTCTTCTCCTCTCTTATTTTTTCATGGCTTCAACACACTAAACCTCTTCTTATTTTCTCAATACTATCACTCATCTATCCTCACTTTACACAAAATTTTCATCCTAAAAAGTGAGCTTATATGGACAAGAATAACCTCTTAACATGTTCCTTGAACTTTCAAATACAATGACACTTCAAATACTTCATTCCTTCATATGTACAAGAGGGAGGACACAAGACATTTAAAAATATACCAAAGACTAATCATGATATTAATTACATCTTTTTCTTATTAGGACCGTTAAGTCGCATTAGATACTTGTACGATGGTGAGAATACTTTCTTAAATTTCTTCCCCTTCGACATTCCTAAAAATGTTCCTCTTACAACTAGAAATTGATTTTGACATCTGTACATTTTAGTCTCAGAATTACCATATCTAATTTTTCATATTTTATGAGAGATCAAATTTTGTGTTGCAGACAAAGATGCTCGTAAATTTTTTTCACAAGATTGAAAATGTTACAAGACCTTCAAGGAATCCTTATAACTCCCATTCATTCCTCATTATAATCCATTTACCTTCCAAGTTCCATCTACGAGTTCATGTGAGGTTTACAAGTTGGAAAGTTGCCATAAAATTGAACAAGAAAAGTAAGAAGACTTATAAGATTAGTTTATGCATGCATCATGTTTTTATGGTATCCTTCTTCACCAACCAAGGTTTGGGAATATTCAGATCGAGTATGGAAATCTTTTTCACATATATCTATTCAAAATCATTAATCAAGAATCATGGAGGATTGTAATCTATTTATAGGCCAACCCGAGAGATACAATGTTGTTATTCATGAACTTATAGCTCCTTGAAGATGATGTTAATAAATTTTATAAGTTATTCAATGGTTAATAGAAGGAAACATGTTCTTTTTACCTCATGAATCATATATTCAAATAAAGTATTCATTTATTTTCATTGTTAAGTGACCATATTCAAGGGTTTAACCAAAACTATGTATATTTAATTATTCGGACCTTCAAGAACACCTTTATTGGAATATATTATCGTTATGTACTATTTCATGTTAGGTGCATTCATCTACTATGAGTAAGAGTTCCTTAATCAAACCCATTTCAAAAATAGGTTCTCGAGATCAATGGGTGTGAAGAACTAGTTTTTCTTAACATGATTCCATCCACCAAGATCATTTTCAAACTTTTCCATCACTTGGATTATCTCAAGATCAACTAGATAAATCATCTTATTCACTCACATGCCAAGGTTATTTAGAGAAAACTTTATATTCACATCACGTTCAGTCCACCTTCTTGAGATAGTCATTTTAACAAGCTATGTTAATAGGTTATAACTATACCATCATGAAACAAAGCCAACCAAGGAGTTATATCATGTTGTATTATATCTGTAAAGGTTGTACACAACCTTCTTATACCTCTGCAAGTGGAAATAATACAAAGACATCTTCAAATTACTTTGAATGGTTATTGCATTCTCATGATTCTAGCGGTAGGACGAAAAAACTCACCCATACCTTCAAAAATATCCACAAAACTTGTCAAAGTCTTTAGATGAAAACTTAGTAGACATAAAAATCTCTCTGGGATACTAAGGTTTTTATCATGAAACCATAAACTCTTACCTGTACCTATAAATTTCATTAAAACATGAATTTTTTTGTTTCATATAGTCCCACATGTACATGCACAATTAGTTTCTATGAAGCACTGGGAAGTAATTTTCATGTATATCACATAAAAATAACTTTTCCAATTCAAAACATTCTCATACTATTCATTTTTCTCCTATCGCTCTAGGATGAGGGTTTGGAGGGTTTCAAACTAGGTTAGAAAAATGGTTAGAACTTTTAAATAATTAACCAAATGATATTAAACATTTTAAATTGAATTTTTATAAAAATTACCTATAAAATAGTATTTTATGATTTATATTAGAAATCCTTCACAATTTAGAACAATCCTGCTAAGAAGTTATGGTTCTTAAATTACACATTCCAAAAACATGATTTTGGAAAAACTTCCATAACTTGCAAAAATACATCTTTAGGTCTTGATTTTTTGACCACTCCTTAAAAAAACTCATCCATGAATTCCAATCACCAATTTTTCATATTTTTCTCCAAAAATATATTTCCCATATCATTTGTGCAACATTAGTTCTCTAATCATGAGCAAAAATGTTATTAAGACCTATATGAGTGCCTAATTTAAATTTTTAGTCATCTCGTGAAGCTTTGACACCTCATATATCATCATATTATGATCATGTAATGATTATTTTCATCATCATGCCTTGAGTCATCACCCTCACTTTCCTACTAGGCCTATCTTACCTAAAAACTCCAGAATGCCCATTTTCATGCCCTATAATCCCGACTCTTGACTCCGATACATCTCTTCTACATGATATTCAAACTCATAATACTTCAAACATGATTTTAATGCTTTGAATCAATCCATTTCTCATGTTTCCATGCCAACCTACTTGATTAGGACCAAGATTAAGCCTAGAACACCCCGACCCTTCATGAGTATGACCATGTTGACTTTTACAGACTTGTTAACACCTCACATGTACCTCATTGACAAGGTTTTACCTTACAAAGAATTCATACAACCTTGGGAAGACACATTCACACAACTGGTTTGCTTGACTATGCACTTAGACCATGTTTGCATATCATGACATCATGATTTGACACCTGAGACTACTTGGGGACACTTTGACATCAATGAAAACTTGACATCAATGACAACATTTTGACACATTGCCTAACAATCTCCCCCTTTTTCATTGATGAAAACCACCTAGAAACATTGATGGAAACCAAACAAGAAAAACACCTACAAGGCCTCTTTTTCTCATGTTTCTTGGTTCACTCTCCCCCTTTGACATCTATGAAAAAGGTAACTTGACCACTTGACATGAACATAATGAAAACCAAGAAAACAATGTATGTAAAATATTTACTTGGTCATAGGCTCCCCTAGGATTATGTTCTATCTTCTTGGATCCAACTAGCAAAAATAGGATTCATGGTTCTATCTTGGGTATTAAGACAACTCCTGTTGATAGTGTGCTCCTATTTCACCATCTTGAATCTACAGATTGGATTCAAATTTTCTCTTCATCACCTTCGAGACTTGGCCTTTAAATGACTAATTGTCAAACCAACATATTATTTTCTTCATAGTTTGGTTTCTCATTGTTTTGCACTGATATCAGCCTTGAGTGACTCCTTTCTTGGCTAAAACAAGATCCCCTGGACTTGGATAACCTAGTTTAAGGGACAAGACCATTTCGACTTGGATAAACACACATATACCCTTATCTTATCATGATCTCCATCTTGTCTTCAAACATATGTGTAGATCCCTATGGTAACCCTTCAAAGAATTTTGGTTGAGTTTTGATAGCCTGTAGAAACAAACTTATCACATTTTGCATTCTCCCAATGCTCCCCTAGGTGTCGACCACCTCGACTACTTGAGGAAACAAATTTTAAGGTTTGAACTATGGACATCACCTCCATAGGATGGTCACAAGTTTTCAGAAGTCCTGAACTTTTATTTAATACTTCTTCACAATGTCTAACACTCTTCTTAATTGTTAGCTCTAGCTCCAATAATTATACCTTAGAGCACCAATTCTACTTTTTCATTTGATAGATTTGAAATGATTATAATTCCATGGTCATATCAGTCATTTTCCACTATAGTGAGATTGATATTGCATCCTTCAAACTATGAAACCAAGGAAAATTTTACATCTATAGATTTGCATGGGGTATATCACTGTTTTCTAGGCATCTTGCATCATTTTTCACCATGTGTAAAAATAATGTCATCTCCAACATCTTCAAGGGTTCTTGATTTTTGTAACACTTTATTAAGAAATGATAGGACAATCCCATTAATAATAAACCTTTTCACATCATCTTTGTACAAAATAAACTTGAGGGTATAATCCTCTTACTATTTTATCTCTTAAGGATCCAAAGTTATGATAGGGATGACCACCTTTAAGTGAGATATTTTGTGAGTCTTATTAATATTTTCACTCACTTACCTAACTCGAGTAGTCATATAGTCACTCAACATCTATACCTTTTACAAGAATTCTTCATTTTTAGTCACACTTCAATGAACAAGGATTTCATCATTTTGATATACTATGCATCATTTCATATGAGTATTTGGAAAATGGAGGTATAATACATCTTACTTCTAATCATGTGAGGAATTTTTGGTTCTTTCACCATCAGACCATGTTCATCTTCACTTATATTCTCTTAAAATACCATATCCCCTTTCTCAATCTATATAGCAAACCATGATTCATGTTGGGACTAGTCTATGAATAACTAGAGCTAATTAAAACCATTCCTAGGTTTTATTTAGGATTCCCAGTACATACAAAATATTTTGAACTAAAAACCTTAAGGTAACTCTTCATTTAATTTTTTTCTTTCTTTGACAAGTCATCCTTCCTTGTAGTGTTTTCCTATTCAATAACAAGTACAACTCTTAATACATTTCTTCAAATTTCATAATGTCCATCAATTTGAATACCCATTATGAAATTTTTCTATGTGAAAGAGTTCATCTATCCATCCCTTGTAAAGAATGCTCCAAACCTTCAATTCAAGGTTTCAAATTAGGTCATCAAGAGATTAGCTCCAGGATTTCATGACAACTTGTCAAGAAATGCTCACACGTAGGAAAGTTTGGAGTCTAAACTCAATTTAGTCATTTGATGCATCCCTTGATTGATACTTTCTCTAAATAGAATGAGTTTTCATTCACAAGACCTCTAGTTATTGCACTTTTCATTAAAACCCTAGACTAGGATTTGAGAGTAGACAAAGAAGGATTAAGTTTCAATTTTTATGCAAATTGCATGGATTCAACTCTTTATTATTTCTTTTATGAATTTGTAATGAATATCTCCAACCTTCAAACTTTAACATTACCTCTTGAAATGATCGGAGGACATTTTGGAGAA
The DNA here is from genome assembly GCA_018340775.1 of Taxus wallichiana var. yunnanensis. NCBI lineage: Eukaryota > Viridiplantae > Streptophyta > Pinopsida > Cupressales > Taxaceae > Taxus > Taxus wallichiana. Next base: position 22,893,838 of record CM031233.1, read on the forward strand.
TAAGTGGCAAAAAATAAAACATCGTGTAAAGGAAATAATCATGGGTCGAAGTTTCATACCTCCAGTCTTTGACACATGATTCTTCGTCAATGATCATAAAAATTATTGCCACATGGTGGGTTCTCAAACCACCACGTGGCCTACCACCATTATTATCCATTAGTAAACTCAGGTGAGTTATATTTAGCTTAGTGAGATATATGCATTAACAAGTTCAAGTTGTGCTTCAAGCCATACAAGGGAGATCTCTAGGTGAGCTATGGATGATCTATCACCTTGGGTCCGCTAGAAAAAATGGAGGTCTCGGCATGAAGCCACATGTTATTATCCCTTTTAAAATCCTTTTAAGTATTATCTTATGCTGAATCCCCATAAATGTGGGATAAACCACCTAGTAGTGGATAAGGTGGCAAAGGACCCGGTAGAAAATGTGGGCTCTTCACAATAAAGGGGGGAAGTGACGTGGACATATCGTGGTTAGCGGCATAACTGGTTAGTGTATGGGTTTGTGACATGACAGTTGGGGGTCCTCACATAGCCACAACAGGGAGCTCATTCGGGTTGCTCTATGGCCAAGCCAAAACATCGAGGGTGAGGGATTCGACCACACAACCTCCCCCACCATATCCAAATGATTTAACCAACCTATCATACTCGGTGGGTTGGTATAAGGTTGGTTGATAGGCAATTTATGTAAGAAAATGACACCGAGAACCACTCTAAAAGGAGCTCAAGCCCTTTATTTGAACACAACACAATATCTCATTTAAGAGCTAGAAGGAGGAAGCCCGAGAGACAAAGGAGTGATAAGAAGCATTTTTAAAGGCCTAGGTTTTGAGTGATAAGTCCTAATATTATTTTACACCTATAAGACTTATTATTTTGAATAGGAACATCATTGTTTTTAGGATTTATTTAAAACTACCCAATAGGTCATTTGCACCACAACTTGTAAGTACTACAAGAAGGTGGAGTTCAGTCCCCGAAATACCATCGCTGATCTATCGAAGACGTGGAGTGATTTTTTAGCCTATAGGGGTATGAAGTTAGTTAAAATTTTGACCTGAAGTTTTGGATCAAGTTGGTATTAGAGATAGTTTTGCAAGGTTTTCGAAGTATCGATATACATCCTTACCTATTCTTTCGGTTGTCGGTGATACTTACCTTATTTTTCAAGATGGTCCAGGTGATGGTGACTCATCATCGGGAACACAAATGCTAGATTGCAGAGCTGTAAACACATATGGCCAATTTTTGAGAGCGTTAGAATTAACAACATTAAAACCTCACAGAGTTTCATAAAAGTATATATGCTCCACCGGAGATGTAACTAAATCAATTCATATGTGGAAATGATGCATAGAAATTCCACCATCACCGGACCAGATCGGGTGTAACCATTGTGGCAAGGGACATGATCTCGAATGTTTTAGAAGTTACACCCTAAAAAATGTTTTAGTGGGTGAAAAATAAAGGAAAGGGTGTTACATAACCCAATTCTATTCAGCCATATGATTCATCGGGATAGAGAGCACCATTGGGTGAATATCATATTGCAACACATGGGTGCCTTAAGACAATGGATTCTTGTAGTTTCTCAAGGATGGATAGTCACACTTATCTTTATTGGATGATTAAAGAAGGATATATGATTTGCTGATCTAGTGTGTAGATTGGGACAACATGTTAACCACTTCCTTATACCTTGAGATAGTTGGTATAGAGGATGGTACACTGCAAAGGTTGGCTATGAGCTTTTGCACATTGAGATTTATAGTTGGGAGATGATTTTATGAGACTGTCACACTCGACATTGTCCCTTTGGAGATGGATGAAGTGGAATTCAGAAATTTATACCTTACATCTTGGCAAGGATTTGTGATGGATGATAGGAGTGGATGGAGCTTTGCGTTGAACATAGCTAGATTATAGAGTTTGAGTCGAATGTGTGATTAATCCTATACATGGTGACAATAATGAGACTTCAAAATCATATGCACTAGTGGATCATCTAGATCCCGATGCGGAGTCGACTCATATGCCCTAGTGACTCAACTAGGTTCACTTATAGAGGTCACATATATTCCAACGGATCATCTAGATCCATATGTAGATGAGAGATCACTTGACGATCCACAAGTGAAACTATTGAGGTAGCCTAGGCTGAAATCGAGGATTCTAAAACTAGTAAGAAATATAAGGTGTAATAAAATTTGAGATATTCAAATGTTCAGCTATTGGATAAGGATTTCTAGCATTATTTATTTTAATTCTCTTATTGTAATAAAAAAACCAACAATTTTTTTGTGATATGGAGAATGTATTAATAAGAACCCTTTAGGAAATATTGGTATACATCTAACTAGTCGAGCACATTAGTAAAGACCTAATTTTGGTCAATGTTTGTACTCTGTTATACTTGCATTGGTAAGACCCCTAGAGAGTAATTATTTTGGTGATTTTGCTAACACCATGATATGCAGTATACTTTTTCCTTGTTGAGTTGTTTTTCTAGTAGGGAGGAGACAAACACTTTTATTCTCACCAAAGGGTGAGGTCAATCCATGTTGCGATGCAGTGGAGAAGAAAAAGTACATAAGCCACCTAATAGGAGAAATCTTCATGACATGTTCATCATGCAAAATTATTTTCCCTATAAATTTGGTATTTAAGCTTATTGTACAAAGACTCCAAAAATGGAGCATTTTTACAACTAATTTTGCATGATGTATTAGGAAAATTTTTCCTTACACTTGTATTTAGAAGTTGTATAAAGACCCTTTTATGGGCACAAATTATATCTCCTAATCAAATTTTGAGTGTCTATTACAGTTGGATACTCATATCTATAAGCTTGGAGAATTGTCTATTATTTGTACTGAGATAATTGAGCTGGTGTTATCTCGGATCGTCATTATGTGTAGAGGCATTGTGGTCATGCGGTAGAGTTGTAGTCTCGATCACCGTTGGAAGCCGATATCGGGTCAAATAGTCACTCTGTGTAGAGGCATCATGGCCATAAAATAGAGTGGTAATTGATAGTCCTTATTAAAAAGAGGCTTTGTACCATGTAGAGGCGTGATTTGTGTAGTGGGGTTGAAGTCACCATTACTAAGCTCAAGAGAGATCAGTTCGAATCTTTGTTCTGTGTCAAGGAATTGTGATCATATAGCAGAATGGTAGCTGATCATCATGGATGTGACATCTTCCGAAGTGTAAGACCCCTAGAGGGAAGATGTGGTGATGTTTAAGTATTGCTAAAGTGTAAGACCTCTTGAAGGGTAGATGTAGTAGTACATGTTTTTGGGTGTTGTCAAAGTGTAAGACCCCTAGAGGGAAGATGTGGAAATATCTACTTCCATGCAAATTATATGTTGCTAAAGTGTAAGACCCCCAGAGGGAAGATGTAGTAGTATATTCCTCCTATGTTTTGAAGAGTAAGACCTTAACAGGAAAATGTGGTAGTACAAGTGTCAGGGATTATTGAAGTGTAAGACCCCTAGAGGGAAGATGTGGAAATCAAGACAAAGGAAGAAGCATGGTGGGACCATAACCCATAGAGCCAAGATCGGGACCAGGTTTTAGAAGTGAGAATAATGTAGTATAACATACAGAGATTCCACTACAGTAGTACTTCCAATGTGACAACAGAGTATTCAAATTCAGGACAGGGTGAAAAAATTTCTAGTGATATTTTGGTGGAACAAAAGCCTTCCCATTGGGGAGGTGTGATTTGGAGGAAATTTTAGAGAACAAGTGGTTAAAAAATATAAGATCGTGCAAAGGTGATAAGCATGGGTCAAATTTTCATACCTCTAGTCTTCAACACATGATTATTCGTCAATGCTCGGAAAAAGAATTGGCACATGGTGGGTCCTTAGGCCACCATGTGGTCTGCCATAATTTTCCCATTATTCAACTCAAGTGAGTTGTATTTAGCTTGGCAAGCTATACACATTAGCAAGTTTGAGTTGTACATCAAGCCATGTAATGGTGAGATCTAGGTGAGCTATGAACAATTTGTTAGCTCAAAGTGGAAAAATGGAGGTGTGGCCTGAAGCCACATGTTATTATCTCTCCCCAAATCCTTTTAAGGCTTATCCTATGTCGAATCCCCACAAATGTGGGATTAACTACCTAGTATTGGATAAGGTAGCGATAACGACTTGGTGATATGGCGGGATGAGGTGGAAAAGGTGGGCTCGTCGCCAAATGAAGGGGTTGGTGACATGGATGTGTCGTGGTAGGAGGAAGAATTTTTGGTGTAGGGGTTGGTGGTGTGGTGGTTGAGGGTCCTCACATGGTGATAGTGGGGATAAGGTTGGTCCGCTCAATGGCCAAGACAAAATAGTGATGGTAGGGGAGTCGACCTCGCACCCTACCCCACCATATATAAATGATTTCACGAACCCGTCCAACTCGGTGGGTTGGTATAAGGTTAGACGATATGCCATTTATGTAATAAAATCATCTGAGACCCACTATACAAAAGGGGCCCGACCCCTTTATTCAAACACATCACAAGCTCTCATTCAAGATCTCAAAGGAGGAAGCCCAAGAGACAAAGGAGAGAAAATAAGCCTTGTTAAAGGCCGAGTTGTGAGTGATAAGTCCTAATCTTATTTTAGGCTTATAAGACCTATTATTTTTAATAGGAACATCATTGTTTTGGGAGTTATTTAAAACTACCCAATAGGCCATTTGCACCACAAATTGTAGGTACTACGGGGAAGGTGGAGTTCGAGTCCTCAAAATACCATCGGTGATCCATCGAAGATCCGGAGTGTTGTTTTATCCTATATGGGTATGAAGTCGATTAAAATTTTGACCAAAATTTTTCAGATCATGAAACCATTCAAATATATTTTTGACATTAATTCTTGTTCTAGGCCTTGTATTTCACACATTCCTTTGTACACAATCATCTTTTATCACTTTGCACACTTAATCAAACACCCCGATTGATGAATTTAAGCACACATGCCTCTTTTCCCTTTGCATGAAACTCGATAAATGTTCTTGAATTATTCACTGACTGCACTCATTCTCAAACACTTTTCTCACATACCCATTTTGACATGGAGACCGTTTCTTGGAAAATTAGGATTATAGGAGTTTACTTCTAAGTTTCAACTCTCACAATTCACATTCTTTCTTTTCATCCCACCTTTGATGCATATCTTGAGGCTACAATTCTTATAGCCATGTATTAGGCTTTCTTTTGGGCATATGGGGATTATTATACCCTATTGATTCTCAAACCAACCTTTTTGATCTGTACCTTGTCCTTTTGTAAGAATTAGACCATGGGAATCTTGAATAATTTGTGACACTCTAATTGGGACCATCTTAACTTAATGGTATATATTCTTTCTTCTTGAGGATGACTGAAACTTATCCATTCATTCTCATGCCAATTCAAGCAACACCTCAAACATAGATCATATCAATCTTAGGCATAATGTGACCCCTTTAACAAACTTGATCATGTTTATCAATGAACCTATCCTTCAACTCTTGAACCGAGTCTTCATTCTTACTTCACTTTATTGGTCAATAATCGTACCTTGTGAGAGACTTGACAATTTGAATAGTTTTGCAAATCTTGGACACTCTTGACTCTTTTTAAAATCATTTAGACATGGTGTGAAAATATTGATACATTTGACAATCTTTGAGAAAACTCATGAGATAATTCATGCAAATTATTCATGCATTATATGTAGGATGATTCTTTGATGTTTGTCATGACCCTATACATATTCTTCAATGACGTTATAAGAGAGATTGATCAACAAAAATCATGAATTGTATACTCATACTTGGAATGAATAATGAATTTTCCTTGAGTTTGTTGAACTAATGGAGGAACAAAAATAAACACATTCAAACCAAACAAATTTGTGCATGGCACATGGTTCTTTTATTGAGACTTTTTATGCACACTATCCATTGTGACTCAATGAATGGGATTGAAAACACATAACAAGGACTCTGAAGAATATTTGGGTGCATACAACAAGAGATGACCTTTGAAAATGTTGAATAAATATGTTGAGAGAGAGAGTTGATGTGTTTAATATTAGACCTTGTACCTATTGAACACACTATATTCTCATGAACAATGAAGAAGAGCTTTTCAACACTTTAATGGTTACTAAAAGGATATTTAGAAGATGAGCATACCTTGTGAATTTTCAATCAACATTAGGGAGAAGAAATTTCTAGGGATTTGAAAGCTTGCAAGATGACCAATTGATTTCACAATCTCATTGGGCTTCCTTCAAAATGACTCCTTCCTTCTAGAATCCTAAAGAAGGAATTTCATGCTCCGAGAACACTAGAACATCATGAAGTCCTCAAAGGACTCCACCTTCCTTTCCCTTTTGTAGATTTTCTTTGTGATTCCCTTAAATGGATGTCTTGGAATGATGGTCTCTTGAGTTTTTCTCATCAAGCACATATGTTCCTCCTCATACATGGACTTGTTATCAACTAGAGAAAACAATCCTCTCATGAGGTTAATTGGTGATTGATCTTTATGGAATTGGCTGAAAAAACTTCCTCCTTTGTTTTATCTCGTGAATTTTTCATCTCAATTGAGTTTGGCTCTTCATTTTATAATTTTTATTTTCTCTTGGCTATTTCTATAGGAGTAAGATTTACTTCATCCTTCCTCTTTTGGATGAGCTTCCTCTTATTACAATGTCTTACAAAGTGACCTGTTTTGTTGCACTTAAAGCATACAAGATGAATCACTTCTCTAGATGTTTCCTTTACCCAATCCTTCTCCATAGGATCTTCAAGGAATAACTTGGATATGTGGCCCCTCTCATGACAATTGAAAAAAATTCTATTATTTTCATATTCAATCCTACAATCTCTCCATGGGTGTTATTTGTATACTTTCCTTATACAATCCCTAGCTCTATGTCTAAAGACATGACATGAAAAGTAAATTCCATGAAACTTACTAAGGAATCTCCTTGCATTTGGTTACTTGATGGTCTTCTTGTGTCCTTGATATGATACATGGATTGAATCACCCTTCAACTCCTTTTTCCTTTCTTGTTCTAGTTCCTCTCTCAGAGTCTTCAATTTTGCACTTAGTTTATCACATTATTCATCCTTGGATTTGATAGCTTCTTGACATGGCTCATGAATAGATTCATGCTCCAATTCATGCTGAGTTGCTTCACTTTTAAAATTCAGACCTGATCTGTCATTTGGATGTCTTTGATTTCTTGAACTTTCCTTAATTATCATCAATTTATATTTAGTTTGTTCTAGCTCCTCCTTTAGAGTCTTCAATTCTTCTTCAAGTTTGACATAAGATTTTTCTTTGACACTTAGATATTTTTCCAACTTACTAATAATTGAATCCACCTCTTTGAGTTCTTCAAGATGATTTTCTTCCATGAGCTTAATTTCAGTCTTTAAGTCTTTAATTAGGTCTTGAGAAATATCATACTTATTCTTTGTACTATATCAGCTCGACCACCCATGCTTGTGCCTTAAGGACCTTATCTTAAGATGTTAAAATTATATCAAGAGAACCAACTCTAATACCAATTGTTAGCAATTATAGGAACTAAGAGGGGGTGAATCAATGCTCATTACAAAATGTTTAAAGTAATTTATAATGGTTCAATCAACTAGAATTAACTATCTTGACAATCAAGAACATGAACATTCAACCATGAAAGAGAAATAGAAAAACACACATGAACACATGATTTAAGGTCAGAAACCCAATAAGGGAGAAAACCCATTGACATCAGAGAACTAGCTTGGGTACTTTTCCTAAAAAATTACAATAATCTCACCATGTGGTGAGCACCAACTCACCCTAAAGCACCCACTCCATTTTTGAAGCACGTAATTCAATTCTATGCCAAACACCCACTTGATTGTTGTTTTGCAAGCATCTAGTGCAAGGAATCTCACTCCAAATTGTTGAGAAACAAATCATACTTTTATAAAAATAATTTTGTTTTGATCACCTTCATCACTTTTTTCTTTCATCAACATGATGTGATCATTTTCAGCTCTCTTTCCTTTTTTTCCCTCTCTTATTTTTCATGGCTTCAACACACTAACTATCTTCTTATTTTCTCAAGACTAGCACTCATCTCTCCTCATTTTCAACAACATTTTGATGCTAAAAAATGAGCTTATATGGATAAGAATAACCTCTCAACATGTCCCTTGAAATTTCAAATACAACGAGACTTCAACTACTTTATTACTTCATACAAGAGGGAGGAAAAATTATAAAGATAACAAAGAATAATCATGATATCAGTTACATGTTTTGCTTATTAGGACATGTTAAGGCACATTAGATACTTGTACAAAGTGATGAGAAAAATTTCTAAAATTTATTCCCCTTCTAAGATTCTTGAAAATTTTATTCTTAGAAATTGAAATTGATTAAACATCTGTACAATTCAGTTTGTAACTACCATATCTGATTTTTTCTTATTCTATAGCAAATGAACTTTTGTATTGTATTTTAAGGATGCTCTTACAAGTTTATTAGCAATTTCAAAATGTTACAAGACCTTAAAGGATTCTTATAGCTCCCATTCATTCCTCATTCTACATCATTTACTTTCCAAGTTCCATTTGAGTTCATGTGAAATTTACAAGTTGGAAAGTGTTGGCAAGAAAATTTGTTAGGTGGACAAACTTGTGGATTTCTTGCCAATGCTATGGGAATCTAAGTCCCTATAATTAATTGGTGTAGTATGCGTATGTGCATGCACAAAACAATGTGGATTTATATGGTGGCATTTCAACTAGGGATCCAATAGGGGCACTCCACCGACCATGCGGTAAATCTTAGATACTGTAGAGAAATTTGTTTGAAAGTGGGAAAGGGAGTGAGAAATGAGATAGGGAAACTAATGTTATAGGTAGGAAATCAGATTCCTGCACACATTAGTTAGAAACTTTAACACATGCATTTAAGAGAAGAAACAACTTTGTAAGCATCATTAAGATCAAATGAAATTTGATGAACACAAAGTATCAAGAAATATCTTAGTCAAAGAAAGCTAGAAAATACTTGTATTAATTTATTAAACAAAAGTTGTACATAGTGGAGAAATTGAGGAAATTGAGAAGGGGGAAAGTAGAAGAAAATGGCTATCTCCTTTGCTTTCTCTAGGTACAATGCACTCTTGAGTTTACAAGATCAATTGCCAACCCTTTGAAATGGGAGTGGCTTTACAATTTATAGAATAGAATATGACTCTTCATCTACCCCCCAATGCCTTTTCATATGTCCTCACACAACTTAAAACTTTTCAACTTCCTAGGAAACTTTTAAGTCCCTTTTTATAACATAAAGGTGACTTAAAGTTACATTATATTTCTAAAGTCACTTTTAAGTGACTTAAAGGCATATCAAAAAGTGCAAACCCCAATGAAGAATTAGAACATTTGAAGGGAGAGAAAATTGGGGGAGAGGGAAGAGAGAGAAGAGGAGAATAAGTTTCCTATGATGAAGTCCAATGGGCCCCATTTATGGAAATATCGATTCAACGAAGTTCTGAATGTCCCATTATGCCAAAACTGCTCTTTGAGTGTGACTTACTATTTTTAGTAAGTGGTCATTTTCACTATTTTCTGCTCTGGATAATCATTCTGGCCTTTTGGAGATCTTCAATGCACACTACTCTTTCCATAGCCACTTTTGATGAAGACTTACAAAAAATAGCAAACATGTGTAGGAAAACTTACTATTTTTAGAAAGGGTGTTTCTAGTACTCGATTTGCGATGGAACATACTTTTTTGGACTCTTCTTGTCATTACAATCACACCCTTCAAATTTCACATAGTTTTTCCCACTAGAATGCCTGGAAATAAATTTTGAAATTTTGACTCAGGTGGCTTCGGGCATGGAGTCAATTGTCATAAGCGGCCATTAATGGAGCTAAAAATTTGTAGGTATTAGTTTTTATCTCCAATTGCAATGAAAACAACTCCATTGTGATAGGTTTTTATTTGGAGCTCGTGTGCAATTTTTTAGCTCATTTCCATTGCAAGAATGATGGGAAATCCAAGGAATGTGAGCCGGTGCACAAAGAGAGGATTTTGTTGGAGAAAATTATTCTGGGCACCATTTGACCTCTTTTTGTTGCATCTTGATCAACTTGAAAAATGAGGAATTCTGCAAAAGATGGCATCTCGATCTGACTTGTACTTTGTAAGATATGAAGAGTTTTTGATTGGGTGGCTTTGTATTTATCCAGTGAAAAATATCCATTTTCTCTTCGTTCTTTGTCATTCCACTCAATTTTTCTCTAAGGCCTACATATTTTCTATGTATTCATGATGTGGAGAGTTTTTGATCATGATGAAGCTGGTTCATATCAGCAATGGTGGACCGGGTGTCTAGACAAGCAAGAACATGGCCATGACATGGAGAGAAGTTGTGAAGGAGAAATGAGGGGGAAGAAACACTAAGTGCTAGATTTGAATATTCAAAACTTGTAGATGGAGGGGCTGGGAAAATTTTTATTTCCTGATTTCCTTGATCTCAGGGAAGTGAGGGACATAAATTTCCATGGTGGTCAAGGTGATGTCATGTGTCCTCAATCCGATGGCAAGGGATTTGCTTGAAAAATGCACCTAGGAGCTAAAAATCAGTCACGTGGGTGTCTAAATGATTCCCAGGGGATGGGAGAATTTTTCCATGTATGATGTCCCCTCCTTAGGGAAATATGGCACATAAATTTCCATAGTGGTCTTGGAGGTAACACGTGGCACGGATTTGCATTCGACGACGAGGGAATGGATGCTCCAAAAATGCACTTGGGAGTTGAAAGTTGGTCATGTGGGTGTCCAAATGAATCCTCATAGGATGGGGGAACATATTTAAAGGTATGATGTCACTCACCTTAGGAAATAAGGGAAATCAGTTTCCATGGTGGTCTGGATCGACATGTGGCACCGTGAATATGACGGTAAGGAATCGATGCTCCAAAAATGCTCCCTGGGGCCGGCTCGTCAAGTTTTGAGGTCATATGAGTGTCCAAGAGGTCACATGGGGGTGGGGAAAATTTTTCAATGGATGATTTACCTAACCTTAGGTATGTCGCTGACATGAAATCCGCCAGATCTGGTGTTGACAGTGTCCTCTTGAAAAATGACTACGTCTTGAATCGCATTTTAGAGGGTAACTTGGAATGAAGATAACTTGAGCTCCTAGTGGAATTTCTTGGTGAAATATTATATGATACTAACTGGAAATGTCATTTTGAATCCAATTATTGGGGTCTCATGTATTGATTTGATCATATGATCCCTAAAAATCCTTTTTTATTTGATCCTCCACTTGTACTTGATAAAAACTGCCTACCAATCCTATGCACCAAGGTGTTGTGAAAAATATTATTTCACCATAATGTATTTATTTAAATCCTATTTCTGGTGATGTTTTTTTTACTTCTAACTCCATCTAGAGCTCCCAGAATCTTCTTCTGAATCCCGACAGTTGTTTTAGGCCTATGTACTGCCTAGGCTTGTGAACCCTGTTTTCACTCAGACTGCTCCAAATATTTCAAAACTTCCCTAAACCTTACAAAATTATTTCCATGATGTTCTAAGGTATTCAATTCACCTCCATGTTGAATTTTACCCTTTCTTTACACTCGAGGTGTTGATCCAATCCTCGGAAGGCCGGTGATATCCCTTCCTAATATTGCCGAGAAGATAGTATCTTTCGAACTCACCTAAAATCATCTAGGGGTAATGAATAGAATTACCTAAATCACCTAGGGGATGAAATTACATTATTCATGAGGTCATTTGGACTGATTGGATAGACCTGGGGTGCCTTGGAATGATGGGACTTGAAAAAATTAACACTAGGGTATCATCGTCATGCTTTGGGAAATTGTCAATTTCCCTGTTGTACATTTACATGAAAATAGTTGGCTCTAGCTTGGGGAAATGACATGGGAATCCAGAATCTCAATTTAATACCATATAGTTTTTTGACCAATGCCATATCCACTAGGCCCTGTATAGTCATGTACAACTTACAAGAGAGAGAGAAGAAGGAAACACACACACACAAAGCAACGGAAATGAAACAAATGACACACAACAGTGAAAGAGAAACATGCTATCGTAAAGGGAAACACACCTAGAAATCACCTATGTTAAATGGCGTAGGATAACCCACTTTCACGAAGTACTTTTCTGTTTCTCAAAATTTACCCATGAGTGGGAAACACTAAGTGATGATGTTCTACATGAAGCCATTGAATGGATCCAAAAAGTAACCTCCTCCTCGATTGATTATGAAAGGTAGGTTCTTTTACAATTGCCTATGTACTTGGTAGGAGTGATTCCATGTGAAATTCTTGATGCTCAAGTCCTTCCTTAGAAATTCCATTGCCTTCATGTTCTTTGAAGTCGGTTTCATAGTGCCAATTTACTTCCATGTTTATCCATATAGCCGATTCTCCATTAAACATCTCATTTCTTCCCCAGGGATTCTTTTCATTCAAATTCCTTGTATATTCTGAGTTACTTTTATTTCGAGTCTATGCTCATTGACATCTTCTCCATGAGAAACATTTGATTCATCCTTTATCTCTACTTCACTATGAGACATTTGAGTACTGATGGGAGGATCGAGAGGCAAAATCATATTTGTCTTGTATGTCCATGGCACTAGTGAAGAGATCAAGAATCCTCTCGACATCTTCCGCAACTTCTACTACATCTAAGATTTCTTGCACAAAGTTATGCTTCATTGTTTCATCTTGATATGCCTTTGAAGAATCTTTATTTTGTCAAGGAAACTATCTCAGTAGGGATTACCTCATCGTCTCAAGAATCTCTAGCACTCTAATGATCCTTCATCAAAAATAGCTTCATCTTTAGAGGTCTCGAAACTCCTTTCTTCAATTTCTTCATCATGGAAAGAGTCTTCATCTTCAAATGGGAAATAAAATATCTCCATTTCGGTATTACATCCATCAATCATTAGCTCAAGAGCGGCATCATATTTTTCATCTTTCCTTATCTCAATATGGCCAACCTTCACATTAGTTAAGGCATCCAAATCAACTTCATGCTTATCTTGCGAATTTTTGGCTTGTATCAAGAGCTCATAACCGAGCTTAAGATCTTCATTTATTCTCGTGGCTCTAAGCATTTCTTGTACATACATTTCTTTCAAACCTTTCATGGGCTCATCACAAGTTGATTTTTTCTCTCCATAGATGGCTTGACTGAGATCATCCTCATCCCCAAATGGGAATGAGAATAGCTCCTCATCTTGGAAAATCATATAAACTGGATTTTCTTCTTGAAAATCATAAAGAACCATCTCGTCTTCCTCGTGGTCTGCATCATCTAGTAATTCAGGGTTGTCCTCTTATAACTCGAATCTCCTCAATGCTTCTTCAAAATCCAAATCTCTTCGGGAAGGCATGTCGGGCCTATCAAGATGGGAATATCCTCTTCTTCGTTAGTTTCAACAAAGTGATTCATCGCTTGCTACTTTGATACAAGATGTTAGCTTCTCGGGCTTCCGTACTTTCATACCATGTACCTCATCTTCTTCTCGAGAAGTAATTTCTCCATGTCTCCCTTCACTGGTATGGTTGCAGAAGACCAATTCATCTAAATTTTCCTTCCAAGTTTTGGTAGATATTTCTACTTAGCAACATTCTAGATGAGGTGGGGACGTCTACTACCAAAATTATTGCTGAAACTTTCTTATCAAGAAATCTAGTGAGAGCCACCTATGCATCTTTGACCTTCTCTACAAGTGGGACCTTTCTCAACTCTAAAGAGTAACAAGAGCCACTAGGTGGATTCATGGTAATTTTGAGAGCCTTGGCAACCTTTAAAGGCATCACGTTGTCCGCAGCACCAAAATCTATTATGCAATTGTTCAGTACATATTCTCTAACAAGAAGGGAAACATAGAAAGGTTCAACTTTAACAGTGTTTGATGCACTCAGAGAAATCATGTTCTGTGAAGAAGTTATAGGTGGGTTTGGTAGTATTCCTTTAGGATCATGAGCTACATCATTGGTTGTTAGAATACCACTCTTGATATATCAGACAAACCTCTCAAATTGTTCAAGATGAGTGTGTAAATATTCGGTTTAAGTAATCTACACTTTGACCTTGTTTGCATATTCTATAAAGTCAAAGAGAGCAGATGTGGACAAGGGGGTAAAGGAACTAATTTTAGAGTTTGGATAGGCTTAGGAGAAATATTTTATGTCTAAGCGATGGAAGATATTTTGAATGGCATTGTTTCACCTTTTTCTTAGATTGTTTCTTTGAAGTGTTGATGAAATAGATAGGGTAACAGGTATAGGAGGAATACCTGTTCAAATGTCAGTTGATGGGTGTTGTGTGTGTATGAATTTTGAATCCACAACTGATCATGAGAACTTCCCTTTGGCTAGGAGGAACTACCTATAATGAAAACAAAACCACCATAAGGAATTAAACAATATGGGCAGTGAACTACCTAGCGTGAGCTAGATCCAGGAAGTATGATACTTCTTAGATGGCTGTTAGTCCACTATTTTAAACAATTCAATTCTGTAAACAAAGTAAATCCTATTGTTATTTTGAAATGATTTAGGTATCTCACTTAAAAACACAATAAGAAATAGATCTAATCTAATAGGCTAAGCTAGAATAGAATCCAAAGGTCAAATGATTGGTTCTGGGTCTCTGCAGGTTTGATAAAGGTCTCGGAGTAGATCATAGGTGAATGAGGGTGAGATAAAATTAGGTGGGTAGGTCTCTATTCAGGGCTATGTGGGAAAACACAAAGATTGGTGTCGGTCAGGGGTGACTGACGACGGTTAGGTATAACCGATGTCGGTTACTGTGAGATCTAGAAATGTCACAGAACAGGCTAGGGTCTCCTTTGTGATTACATAAAGGATTTTGGTTGGTCGGGATGAGGTATTGGGTGATTGGAGTAGGCTTTTGCAAGGTTTTAATGGGTATATTGAGGTGAAAATGTGGAGAAGGTCAATAGGGAGCAAGATAAACAATGGATGATAAAATGATGAAGAAATGAAATAACTAGGAAAGTATGATGTTGTACTTACTTGGATTCCATTCATGAAGGCCTGTGTGTGAGGGATGGAGGTGCTGATGATGGGTTTGAAGGTTGTA
The DNA here is from genome assembly GCA_018340775.1 of Taxus wallichiana var. yunnanensis. Lineage (NCBI taxonomy): Eukaryota > Viridiplantae > Streptophyta > Pinopsida > Cupressales > Taxaceae > Taxus > Taxus wallichiana. Next base: position 22,909,013 of record CM031233.1, read on the forward strand.
AGTGATCACCAACTAAAGAAGAGATTTTGCATGGGTTGCATGTACACTCCTCATTGCTTAGATAGATTATATCATGGCTGGGATGACTGTGAAGGAGAAGATGCTCAATCTCCTTCCTTGGATGTGAGTTTTCATTGGAATTGACTCTTTGAAGATGCATTATCTCTTTGAGATGTGTTCTTTCTCATCAACTTTTCTCCCAATGTTTTCCAACTTCCAACCCTGAGAATAAGGTTGTTTTGGGGTTAAAATGGTAACCGATGGGGGTTTTGGCTTAATCGGTGATGGTTAGGGGTGACCGACATCGGTCAAGGTGGGATTTCCTAGGTTTACTAAACTAGGGAAATCCTCCCGATTTCCTGGATCTCATGTCGTTATCTAGTGAATTAGACTGGGAGCTTCTTGTGAGCATGTGGGAACATGGTTAGAGGGAATGTAGGCATTGATTTTTAGGGTTTGGGTAAGTCTTAGTTAGTTATGGGAACTTGCTAAGAATAGGTCTTAGGTTTATTTGGCTTGGTGAGGTGTCTAAGTTAACTATATGTGTAGATATTATTTAAATAAGATATTTAAATACTAAATATAGTGAGGGTAATGCATTAATTTAATTAAATTAATTAAATTAATATTAATGGGGTAAAGGGGGTCATGGCTAGGTAAATGTAATAAAGGGCGCTTATATGTCAAGGGACAAAAGGGGAGTGTGACCTAATTTTAGTGTCTACATTTTACCTGTTTTTGTTGTGTAGCTTGTATTGGTAAGCGACAATAACAAAAATAAGATGTGGTTGCCCCATGTGTGTGGGTGAAGGTGATCCCCCTCAAACCAGAATTGACAAGGCAGCAAATTGAAGTGGTGAGTGGTTTGATAAAAGGTAAATGTGAGGAGAAAGCAAGTGGGTATAGGGAAAAGGGTGAAAGGTCTACACGGGAAATCTAGGTAATGGGTCGTGGTCACAGTAGCAATAGTCAAACGCATGCACACGTATAAACTATAGCACGCTACGGGTTGAAGAGAAAGAAAACTCTACATCGCCTAAGGTCGATAGGTTTATCCAAACAAGGTTGAAGTTAATTGGTATCCAAGGTATAGGATATGGTCGGAAAACACAACATAGGTTAGGCGCAGGAACGTTTTAGGTATGTTCGTACACCAAAGGTAGGGTTAAGATAAAAAGTCAAGGCAATATGCTAGGTAATGTCATTAGGTCAATGAACACAGTAATAAAGTTGCCGCAAGGTATAATGAACACATGAGGTCAAAGGTCACTAACGATGGTCCAAGTCCAAATATCTAGGTCACGGTATGGGTAAGGCCAATGTAAGGGTAAAATAATGAGTCCCCAAAGGAGGAAAAATGGAGGTAGGAAATGATGAGGTCGGGAAAGGTAAGTTTATGGGTTGGGTAAAGGTTGGATGGGGTAAAGAAGCAAGGTAAAGGGTGGGGTAAAATGGAAAACTAAAGGCAATGGTTTAGGCATGGATTGAGTCAAAGTTATAGGCATGGATTGAGTCGGGTTTGGTAGGCAAAATTGAGTCTCTGGTTATGGTTAGGCATGGATGAGTTAGGTTGGTTTAGGCATGGATTGAGTTAGGTTATAGGCATGGATTGAGTCAAGTTATAGGCATGGTTGAGTTAGGTTATATGCATGGTTGAGTCGAAAGGAGGTTTAGTTATGATTCATTATGTTGGCAATGAATGATACTATGGGGCATATGTGAACTGTTGTATAATCTATGCATTGTGATGATAGAGAGATGGTAGGTGTAATAAATGTATGTTGTGGTAAGCAGCTTGTTATGTATGTGGCTTAATTTCCAATTTTGTTATAAAAGGAGAACTAAGTGAAACTGTGATGTAAATGGTAAGTTAGGCATGGTTGATGAATTGTTTTAGGGTAGAGAAATGGCCGAGCTAACCTCTAAGGGCCCCATGCCCTCGAGAGTGCTACCTACATAGTCCTAGGGAAAAGGGACCTCAGGCCAATGTAGTTCTCCCATGAGCTAGGGAAGAATATGAAAATGATTTGGTAGGGTTTTGGGAATGTTGTGGGTTTAGGTTTAATAGGTGTGGGTATATTATAAGTAAAAGGTTGTAGGTGAAGGTGATTATGGAGAAAGGGGAGGACTACCCCAAAGGTAAGTGTCGAGGATCATGTAAAGCCTGTATAAGGTAATCAAAACGTAAACAAAGATGGTTAAAAGATAAGATGGGGGAAATAAATCCACCTAATTGGGTAGATCATACCGGCAGTATCATACTTGGAGGGGGTGATGAACACAAGACCGTCATCACCAATCCGGCACTATGATAATTCTTCATTGGGAACTCCTCGCTATGATTATTTACTAATGCACAACCTTTAGTTTGGTGGATGTAATCTAGAAACAAAACAACATAACACAAGAATACCATCAACTATGATAAGACAGAATGATGACAAATCTGAAATATCAAAATAAATTATAATATTAACATGAAAGCTGTTACAATCTCACCCATGAGGTACTTCAAGTGTTATTAACTTCACTTGCCTTTCACTAAGACTATAGGAGAAACTTTATAATTAAACCTCTTAATGGCTTCTTCAACACACCTTTAAACCGATGGCTTCCTTACACACTTCCTACAATATTTCTCACTACTTCCTTCTATGCTAAATGAGGGGGTGGCCTCTCTATTTATAGAACTTCCAGGCTTATCCATCTTATCTCTAAGATAGGATAAGAAATCCACTCCGACGAATCATATTCCATACCTTAACTCTTATCTCGTACATGTAAGCTTATCTTTAAGATAAGATAAACCTTATCATTTTACATGGGTTCCACATTTTTAGAATTTTTACAAATAAAATATACAAAATATTTATGACCTCACTCCTTGTCCTTATTACTAATATAATATTTCTAATTCCTAATCACATAGACCCTACTTCTCTAATTACCCAAACTTTGACATTTTAACATTACCGGACCACTTACGACAAATATTTACTTTTTACAACATTCCTATTGTACTTTGACTGTTACTATACTCCACATTATTGGTGGCACCGTACTGATGGCACCGTTATCTTCTATCAGACGCTACTACTAATTATACTTAACAACATCCTATTCCTAATACATACATTAATGAAATAGAAATTACGGAGGAAAATTTTAGTGTCGACATCCCCTTCCTAGCTTCTACTCCGTCCCTCGGAGTAGACTATTCTCGGTGCTTGGAAAATCTTCAACTTGTCGTGGTTGACCCATTTTGTAATGGGAGTGCCATCCAATTCTCTAACAGACGTACCATTTTCATGCACAACCTGCTATTTTGTAGGGCCCCATCCATTTTGGAAGAAATTTTCTCTGCTTCTTCTTTTTTTTGTATCGGAATCATATACTAGAACCAAGTCATTCACATGAAATGGAGACCACCGGATATTTTGATCAAAGTATTCCTTCGCTTCATTTTCTTCTTATGGCTTGTATCCTTTGCTATTTCTCTCATTTCCTCCAAAGAAATGAAGATGTACCAACATTTTTTTATCAATCACTTTCATCCATCCTTTCATTTTTCATAACTCTCACAAAGTGGGAATATCAAACTCAATAGAAGAACTGGATCAATGCCATAGGCCAACCGAAATGGGGAGTATCTGTTGCTGACTTTGATGTTGCCCTATATGCCCACAATGCTGCATGAATCCTTTTATCCCATTTATGTACCGCAAGGCTACATCTTTTGCTAGAATTTGACACAACACAAAATTTGTTCTGCTCCACGTGTCCATTTGTGCTTGGCTTGTATGTTGTTGCCTTCCCGTGCTTAATAGAAAACTTATTGACTAGGGCTTCTACCACCTCATTAATGAAGTGGCTTCCTTGATCGTTACAATTTCTAATGGGCAACCAAATCTGGTGATAATGTGTTCATACATGAACCTTACCACTTCATCCATGGAAGCTAGTTTTCAATGGCCTAGCTTCAACCCACTTGGTTAAATAACTGTGGCAACTACAATATACTTATTTTGGCGTGATGTAGTTGGAAGTGGACCTACAATGTCTATTCCCCACTTTTCAAAGGGACCAAGGGAAGAATAGGGCATAATGGAGTTGATGAAGTCTTACGGTTACCATGTGTTTGACAAATATCACATGTCTTACAATAATTATAACAATCTTTAAAAAGAGTGGGCCAATGATAACCTGCATCCAAGATCCTTCTTACTGTAAGTTGTCCAGAGAAGTGCCCTCCACATGTACCATTGTGGAATTCTTCTAGCAGTTCCTTCCCTTGATCACGTCCAACTGCCCTCTTGTACTATCCATCAGGTCCTATTCGAAATAATACTCCATGCATAATAGAATATGGACGACTGGCTTGAGTAATCTTTCTCTTAGTCTTTGCATTGGCACCATCAGGAAACTTGAATTCATTCAGATAATTCCAAATATCTATGTATTCACTAGGGATTGTGTCAAGGGATAACAAGGTTGCATCGGGGAAATCATCATCATCACAAGATGATCCTAAACCATCATAGGCTCGAGAGAGTGCATCTGCATTGACATGCTTCTTTCCTGGCCTATCTATAATATCAAATTCAAACTCTTGTAGCAAAATTATCCATCTTGCTATCCTCCCTGATGGGTTAGGCTTATTTACAATATATTTTAGAGCCTGATGATCATTACAACTAGAAATTTTTTCCCTAAGCAAGTAATTTCTAAACTTCTTTATAGCAAAAATGATAGCCGAGCCTCTTTTTCATTACATGATAATTTACCTCAAAGATCGCTCATTTGTCTCGCTCCCAAAGTAAATTGGATGTTCATTCCCACTTTCATCCTTTTGGCTCAAAGTACTTCCTAGTGCTGCATCTCGAGGCATTAGTGTACACAATGAATGGCTTGCTCCAACTGGATTCTTCAAAACAGTGAAGACACCAGGCTTCCTTCATTGTCCAAAAGCTTCATGCGCCTTATTTCTCGGTTCATAAGTAACATCCTTCTTCAAGAACTGGGTTAGTGGTGTGCAATCTTTGAGAAATTCTTGATGAACCTTCTATTAACCCACATGGCCTAAAAATGATCTCAACTTAATTAGAAATGGTAAATCTTTGATTTTGAAACTTTATGAGGATCAAGCATCAATACCATCTCGGATACAACATGCCCTAACAAAACACCTTTAGAACATCCAAAGACACACTTTGTAGGGTTTAGTGAGGCTTGTGCTTCATCTAACCTTTGAAATGTTGTCTCCATTTGGTGCAGGTGGTCCAACTTGCTCCCATAGATGCAAAAATCATCCAGAAATACTCTGATGAAGGTCCCAATGTAGGGTTCGAACACCCTATTCATCAAACGCTGGAATGTTGCTAGAGCATTACACAACCCAAAAGGCATAACTCTATAAGCAAACGTTCCCCAAGGAGTGGTGAACGTGGTCTTCAGCTGATCTTTCTCTGCTATACGAACTTGGTTGTAGCCGTTATATCCATCAGAAAAACTATAGCACTCGCCGCCTACTTTGTCCAAGATCTGATCTGAAAATGGAAGAGGGTAATGATCCTTCTTTGTTGCCTTATTGAGCTTCCTGTAATCAACACAAATGCGTAGCTTCCCATTCTTTTTTATTGAGATCACAATGGGAGAAACCCATTTTGAATTCTCCACAGCAAATATGAATCCTGCATCAAGCAACTTATCTATTTCTTCTTTTACAGTCTTGGAAAAATTAGGATTCATTCTATATGGCATTTGCTTTATGGGCTTAGCACCATCTACCAGCTCAATACAATGTTCTACCCAACTTACTTGACGAGTTCCTTGTAATCAAAAGTGAATAGGTGTATGTACCTTCGAAAGAGCCGGAGGTAGGATTCCTTCTCACTCTCCATCACAAAGATCACCAATCTTTATTTGTTGGAGACGATCATCAACTTCTTCTTCGATAATTTTATGGGGTCATGAGTTGGTGTGACGGGAAGGATATCCATGACTCAAACATCCACCTCGCTTTCTTCATTTGGTTGTCCACTTCTTTGGTACTAGAGTAATCAGAGGATGTCCAATCATCAGTTTCATCACTTGAATCCACAGGTTCTACCTTATGATGTCGAGGGATCACATTTATCTTCACCCTCTCTCTACCACGTCCAAGTGTCATGAAACCTTCATTCCAGTAGTTTCTTGCATGAACTCTCCTTAGCCATGGTCTTCCCAGCAGCATTGGGTATGCAACAGTACCATTTTTCATCACCTAAAAGTCTACCACACATACCACACCCATAACAGATATTGCCACATTTGAAACTACACCTTCTGGTTTAGTTTTTCCTTTATTTAATGACCTTAACATAAGTGTTGAAGGGAAATCAATTTTTAAACCCAACATATTCATTACAGACTCGGTCATTACATTAACTGCAACACCTCCATCAACTAAGACATCATGAATTGAAATACCATTACATAATACCTCAGCTTGTGGAGCATAGGGATCCGCCTCTGCCTCCAAAATAGGGACCTCAACCTCCTTCCTTCTTCGAGCATTGAGTCCACCTCGCAACTCCCGCCTCTTCTCAGAAGACATAGCCAAGAGTTGACCATATGTAATATTTGCAGGCCTTTTGGACAGATCTTCCAAGATGGAGTATGGTCTTGCCCCGTGAAATCAGAAAATCCCGCACACCCAACTTTCTTCTCCTATGTTTCTTACTAGTTTCTTCTTTCATCTTCTTAGGATCATTTCATCTTGATTATCTTTTTCTTTCTTTCTTTTTGTTACAAACACATCTACTTCATTATTTCTGCTCTTATCTACTACATCAAAAGAATTCACAGTGCTTTTCCTTTATCATTATCTCCTTTACTGTGATGTAGAAGCTCTATCGGACAATTATACTTATAATGACCCTTTTATAACAACCATAACATACAACTTCAGAAATATTTCTTTTTGGACCTCTATCTCCTCCCTGAGAACTAAATTTTTTTCCTTGAAGAAGATTAATAGTTAACTGACCCATCTTTTTGAGCAGATCTTCATACTCAATAGATGTACTAGGAGAAATATTTGTGCTCACCGGGAGTGGTTGTGGATTCTGGACCAAAGGTGCTGGTGTAGGCTCTACTTTAGCAACAATTTCTTTGGGCTCCTCTTCCATGCTTTCTTCTTGCCTTCTTGCAATCTCCTTTGCTTGTTCAATGGTAGCTGGGCGGTCATACTTCACTCGTTGTCTGATCTCTGGCTTCATCCCAAGAATGAAGTGCTTACAGAGGAGATTATCCACGCCATTCATCAACCCATCCGCTAATCCTTCCTTCCGGATCTAGGGCATCGAGCTTCCTCCTTAGCTCTAGAACACGAGCATGATAATCCCTTATCTTATCCTTCTCTCCTTGGGATAGCTTTGTGATCTCGATCATGAGATCTCGCATATTTCGTTGTTCACCAAATTCTTCAAGAAAACTTTCAGCTTAATAAATCCCATGAATTTTTCACATTATCACCTAGTGTTTCAAACCACCTAAGTCTTGAACCATCCAAAAAGGTAGGAAAAATTCAGTCCATTGTTTCTCTTATAAGGCCATTACAAATACAAGATCGCTTAAACTCTTGAATGAAAGAAGAAGCATCTTCATTAGATTGAGCTGAAAAAATAGGAATCTTTCCCATTTTCAAAAGTAACCACCGTGAAATACCAACTCACAAGTACAATCAACAAGACTTATGTGTACAAATAATTGGAATCACTATACTAGAAAGTGACTTTACACCTTTCTATAGTAAAATAGAAATGACCACGGTAAACTATGGTAAAACTTGACTTATTGCGGTAAAAACTGACTTTACTGTGGTAAACACTATTCACGGTAAAAAGTGAAGTTACTGTGGTAAATACTATTCACGGTAAAAAGTGACTTTACTGCGGTAAATACTATTCCAGCAAAAATGACTTTACCATGGTAACTACTATTCATGGCAAAAATGACTTTACCATGGTAACTACTATGCACAGTAAAAACAAGGTTACCCTCTAATTGATTTTTGACTAAGTGGGAATATCTCTCCAGAAAATCCACCAACGAGGAATGGTCCCAGCAACGGAACCAAAATGTCATCACCAATCCGGCACTATGATAATTCTTCACCGGGAACTCCTCGTGCTATGATTATTTACTAATGCACAGCCTTTAGTTTGGTGGATGTAATCTGGAAACAAAACAACAACATAACACAAGAATACCATCGACTATGATAAGATAGAATGATGACAAATCTGAAATATCAAAATAAATTATAATATTAACATGAAACTGTTACAATCTCACCCATGAGGTACTTCAAGTGTTATTGACTTCACTTTCCTTTCACCAAGACTATGGGAGAAACTTTACAATTACACCTCTTAATGGCTTCTTCAACACACCTTTAAACCTACAATATTTCTCACTACTTCCTTCTATGCTAAATGAGGGGGTGGCTCTCTATTTATAGAACTTCCAGGCTTATCCATCTTATCTCTAAGATAGGATAAGAAATCCACTCCGACGAATCATATTCCATACCTTAACTCTTATCTCGTACATGTAAGCTTATCTTCTAAGATAAGATAAACCTTATCATTTTACATGGGTTCCACATTTTTAGACTTTTACAAATAAAATATACAAAATATTTATGACCTCACTCCTTGTCCTTATTACCAATATAATATTTCTAATTCCTAATCATGTAGACCCTACTTCTCTGCTTACCCAAACTTTGACATTTTAACATTACCGGACCACTTACGACAAATATTTACTTTTACAACATTCCTATTGTACTTTGACTATTACCGTACTCCACATTATTGGTGGCACTGCTTGCATCGACGGCACCGTTATCTTCTATCGACGCTACTACTAGTTATACTTAACAACATCCTATTCCTAATACATACATTAATGAAATAGAAATTACGGAGGAAAATTTTAGTGTCGAGTTAAGCACTCCGAAAGGCATTGTACGATTAACTATTCTATGAAGAAGCTAGTCACAGGATCACCAAATGTCTAAATTCCAAGATGTCCCTTGAGGCAATTGAGGAAATGAGAGTGAAAATGGTAAGGTGGGTGAAAGGTAGTTAATTTTATATGTTTTGAGTGACAGTTCTTTTAGACAAGAGGTCCGAGGTCACAATGGGAAAGTCCATGACTAATTTTTTTTTGTTGAGATAGACTGATCGATGCAGAATTCTATATGGGATAAATAATATGGTACTCCTTGAGGTCTTTGTGAAGCTGATCGATGCGGGAAGCTTCGGTTTCACTCATTTTTTTGAAATCTTCACATAGCTGTCCTTCGAGGGAGCAATCTATTTATAGTAGTAATTTTATTGAGAGGAAGATGTCCTTTTGAGGGAGTCATCTTTTTATGAGAAGTTTGACTCAAGGAGTTTGGTCCCATGTGAGGTATTTGAAATCATGGACAAGACCAAGGTGAAGGATAGGACACTTGTTCGAGAAGGCAAGGTGGAATGACCATGGGATCTCATCTAAAGATAGACGAAAAGTATCCATGAGAATCATGCTATGTGTAGTGCCGTGGTACACATATTAAAGAGAAGATAATAGGTGATGGTACTCACATGATTCTTGTTTAATCATTAGGAGGTGTATGGAGTGAATAACGCTCAAGGGATGAGCCTATAAAGAGACTAAGGGTGAGGTCGGATAATGAGTCAACAATAGAATGGTCAAAGATGCAATGCGTTAAGGGGCTCAGTTTGGGTTTACCCTCAGTGAGGATAAACGATAGGCACCTGATCCATAGGTATGAGTTACGATGTATGGTCCAAGCCAATTAGGAGTGAATTTTCCCGTTTACTATTTTCTTCTTTGGTTACGTGTTGATTTTCTCACCGATTTGGAAAGTTTGTTAATGAACATGTTTGATACGTTGTTGGTAAACTTGAAGGTGATCCAGAGCGTTAAGACGACGTTCATCTAATAACTCTAGTTGTGCTAAGCATTCCTGATGAAATTCATCATCAGTAAGCATGTCATGGAGAGAAATACAGAGTGAGGGGATCTAGATTTCAAGAGGCAGAACAGCCTCTATACCATAGACCAACGAAAAGGGTGTGGCCGTAGTGAAATGCGAATACTAGTGTGGTATGCCCATAGGGAAAAAGGAATGTACATATGCCAATCCTTCCCAAGATATCGCCAACCACTTTCATGAGAATTTTGTTGAGGGTTTTTTAGTTGATTCAGCTTGGCCATTTTTTTGTGGGTAATAGGTGATGATAAACTAATCTGAATTCGAAGGCATCACAAAGTTTTTTGCAGGTGTTTTGTTTTTGAATTGTTTTCCATTATGAGTGACGAGTTGATGAAGAACACCAAAGTCACAAATGATGTGATGGTTAATGAACTCACATATTTTCTCATCTTTCGTGGAGATGAGTGGTATGACTTCCACCCATTTTGTGTAGTATTCGGTAGCAATTATGATCCATTGATGGCATTGGGAAGAATGGGGATTGATTTCTCCGACAAGATCCAAACCCCATTGAGAGAAGGGCCAAAGGTCACGGGCGACCTGTAAGGCATGGTGGGTGTATGATGAAGATTGGAATGTTGTTGGCATTTCACACAACGTTTGACATAGTCACAACAATCATGGTTAAGGGTTGACCAAGTAATAGCCTAGGTGAAGAATATGCTTAACAACAACAAGGCCACTAAAGTGACCTCCACATATGCCATCATGAACCTCCTTAATGGTATAAGGAATTTCAGAACTTGTGAGGCATCATAAGAGAATACCATCAAAGCTATGCTTATAGAGGAGTCCCCCTAGAATGATGAAATGAGAGAACCTTTTAAGGAAGGTGCGTTGTCCGTTACGGGTGAGATCAAGAGGTAAGATGGAGAGGGAAAGGTAGTCGGAGTATTATTTATACCAAAGGTCACTCGGGTCAGGGGTGTCATTTCGATTGAGTAAACATCATGAGGTAAATAAGAAGGTTAATGGAGGCATTGTATAGTAACAAATATTTTGGAATCGGTAGGGGAAGTGGGTATTTGGGAAGCTAAGAAGGCCATGGTATCAGCAAATTTGTTGGTTGAACGTGGGATGGTTTGAAGGGTGTAATGATCAAATGTGGTCAAAAGTATGTCTACATGATGTTTATACTTTTGAAGTATCTTGTTATGACATTAGAACATACCATTAACTTGGTTTATGACCAATTGTGAATTGCCAAAGATGTGGATTGATTTGACATCTAGGGCATATGTGGCCTAGAGACCTAAGTACGAATGCTTCATACTTTGCAATATTGTTGGTGCATTCAAAGTCTAGTTTCAAAGACAATGACATGTTTTCTCCATCTAGAGGAATGAGGATAACACCAGTCCCTCCTCCACGTTGAAACTTAGAACCATCTAAGAATAGTGTCATTTGGTAAGGGGATTCATCCAGGGAAAGAGTAGAATTGACTCATCAGGAAAGTCAAAATTAGAAGGTTATTCCCCGAAATAGGTGCATCATCTAGTTGGTCGGCGATAGATTGTCCCTCGATGGAATTTTGGTGAATGAATTCGAGGTCAAGATCAGCTAAAAGCATAAGCCATCGTGCAGCACACTGATTTTGATAAGGTTTGGCATACATGAAGTGTAAGGGATCGGTGTTGGTCATGACATAGGTTTTTTGGTTGAGTAGGTAATGGTGGAGTTTGGTGGCAATGAAAACTAAGGCTAAGTAAAGCTTTTTTGGATGGTTGTATCAGGTTTCATAGTCTAAAAGAGTACGGCTTATGTAATAAACCACCTGCTCCCTATGTTTTTCATCGTGATGAGCAAGCATGGCTCCCAAGGAATGATTGGTAGCTGATATGTATAGGTAAAAAGGTTGATCGTCTTTAGGTGGAATGAGTACGGGTGGTTGGAGAAGGTATTATTTTAGGGCCTCAAAAGCTTTGTGATAGTCATCATCCCAGTTAAAGGAGACATCCTTCCTAAGCAGATGATGAAATGGTTGACACTGATCAGATAATTTTGAAATGAAATGGTGAATGGACTGTAATTTACCTTATAGGCTATGAATTTATTTAAGGTTAGTGGGTGGAGGAATTTCCAGAATGGCCTTGACCTTAGCAGGGTCAACTTCTATACCATGGAGGGAAACAATAAATCCTAGGATCTTTCTTGAGAGAACCGCGAAGACACACTTTTAGGTCAAAGATGGTTTTGAGGATGGCGAGGTGCTTGGAGCGATGTTTAGATTTGGCCAAGAGATCATCCACGTAATCTTCCAATATGTGATGGATGATATCACGGAAGATGTAATTCATAACATGTTGATATGTAGCACCAACATTTTTAAGGCCAAAAGGCATGACTCGATAGTAAAAGGTTCCCTAAGGGGTAATGAGTGTAGTCTTGTCTTTGGTCTTCTAGGGTAAGCAATATTTGGTTATAACCCGAGAATCCATCCATGAGTGAGAGCATCTCGTGTCAAAGTGGTGAGGTCAACCGGTTTGATCAATACCAGGAAAGGGAAAGTCATATTTTGTTAGGCTAGGTTGAGGTCACGGAAGTTTGTGTAAATGCGGAGTCCCCCTATTGCTTTAGTGATAGGGACAATGTTAGAAATATAATGAGGATAATCAATGGGTAAGATGAAGGAAGCGAAAGAAGGCATTGAAGTTCTTCTTTGATGAGAAGAGAAATGTGAGAGTGCATTTTCCTTGGATTTTGTTTGATAGGTTTGGCATCGGGAATGGTCATGATATTGTGGACCACTATGGTTGGCTCAATACCGGGCATGTCTATGTAAGACCAAGTGAAAGTGTAGTTATGATCTCAGAGAAAAGAAGTGATAGCTTCCTATTCAAGCATCTAAAGATTGTCTAATCTTTAGGATGTGCGGGTCATTTTGAGTATGAATGTTGATCTCGATAGTCGATTCATTTAACATGGTTTGTGTCTCAGAAGGTAATGACCAATGAATATATGAGTCCTTTGCACCAAGGTAGGTGAGTATGGATTCATCATCCTGACATTGAATGAAGTTAATTGTAGGTGTGTTGTCATCGATCATCTCAAGATACAGTAATGGGAGAGTGGAAGGGGCCTTGACTTCATGTTAACAAGTCAAAGGGCCCAAGGAAATGGTGTTTATGAAAAAAATGTTAGGGGGGATAGATTCAAGATCCATCAACTCTTTTGGTGAGGGTGGTGATGAAGGTGGAGCGAGTGAAGGTGGTGATGAAGATGAAGGTGGAGGAGGGCTAGGGTCTTCAATGAGTTCAATGCGGGCCCGTTTGGTAGGAGGTTTGGGGAAGTTGATACCACTACGGTCATTATGTTTGTGAGTGGTACATGGAATAATAGTATGGTGGCCTTGCTCGTAAAATCCAAACCCAAAACCCTTCCACACATCGTGGTGTAGAAAGGTGTGGGTGAAAATGGTAATTGGTGAGTGATTGGAAGTCGGTGGAAAATGGGTGGGGTTTTGATGGTGGTTCAGGTGTGTAAGTGGTAGTATCAAGTCCCCCATAGGTGAGAGAGCGATACGAAGATAAGGAGGACCATAAAGGATGTGTTCTCCTATATGGTGATCATAGCGGGGGCATTGTGAAGGCCTCCATACTGTGCGGATTAAGGAATTTGTTGACACTATATAGGTGGTAGTCCCCAGAGTGAGGCATTGAGAAAAACCTTCCAAGGGATCAATGGTTGATATGTAGGTAGCTATTTTGGATAATGTGTCGAAGGTCGATGCAAAGGTGGAGTTAATGGATTGGGAAGATAATGGGTTAGCCAAGGAGGTTATAGCAGTGGTGGGAATGGAGGAGGTATGTGCGGTGAAAGCAAAGTGGTTTTATTGGTAGGTGGAGGTGTAGGTGAATTGGTAGTGGTTGCGGAGGTAGATGGCATGATAGGTATGAGCACATCATTGGGTCGATAAAGCATGTTGCATGTTTTGAAAGGTGATGGATCAGATGGAATGGTATAAGTGTGTCCTTCATGTTCAAACTTTACACAATGATGCAAAGTGGAAGGAACACAACCCATGACACAGATCCAGGGTCTACCAAGCAACAAGTTATATTGAAATTCCCCCTCTAAAACATAAAATAATTCTAGAACAGTACGGGGGCCCATGTGAACGTGAAGGATGACAATGCCTAGCGTGGAGGTGATAGCATTGTTGAATGAATGTAACATGACCAGATGCTTATGTATGCAATTATCAGGTATGTGCATTTGAGAAAATGCATGGGATGAAATGATGTTAATGTTAATAACTACTTTAATCATCACATGACATACCCGTATGTCATCAATGTGGATAGAGATGAAGAGGGCTGGGTTCGGGTCATCATTTTGGTGTGGCGCGATCTCCTCCTTTGAGAAGCTAAGGGAGGCCACTTGGTGAATAAGGTGAGGTGAGGATGAAGGTGGTAATTTGGTGAGAGAGGCTACATGATGGGGTGTGATAATGGAGGCTACGGGTGTAGGGTCATTGGGTAAAACCTCAATAGATTGAAAAACCTCCATGAGGGCTTGACGATGGGATTCCAAGGTTTGGATGAGGTCATATAAGGACATTTTGAGGGGAGATTGGTGTAATTTTTTGAGCATGGTGCGATGTATGATGCCATTAGAAATGGGATATGTGGGGCCGCAGATAGTTATTTTAGGTATGGGTGCAGATGGTATGTTGGGTATAGGATTGGTTGGTGGGTCAGTTGCCTTTTCTTTACCCTTCTGCGCACGTGTAGTGGCATCTATCATGTTGATTTGAGGGAAGCTAGAAAATGGAGAAGGTGTAGGGTGAGTGCTATAATGACACGACATGCAAAAACCTCTTTGGAGAAGAAAAAACTTGTGAGAGGTGGGCACAATGACATTTGGGTGGTGGTGTGGCAAGTTCTCTAATGTGAACCATGTTAATTTCAAATCTTGGGTGTGGCTCTAGGAGCTGTGAGGGTGGAGGTTGTGGTTGTTAAGTGGGTAGTGTGGGAATGGGTGTCAATGAAGTAGGATCCTCGTCGAGAAGGTCGTCATCGTCAAAGTTGGTTTCTGGTGGACACAATTGGATAAGGATAGTTTTCAAGGCCTTAGTTCTCCATATCATGCCCTGGCACATGATGGTATGCACAAATTTTAGTATCATCAAACCCTTTTGACTTGGGTTTGAGGGGATCGTAAGGTCATAGTGGTGGTAATGTGATAATAGAGGTCTCGAGGAGTTTGGTTAAAATTTTGGCATAGGGCCTGCTAGTGGATCAAAATGGGTTTGGGTGTAGGTGTGGTTGATTATCGAGGAACTATTTTTGGAAGAGTAGGAGTGGGTCAAGCTATGGCTTTAGGTTCCGATGTGGTTTGAGGTATCGGTCAGGTTCGTTTGGGTAGGGGTACAGTAGATGGATGTGTAAGAGGGTGTGGGTTTGTTTTGACTACCTTGTTGTGGGGTAGTGGGGTTTTGTGTTTGGATTACACCTTTTTGGGTAAAGGTGATGTGGGTTTATGAGGTCTAGAAGGAAAAGTAGATGGAGGAAGAGGGCAAGTTACCCATGGGGATAACAGGGTGTCTTGTGAAGGTAGATGACACTGAGTCATACTTGGGGTGTGAGGGACAATGACGGAAGTGCGGTGGGTAGCGAAGAAATAGGTAAAGGTATTGGAGGTATTAGTGGTAAAGAGACTACGGTGTGTGGGTATAAGTCATGTTGTGTGCACAGGTAGGTTAGAGGTTTGTGAGGAAGGAATGGGTTATTGTGTTATTGGTTTATGGATGGGTGAAGGGTGCTTAACCATATTGGGCGAGATGAGGTCTTAAGGTAGATGGGACAAGTGCGGGTGTGATTGGTTCGATCGGGGTATGAGGTTGATGAGTTTGTTTCTTTGGTTTGGGTGTTAGAGTAGGTGTGGTATTGATGTTGGAGGATGTAGCTAAATCTAATTTAATAGGTGGATTAGTAAGGCAGGTGGTCGGGGTGAGTGCTAAAGCGGTAATATGTTTAGTGGAGGCAGATGTTGTGCGTATGGGTTTGGGTTTAGATGTAGGTTGGGTTATGGGTAAGGGTGTGGTGTGAGTGCTAATGGGTATCATGGAAGAGGTTGTGAGTAGTGGTTGTATTTTTTTATGGGTAGAAATGTGTTTGGGTAGATAGTGGAGGTATCAACGAGGGATCTCTGCATCTGTGTTGAGACAGGGAGTAAGAGGTGCCCCCATAGAAAATCCCTATAAACATAATCTAATTGATTGGCCAAACATGAGAACGACACGTCTGTAGGTGGAGTTGGTGAGGACCTAATGGGAATTCCCTAAAAATGTGTCTTAGAGATGGGGAATTGGCTAGCTTTAGCTTTCTTGGGTAAGAGAGGTGAAAATAGGTCTGTTGGATTTTTGGTAGATGATGGTGAATGCTCACCAAGAGGCAAAGGTATCTCAACTGGGTCTATGATGGGTGGAGGAGATGATGGGAGTTCCTCTATAAGTGGAGGAATATATAGGTGCTCCTATGTGGGTGGAGGAGGTAATGGGTGCTCCTTTGTGGGTGGAGGAGGTAATGGGTGCTCCTCTGTGGGTGGAGGAGGTAATGGGTGCTTCTCTCGTGGGTGGAGGACTGCGTAGGAAAATGTTCTCTTAATGGTGAAGCCGGGGTGAGATGGTATCAATGTTAGTGGAGGATCCCTCCGTAGGTGATGAAGGAGATGAAAGGTGCTCCTCTATTGGTGAAGGAACAGTGGAGGTTGGTTCCAATGTAGAAGGAGGATTTTGGGCTAGGATTTCCTCTATGGAAGGGATGTGAGGTAATTGAGAGGTGACAGGTACCTCATTAAAGATAGCGTGAACCTCACGGGTATGGGTATCATGAGTGGATGTATCACTAGTTTGATTGGATGATGGGGCATGGTTGGGAAATGGTTTTTTGAAGATTTGTAGATTTTGGTTAGGGGTGGCATTGGGATTATCCACAGTTAACTCACCTTTCTTGAGCATTTCTTGGACAATATTCTTGAAAGTGATGCAGTTACCATCACTATGACCCTTTACTCAATGATAGTTATAGAAATCATGTTCTTTATACCATGCGGGCATAGGGCAAGCAAGGTCAAAACCAGTGTGTGGTTTTATGGGTGGAAGGGTGATGGCTCTAGATTTGATAAGCTTTTCTAAAATAGAAGAGTAAGGTTCCCTATTTAGGGTATATTTTTGTTACTCTTATGCGAATCGAAAAGTCCGGATAGGTGAGAGATTAGATGAGGTGTAGCCTGATTTGTGAGATGAGTGGGCGATTTTAAGTACCACCGTGTTAGCGGTGCCATTAGCTTTTGAATAATTGGTTTGTGGTTTGGAAGAGGAAGATGTATCATTTGAATTGATTTCCAAATTCTTATTACGTAATTAGATTTTCTTCTCTTCGATGGCCCGAATCTCTAACTTTCGTGCCATAGTGAATGCCTCATTGAATGTTTAGAAGGTTTGGACCTGCAAGGTTAGGGAGATATGTCTAGTGCAAGCTCGTGTGAAGAGCTCAATGAGTTTAGTTTGTGGCAGTTGGAAGGTAAGTTGATTGATTAGGCTACACCAGTGAGCGAAAAAATTTGTGATAGATTCGTCCTCATACTAACATGTGGAATATAGATCGGTCATGGTAACCTTCTTGATGATATTGATAGAGAAATGATCCAAGAAGGCTTGGGCTACCTGATTGAATGAGAATATAGAGTGTTTAGGTAAACCACTATACCAATCTAATGCAGGTTCGGTGAGGGACATGGGAAAAGTTCTCAAAAGCAAGGCATCATCATGAGTGATCAGATAACACCCATGTTTGAACGACCAAGTAAATGTTGTTGTGGGTCTTCTTTGCTATTGAAACGATTGAATTTAGGCATTTCCCAATGCACAGGGTATGAACGGATAGGAATGGATGGGTGAATAGGCTCATTGTAAATCTCGTCATAGGTGAGAGTGTTGCGGGATCCAGAAACCGATGCCTCTAATGTCTGCATCTTGTCCAACATCAATTTAATCAGGTCATTAGTGGGTTGTGATGATTGGATACCTCCTGTAGCATGAGGAGGTTGGTTTTGGGCATATAACAAGGGTGGCACCCTAGTGTATGGGGCTACCATGCAGTGGGTGGTGGAGAAGAAGGTAGTGAAATAGGGGGTACATACCGGAATGAATAATGGATGAAACATGAGGTTGTTGGTAGTATGTGTATGGGGGTGGAAGGGTCGTGGTAACCCTAGTGGCAATATGGGCTAATGATTGTGGAATGGAAAGAACCACGTTCTGAAATGGGGTAGGGGTCACTAATACTAGAGGTGGGAATGTAACTACAAGTATGTATGGGACATTAGGGGAGGATGAGGTTGTGTTTGGGGTAGTCGTCGAGGGTATGGTGGATGTAATGGGTGCCATAGAGGTAACAGATGCGGCAGTCATAACGGGTATAGAACCTAACTACAAAACAACTGGGGGTAAGGTGGATGTGGGAAGCACGGAGCTAGATGGGGCCAATGTGGAAGTGGGTGTGAGAGTTGGGGGATAGATATGGGCATGCCATATATCAACTAACTCGAGGCATCTCGAGTGGATGAGTGGGAAAGGTAAAATTGCAAGGTGGCAGGGTTCTGGTCAAGGAGTCATGCGAACTCCTCATCTTTGGTAGCGATAGTAGTAGGCTAGATGGGATCCATGGCTGGTGATAAAATAGAAGGTGGTGAAGGACTAGGTGGGAGTGGTTGGCAACTGGCATGGAATACGAGGGTGCTTGCTTGTCTTAATCGGTCGGCACCATGTGAATCAAGATTGATCAGTAAGGTGCTTCTCTATAAATGATACAGAGAACAACAGGAATAGGTGAATCTGGTGATAAAAAATGGATGAAGTAAAAATGGTGGCTGGAATGTGAAATAGGCTAACCAATGCTGATGAGGGAAAACGCGCGTCGATCGGGGGTAACCACTGCCGGTCACTGTAGAAAATGGATAGTGAGTAAACAATGAGGCAGAAGGTAAAATCTGATAGGTATGTCAAATTTGAAGATGTTTAAAACATCAATGGGAAAAATGATAGTGACAGAGACTATAAAAAGTGGAAGAAAGTGAAGTAAATGTCCTTGTAGTAGGTTAGCAAAAGGACCAGAACCGATGTCGGTTGGGTATAACCGATGGCGAGTTAGAGGTAACCGACGATGGTTCTTGTGAAATTTAAATAGTGATGAAATAAATTGGTTGTGAATTAAAATCTGATGTAGAATCGACTGCAGTCGGGAATGATGATGATATGGCCAGCACACTCGGGTGAAGCCCGAATACACCAGCTATGATGAGGAGCATGCAAGGATGAACAAAAAAGTGATGAACGTGATCTCTCACCTCAAAACGAAAGCCAAGTAGAAACACTATGAAAATGCGATCCTAGGAGTGCCCTTTCTATTATGTTTTTAAGCTTATGCTATTTAAGGACCGACACATGAATTGTGAAATAGATTTTCTTGTGACCCGCATCGCATTTCGCAACCTAACCTCACCACCTAAACCTTACACAATTATTTATTAATTACCTTATAATTAATAAATCCACATCACCATACCTGCCACCTCATGTCGCCACCTCTTCGTGACCTAGTCTTAACCCTAAACTAACCTAATTAAGACCTATAACTTGGTCCGATTCCACACCTATGACTAATTACTCCTCATCCGCACCTAAAACCAACTTCATAATGACTTGACCAAGCCCGCTACCAATCCCTCGGAAGAAAAGGAGGGAAAGCTGGCTATTTTACCAAAAATAGCCCGCTTTGACCGGGCCGATACAGTTCTGCTACTCGACCGCCGTCGGTTGCGTAACCGCCATCGGTTCCCGTAAATGACCACTTCGACCAAAAACAAGATCGGATTTTCATTTGATGGGAGAAGGAGAATCATCGAGAGAATCAGATTTTCTTTGGGCGAAGCAAGAGACAAGTGAAGAAAGCGGGAAGAGTTTGCACGAGAAGGACATCAAGCCCAAGATTGCAACTACCAACTAGAGCCTGTGACACTCGGTGATCATCGTGAGGAAGACATCTCATCTTGATCGTCGGGGCGTCCTATTCGAGTTCTACCTTCATCACCACAGTTCTTGGACTGCATTCTCGTCAATAAACAAGATAAGTAGAACCTTGTATGTCTCTTTGTTAACATTTCTTAGACTTTTTGAATCACAGCCGTCATAAGTTTATTCCTAGATCTACTACCCGGTGACATCATACTGCACTTAACCTTCATCCATACACCCTGATATTGCCCAGAAGGCCATTTTACCACACTCTGAGTCTTCCCTATCCTCCCATCATTCCCCTCAGCCATCCACCAATCCTAATAACCCCACAATCACCTTGCTGACCAACTTCTATCCAGAAGCACTTAGATTGCTGACCCTACCGGTATCGTTTATCCTCTACCGGCAGCGGTTATCTAACCATGCGGTCGGTTACCCAGTGACCGGCATCGGTCACTGTGACTTATACCCCAAAACCTTTTGCTTGCCTATTTGCCACCTAACAACCCCAAATCCAGCCCTGGTTTATACCTATAACTCAACTTTGAACATATCAGCGACCGATGAACCGAACAAACAACGTGACACTTTATTATTGATAGTTTAGTTTCTATTGCTTTGTAACGAGATACCTAAATCGTGATTTTGCAATAGCTTTCTATATTATCATTTGTGTTAAATCGTATTAAAAGGGAACTAACCACCTTGAAAGGAAGTTTTTATATTTCTGGGCCTAAGGCGAGATCCCTCATTTGTTGTCTAATTAAAATTTGGTGGTCTTGTATTCTTACTTGCGGGTAGTCCTTCCAAGACAAAAGGAGTTCTTTGCGGTCGATCGATCTTTCTCTACTGATGCAGCACACCATCTCAACATTCAACAGGTATTCCTCCTAGCCCTAACCCTTATCTGTTTCTCAAAGGAATGATAGGATAGAAGCAAGTCTATTCTGCAGAGCTGAAACATTCCGTGTGAAACATTTTGGCACGCCCGGTGGGACCCATTTCGGGTTTTTGTTTCTCTTGCTTATTTTCATTTTAGGAAGCATACTTGCTGTTGCTATTTTTGTTATATATTTAGTAAAGAATTTGTCTTGCTTTCCTAGTTTCGCATTAGTGAAAGTCATCTCATTTGCTTCATCGAATATCATTTTCGATTTGGGTTTAAAACACGTGCATTACATTCTTGCTTGCTGTTTTCGATTCTAGTGAACATAGACTAAGTAACAGGTCGTACACGTGGGGGTGATTTCCACGGTATTGGGAAATTAATCTTACTTTTTTGCACAACACATACCGAATCACTTCACAATTAACACAATAGCTCAAAACATCCCCCTTTTCCGCGGTATTCCTCCGCCCGATTGAGGTAACCTTATAAGCCAAAACAAACTTGACATTTCCCCTAAGTCTTTTGTTTAGGATTGACATCATTCACGTCTAAAGGCATAAGCCCACAATAATTAAAATTAACCCTAGGGTTAGTCTCGGATTTGCGTGTGCATCTTGTTTGTTTTCGATTCTATTTTCTCTGTTATACACTGTCTTCTGTGATTACCTTAGAACAATTTGATAAATATACTGAGCGTTGTTAACAATCAAATCAGCAGCTTCTTATATTTTCTTATACCAGTCTTATTACACCGACATCGGTTAACTGACCGACGTCGGCTATAGTCTAACCGACATCGGTTATCAGACCGATATCGGTTACTGTCTTTTCCAGTTCCTGACAAACCAGCAACCTACCAATTTCACCGATGCAAGTCATTTACTGTTCTGATGATTGAAACCCTACTGTGAACTCCTGTCCATGGTTGTTATCACTCGAAAGCAAGCTGCCATGGTTTCACATGCTTGCTCTGTGCCTTTTCCTGAATCACCCCCTTCACATTTTGTGGGGAATCCTACGGACACGGCGAGGTTCTAAAATTCTGTGGGGGATAAAGAATTTGCCAAATTTCTGGATGCTAATCCTAGCGCTGTACAGATACTATTTGTCTCATGCCCTTGACCATACACCCGACGGTCAACTCCTTGTTGGCATGCCTATCAGTATAGCTGCTCATTTAGCCCCTTCCCCAACTGATAACTCTGCTTTGCCTTCCGCATCCTTAGTCCGTCGCCCACCTCGGCGGCTTC
This sequence comes from Taxus wallichiana var. yunnanensis, assembly GCA_018340775.1. Lineage (NCBI taxonomy): Eukaryota > Viridiplantae > Streptophyta > Pinopsida > Cupressales > Taxaceae > Taxus > Taxus wallichiana. The sequence continues at coordinate 22,931,227 of CM031233.1, forward strand.
TGGGGGTCCATACGGCATGATTGGCTTTCCTTTGGTTAATCTTGGGCCCAACATGTCATTACCATCGATTGCTCCTACCTCTCTCTCTTGCAGTGTTTCGTTCATGACTTGCTCTCTACCACTATCCTGAGCTTTCCTTCTCAAGCTCCGCCCACCTTTTCATTTCCACACACATATCGAGTAACCTCAACAACTTATATAGGACATCCTATTCGGTTGCCTCAACACGGTCGTCCTCCATACCTTATCAACATTTAACCCCACCATTGTCAGCGGTGGCCCTTGGCCCAATTTGCCTCCGTTTACCACAACCACACCATCATCTCATCCAACTACGATTTAATTAAACAAATGATGGACAAAATGCAAAAACTGGAGGCTTGTTTAGGAAGTCGTAGTAGCGCCTTGACATACGAGCAAGTTTTGGGAGCCTATCCACCCTTCGGTCCCCCTTCATTCATATCCTCCTCAATAGGAATTACCAAAATTTACCCATTTTAATGATGAGGAGGACCCTCAACAACACTTGCGATCATTTAGACATGCTCTACTATCGATTGCTCACGGCGACGCTTTCTACTCCACACCTTTCCCATGTCCTTATCAGGACCCGCCTTGGAGTGGTACAGTGCTTTAACCCAGCACTCAATCTTCTCTTTTAACCAACTAGCCCAATCTTTCTTGGATCATTTCTCCATTAACATTGCCAAGAAAGTATCTATCACCGACCTCTATGCCATCTGACAATTTGAAGACGAATCTATCGCAGATTTCGTTGGACGATGGCGGGGCCTTATCAACCAACTTACGTATGCCTTACCTCAGACCGAACTTATCAAACTATTTACGCGGGCTGCTTAAGCACATCTCTCCTACCCTCCAAATTCAAACTTTCCAGTACATTTGATGAGGCCTTTACTATGGCTCGAAAACTAGAGATTCGAGCCTTAGAGGAAGAGAAATTGCGGTTGCGTAACAAAAACCCCACTTTCCGAACCCAAGATTCCACCAACAAACCTAACACCACCAATCCTCACCCATCGACCACTTCGAAATCAAAAGGGGCCGTGCACGTGGTGATGGTAAAATCCCAACCACCGTCTAATACCCCTTAAAAACCACCTATAAGTATAAAGCAGAACCCATCAACTACACTCCCTTGGGAGAAACATATGGTGTGATATTGGAAAAATTGCTCAAAGTAGGAGCCATTACCTTACCTCCTGTTAAACCTCATTCCGGGTTTGATTCCACTCGTGCCATACCTTCTTAGTACAAAGAAAATGACTTCTGTAACTTCCACCGCGTGAAGGGACACAGTCATGAGAATTGCAAGATGTTGAAAAACATAGTGCAGGAAATGGTTGATGCAGGGGATATAGCCCTTGATAATCCTAACGCCCCTGCTAACCGAAATTTGAAAATATTCAACAAACCATTCCCGAATCATTCTTCTAACAGTAATCTAAACCAAGATATCTTAGCGAGGAGAGTGTTCATGAGATCCATGCAGTCTTCGATTCCCAACCAAAGACCTCTATCGAACAAATTCTCAATCAAGCCTCTTCACTAACGCAGGAAACCGAACCCCCTTCCTCGCCATCAAGACAAACTGAAATCCTTGCCGTTCCTTTACCCATCAAGGAATTAGCTGCCCAGAGTTCCCTTCTCACAAATGAGCCTTCTTATACCACATCCTTGCAAGACTGTGAGCGGATGTTATCTAATTTATCTATTTCCCAAACGTCTCCTTCTACCATTCTTGTTGTACAAGAGGAAGGCTCGCCACTTCTTTTGTCATCCTTAGATGAGAAACCTCTTGAACCGACATCACCACATTCTTTAAACATGATAGATCCTCTCAAACACGCCCTCCTACCTATTAGTCCTTCATCACCTAAATCTTTTCATTGAACCGGTTGACCTCTTAACGCCCATTGATACAGTGCCTCATATACCCCTTGTATCACACCCACAGTGGACCGGAATCACAACCCACCTTTCTTCCATACAAAAGTTCCTATTCACACGTGAGGACTGTCATTCCACAGAAGATAGACAGGTCCTATGGGAACGTTTGAGTACACCATATTCTACTCAAATGCAAATGACCGATCCTGATGCCTCCACCATATACCCGAAGTGTTTACAGAAGCTTAAAATGCCCATGTCCTCATCTTCACCCCCCTCATCTCTACCAAATACCTCGTCCACTTCTATTAACTTAGCCAAATCTTCCCCTACGCTTGGGACCTCACCCATACCTAGTCTAACACACCCACCTAAGCGGCTTGATTTATCTAAAAATAAAGCCATCCATCCCATTAGGAGACAGACTCAATCTCCTCAACCTATGCCTCTATCACAACTAAAACCATCATCGTCACACCTACCTTCCATATTGGGACCCCATCCCTCTACCTTACATCAATATATCATACCTCCTGCATTTTCTTTAAAGTGACCTACGCCTTCTGCACCCATACAGAAATCCAAGGGTATATGACACACCGTCACCCCGCGTATCTGTCCACCTATCAACCCTAAACAAATTCCATCATCAAAAGATTTGTTTCGGTCACTCCTATTTCCCGTGGTTGTTTTACGATACCACATCATCGTGGCCTCATCATCAACATAGCTTAGCTCTCGTCAAAGAAACCACGGTTAGGTAAAACCCATTATCAAAACTCCTTGGCTAAACCACCCCCCATACAAACCAACCACACCACGTCATCACCAGAATCGACCCAGTCAATAGCCTCATTTTCCTCTGACTTTGACCCACTCAAAGGGTCTTACGCCAAAATCCTTGCTATGTTGGTGGAGAATGCGACCATTTCCCTACCCCCACTTAGACCTTATGATCCATCTAAACCTCGACCTATAGGTTACGATGAGTCTAAAATCTGCGCTTACCACCGCACACCAGGACATGACGTAGAGGGATGCAAAGCGTTGAAAACCATACTTCGTCGTCACCTCTCTCAGATAGAAAAGTTAAGAAAGACAACTTACGAAGAGAGAGACCTTTAGCTTCAATTCCCTCTCCTATACCACCTGTCCCCGCCTCACCAAGATCTATCATTATTACAGCCCCACCTCTCGAAAACCATGACCTATCCCTACCATCTTCCTCCTCTCGTATTCACGAGATCAATATGATTAGTGTTGCCACTCGAGGGCAGAAAAACAATGGGAAAGTGAAAGAAAACACGCTGTGGCATCTCTTTCTCCGTCCACCATCCCGATTGCACCACCACCTAAAGTGGTTATTCGCGGACCCACCTATCCCATCTCTAATGGCATTGCCCATCGAACTATGATCAAACAGCTTCACCAATCGCTGTAAAAATGACATTGTATGATCTCATTCAGACTTCTGAATCTCATCGACAAGCTCTCGTTGAAATCCTTCAAGGGATAGAGGTTTTACCTAATGAAACCTTGCCTGTTACCTCTATTCTAACACCCAATCACGTTGCTTCGCTCACCAAACAATCTATCTCCCCAACCACTTCTGTCTCTGTACAGCAAGCCGCTGCTGTCAGTTTCTCCGAAGATGAAATTATCGACTTTGGTGCGAAGATCCTGACCCTGCTCTTTTCATCTCAGCATACGTTCGGGATATTCGGGTACGTCGTGTTATGATTGACGGGGGCACTAGCCTAAACATCATCTCTTCAAAAGCCTTCCAACAAATGAATATCCCTTCTAGTTGCATGTGTGCCAACCCCATCATGTTGCGATCATTCAATGATGTTATTACTTCTACTTTAGGCACCGTGATCCTTAACATTCGTGTAGGACCACGTACTTTACCCGAACTCTTCTATGTCCTTGAGGGAGAGTTCCAATACAATATGTTGTTAGGCCGCCCTTGGATCCGGGCTATGGGATGCGTTCCCTCCACCTTACATAGATGCATAAAATTTGAGTACGAGGGGAAGTCCTACACCGTAAAAGCTGATCCTCCCCCCTTCAAAACTTGCAATATGTTGTATCGCCCTAATGATGTGCTTGTACCAGTCAAGACACCCATTCATCGACCGACCATCCACTTAGATGCACCTACACCTTGACTAATGAAACCGCCGTTACAAATATTACTTCCTTTCCCATAGATAACATCCCAACCTCTGACCCCTTAGTAGATGTTTTTCAACGCCTTACACTGGGGGAGTACCGCCTATATAACGTTAGTTCTTTCCATACCCCGCAGGAGTACGGACAATTACATGCACATCCCACCTACGACCGTCACGTGGGGGAGGTAATCTCTTACGGACCACCCCATTGCCGCACCAACCTAACGTATGGGGGTGTTGACGCATCCTCCATTACCCCTGAACCTCCTCTTGGTGTGGTTCCCTTCCAATCCGATTTTCAATACTTGACAAATCGTCGTTTCGCCCTCACCTTCTTGACTCGTTGTGCTTGGAAAGGCTTTGGTTTTGGTCTTCTGAACAAGGCCGACATACACTCATTCCCGTGACTACACGCAAACACAATGATCGCGGTGGTCTCGGTTTTCTGAAACACCTACACGGGAGACACCTCGTGTCGGTTGTATCTGGAAGAAGACGAGCGTCACCCCTACCAAACCATCATCACCCACTTTGCCATCATCACCACAGTGAGTCGATAGACCACTGAATCTATCCCTCTAACTTTTTTTTTTTTCATAAATGCTATCTTCATAGGTCCTCTCACTTATCAACGCGATAATGAGGATCCATCTTCTCTTCCCCTTACGTATCGGACATGATCGAAGAGGATTCAGCCTTGATTAATGTTGTTGAGTGCGGGATGGCGACTCCATCCTCACTTACCTTGGGGCGGGCGGATGACTCCTATATTCAACGCGCCTTACCATCGAAACTCAAACCATGTTGAATGAGTCGACTATAGAAATCAACATCCACACGGAGGAGGATCCTCACATTGTGAAGATCGGACAATCCCTTAACACATCAGAACAAGCCACCTTTACTACCTTTCTCCGTACCCACAACCAAGCTTTCGCTTGGTCCTACGCTGACATGCCAGGAATTGATCCTACCATTGCTGTCCATAACATCACCCTAAACCCCGATTCCAAACCAGTCAAACAAAAACTGAGAAAGATGCATCCACGCATCGCCCTCTTGGTCAAAGAAGAGCTTCAATGACTTCTTTCTGTTTCCTTCATCTTGCCTATTGACTATCCTCAATGGATTTCTAACATCGTACCTGTCACTAAAGCGACGGGGGGACTTCGGATATGCACGGATTTCCGAGACCTTAACCTCGCTTGCCCCAAGGATGACTTCCCCCTCCCAAGTATTGATCAACTTGTTGATCTCACTGCGGGCCATGAAATGCTTTCTCTCATGGATGGTTTTTCGGGATACAATCAAATTTTGGTAGCCCCGGCCGATCAACATAAAACTACTTTCATAACTCCTTGGGGAACCTTCTATTATCGTGTCATGCCATTTGGCCTTAAGAATGCTGGTGCTACCTATCAGTGGGCTATGACTTACATTTTTCATGACATTATGCACACTATCCTTGAGGATTATGTCGATGATCTTCTTGGCAAATCTAAACATCGCAGTGAACATCTCGATGTTTTAACCATTATTTTTGATCACTTTGTTGCAATATTGAGTCGGCTTGACCAAAGAAATGTGTCTTTGGTGTTCTTTGGGAAAACTTCTTGGCTTTATCATCTCTTTGCGTGGCATTGAGGTCGATCCATCTAAAGTCAAAGCTATCCTAGAAATGCCCCACCCAAAACCTCAAACAATTGCGTAGTTTGCGGGGTAAACTCAATCCATCCGGCGTTTCATCTCCCAACTCTCGGATCGATGTCACCCTTTCCATCACCTTCTTAAAAAGAACATTGCCTTTCAATGGAGTGAAGAGTGTCACCAAGCCTTTGAAGCTCTCAAATCCTATCTCTTGTAGCCACCCGTGCTTATTCCACCTCAGGATGATCATCCTTTCTACCTTTACCTTTACACTTGATGACCATGCTATAGGAGCTATGCTCGCACATCGGGACTCGGCACGTCGAGAACAAGCCGTTTATTATATAAGTCGTACTCTCGTGGATTACGAGACTAGGTATACACATGTAGAAAAATTGTGCCTAGCCCTATCATTCGTAGCCACCAAACTCTGACATTACCTCCTGAATCACAAAACTTTTGTCATCACCAACACGGACCCCATTCATTATATGTATGCCAAACCACATCTAAACCAACGCATCGCCCGATGGCTTATGCTCCTCGCCGACCTCGACCTTGAGTTTGTACAACAGAAGTCAATCAAAGGACAAACTATTGCGGACCAACTTGCGGAGGCCCCTTTACCTGGGGAACAATTCACCAATTTTAATTTCCCTGACGAACTCATCGCCACTCTTTCACTCAGGGAAGAGTCATATCAAATGACCCTCTTCTTCGATGGATCTAAATGCCAGTGCGGCGGAGGAGCCGGCGTTGTTCTCATCCCTCTTGACGCTGAACCTATGCCTCTTTCATTCCGGCTTGATTTCCCCTGCACTAATAATACAGCGGAATACGAGGCCCTTGTTTTGGGTCTCCAGGTTGCGTTACACTTAGGTGTCAAATCTATTAATATTTTTGGCGACTCTCAATTGGTAGTCAATCAAGTTATGGGCATCTACCAATGTAAGAATGAGGAACTTCAAAAGTACAAACATTACGTGGATTCACTTTTGACCTCATTTACTCGTTATTCTATCCAGACCATTCCCCGCTCCACTAACAAATTTGCGGATACTATGGCTTGCTTAGCCTCACAAATTCCTGCCGCACCAACTGACTCTGACATATTCGTCTTGGTCCAACAACTTTTTGCCCCATCCTACTCAGCCCGGTAGTTTGTATGATAAATACTGTGTCTACTAATTCGCAGGATACCTGGTACCACCAATTTCATGACTACCTTACAACCTTTGTTCTCCCACCTGACCTTACTAGTAACGGCAAACGTGCTTTTCTTAAAAGTGTTTCTCGTTATGTTGTCATGGGGGGACTCCTCTATAAACGTGGCTTTGATGGCATCCTCCCTTTTGTCTAACCGGCGCGGAGGTCACCTATACCATCAACAAGTCCATGCGGCATTTGTGGTGGACATTTTAGTGGCCTTGCCATGGCAAATGAATCCTTCGCCTAGGTTATTATTGGCCTACTCTTTATATGATGGCTGCTACGAATATGTTAAGCGTTGTGTTATGTGTCAACAACATGCCAACCTTCAACATACTCCTAGCCATCCGCTATAGGTCACACGAGATCTTTGGCCTTTCTCACAATGGGGTTTAGACCTTATTGGTGAGATTCACCCACCTTCTTCGCAACAGCGTCACCGTTGGATAATCACATGACAACCGAATATTACACAAAATGGGTGGAGGCCATTCCACTCATTTTTCAAAAAAAAAAAAAATTGTCGAATTCGTTAACCATCACATTATACATCGTTTTGGTATTCCTCATCGCCTAATAACGGATAATGGTAAATCTTTAAAAATAAGTTGTTCTGAAGACCTTTGTGACAACTTTGGTATCAAACTTAGTTTCTCATCACCTTACTATCCATGAGGCCAATGGTGGTGGTGAATCTTCTAATAAAACCCTAACCAAAATCCTCATGAAAGTTGTCAATGAGTCCGGAAGAAGCGGCATGATCACATTCCCTTTGCCCTTTGGGCTTATCGTACTAGCATTCGTACCTCCACTAATGCCACACCATTTTCTTTGGTATATGGTGCAGAAATTTGTCTTGCCTCTCGAAGTACAAATACCCTCCTCGAATATCTCTTGGGATATTCTCACCAACGATGATTTCCGCCAAGAGCGGTTAGCCCAATTAGAGCTTCTTGACGGCGTCGTCTTACGGCTCTTGATCACCTTCAAATCTACCAAAAAACGCATCAAGCGTGCTTATGATAAATGGCTTCATGAGCGTACTTTTAAGGTTGGCGATCTTGTCCTCAAAGAGAATCAACATGTAACCAAACTAGAAAAGAGTAAACATGGAAAATTTGCTCCTAATTGGATTGGGCCTTACATTATCACTCATACTTATGGATCGAGGCACTTATCGTTTAGCTTCGCTTAATGGTAAACTTGAGCTTGAGCCCCTTAATGCCTTGCATCTTCGACCATTCTACTGTTGAAATTAGTGTTATATCACTTCTTATCTACCTTACGCTCGTCCCTTGAGCTCATTTACCACCGCATACACTTTGTTTCTTACATCTCAAAATCAAATCAAGCTCACATGGTTTGATTATCACCTCCCCTTAAAAGATGTCTTCCCCTTCTTAGTCTAGTCCATGACTTCAAAGTATCAAAATGACACATTCTTAATTACACACTTATGGGATTTTCTTGAGTCAAACTTCTTACAAAAAACTAGATGCTTCATGCCCAACGGACATCTAGACCTCTAAATTATACAATAGACTGCTCCCTTGAAGGACAGATATATGCCAAACTATTGCTACTATTATATATAGACTACTCCCCCGAAGGACAGCTATACATAAACACTGCATCTGCTACTATAAAAGGACTGCTCCCTTGAAGGACAGCTATACACAGTTAGCCTTTATTAGAAGCTTCTCGCATTGATCAGCTTCGTGAAGACCTCAAGAACAACAAACTACATATCCCATGTAGACTTCCCGCATCGATCAGTCTATATCCAGAAAAATAAAAATAAAAGCAGTTTTTCAAAGCACTTTTGAGTCATGGACTTGTCTATTTAGGTTTGGTTTTCTTTTGTCAGAATCATCATCTTATAATAAGTTCTCTGCACCCTCGCCCACATCAACCACCTCACCTCACCATTTTTCAAAGCACCAAAACTCAAGGGACGTGACGTATATCCGATATATTGTGATTATACCACTCTTTTCACCTATCGACTTCTCGCCTATGCAAGGTACCTAGGGATTCAAGCTCATCTTACATTAATATGTGGTTTGTTTAGCTCTTCTCAATTACGGGACACTCTTGCCTCTTTTGCTCGGCTCTAGGATTGTGTGTTGACCTTAATCAGGACACGATTCCCTATTGCTTAAGTATGCTAACTTTCGCTTTACCCTACCAACACCAACAACATTACCCTACCAACATCAAATTTTTACCAACCAACAAAATTGCCTAACCACAACCAAATTTCCTGAATTCACCTCTCCCTACTCCTAAAGGAGAACTACATCGGTCTGAGGCCCCTCCTTGCTTTGTGCAATGGGCTATGTAGGTAGCACTTAGGAGACATGGGGTCTCCCAAGGTTAGCTCGACCATCCCCTACCATACCCTCTCATGTGTTGTCAATATAAATATTTTTTGTGTATTTCTATTTGCCAACATTCATCTTTATCCTTTTTCAAAACAAACAAAAACAACATTCAACACACAACCATTCTTATTATTATCATCACTCAAAACCACATACATATTTAGTTTTATTTTAGATGTTAAACAAATACATCTTCTCTATCATCGACTCGCAGGTCGGCATCCTTATTTATTCTTATATTCCTATAAAATTCACTTAGACCCTTGCACCTCCTCCCGAATCAGGTGGTGATCGTGATCGTCGATGCCTCTCAGCTGGCCTCTCCATCCTCAAAGGTGCCACTGCCATTGGTTCCTCCCATTGATCCGCCAACATCTCCTGTAACATACGAATACGTCCTCTCGCGTGGAGGAATCTTGCCTCCAGTCTCTCCACTCGTAACTGTGAAGCCTCTAACATTCCCATTGTCTCATTCACCTGTGTTTGAAGCTGGCGAGCCAAATCCTGCAGACGATCTCTCTCCGCTGTAATCACAGCTATGTCAGGGCACTCACGTGCACCTCGCAGCTCTGCTACCCACCATACTCTATAGGCCTCCGTCGTTCCCGCATCCATAACCCTACGATCGGCTGCTATCTCTTGGCCCTTACGGAGGTGTGGCCGGGAGGTGAAATGCTTTGCCTCGGCGTCGATCCTCATGTATGGTCTATATGTCATAGGAATATCCTGAACGAACCCAAATTGTCGCCACACGCGATCTAGAGGAATCCTCTCGTACTCGCCCGGCCTATGCCCTGCGATCCACCTCAATCGCTCTACACCCCTCAACTCCTCAGCTATGTGCTCTGTCACCATATAGTTCCCGTACGGCCTCCAACAAATATCCGCAATTGTCACCATCTCCCATACCTATCTATAATACTCGATGTCATCTATCACGGCCTGGGATCTCGCTTCTTGTTCTGTCTGGACCCATCATCTGAATCCCAACCTTTGCACTCCTACCTCTCCCGACTCAATGGGTCGGCCTATTGGACGCACACAAACAATATGCTCATAGGCCCAACAATGTAATAAGTACGAACAATCCAGTGTCATCCTGTGTTTTCGCTTGCATGCCCATAAACCCCTATATAACTCTGCCAGATATGCGGGTGCCCATGCGAATGTCACGCTCATTTCTATCATTTCCCAAATAACACTCATCAATGCTTTGGGAAATCTTCCACCTTCGACCTTGGCAATGCATAATACCTCACCGCTATCATTAATAGCACGGTGACCTTGTTTCCTCGGGGTGTGTTGCATACATTGTACCATACGTAAATGATAAACCTCATTTGTGTCAAATCTCGTGCGGTGACCCAAAATCTTTGTTATTATCATTGCCCTGCCCCTTGTTTGGGCAATGCACATGATACTATTTTTCCTATCATTGGGAGTCTCAAAATATGGAACACATCTTCCAAAGTCACTGTCATCTCCCCTGTTGGTAGATAGAAGGTATTCTTTTCTGGATTCCATCTCTCGATCAAGCGCATGACATGGCATGGTTACGCGCCAATTCTTGAATAATAAGCGAATTCCACTTAACCCCAACCGATTTATCAATGCCCATTCATTTGGTGTTACATCCGCTCGGATTTGTGACAACAACGCTGGCGCGATATCATTCATCCTTAACCTTGCTTCTGCCTGCATACATCAAAACGACACATAATTATTTAAAAGAACAAATCTCTACGGGTTTTTTCTCAAAATCTGGAAACCCTTACAGTGACCGATACCGGTTATGCATAACCGATACCGGTTTGATAACCGATACCGGTTACTTCCAAACGATACCGGTCACTGTTAAAAATATACCTACCCTGCTTAAAACATACACCTACGATAATTATTTTGCCCGTTTACTCCTATTTATACCTAAAAACATACATGCCCACCCTGTTTACCTACCCCGTAGCACTCATACCATCCCCAACCCTTGCCTATCACCTTTTTTCTCATCTTTACCCACTTACACTTCTTTCATCCTATTTACAACACATGCACGAATCAAATTACAACCAAATAGTTTACCTCTCGGGATGCAGCAGCTTGGGGTGGAACATGTCTTCCCCCTCGTCCCTGCCTGCTGGATGCTTCTCCTCATTCAGCCATGTTCACCACCCTCTTCAAATATAACTTGTCTTTCTGCCTTTTGAATCTCAGCCCACGCTCACTTCACCTGTCTCTTTCCTCCTTATCACTCAAATTCTTTTCACGATTACATAGCGGTTGTCAAAAACAGTGTCGCATTCGCATATTTAACGTGTTTCATGACTCTAAAAATAAGAATGCTAAAAATAAGAACTTAAGTTGCCAACCCAGCAGTTCTATTTTTAGGAAAACAATTCTTGCATAACCGATATCGGTTTTGTAACCGATACCGGTCATATAGCTACCGACATCGGTTACATAACCGATATCGGTCACGCCCAACCTGTTACTTAAACCTAAGCCTTTTCTTCATTTTTTGCAAATTTTTGTGGCGCCCGTCCCTTTTTCCTGCATGCACAACACCATTATCCATATTTTTCATTAAATCCACCTCTCATTACAATTTCATCAATATCATCTATCTACATTACAAAAACAAACAAGCCATCAACAACCGATATTAAAAACCATCAATTTATACACCATTTGGATCCAACTTAACAGCTACATACATTCAATTTCACAAAACCAAAACATACAACATTTCATAACATAACATGTCAATTAAACTCATCATTTATATCTATATACATCCCATCAACAAAAGACATCAACATCATTAATATATAACACCATGAGAATCAAACTCATCATATATCACATATCACAAACCATCGACAAAACATTTAACGCTTTTTACGCACAACATGTGGGTCAAAACATCATATCTATATATATACAAAGTTTCAAAAATACAATGTGCCCTGCATCGGGGCCTCTGTGCTCTCATAATATAACAAAGCCGGCACGCAGGCCGCAATAACTGTCAATAATCTTGACTCGGCTCGCAGCCGGTCTCTCATGTCAAAACATACTCGGCTCACGAGCCGGTATCAGCTGTCTGACACTGTACTCGGCTCGCATGAGGCGGTATATACAATAAATGAATGAATGAATAAATAAATACATCATATCTAGGCACGCGAGGCCTCTATAAACATAGCCGGTTCGCAGGCCGGTGCCCATATCAATGAACAATACAAAAATATGCAAGGACCCCTCAGCTCTCTCCACCGCCCTCTGCTGTCATGCATGCCTGCTTGGTCCACTGTCTTGCCTCTCGCCTCCTGCTGTGACGAGACCCACCGGTGTGGCATTGCACCTCCCCGAGATCTCGGCTCAGGAGGTCTCGCTCTATGTGCCGCATATGGCTGATAATCAGCCCCGGTACCATCAAGAATATCCTGATAGTACCGGGCCTCTGCTCTAGCCTCCATATAACGATCTCGAGCCACCGTAGGTGCTGGGGCTGGTCCCCTGACTCCTACTACCAGTGCCCCCTGTGCGGCTGTGTGCCTGATAATTTTTGGTGCTGGTGGCACTGTGGTGTGTGGTGTGCACTGTATGCTGCTGTGCGGTGCATCTTGGTGTGCATTTGGTGGTGCTGTGCTGTGGCACGTGGTGGTGCACATACTGAGCAGCACGTGCTGTGCACTGTACTGCGAGCTGGGCTATTTGCCTGTAAGACACCTATTTGTGCCTGTGCAGTGCACAAGCTGCCCTGTAATAACTATACCTACCCTCGAGCTGGTCCTCTCTGCTCTCTGTGCAGACACTAAGTCAGGCATGCTGGTGCATCTTATCCTCATGCTCTCTCTTCATCCCACCAAACCAAAAATGCGCTGTGCGGCATCATCTACGAGTGTCATCGGCGAGGCCTCTCGGCCCAACCCAATGGATCCACGGGCTGTGGTGCGGGCGGTGGGGCCTCTACATCATCCCTCAGTGTCCGAGGGGGAAGTGAGGGGCTCATCTGTCGTAGCCCCATCTACTGCGTACCCTCTCAGGGTATCCTCTCATACTCTCCCGGCCTCGTCCCGCTTATCGAGAATGTGTCTTTGGATCCCTGCTGCAATTGTCCTCGGGCTCCTCAGTGAGGGTGATGACCTCTATATGGTCTCCATACAATATCTACTGCCTTTATCGGGCCCTCTAATAAATGCGGTAATAAGTAACGTCTCGCCTACTGAAAAGCCTTTGCTCGTGGTGACCCACGACCCCGACCACCTCGAAAGCCGTATCTATAGATGACTGTGGCCCAGCTGCTTTGAGGTAGCCCTCTTTGGTCTAATGCATATGATATGCTCATATGCCCAACAATGTAGCAAAACATCGAGTAGATCCGAATCGCCTCATCGGCGATAGCCCCATGACTCCTGTATAAGCTGCGCACCGGGTATACTCTGGTGCCCAACATAACATGTATGCTCCTCCACCATCTCATGTGCACCCCATCAAGGCCCGTGGAAAGCGGCCTCCCCTCGAGTCCGGGAGGCGAAGCGGTGATCCGATCATCATCATCGGCACGGCAAGCCGTGTCTCATGGCGGTGGGCACGGTACATATCCCGTACGCGATGCTCGTGTTGTGATAGGTCGATGGCGCGGCCGCATCCCAAAAACTGTAGGATCTTTGTCCATGGCAGTCTCTGCGTCCCACGAAAGAGCTGCCTCTCCCTCAATCGGCGGTCGAAGGATGCGATACACATCCTCGATGTGATAGTCATCTCCCGGTGGGGAGATGGAACACATTGGTCACCGGATCCCATCTCTCGATGAGGGCGACCATCGAACTATGATCCTGTCGATCACTCTGTCTGCCATTTGGACTCTCGCCGAGTCCCACCTCTCGCGCATGATACCCCGGTGTGTTGTGGACACGTGTGGCCACATCCGACTCAACAGTGGGGGCATCTGTCCCGCATCGTCATCTCTTGACGTGCGATGCTGCTGCAAAACCAACCCACTACATTAGCCCTACTCTTTATCACAACATCTACTTTACCTCTCTATATCCCCTTTCTTATCCACCTAACCACAACCCGAGTCCATACCACATGTCTATGCCCATCTATCTTCCCCTAAAAACTTCTACGCTATCCCCCTCCCTCTTCACACCCAAACAAACAACCCACACCATACTCAAACGACCCAAACCATGCCCAAATACCCTAACCACATCTAAAAACTTAAAACAACAACACAACCCAAACCATACTCAAACAACCTACACCATGCCCAAATACCCAAACCACATCCAAAAACTCAAAAACAAAATCACAACCCACACCAACAAATTGAAATAAACCTAAGTCAGGACAGCACCTATATTAAAACACCCAAACAATACCACAACACACCCACCCCACTTTGACCCCAACCATACCCAAATCACCACCAAAAACTCAAAAACAACAACATAACCTAAACCAACAAAAAAATCTAAAAATCACTAAGGACCGGTACCGGTCACCCATAACCGACCGCGGTCCCCTTCCCACCGACGCCGGTCCACGACCGGCCAACCGACACCGGCCACCCCAACGCCGCCTTTCCAAAAATTAGCAACCGATGTCGGTCGCTTAGCGGCAGACATCGGTTTCAGAATCTTCCGGAGCCGAACCCATGCGGCCCCCACCTACATTTTTTTCATTTTTCTACCAATTTACCCACCCAAATACCTTAAAAACCTACCCACCCGGCCCGCCTTGAGCTTATTTCACCTATCTACCCTCTCTCTTTTTCAAATCATTTCCATTTCTTAATTATTTTTCCAAAATGTACATTCTACCCAAAATCCCAAATATAGCATAATGCAATAAAATACACACAATGAGGGGTTTCGAACCTACCCGTACGATGACACGTCGTCGTGGAGGGATGGGTGGTGGTGGTCCAGCTGGTCCAGCCCCTCCTGCTCCTCTTGGTTGTGCCATGGCTCCAAATATCCTCTTTTGGGTCCTCCACCAATCAACTGTTGCCTCCTCCTCACTCGGGCCCACTAACAACTAACTCCTCTAGTCAAATAGCGCCACCTCACGCAACTAATGCTCTAATCTTAACTCTCCCGTCGAGATGACTCAAATCGGTTTCCAAATTGCAAAAGTGACAATGAAAGGCCATATTTTTCTTTTTATAGGTTTTTCGCCCATAACCGATATCAGTTTTATTATGCCCTAAGGAACCGGTATCGGTCCCCTCACCGATATCGGTCATATACAATCGACATCGGTTTTATTCCAAATTTCCCCAATTTCTGCCCTTATTTACTATTTGCCCTTTTTCACCCACATCGCCTATATCAACCTTTCTTTGCAAACATTCTAACCATTTGGCCCGACCCGGCTGCCACTGACCCAACAACTTAGCCCGACCCAAGGCCTCAGGCCTCACCTAACCATTTGGCCCGACCCAAGGCTGCACCTAACCATCGGCGGCCCGACCCAAGGCCCCACCAACCTATTTGGCCCGACCCAAGGCCGTGACCTACCATCCGGCCCGACCCAAGGCCAGTAACCTACCCCATCCGGCCCTGACAAGGCGTGAACCGTACCCAACCACCTGGCCATTTGGCCCGACCCAAGGCCCGTAACCTACTTGGCCCCATCGCGGCCCGACCCAAGGCCGTAACCTACCAACCGGCCCGACCCAAGGCGACCCTACCCATCCGGCCCGACCCAAGGCCTCACCCTACCCATCCGGCCCGACCAGGCCTCCTCCCTGACCATTTGGCCCGACCAAGGCCGCGACCCAACAACTTGGCCCGACCCAGGCCGTATCACCAATACCTTACCCAACATCAACAACATACACTTTAATCCACCAATCATGTAATTTTTTTGTTCAATCAAGCTTTTGTTCGTGTTTTAGCATGATTAGGGTCCTTGACTTGATCTGTTGACCAACTTTTCCTAGACCTGGGCCGTGACGTTTATCTCCCAAAAACCAACCATTTGCACTGCTTGAACAATGCCTAAACATTTCTATACCTTACCCATTATATACCACGGAGTTACTTCCTATGCCTTGGATACGGGATTATATCACCCTTGTTTGGATAAACTATCGACCTTTGCCTATGCATTGCTTGGTTTCTAGTCAAATCATATACCACCACAGTCGCACTCTTTGCATTTCAACGTGCGTCTGCTTCTTTGGACCTACCCCACCATCTCACCCTCATCTCAACACCATTTACCCTTTATCAACCCTATCCCTGATTTCACGCTACCTCAATCTGTGATAGATTTGAGGGGGATTACCTATACCCTTACGGGAGTAACCACTTATTATTATTGTCCGTGCAGCTTTACAAAACAAACTACACGACAATAAGGGGCTAATGTAGACACCAAATTTGTGTCTTACGACCCCTTGTGACCCGCATCGCATTTCGCAACCTAACCTCACCACCTAAACCTTACACAATTATTTATTAATTACCTTATAATTAATAAATCCACATCACCATACCTGCCACCTCATGTCGCCACCTCTTCGTGACCTAGTCTTAACCCTAAACTAACCTAATTAAGACCTATAACTTGGTCCAATTCCACACCTATGACTAATTACTCCTCATCCGCACCTAAAACCAACTTCATAATGACTTGACCAAGCCCGCTACCAATCCCTCGGAAGAAAAGGAGGGAAAGCTGGCTATTTTACCAAAAATAGCCCGCTTTGACTGGACCGATATCGGTTCTACTCGACCGCCGTCGGTTGCGTAACCGCCATCGGTTCCCCGTAAATGACCACTTCCAACCAAAAACAAGCATCGGATTTTCATTTGATTGGGAGAAGGAGAGATCATCGAGAGAATCTAGATTTTGCTGGGCCGAAGCAGAGACAAGTGAAGAAACAGGAAGAGTTTGCACGGAAGGACATCAAGCCCAAGATTGCAACTACACAACCAGAGCCCTGTGACACTCAGCTGATCATCGTGAGGGAAGACATCTCATCTTCTGATCGTCAGGACGTCCTATCTGAGTTCTACCTTCATCACCACAGTTCTTGGACCTGCATTCTCGTCAATAAACAGTAAGTAGAACCTTGTATGTCTCTTTGTTAACATTTCTTAGACTTTTTGAATCACAGCCATCATAAGTTTATTCCTAGATCTACTACCAGTGACATACTGCACTTAACCTTCATCCATACACCCTGATATTGCCCAGAAGGCCATTTTACCACACTCTGAGTCTTCCCTATCCTCCCATCATTCCCCTCAGCCATCCACCAATCCTAATAACCCCACAATCACCTTGCAACCAACTTCTATCCAGAAGCACTTAGATTGCTGACCCTACCGGTATCGTTTATCCTCTCTGGCGGTGGTTATCTAACATGATCGGTTACCCGAGTGACCGCGTCGGTCCTTGTGACTTATACCCCAAAACCTTTTTCTTTCCTATTTTCCACCTAACAACCCCAAATCCAGCCGGTTTATCCTTATAACTCAACTTTGAACATATCAAGCGACCGATAACCGCAAGAACAAACAACGTGACACTTTATTATTGATAGTTTAGTTTCTATTGCTTTGTAACTTGAGATACCTAAATCGTGATTTTGCAATAGCTTTCTATATTATCGTTTGTGTTAAATTGTATTAAAAGGAGGCTGACCACCTTGAAAGGAAGTTTTTATATTTCTGGGCCTAAGGCGAGATCCCTCATTTGTTGTCTAGTTAAAATCTGGTGGTCTTGTATTCTTACTTGCAGGTAGTCCTTCCAAGACAAAAGGAGTTCTTTACGGTCGATCGATCTTTTCTACTGATACGCGCACACCATCTCAACATTCAATGGTATTCCTCCTAGCCCTAACCCTTATCTGTTTCTCAAAGGAATGATAGGATGAAGCAAGTCTATTCTACTGAGCCAAAACATTCCGTGTGAAACAGGTATGTTATAGTGGGGGCGGGATTTTCTTTGAAGTATGAATCGACAAAGTAGCGAAGTGGGTGCCCACCGTGTTGTGATCGTGTGATCACCTACAACTTCTTCCAGGTATGATGTTTTTAAAGAATGTATGTATTTTGAATTTTGTGTGGTTTGGTAAGACTTAGAGAAAGAGAGAAGGATAGAAGTGGTTTTCTACGATTCGTTTGTCAACCATCAATTGGTCATGACTTCCGGTGTATAGGTTGCCCTCAATTAATGTGAGCTAATGTAATAAATCAGAATAGAATGCACTTGTTTTAAACCCAAATCAAAAATGTGAAATTGGATAACACAATAACATGAAGAGGAAGAGGGATTCTCTTTCACTATAATGCAAAAACATGAAGAAATGATTCTTTTTAATTACACCAAAAGAAAAGTTTCCTTTAGAGCAAGTAGAAAGAAGAGGTGGAGTACCGGGAAGAAAATTAGTGTGTGCACTTTTTTAAAGGGAAACAAACACACAACTTTTTCCTAGGACTGAATGAAATGCAAGGAACCCCGGATGGATCCCACTTTAGGTGGGCCAAAATGTTTCACCTTTTTCTTAGATTGTTTCTTTGAAGTGTTGATGAAATAGATAGGGTAACTTGGGCATAAGAGGAATATTTGTTCAAATGTCGGTTGATGGGTGTTGCTCATCTATGACTTTCAAATCCACGATTGATCATAAGAGCTTCCCTTTGGCTAGGAGGAACTACTGTAATGAAAAGCAAGACCACTAGAAGGAATTAAACAATATGGGTAATGAAGCGCGCTAAAGCATGAGCTAGAAATGATAAGTATGATACTTCTAGATGGTTGTCGGTCCACTATTTTAAACAATTCAATGTTGTAAATAGAGTAAATCCTATTGTTATTTTGAAATGATTTAGGTATCTCACTTAAAAAAACAATAAGAAATAGATCTAATCTAACAGGTTAAGCTAGAATAGAATCCAAAGATCAAATGTATGGTTTTGGGTCTCTGCGGGTATGATAAAGGTCTCGAGTAGATCACAAAGCGAATGAGGGTGAGATAAAATTAGGTGGCTAGATCTCTATTTAGGACTATGTGGGAAAACACGAGAGACCGGTGTCGGTCGGGGGTGATCAAGACCGTTAGGTATAATCGATGCGATTCTTGTGATATTTGGAAATGTCACGAGATCAGGTCTGGGGTCTCCTTTGTGATTGCACAAAGGACTTTGGTTGGTTAGGATGAGGTATTGGGAGATTAGAGTAGGCTTTTGTGAGGTTTTAATGGGTATATTGAGGTGAAAATGTGGAGAAGGTCAATAGGGAGCAAGATAAATAATGGATGATAAAATGATGAAGAAATGAAATAACCAGGAAAGTATGAAGTTGTACTTGGATTTCATTCCTGAAGGCCTGTGTGTGAGGGATGGAGGTGTTGATGATGGGTTTGAAGGTTGCAAGTGATCACTAACTGAAGAAGAGCTTCTACATGGGCTGCATGTACACTCCTCTTTACTTGGATAGATTATATCGTAATTTGGGATGGTGTGTAGGAGAATATGCTCAATCTCCTTCCTTGGATGCGAGTTTTCTTGAAATTGGCTCTCTGAAGATGCGTTAGCTCTCGAGATGTGTTCTTTATCTTCAAAATTTCTCCCAATGTTTGCCAAATTCCAACTTTAAGAATAAGGTTGTTTTGGGGTTAAAATGGTAACAGACGGCGAGTTCGGCTTATCCGGCAACAGTGATTAGGGGTGACCGGCATCGGTCAAGGTGGGATTTCCTTGGTTTAAGGAAATTCTCTTGATTTCCTTATATCTCCTATCATTATCCCATGGATTAGACTGGGAGATTCTTGTGAGCATGTAGGAATGTGGTTAGAGGGAATGTAGGCATTGATTTTTAGGGTTTGGGTAAGTCTTAGTTAGTTATAGGAACTTTCTAAGAATAGGTCTTAGGTTGAGTTGGCTTGGTGAGGTGTCTAAGTGAACTATATGTGTAGATATTATTTAAATAATATATTTAAATAATAAATATAGTGAGGGTAATGCATTAATTAAATTAAATTAATTAAATTAATATTAGTGGGGTGAAGGGGGGTCATCATGGCTAGGTAAATGTAATAAAGGGTGCTTATATGTCGAGGGACAAAAGGGGAGTGTGACCCAATTTTAGTGTCTACAAGAACACTAGTAGCTTTCAAGGAATTACATTTTGTAGGAGCAGATTTAGATTTAGACTTGGAAGAGACATCAAAAGATGTCCTTGGGATTACGAGCATCTTCTAACTTGTTACGGGCCAGGGCTCCAACTAATGCAAACTTCATGGAAGATGGAAGTGGGGATCCTCAACTAATTATGTTATTTTACGGAGTCACCATAGGAGGATCATCAACCTTATTTTATTGTGTAGTAGTGGAGGGAGATTCTCTTTTCTTGGATTGAGAATGAGTGAATACTACACGTGAGAAACTGGGTGCATCCTCTTCATCTTCTTCAAAACATCCAAAATACTCACAGAATCTGATTTGTGTATCATTCTCAAACTCGCTATTTTATAGGAAATCACCACCTTCAATTTCTTATTCAAGATCTTCTTCATCTACTTGAAATCTGCAATTTATGTTCATGGGTGGGGCCTCCAAGGTGAGCCTTTGGGGTGATCCTATAATCTAATTTATGTTTCTTCTTTGAGAATATACTCGTTCAAACATTTCCCTCTTTAAAGAGGCCATCTCATTTGCCAAATTTTACAGTGATGGATTGGTTCTCTGATCTCCAAGATGTTGGGCCTTTCCCTTTGATGGATTCTTGATATTTTCAGAGAGGATGAGATCATCATCAAGTTCAATGGCCATCCTTTGTGCTTCTATAATGTTCCTTGGTTGGGCTCTTCGAGAGAAAAACACTACTTCGATGATTGAGAATTGATGAAGAATCTCTTGACATTGTTTTGAGATGGTGAATCCTCTTCAAGTATCCTATAAAGAAACCATTTGAAACAAGCCGGGAAGTCTCTCATGGTTTCATTTTTTTCCTTTCCTCATTTGAGCCAAGCTGCACCAAGAGGTCTTGGCAGTATTTAGTCGATTTAAATATTTTCTCGAAGGAAGCCTTGATGTCATCCGAACTAGTGATGGATCGGGCAGGAAGGAGATAAAACCATTCTGCTACTTTATCTTGGAGGGACTCCACAAATAGTCTCAGCACAATGACTTCATGTTGGACACCAAGAATTCCTCATGATGTTGTGAAGGTAGCGATGTGTTCTTCTAAATGTTATGTTTTGTCACCTTTGAAATTTGGAAAGTTCTTCCAAGAAGTTGTTGGTAGATCATGAAGAGGTGGTTCAAGAGAAAGCATGCCCATATTCCTTCCCCATGTAATGATTGATTGCGGTATTTCTTCTTCATCTTCCATTTTTATCTCTGTTTTAGCTTTTACTTCAGCCAATTCTTCTTCAAATTATAGCACTAGAAAAATCTGCAATAGGAATATGAAAAGACACCGTAGAATCTGAAAAGTCACATGCAGAAATCAGCAATGTGTCTTTTAGAAATGGACTTTCATGAACTCTTTTTCTTTTTATTTTTCAATATTTGATTTTTTTGTATTTTGAGACTCTGCGGTCGTATTCGGGCGTAGATGCTTTACTAAATCGCCTTACGGTGGGTGCAAAAACTATTGGTGAGAAAATTTATCGGTGGACAAACTTGTGGATTTATCACCAATGCTCTAGGAATTTAAGTCCCTCTACTTAATCTTGGTGCTTGTCGCTGTATGTGCATGCATGAAAAAATGTGGATTTCTGTGGTTTCCTTTTGATCGGGGATCCAACAGGACACACTCTATTGACCTCGAGAAAATATTGCAGATACCTGCAAGAGAGAAATTTGTTTGAAAGTGGGAAAGGGAGTGAGAAATGAGATAGGGAAACTAATGTTACAGGTAGGAAATTAGATTCCTGCACACATTAGTTAGAAACTTTAACACATGCATTTAAGAGAAGAAACAACTTTGTAAGCATCATTAAGACCAAATGAAATTTGATGAACACAAAGTATCAAGAAATCTCTTAGTCAAAGAAAGCTAGAAACTCCTTCTTCTTGTATTAATTTCTCAAACAAAAGTTGTACATAGTGGAGAAATGGAGGAAATTGAGAAGGGGGGGAAAGTAGAAGAAAATGGCTATCTCCTTTGCTTTCTCTAGGTACAATGCACTCTTGAGTTTACAAGATCAATTGCCAACCCTTTGAAATGGGAATGGCTTTACAATTTATAGAATAGAATATGACTCTTCATCTACCCACTAAATTCCTTTTCATATGTCCTCACACAACTTAAAACTTTTCAACTTCCTAGGAAACTTTTAAGTCAATTTTATAATATAAAGGTGAATTAAAGTTACATTATATTTCTAAAGTCACTTAAGTGACTTAAAGGCATATCAAAAAGTGCAAATCCCAAATAATAATTAGAACATTTGAAGGGAGAGAAAATTGGGGGAGAGGGAAGAGAGAGAAGAGGAGAAAATTTTTTCGTGATGAAGTCGATGGTCCCCGTTCATGGAAATCTCTGATGCAACAAAGTTCTAAATGTCCCATTATGCCAAAACTGCTCTTTGAGTGTGGCTTATTATTTTTAGTAAATGCCCAGATGGGGGACTTACTATTTTTAGTAATTGGTCATTTTCATTGTTTTCTTCTCCAGATAATCATTCTGGAATTTTGGAGATCTTGATACTGTTTTGCTCTTTCCATAGCCGCTTTTGATGAAGACTTACGAAAATAGCAAACATGTGTAGGAAAACTTACTATTTTTAGAAAGGGTGTTTCCAGTACTCGATTTGTGATGGAACATACTTTTTTGGACTCTTCTTATTGTTATGATCACACCCTTTGAATTTCACATAGTTTTGCCCACTAGAATGCATGGAAATAAATTTTGAAATTTTGACCTGGCATTGGCTTCGAGCACAGAGCTGCCATGGCAGCCATCAATGGAGCTTGAAATTTTCAAGTCTGATTTTTGTCTCTGTTTGCAATGAAAACAACTCCATTTCAATATTTTTTTATTTGGAGCTTGTGTGTAAGTTTTTAGCTCGTTTCCATTTCCGGAATGATGGGAAATCCGACGAATGTGAGCTAGTGCATGAAGAGAGGATTTTGTTGGAGAAAATTATTCTGGCCATCATTTGACCTCTTGTTTGTTTCATCTTGATCACCTTGACAAATGAGGAATTCTGTAAAATATGGCATCTTGATCTAACTTGTACTTTATAAGATATGAAGAGTTTTTTATCAGGTGGCTTTGTAGTTATCCAGTGAAAAATCTCCATTTTCTCTTCATTCTTCGTCATTCCACTCCATTTTTCTCGAGGCCATTTTATGTGTATTCATATGTGGATATTTTGGTGATCATGATGAAGTTGGTTCAGATCAGCAATGGTAGACCGGGTGTTTGGAAAAGCAAGAACATGGCCATGTCATAGAGAGAAGTTGTGAAGGAGAAATGAGGGGAAGAAATGACTAAGTGCTAGATTTGAATATTCAAAACTTGTAGATGAAGGGGCTAGGTGTAGTTTTATTTCCTGACTTTAGAGATGTAGCTCATTAATATCACTTCTTTCAGACCGGAAATGCTCTTCATGATATGACTTATTTGTATATGGGGATGTTTTGTATAGTCATGTCTTAGTAGATTGATGCATTTTTCCTTGCTATTATTTATAAAATCCGTTTATCACATGACCTCCTACTAACTATTTTTATGAGATCAAATATGATGATGTGTGTAGGAATGATGGAGGTTACTGGTGGATAAGTTTCCCGAGTTTGATGCATGTGGCTGAAGACTATTTCCAAATTGACCTATTAGTTTGGGCTTGACTCTAACGGCCCGTAGGAATCTAAGAGTTTCAATTGATATTTGATGAAGCAGTGTTTAATGCCACTGATGTGGTGGATCTTGTAACAAACATTATCTATATGAAGACTTTGTCTTCAGAACTGAAATACCACTTTTTGGGATTCATCGAAGAAAATTATCGCATCTTTTTACATTTGGATTTTGTTTTTGATATGTTATGAACTCATTTGGAAGTTAATGAAATCTACGGCATTTTGAGAATCAGAAGTTGTTGATCACTCTATCCGAGGAAGAGCAAGGGCCCACTCAACCAAGGAGATACGAGGTTACTTTGTGTTTTACATGCATACAAGTTCTTGATTAGTTTTACTACAGTTGTCATTTGATGAGTTCTACATGCATGCTTTGATTAACTATCTCTGTTTTCTCCATTATTGCTTTCACTTTTAAGTAGATGCTTTTGCCATGCAAATTTAGCTCATAAATAGTCTTGCTTTCTGTTGAATTCCAGTTATTCAGTTATGGTTTAAATTGTTAAGAATAAGTGTGTGTGTATTTTACTTTACAGTAGAAGATTAGTTGTTGAAATCCATTTCATTGCAAATAGTTGAATTCCATAGACTTGTATTTAATTTCCATAGATTTTAGCTGCACTTCCAGTAGAATAGCCACCAAGCTAGAAACCCCCAACAAACTCAACGTATAACTGGTTCTTCTAGACTCTATTGCATATTGCCTTGGACACAACCCCTGGTTTAGAATGACACTGACAAAGATTACGTCAGTTAAATGATTGGAAGAAAACAACGACCCATCATTTTTGGCCATTTAGGGGACCCACACATAACCATAAGCTCCATTATTTTATTCCATATGTTATGGGTGTTAATAGAGTTCATATAGGAAACCAGTAGTTCTCCCGGACCTTGATTTAAACCAACCAACCTGGATGCATAGGTCACGAGATAACCAAGGGAGATTTATAGCATGCAATATTCAACAAATCTCTTTAGACACTTCACAAGGGAGAAACATTGAGAGTGATAAAGATTCCAATTCCATGCCTAGAACCTTTTCTGAGCATTTTGTATCCTCTTCACATCATTTTGTAATGGGGGATCTTGGGAATGTTGAAGAACAACCTTTGGGATGAACATTTACATACCCCATTGTCCTCGATGTAGATGAGGATGCACCCATGAAAAACATCTCACCATCCATCCTCCCCCTCTTTTGAGGAATGACCAAAGAAGACCCTGATCAGTTTCTGTTTGAATTTAAAATCCTGTGCCAGACATATGATTACCGAACTGACAATCAAAAACTCAAATTATTTCCCTCCACTCTAAAGGATTCCGCTATGAGATGGTTTATGGGGTTACCATCTAACTCCATTAATTCCTGGGAAGCCATGGAAATAGCCTTCCTGGATAAATACCAAGACTATTGTAGAGGAAGGGATAGGAGGGAGGAGTTCTTTCAAATACGGCAAAAGAAGATGAGAATCTAGAAGATTATCTGGATAGATTCCTCTTTCTCCATAAACGCAGTGGGTATGAGTTACATGCAGACATCACTAAAACAGTCTTTCTGAAAGGACTGGATGAGGAAACCAAGGATTCTCTCCACCTCATGGGAGGAGGAGACGTGCATAAGCTTACCATGGAACAAATTACTGAGCTATGTAGAAGATATTCTAGAACACGTGGAGGAATAAGAAGGAAACCAACATCCAAGTCTTTGGGTACCTCTGAACTTCTAGAAGAAATGGCCAACATGAAAACAGACATTCTGCTGCAACTAACATCCACAATAGATGGACTCAAGGAAAAATCCACCCCTAGTTAAAGAACCATTGGACATGTATTGCCCTAAATGTCGGAAGAGACACCCCTTGAGAGAATGTCCTTTGGATGTCACAGATATGTGCTTAATCTGTGAAGTAACTGACCATGACACTAAACATTGCACACTTTTACCACAATTGAAGGGAGGTTTGAATGCAATCTCTCAAACAAGTGCTGAATTAAATTTTGTCCAAAGACCAAACAATCAGGGTGGATTCCCATCTAGACCAACTCAGAATCCCTGGAGAATGCCATGGCCAAATCAGGCCTCTCAGTCTTCTTGGGGACAACCTGAGTGGGAAAACTCAAACTGGATGACTTATCCATATCCACCACCTTGGAAAAATCCCTACACTCAGCCGGGTTGGGCTCCACCACCATGCCAATCCTTGGAAAAATCAGTAGTGGGGTCCTCAACAAAATTTTAGCCAAAATCAGTCCTGGGCACCACCACAAAACAATAATCAACAACGTAGGTTCCAGCAGCCACACAAGCTTTAATGCCTCCAAGCCTATCAAAATCAAGGACAAGCAACACAAACACAACTTCAGCTCAGCCAGTAGCCAATCCAAAAAATCAACAGACAACTTCGATTGATGACACAGATGCGGGTAATACCATGCAGGTTAACACTATTGGTAATTTACGATTACGATCTGGAAAAATATTGAACCCTCCTGTTGTTATCACAGAACTACTGATGATCTCAATAAGGAAGAAAAACTTGAAGGCAACAATGATTCTTCACCAATACCAGATGAGCAGAATGCTCAAATACCCAAACCAACTACAACCCCTTTCCCTGAGTGATTACAGGACACTCGGATTGCAGATGAAACAGAATTAGTTCAGGAATTGAAAAAAGTACATATTGAGGTTCCACTACTACGTGCAATAAGGGACATCCCGAACTAAACCAAACCATTAGAAATGAATGTATAAAGATGCCAGGAAGAAAAAAGAAATACCCAAAGACTATCAGAGTTGAAGGAAATTTGGCTGATTTAGTTGCTGGCACCCTCATCTCACCAAAATATGGGGATCCTGGGAGCCCTATCATTACTATTTGTATAAACAACCAGTCAATCTCTAATGTTTTGGTGGATCTTGGTGCTGCTATTAATGTCATCACAACAGAAATGTTTAACCAACTATCATTGATAGGACTTCAACCAACCAACACTATTCTAGTTAGCCGATCAATCCATTGCTGTACGATGGTGTGGTTGAAGATATAATGGTCATTGTTGAATCATGGGAGTACCCAGTTGATTTCATGGTCTTGCAGCCTAAAGCTCGGAAGTTGGGATATCCAGTCATCTTGGGAAGACCTTGGCTAGCTACGGTTGCTGCTTACATTGACTGTAGGTCAGGCAACATGACAATTCTAAATGGGTAGAAATCCAAACACATTTCATTATATCCTCTGCTCAACCTTATATGAACAATTGTGACTAGGTATGGGTGGATTCTTTGGATACTAACTTTTTGAATTCTTCTTTTAGGCCACTATTATGGTACACAATCATATGATGGAGGCTACAGAGTCTATATGTTGACTGATTCTAAGGACTCTGCAACTACGGAAATCAAGTACTACTTCTATGGAATTTAGAATATCGGTAGAAGACATTACCTCTGCTGAGTCTAGTAGGAAACTCTATGCTTATAATTCTGAACATCTAGTTCCTGATTTCTATTGTCCTTTAACTAAGGTTCTGTCTTTTGATAACGTATCCATCCTACACATGCTCCAGCCCCATGTTTTCCCATTGAATTCTTTTATCACTAGTATGAGCTTGCTCTTGCGGATGATACTAAGCAGGTGCTTGTCAGTTTGGGTAAAGAGCTGACTATAGGAAGTGACTTGGAGGTCAATCAAGAAGTTAGGGTGCTTGAGGTTCTGAAGAAACATTCTCATGCTTTTTCTTGGGATTACACTGATATGAAAGGAATTCATCCTAGCATCTGTACACATCATATTTACAGATGATGACGTCAAACCTATAAGGTAGCCGCAATGAAGAATCAATCCAACATTGAGAGATATAGTCAAAACTGAGATTGAAAAGCTTCTAAAGGTAGGTTTCATTTATCCTATATCTGATAGTCAGTGGGTCTCCCCATTAGTTATTGTTCCCAAAAAGAATGGTAAATGGTGAATATGTGTTGATTACAGGGAACTTAACAAAGCCACTAAGAAAGATTATTTTCCCCTGCCTTTTATTGACCAAGTCCTGGACAATTTGGCTGGTAAGAAATATTTCTCTTTCTTGGATGGGTTTAGTGGGTATAATCAAATTAGTATTGCTCCTGCTGATCAGGATAAGACTACTTTTACGTGCCCTTGGGGTACATTCACTTACAGAGTCTTACCTTTTGGGCTTTGTAATGCCCCTGCCACATTTCAGTGGAAGTCTTGGCCATTTTTGCAGATCTTGCTAATGATTGTGTTGAGGTTTATATGGATGATTTCACTATCCATGGATCCACTTTTGATGAATCTTTGAATAATCTTGAGAAGGTACTCAGTCGATGTGAACAACACCAACTATCTCTGAGTCATGAAAAATGTCTAATGATGGTTGATCAAGGAATTGTCTTAGGTCACCATGTGTCAGCCCAAGGTATAAAGGTGGATCCCAAAAAGATATCAGTCATCACCCAATTACCTACACCAGCTAATCAGACTGACATCAAAAGTTTCCTTGGCCATGCAGGTTATTACCGCCGATTCATAAAATATTTTAGCAAAATTGCCGCCCCAATGTTTTCATTGCTAACCAAAGATTGTGTTTTTGAATGGTCTTCTCAGTGTCAACAGGCATTTGATTCTATCAAAGAGAAGCTGAAAATGGCCCCCCATCTTATGGCCACGATTGGGGACAACCTTTCCATATCCACCTGCTTTGATGCTTCTAATACAGCCATGGGCAGTTGTCCTTGGACAAAAAGACTCAGAAGATCATATGTATGCAATTTATTTCATCAGCAAAAATATGACTCCTACGGAAAATAATTACACTACTACGGAAAAAGAGTTTTTGGTTGTGGTATATGCTTTGAATAAATTTTGTCATTACATCACTGGATATAAAATTTTTGTTTACACTGACCACTCTGCCATTTGATATTTGATGAACAAACCAGTGGTTGGTGGAAGGCTCATTCGTTGGTTGCTCTTGTTGCAAGAATTCAATCTCACTATCATAGATAAGCCTAGGAAATCTAACGTTGTTGCTGACTTTCTTTCCAGAATAAATGTTTAGGTGATGATGAAGCAGTCCAAGATCAATTTCCCGATGAACACTTGTTTTGCTATCTCCACAAAGACTCCTTGGTTCGCTGATCTAGCAAATTATTTAACAACAGGGAAGTTTCCTGCTTCTTTTACTCATAAAGAAAGAAGGAGATTGGTTAGAAATAGTGCAACATATAAATGGTGTAACGGATTCTTATTTAAATGTTGTCCTGACATGGTTCTTCACAGGTGTGTTCGAGAGGATGAGGTACATGACATACTATGAGCATGTCATGATGAGCCAAGTGGTGGGCATTATTCAGTGAAACAAACAATTCACAAGATCCTTGGAGCAGGGTACTATTGGCCTTCCCTCCATAAGACTGTCAAGAAGTATGTGTGGCAATGTGATGCATGCCAACGAATGGGAAAACCTACACTTTCTACGGAAATGCCTCTTAACCCTCAGTTGGTTCTAGGACCATTTGAGAAATGGGGTATTGATTTTGTTGGACCATTTGATCCTCCATCTTTCGGGAAGGAGTATCTCTTGGTATGCACGGACTATGTCACCAAATGGGCTGAAGTTCAAGCATTGGCATCTGCCAATGAAGATGTTGTTGCTGATTTTCTCTACAACCGGATATTGCTGTGATTTGGAGCACCAAGGGCCATAGTATCTGATCAAGGTCCTCAATTTGTTTCAAATATGATTGAAGCTTTCTTAGGAATCTATAGAATCAGGCACCGAAATCATCACCATATCACCCCCAATCAATGGGCAAGTGGAGGTAACCAATCGAGATCTCGAGAATATTCTAACTAAGGTGGTTAATGCCGATAGAAAGAATTGGGTACCAAAGCTTCTGAGGCCGTATGGGCCTACAACATGACCTAGAAAACAACTACTGGTTTCTCTCCCTATGAGCTGGTCTTTGGGAAGAAGCCACTTATTACTGTTGAGTTTGAATTTGCACCTGGTGAACAACGTTGGAGGTTGGGATCGATTTGGATGAAGCATAGCGTGAACGAGTGTTGCAGTTGAATGAACTAGATGAAATGCGGATGGAGGCACAGTAGCAGAGACTGAAATTCTACAGCATCAGTGGAAAACTTGGCATGATGCTCACATCAGAAAAAGGATATTTTATGAAGGACAGTGGGTTTTACTCTTTGATTCCCGCTATCAGCAGTTTAAAGGAAAGTTGCGTACGTGTTGGTTAGGTCCCTATCAAGTGCATCAAGTATTTGATAATGGCTCTGTTTGATTAATACCGATTGATGGAGACAAATGAACTCTTCTGGTGAATGGGCATAGGCTCCGAGTTTATCACCAACCACTGGATAAGCAGACCTTCACCGACGACATTCTGTTAACAATGGATATGCATGTTGAGGAGGCTCTTTGCCTCTCACGCATGGAGTAATTAATCTTTTGCAAATTCAATAAAGGAAGATGATCCTTCCTTCGATCTTCTTCCCTTAGTTAGTGGTTTCTATTGTAATTTCCAATAAATGCAGGAATTTTCATTGTTTCTACTGCCGCTAATCATGTTTCATCCCAAATTGTAGGGCGTGGGAATCTACGGATATCGGCTGATTAAATATGGCATGGGTAAGTGCATCTTAACCTGCTAATGATATTTCTATGTGAACATTTCCCCATGTATCCATTTGTCATCATGACGCCATCATCAAATGATTACTATGGTCATCTTGGATCTCCTTCCAAATCTGGCTTTATGAATGATGGCATAATAGGAGTAATGCCTCATAAATCTCCACATGCTTTGATGTGTCACATTCTCCAACGTCAGGACAGGTGGTGCATGCTCCTTAACCATGGGATATGTGCCGCCGCAAAAATCTTAATCTCACGCGGATGGCGGTCTCATCACTATTTTTCCACCATCACCCTCGCTTGATGATTGTGCTACCCAAGGAATTTGGTGTCATTTGAAATTTAATGCTCTGCAACCACTTCTTTCCATTATGGTATGCCCATCAGTCATGACTAGTTTTATTGGACATTAGACAGGAAGTGGAAGGGATGCTCGGCTTTGGTTTTCCTCGCTGCCATGTATTTCTCACTTTTTGGCTCAAGCATGGGACCATGAAAGACATCAGAACCTACTTCACCTGATGCCTTGCTCGGAATGCCACCCTTTCACAGGTATTTCATGATTTTGGATGGTTAGATTTCATTCGCGAAGTTTGAAGGTTTTGATGAGAGCATTGTGGAAGAGTTCTTGAACAATTTTGAGTCCACATGCTCGCAAGTTGGTGGATGAAGAGTTGAAATTACCAGTCAGGTCATTTCTGACCTATCTGGCCTTCCAAATTTTGGTCTAAAGGTTATGATGAATGCCCCCTTGCAAAGTCTGATTGCTCAGTTCCACGTCGAAGGAGAGGCACTCCCGGAGGTCATCCTGACTCCATTGGGTGTCCAGAAGGGTGTTAAGTGGAAAAGTTTTCCTGGAATCTGGGGTGAGATTGCTAAATGGGTCAATAGGTATTTTATATGTGATGGACAGGCTTCTATTCTGGGTGGTGATGCGCTCAAAATGCTCATTCACCTTAAAAAGGGACATGACAATCATGCCCTTTGGGTCAATTTTCGGAGTACCTCATAGAGTCTATCATTAAGGTATGCCAGAAACACCGGTCCAGTGGGGGAAAGTCCATGCTTAAGCACCCAGGGTTGATTCATCTGTTGTGTTCACACCAAGTTTTCTTTCACCCAAAGTGGAGACTCGAGGGACGTGTTGGTGGCGAAGGGTCTAGGCCTAAGCAACTAAAATCTGGCATCTCTTCTGCACCTCGGTCTACCCTTGCATCGGGCCCTTCACATAGTCAAGAGGCAGCTGACGTTCCTGAGGGCCACCCCATCCATTTCTGATTCAAAAGGCAAGTGTCCCATGGCCCCCTCTTCCTCCATGCAACTACGGTCCCGGTGGCTTGGCTCATGTTTGCGGACAGGTGGTTTCCAATCGGAGTCCTTACTGATGACACCACCCACATTCGGGAGGAGCTGCATACGGAGGATGTCCGGCCGCTCCATCATCTGTTGTTCCGTCATCTATGGAAATTCACACTGTAACCCGGAAATGCTTGACACTCAAGTGGCACCTTCTTGCAACTATCTGGAGGAGATAGCACTGCTAAAATCTCAGTTACAAGGTATGGAAGAATCCACCCTTTTATTACAAGCTGAATTTACACAAAAGACAGTAGAAAAAATTTGAGAGATTGCTGCCCTGCAGCATGAGGTGAGTTGTCTAAAGTGACAACGTGATACAGGTCTCACCCTCTTAGATAATTTCCAATAGTTGTCCCTTCAGAAAAGGGAATTGTGGCAAGAAAATCAAAGATTAAAAAAGGAAAAAGAATCTTTGGAAGAGGAAAAACAAAAGTTAACATCTATCTTAGACTTTGTTTGTCCTTTAGCCATCAAACTATTGTCCTGTAGGAAACCCTCCTCGGTCTACAACATGTATGTCCAAGAGCAATTTTATTCTTGGTAGTTATTTCAATTGTGTTCTAGAGCCCCTCACGAAATTCCCGATGGACCAAGTTTTTTATCAGTCTACAAGAACAACACCCGAAAATTCAAAATTTGCTCTGTGAATTTTATTTACATAACATGGTAGTAACCAATGTCCCTGATTTCTTGATCAACCTGTTTGTGGGGGATTTTCAAATTAAAGCATTTCAGTCTGTATTGAGGAATCAGATAACTTGGAGACAACAAATAGATAGTTTCAATAACACTGCTCAGTCAA
This sequence comes from Taxus wallichiana var. yunnanensis, assembly GCA_018340775.1. NCBI lineage: Eukaryota > Viridiplantae > Streptophyta > Pinopsida > Cupressales > Taxaceae > Taxus > Taxus wallichiana. The sequence goes on from CM031233.1 coordinate 22,964,234, forward strand.
TCGGATTTTACATTCACCCAACCCATCACACAGATGTCACCCTATGGAAGAACTTTAGATCATTATATTACCAGGTAGGGGTGGGGGTGCATACTTCTCAGATTTTGCTTCAGTGTATTATTGATTTTGAAAATTATAGTCAGGAGAATTTTGGAGCTGCTTGGCAAGCTTGCGATAGGAGATGGGATACTTTAAGCCTACCTTTAAAATGTAGGGAGGTCCTCTCTCCTCAGAATTTGAGCTGGAGCATGCGAAGAGGTGATGCCCTCATCGCCATTATCAAACAAACTATGAGAGAATACCAGCCAACAATACACTGATGAATGGGCAGGCCTCCAGGTATGGCCTCCACTCCTCTTGAGCCCTCTCACAACATGGCAGAACAATGCAGCATAGTCCCATGACAGTTTCACTACCTGGGTGGAAATTACCTCCAATACTCAGGGCTGCAAGAATACCACGAAGCAATACGCTGATCAATTCGAGGAGTATGACATGGCTGAACAACTTGGAAGGTGAGCTGGGCGCAGATGAGTTGCATTGGGACATGCAACAGGTAAAGTCAGGAGGAATGATGAGTGCATAGATTGGCTCATTAATATCACTTCTTCAGACTGGAAATGCTCTTCATGATATGACTTATTTGTATATGGGGATGTTTTGTATAGTCATGTCTTAGTAGATTGATGCATTTTTCCTTGCTATTATTTATAAAATCCGTTTATCACATGACCTCCTACTAACTATTTTTATGAGATCAAATATGATGATGTGTGCAGGAATGATGGAGGTTACTGGTGGATAAGTTGCCCGAGTTCGATGCATGCGGCTGAAGACTGTTTCGAATTGACCTATTAGTTTGGGCTTGACTCTAACGGCCCATAGGAATCTAAGAGTTTCAATTGATATTTGATGAAGTAGTGTTTAATGCTGCATGATGTGGCAGATCTTGTAACAAACATTATCTATATGAAGACTTTGTCTTCAGAACTGGAGTACCACTTTTTGGGATTCATCGAAGAAAATTATCTGCATATTATTCATTCTTGGATTTTTTTTTCTGATATGTTATGAACTCATTTGGAAGTTAATAAAATCTATGGCATTTTGAGAATCAGAAGTGGTTGATCACTCTATCCCGAGGAAGAGCAAGGGCCCACTCAACCGAGGAGATACGAGGTTACTTTGTGTTTTACATGCATACAGTTCTTCGATTAGTTTTACTACAGTTGTCATTTGATGAGTTCTACATGCATGCTTTGATTAACTATCTCTGTTTTCTCCATTATTGCTTTCACTTTTAAGTAGATGCTTTGCCATGCAAATTTAGCTCATAAACAGTCTTGCTTTCTGTTGAATTCTAGTTATTCAGTTATGGTTTAAATTGTTAAGAATAAGTGTGTGCGTATTTTACTTTACAGTAGAAGATTAGTTGTTGAAATCCATTTCATTGCAAATAGTTGAATTCCGTAGACTTGTATTTAATTTCCGTAGATTTAAGCTACACTTCCATAGAATAGCCACCAAGCTAGGCAACCCCCAAAAAACTCAACGTATAATTGGTTCTTCTAGACTCTATTGCATATTGCCTTGGACACAGCCCTGGTTTAGAATGACACTGACAAAGATTATGTCGGTTAAATGATTGGAAGAAAACAACAACCCATCACACATGGGTGTCAAAATGATTTAGGGGTTCGATTAAATGATTGGAACCGAGATCAACGATAGGGAATGGATGCTCCAAAAATGCTCCTCGGGGCTGAATTGTCAAGTATGGAGGTCATATGAGGGTCCAAGAGGTCACATGGGGGATGGGCATACTTTTTAAGGGCTGATGTACCTGACCTTAGGGACATCGGGGACTAGAAATCCCGCCTTGGGCTCCTAGTCTTGACATGTGTCCTCTCAAAAAATGACCAAGTCCTGAACTACCTTTGAGAGGGTAACTTGGAATGAAGATAACTTGAGCTCTTGGTGGAATTTATTGGTGAAATTTTTTATTATCCTAATTTGAAATTTCATTTTGAATCCAATTATTTTGGTCTAATGTCTTTATTTGACCATATGATCCCTAAAAAAGTGGATTTTTTATTTGAGACTCCACTTATACTTGATAAAAATTGCCTACTAATCCTATGCGCCAAGGTGCTGTGAAAACGATTATTTCACCATAATGTAGTTGTTTGAATCCTATTTCTGTTGATGTTTTTTTACTTCTGACTCCATCCAAAGCTCCTGAAATCTTCTTCGAATCCCGATAGCTGTTTGGGCCTATGTACTGCCTAGGCTTGTGAATCCTGTTTTCACTCAGACTGCTCCAAAACTTTCAAAACTTCCCCAAACCTTCAAAAAAATTCCATGATGTTCTAAGGTCTTAAATTAACCTCCATGTTGAATTTTACCCTTTTGTTCCGCTCGAGGAGTTGATCCGATCTGGGAAGGCGGCGATAGCCCTTCCCAATACTGTCAGAAGATAGTATCTTTTTAGAACTTCCTAAAATCATAGAGGGGTAATGAATAGACTTACCTAAATAACCTAGGGGGATGAGATTACATTATTCAGGAGGTCATTTGGACTGATTGGATAGACCCGAGGTGTCTTGGAATGATGGGACTTGAAAAAATTAACACTGGGGTATCGTTGTCATGCTTGGAAATTGTCAATTTCCTGTTGCACATTTGCACGAAAATTTATAAGCTTATTTTATGCATGCATCAGGTTTGTATGGTAGCCTTCTTCACCAAATTTTTTTAGGAATCTTCATATTAGAGTATGGATCATATTTTCACATCTATCTCTTTGTTATCATTAATCCACAATCATGGAGGACTGTAATCTAGTTTTAGATCAGCTTGAGAGACACAAAGGTGTTCTTCATTAATGTGTTTATGCTTGAACATGATGTTCATAACTTGTATAGGTTCTTGATGGTTAATAGAAGGTAGTAAGTTCTTGTTTACTTCATGAATCATATATTCAAGTAAGGTACTCATTGATTTTCATTGTTTAGTGACCATCTTCAAGGGTTGAAAAAAACTATGCACAAGAAATTGTTCACACCTTCTATAACAACTTTCTTAGAATCTATTATCCTTGTGTACCATTTCATTTCAGGTGCATTCATATATATGATCATGAGTGCCTTAATCATCTCCATTTCACAAACATGTTCTCGAGAGATAAAAGGATTTCAAGAACTAGTTTTCATTTAACACACTTCTATCCACTAAGATATTTATCATTTTTTTCAATCACTTGGAGAATATAAGGATTAAATAAATACATTATCTTAATCACTCACATGTCTAGGTTATTCAGATCAAACTTCATTTTCACATTAGGTCTAGTCAACCTTCTTGAGAGACTCATTTTGACACACTATGTTAATAGGTTTGTAGCTATACCATCACGCCACAAATCTAACCTAGGAGTTATATCATGTTATATTAGGTATGTAGAGGGTGTTGATACCATTCTTATACCTCTGTAAGTATCATTCATACAAGGACCCCTTCAACTCACTATGATTGGTTATTACATTCACATGCTTCTAGTGGTAGGAGGAAGAAAATCACATGTACCTTTGAAATTATCCACAAAAATTGTATAATTTTTTTCATGATCACTTAGTAGACATCATAATCTCACTGGAATACTAAGGTTTTTATCATGAAACAACATACTCTTACCATGCACTGTAAATTTCATTAAAACATGAGCTTTTATGTTCTGCGAGTCCACATATACCTGCACAATTACTTTTTCTGAAGCCTTGGGAAGTACTTTACATGTATATCACATAAAAAAATCTTGTAAAATTCAAAACATGCTCATACTTTTCATTTTGATCCTATCACTCTAGGATGAAGGTTTGGAGGGTTTCAAACTAGGTCAAAAAAATGATTAGAACTTTTTAAATACTTAACCAATTGATCTTATAACTTTTTCATTTGATTTTTATCCAAATTTCCTGAAAAAAATTCTCATATTATGTATGTTAACAATACTTCAAAATTCAAAATAGCTGGTAAGAAGTTAGAGTGCTTAATTTGCATTTTCCAAAAACCTAGTTTTGGAAAAACTTCCATAACTTACACAAAACACCTCCTTAAGTCTTGAAATTTTGACCATAACTTCACAACACACTCTACCATGAACTATAATTACCACTTTGTAATATTTTTCTAAAAAACATATCTATCCCATCTCATTTGTGCAGCATTAGTTCTCTAGTCTTGAGAAAGAATGCTATTCAAATTTGTATGAGTGCCTAATCCACCTTTTTAGTCACTTTTGAAGCTTTTAAACCCCATATATAATCATATTATGCTCCTTCCATGATTATTTTGCATCATAATGCCTTGGGTCATAACCCTCACTTGCCTACTATGCCTATCTTACCTAAAAACTCTAGAATGCCCATTTTCATGCCTTATAACCCTGATTCTTGACCCAATACATCTCCTTTACATGATATTTAAACTCATACTACTTCAAAAATGATTTCCATACTTTTTCTCAATCCATTTATCATGTTTCCATGCCAACATGCTTGATTAGGACCCAGATTAAGCCTAAAACCACCTGACTCTTCATGAATTTGACCATGTTGACTTGTTATAGACTTGTTAACACCTCACACATACCTCATTAACCATGTTTTACCTTATGAATCCTTCATACAAACTTGGGAAGACACATTCACACAACTAGTTTTCTTTACGATACACTTAGACTATGCTTGCATGTCATAACACCATGATTTGACACTTGAGACTACTTGGGGACACTTTGACATCAATGGACACTTGACATAAATGAATTTTTTTGAAACATTTCCCAACGAGACACATGATATTAATATGCCTCTAAGTAGAGAGAGTACCCTAAAAATACTACACAATGTGTCGGGAATGAGGGTTTGGGGCGGTAGCCCTTAATGAGATCGAGGGAAACACCCCTCGTGATGTTTGAGGGTAGAAAAATAGGAAAAGTACCCATTTTGATACAAGGTGGGGTTAAGGTGTAGTTCCCCGACACCAAGTACAATTTACCCTTTAAAATAATGCTAAAAATCAATTTTTTGAAGAAACATTTTCCCCTTTTAGAGGCAAATTGTCCGCCCTTTTAAAAATAAAATGTAGTTTTTAAAACAAATGCTTAAAATGCCTCCTTTTTACAATATTTTCTGCAAAAAAATATTATTATTTAATATTTTTTTACGAAAGCCTCTTTTAAAAAAATACCCCCTTAAAAAAGCTTCACTTAAAACAATACCTCCAAAAATAGTAGTTAGCTCAACGAGCTAGTGAAGAAATCGACTAAGGAAGCAAGCAAAGAAGGTTGGAGAGCTAGTTTGAGTGAGTGAGTTGAAGTGGATTTATGTGCCCAAGTGACTTGAAAACATGACCTTGTGGGTCTAAGACCCATTTGACAATTGCATTTCCTTGTTTGGCTTCAAAACATGAAATGAGGGAAATTCATTTTATATTTTTATGAGATAAAGGAAAAGAAAGGAAGAAAGGAGGCCCATGATGGAGGCTTGAGGATACCTTAGGTTTATAACCTTAAAATTCTATCATCCATTCAAAGAATATAAAACCACCAAGCATATCATGAAAAAAGGAAAAAAATAGAACCGTCGAGAATAGGGGAATTTATAATGCCACGAACATGGATCATAATGTTTTTCATAGCTAGGAGGAGAGTTTAGTTTCCAAATCAAAGGAATTGTGATAGAATTTAACCAAGAATTTTGGTGTTATTATGTCCAAGGTTGAGTTGTGTTGGTGCAGCATAAATAAAGAGATGAGCCACATGTGAATGTAATAAATAGGAGGCTGATTCGTCTAAAAGGGGAAAGATTCATGCGAAAAAAAACTGATTCAAAAATTGACCCATGGGAAATGAACAAGAACCGAGTAACACCAAAAAAATTATATCTTATCTAGTAGGGAGACAAGAAGATCTATGGTGAGCAGACAAATTGAATTAGTTATATGTCGGGAAATAAAAATGAGCTTGCAAGAGGTAGCTAATGTTTCCCAACCCATCAAGCTTGTTGGATAAAGCACCACCCAAATATAAAGGTGACTGAGTTGGAATAAAATATGAGTAGGGATAGAGAAAAACATGGGATGAGAAGATAAAATATGTCAAATACGGATTTGAGAGACCAAGCGTTAAGAAATCCACATGTAAAAATAAAATAAGACAACTTCGTGTTAGATGAGTAGGGTGTGAAAACCAAGCTCATCAAACAAGAAAGGAAAAGATGGATCCATCAAAAAATTATGACTCAAAAATGGAGGTTGAGATGAGCCACAAAAAATAACTAGGAGACCAAGAAGTGATCTTTGAGCCAAAGAGGCTAGGTGATGTTAGATCAAAACAAACCCCTGACATAAGGAGCTATATATTAGGTTGTGGAGCCTATTTTCATGATAAGATGTGTTGTAAATTGTAAACTAAAAGTACTATACACTCTTCATGTATCCTTTCTGGGGTTATGTGAAAATAACAAAGAGGAATGAAAGCCTCACACTTTATTAATATGCATGAAATCAAAGTACGGTAGTTCAGGGCTGCAATATTTATGGATATTAAACAACCGAATACAAATAAAGAATGATCTTTGTATAGGTGTAACAATAATCCTAATTACATAAGCTTCAAAAATACATATGAGAAACAAAAATAATTAATACAAACAAAATTATTTGTTACAACTATGTAACAAATAATCCTACGTGAATAAAATGAAAAATATGGTTTATAAAACATTATAACAATAATCAACTAATTACCCTAACATTCCCCCTTAATTTTACAATGTTTCAAAAGATGAGGAGAGGAAATATTTGAACAACTCAAACTTTTCACATACAAGTGACTTTATGAATATATATGCTCATTGTTCATCTATTGGGAAAACCTAAATTTTTATATTGTGTTTCAAGACATGCTCGTGTATGAAATTTACTGTACCTCAATGTGCTTTGTTCTTTTGTGAAAAATGGATTTTGAACAAGTTTTAGAATAGCTTCATCATCAACATACAAGGTGATTGGTTTTTTCGGTGGTATTCCAAGTCATTCAAGTATGCAACATAGCCATATCGCTGAGAAAGCTTCACATGTAGCATGATATTTAGCTTATGTAGAAGAGAGAGAAACAAAGTGTTGTTTCTTTCTTCCCCATGATATCAATCCAGATCCCAAAAAAATACAAACCCAAAAGTAGATTTCATGTCATCAATTTTTCTTGTATGATCTGAATCTGAATATCTAGTCAAGAAGAATTGATCATTCTTCTTGTATTCTAGACCAATATCCATTGTTCCCTTGAGATATCTCAAGATCCACCTTTCTTCCTTCCAATAAAAAAATCTAGGTTCTGGATGAACTGTATAGATATTTAACTATAAAGCTTATAGTTGTTCTAGTGTAGGTAAGGTAAACGAGACTCCTAATAAAGCTGTCGATAGAGAGTTGCATTTACCACAAGAGATGGATCTAAAGCGAGATAAGCTGCAATCTATTCTTTATAGGTGTAGCAATACGTGTACAATCCATCATCTTGAATTTCTTGAGTGTTGTCTTGATATACTTCAACTCGAGAAATAAAGATGTGATTCTCTTTCTGTCATACTTCTAATCCAAGACAATAGTGCATGAGCCTTGGATGCATTACGTCAAGCGATTGGTTAAGATCTTTCTTTGTTGCATCGATCATCTTCATTGAACTATTAGTGATGACTAGATTGTTATTATAAATAACAACAATCACAATCTCCTCCCCTTGTGATTTGAGGTAGATATTGGGAACATATGGATTTATGAAAAATCCATGTTATACGAGATGCTCATCAATTTTGATGTACCATGCCCAAGGTTCTGTTTAAAGCCATACAAAGATTTCTTGACTAGGTATGACATATCCCTCGGGTTGAGTCATGTAGACTTACTCTTGTAGATCTCCATTCGAAAGGAAATTTTTACATCCGTCGATGGAATTTCCAACTAAAGCTGTGTGACTAGAGAAAATATCATCCTGATCATTTTGATCTTATTTGTGGGAGTAAATGTCTCCTCATAGTCTATGCCTTATTTTTATACTTACCCCTTTACTAATAGCCTCGCTTTGTAATTTTCTATGGTCACATTTGCTTTGTACTTTACTTTGAATATCCATCTGCTGACCAATGGGTTTCTTCCACTGGTGGAATATTGACAAGGCTGCGAGGTGGTTTTCATCACTAATTGATACTCAACGGCCATGGCATCTTTCCAATATTTTTATTGTAGGGATTTACGAATTTGTAGAAAAATCATCAAATTCAATAACTCTATTCATCAAAGTAAATTTGAATTCTTCTCATGCTTTCTTGTGAGTCCTTGGTCCAGTGGTGGATGTATATGGTGGAACATTCAATTGTGCATCTCGTATCATGCTAGTATACCACTTGGGCTTACCATTAATTTCTCCCATGGGTCGTGATTCTATTTGATCATCACCATCGTCCCCATCATCACTATTATCATTGGGAACATTAGCTTCTATTTTTACAAAAAGTGAATCTACATCAAGTGAGTCTAGAGGAGGATTCTGCTTTCTTCATTAAAAAAATCAAGATCTTTATTGGTATAGACTTTCTGATCTTTGGACCCATTAATCTGTACCCAAGAGTCTCTTCACTATAACTAATGAAGATGAGTTTTTTTAACTTCATATCCAACTTATTTATGTTTTTCTTAGGTATGTGCATGCTTTCTTTACACCTGAATACTGCGAGGTGTGAAACATATGGTTTCCTCTTTCACCATGCTTCGTATGGTGTTACTCCATCAAGAGAAACTGTAGGAACTCTGTTCAACAAATAAATTGTTTTCTTTTCTTCTTCTACCCAAAACATCCTCGTTAAACTAGAATCATCAATCATGCAACACACCATTTCCATGATAGTATGATTTCTTCTCTCAATAACACCATTCTTTACGGTGTGTGTGGAGGAGGATTTTGTCAAAGAATTCCTTGAGCTTGTAGGTAGGATTTGAACTGGCATTCTTGGTGAATTCCCCCTCGATCTAAATGGAGAGATATGATGTGATGACCAGTCTCATTCTCTATATCCACTTTGATATTTTGAAGGTCTCAAAAGCTTCACTTTTCTTATGAAGACAATATATCCACATTTTTCTTGAGAAATCATAAAAAAAAACATGAAGTACTAAAATCCAGAATGAATCGAGTTTCATTAGACCAAAAAGATTGGTATGAATGAGATCAATCTTACAATGAGCTTTATAAGTACTCTTTTGGAATGAAGTTATGTGCTTTTTTCCTACTAGGTAGTGAGGAAAATTATTTGTATCCTTCTAGAGAGATGGAAAAGATTTTACCATATTGTGCCAACGAAGTGTTTCGAGATACTTGAAATTAATATGACCAAGTCTTCGATGCCACAACTATACAGAAGTAGATTTCTTAGCCACAAGTGCCTAATCATCTCTGTGGAAAAATCAAGCTAGAAAATATGTCCCACATTGGAGCCTTTTGAAACTATTTTTGAGCCTCGTGATTTGTCTCGAATTAAACACATTTTCTTACCAGAATGACTATCAAAGTCAATTTTAAAATTGTGATTCGGGGAGTTGGTATTTGATAGAAAATTATTTTTCAACCTAGGGACATATAGTACATCTGATAATATACAATTGTGTGAACCAAGAGGTAGATAAATGTTCCCAATACCCTGTATTGTGTATGAAGAATCATCATCTAGTGAAACATAGTTTTTCGAAGGTTTGTCCCTCATTGTGGTAAATCGAGTCTCTATGGCTGGTCATGTGTAGAGTGGCTCTTGAATTAACATAATAGACATCATTAGATTGCAAGGAAGGTTCATTTGATCGAGTAGTGTACAAAAGTATTCATTATCGAAGGTTCTTTTTGTTCGAGATATATTTCCTTGCTGATGGGGTTTTCTTCTCTAGTTCCCCTTCTTTTACCCTTGATTGTAGTTAGAATTTCCCTTATAATATTGTTGATTTTGAGGTCCATAGTTTCTTGATGAACCTTTCTTATAGGTATTGAACCAACAATATTTTAACTCATGTCCTCTTTTGCAGATAGGAAATTTCTTCTTTTGTTGCTTGTCCCCTTGCTAATTTTGTGTTTGGGAATTTTCAAGGAATTAGGTTTGCCTTTTCCTTTTCCTTTCCATTTTTGATGAGATGATAGTGTCTTCTCATCTTCATCATCTTTATTATATATTTATTCCTTTTCTTGCGGTAGATTTACTAGCTTGTCAAAGCTAAGCGTACGATCTGACAAGTTGAGTGTCATCACAAAAATGTGATATGAAGGAGGGAGTGCTCTTAGGATAATGGGAACAAGAGTTGTATAAGGGAACTCCTGTCATAGGGATAGAATTGAAGCCCTCTATTCTACAACTCTTCTCGAAAGCTTCTATTTTATTATTTTGTTTAAACTTCGGTGTGTGTAACCGACTCTGTAAATTAGGTATGACATTCTTTTTTAGCCTCGTACATTTGTGTTATACTTGTCCCATGATGTTTTTAGCTGTTTTGACATATCGAATGTGGGGTTGCATGTTGTCGGACATTGAAAATAAGATTATAAACTCAGCCTTACGATTGGATCGATCAAACTATTGTTGTTGTTGAGTTGAATTAGTTGTTAATCTAGTTACAAAACCATCCAGAAACATTCCAAATCTCTTCAAAATCGAGATGTGTTTTGATCTTTGTCTTCCATGTAAAAATTTGTCTCCTACGAGGAGTTATGAATTTTGAAGAAAAACTTAGGGGAATTGGTGCCCATTTGTCAAAATTAGCGATAAAGGGTAAGGCTATTATCACTCGGTATATGGTCTCCCAATCTATATACCATCGATCGATATACCGAACCTTTCTATATACACACCCTTGAGATATACCCATCATTACATAGAAGAATCTCACCCTTTTTATATACTTAGAAGTATGGGAAAGAGGTATTAAAATATGTAAAAATTTGATATGTGGTTCCAAGAAATTAATGAAAGGGGTATGTGCAATTGTGAAACCGAATCAAATAAATATCCTCATACGTGCGCATAACTTTGCTATATACTCGGATAATTTCTGATTCCAAATTTAAGTTGTGAAATCATTCACAAATGGATGGGGTTGTTTAAAGTGTGTGCACTATGTCCTTATTACTCCTATTGATTTAAAGGGTCGATGCCCATATGATGTTGTTGCAACTATATTAGTCATTAAGTGCAGTAGTAGTCGTGACAAATTTACCCATAAGTGCTTCCCAGGAGGAACTATTTATACCAAATGCTATGAAAGAGATTTGAAGATCTCATGAGTCATACATAACCAAATTATTATTATTTTGTATTACAAATCTCTTCTAGTTTTAAAGCGATTCTGATGGTTTGTTGTTGAATATGAAAATCTACAAATTAATACAATACACTAAAATATACAATAACATTCAACATTCTAAAAATTTGAATGGAAGGAAAAATGTTTTTGTTTTTACAGGGCCTTAGTTTCCTCCAAAGCAAAATATAGCTTTAAGTTTAAAAACCGCAAAAATGGCTTAAAATGTAGGTTTCAAGTACCCTTTCTTTGGAAAAAGTTATCCGAATGAAAAAATAGGCATGATTATGAGGAAAAATAAATTTAGCCCAAAATTAGGTTTTTCCGCTAAACTTAGAGGAGGGTTTAGCAAGTAAAAAGAACTTTTAGTGGTGATTTTGGTGTTATTTCTACCGCTAAGTATGATGGTTTTCTCATTTCTCTGTGACTCAATATCAAAAAGGAATGAATAGGTGTAGTCAATTTTTATACCCCTTAACAAATGAGGACAATCCCATATGCGCAGTGTATCACCCGTGAGCGTTGGGTGCTCATGCAGGCATGCGCGGCAGTATCGAGCCCCTCTTTTATGTGAGTTGTGCAAGAATGTAGCATAGATACGTAATAGAAAGACAAAAGAAATTCCTTATTCAACTGAGGAATTTTAGTAAATATTACACTAATGTTTTCATTCAGACAAGAAACATATTGACTAAAGATAAATCTGAACTATGATGGAAAGAGGATGCATAATGATTATACTCATTCATATGAAACACATTGAACATAACAAAAATAGATATGTATGATCCATGAACCACATATATTCATAATTTAACATGTCCAATAATCACATTACATCTATCAGGGTCATTACAGACCAAAATGATAGTGCAGATTAGAACCATGTAGCAAGACTGGACTTATGTCCCTTACAATGCAAAAGAAAAACATGTACCCATCCCTTGATACATCATTCTTCCTATAGATCTCCTAGCCCAACCCATAAATATCTCCATGTATTTCTACAGAGCTTCGCCTCTCATCTGCTCTCTCTAAATCTCCCCCTTAATTCCCTTTCCTTTACCAGGTACTTGTATTTATAGCCTTTCTCAACACCTTCAAGCCTTCGTGGGAGTTACAAATCCATTGCCAAGTGTCCAAGGTGGTCCTCCATGGGAGCATTATTATTTAGACTTGATCTCTCCACTCTTTGAAATGATGACTTAAAATCCTCCATCGCAAGGTATATTCCTCCTAGGCCACCTGTAGTGAGGTGGCACCTTATCCACTCTGCATGTGCAGTTAGGTCAATTTTTTCATGTTCGATATGATATGCCAAATTTGGCTAAGTCCCAAAACCTTTTCTTTGCCATGAGTGTGTGCCACTTGTTCTACAAAACCCTCCTAGAACCTATCTTATGCACTTTCTCCTTGTGTGCCCTTCTTTAATTAGGTCCTACATGCCCACACGCTTCTCTGTACTTAGCTAATAAATTAGGGGCCCAACATCACCCCACACTACGCTTGTTCTCCATCCGTGGGAAAATTTTCCCAAGGAATAAAGAATGAATGTCCTTGAATAGTTTGGAGAAAGAATAAAGGAATGAAGAATTTTGATGAAGAGTGAAAGAATGGGGAACTATGATAATTTCTACAAGAGGAGAGGGAAATATTTTGTCACATCTACCTCCAAATTATTCCATGTATCAACTTTTCTCTATACCTAGTGACAAAGATCACCGAATAGGGTGCTCACCTCTTGAAGATTATCCATTCTCCTTGGCACTCATGGTTTCCACAACCTCTTCCAATTACTTGCCCATATCCTCAAGTGCACCCATCCTACGAGTGATCTGGGGATATAATTCTTTAAGTTGGTTCTTAATTGAGCCTTGCTGATGTCATAATAGCCTCGATTTCTTCTCAAACTTGGCCAAAAAATTTCACATTCCACCCTATTCCCCTTGTTCTTATCCTGGAACTCCTTGAGCTCTACTTCATGGGTGGTGACCAAAATGCTCGCCATTCTATCTCTATCAGTACAATTTTCATAAGTAGCCTTTTCTATCAAAGCATGCCAACCTTTACATCCATGAAGTAATTTATTGTACTAGGCTACTGATGGCCATGACCTTCATCTTGTCCTCTTTTTATTTACACATTGATGCCTCCTTTATAGACTCAAGGCCGGTGGTTGTATTTCCATTGTGAGAATGCGAGTTAATTCTTCTAGGAATTGCAAGCTTGATTCATATTTCTGCGTGGGTGGTGTCAAGTCTGGATGCTTCAAGATAATGGCACTTGTGATCATATCCAACTTCTTGGAGAGACTTTGTGTACCCTTTCCTTCTCTTCCTTTAATACCTTGTATGCCCAAAGAATCTACACACTATGCTTTGGCTAGTAGGCTCCCCTAACCCCAAAATGACAACAACTTTCATGGGATCTATGAGTAAGCCCTCCCTACATATGATGTGCCCCAATAATGTTCCAAACAAGGTAATAAATAAATTTCTTTATGTTGAGGGTTATCCTCAACTGTCGACATCTCTCAAACATTAATCTTAAGTTATCACAGTGGTCCTTCACTAGCCCATACACTATCCAATCATCTAGATAGACTTGAAGAAATTTGTGGATAAAGTCTGAAATGCTTGTACCATAATGCGAGAATACAGAAGTGCATTATTCAACCCAAAGGGCATGACTGTATAGGCAAAAATTCCCCACTCAATGGTGAAAGTTGTCTTCTCCTGGTCCTCCTTTATGATCCAAACCTAGTGGTACCCTGAAAATCCATCCGTAAAGGAATAGACTTTGCATTTGGCCACTCCTTCCAAAATTTCTTCAATGAAGGGGGTTAGAAAAGGATTGATGACACAAACTACATTCAACTCCTTATAGTCTACACAGATCCTTATCCTTCCATCCTTTTTTATACTAATGACCATTAGATTTACCTATTCTAACTCTTCAATAACTTCAATGATACCCAACATGAATAGGTTAGGATTCATTTGGTATGGTCTCTTCCAAACTGGGTGTGCACCCTCCTTCAACTTGATCCTCATTTCCCCCAAGGAATGGTGAACACCTTTGAGTTCATGATACCCATGAGGGAATAAATCCTAGAACTCACGTAACAAATCAATGATCTTAGAGACCTCCTTCTCAACCAATAATCCCCAATGATGGCCTCCTTAGGTTCCTCTTATGTACCAATGTTAATCTTTTTTTGTCTTTAATGGTTCATGGTAGGTACATGCCCATTCATCAACACTATCTATCACTTTGCGCATCCCTACAGAATGGTTAACATCCAATATTTCTGCTTCCTCCCCATTAATTACATACACCATCTTCCCTTTTTCTTTTTCTATTCATGTGTGCTTAAGTCGTATCTCTTCTGATTCTTCTTCCATAAAGCACGCCTCTAAGCCGGAGTTCTCCTAGAAAATCTTGTATTCTATCCAGTGACCATAGCACTATCCCCTATTCTAAGGAACTAGATAACCTATAACACCTTATCCATTGATGGATTTGTACTTGATACTTGAATGATATCAGTTCTTGGCAATTACCAGTTTGAAAATGCATCTCTGAGTGTTTATACCATGCACGTGTATAGCCTTGCAGGTTGGAATACAACTTGTGAACCCATAATGAAGGTGGTAATGCTTTTGTGCTTCCCATCTAGGTCATCTCACATGCTTGGATATGGATTGAAGTAGTCTCTTTACCATGGTAGTATTCTATATCCGTGGGCACATTGCTCCTGCAAAACCTTACAGAAAAGACAATTCTCACCTCACGCCATTTCAAGAGGCTCTCTTCATGTGTAGCCCACCAATGCAATGTATTCCTGAGTAGGATTTAACTAAGTATTCCTCTTCTTTCGTCCTCATTTTTCCTTTGATCTTCCATTTCCCATAAGAAAATTTAAGGGTATGCCCCTCTAGAGTAACTTGTTAACTTCTTCCTTCCTAGGCGCTTAAGTGAGCATGTCTTGCTCACTTTTGTTCTGAACCTTGATTGTCACCAAATTAACTCATAGGTCCCATATGCCCAATTGTCACATGCCATGTTTGTGGTATCACTCTCGGCCTGGGCATCCTCAAATTGGATAACTTCCTTCGTAGGGTGAATTATCCTGGGTCTACGATGGATGATGGGTGTCGTTATTCCCTTCATTTAATCAACTCTCTATTGATGTCATATTCAAACTAGGGGTGTGTCTAAATCTATATGCAACAAGAGGAATCTTAGCAATCTAGTAATTGATTATAGGTATTTTGTATTTTATGGGGGATATTTTCAATGTCTTAAGGACTTCTTGGTTAAAAACCTTATTGGAATCAAACTATGAAAACATGTTGAAATAAACACAATTTGAGAAATTAATTCTTTGGAAATAAAGACACTTTGCCTTGGAAGTAAACACACTTTTCCTTAGAAGTAAACACACTTTGCATAAATGAAATAAATTGCTGAAAAAAAACATTACATAAATAAAAACATAATTGAGAATGCTTGGAAAATGATTGCAAAAAAATAAGAACTTAATCTAGAACACCTGTAGGGAGAAGTCTACAATAGATTTTAAATTTAAAGTGATACAGAATTAACATATCTAAACTATTTGCTTTAAAAAATATATAAATACAAAAAAAAATGAGGATCCTAGTTCTTGGAGGAGTGGGCCCTTGCTCCGCCTTGAAATAGGATTGACAACTTAATTTTCTTTCAAAACAGGAATGGCTATTTTATTGATAAAATGTTACGCATTACAAAAACTTGCTAGATCGTGTATCAATCTATATCTATCTCCTCCTATATCTATATTCCTCTATCTTATCTATATAATTTAATCTATCTACTGGTCTATATGTATATACTTCTTCCAGGAGTGCATTTATGGCTGTAACAGTTCCACTGACATGATGGAACTAAATTGGGCCCAAAATGGATGGTGAATTGGAACATGGATGGGTGTACAACTATGGGATAATTATCCTAGATTTGTAAGTATGGAGATTTGGAAGTCTTCTTATCCTCTCCTGATTGATAGGATCATTGTTTTGACAAATCGCCGGCCATTTGGAATAGATTCTTATCGGCTCCAAAACTCTAGAAGAGTTCTTAAACAAAAGCGAAATCATTAAAATTTTAACTGAGAGAGTTCTAGAGCTATCTGGAGGAGTTCTATAGCTAATTTCGATAGTGCAGGCGAGTACTAGAGTTTGAAACTAAGTCTGGAAGTTTCAGAACTAGGTGATAAATCCTATGACTATGTAATGGAGTTCCAGAACTAGCTTGGAAGTTTTAGAACTAAGGCGTATGGAAACATATGCCCTCAAAACATGTTGACCACTTCATACAACATTCTTCCACACTGATTACAACTGCTTTATTACAAAATTGAGTTTCAAAAGACTTTGTTAGGAATTACAGAGCTTTTAAACATTAGAATCATAATAAAAAAAGATGGACAACTACATCTTAACTCATATCGAGATCAAACAAAGTCACAAAATGCAACTAGACTTAAGCAAAAGGAGAGTAAGATGAGATCATTCATTGTACATTTATCGGGCATATTCTGGCCTCATCAATAGAGTGCACATAAATTCTATCAAGGGCCTCTTCTCCCAAAGGTTCAATGTAAGGCACTGAATTCCCATCCATTAGAGGGATGATGACCCGTTCTTCCTTGTTTTCAAAATTGATATATCCTTTGTTGAACCTTAGGTCAGCATTGTTCTTATAGCACCATGGGTGCCCAAGCAATGCTGGAAAATTGTTTTGCCTTAGCGAGTGCCAAGACTTTGAAGTATCGATAAACTTATTTGAATGGTAATCACTTTGCATCCTTTAATACTCTAATGGGAATTTCCTTAGTTTCTTTTTCCATATATAGCACTTTCAAAGATGGCTATAATATGGGCCTTCCCATTCGATGCTAGGCATCTAGTGAAAGAACATTGACTTCTACTCTGTTTCAATTAATATGTTCTTTAAGAAGTTAACCATCCATAAGCTGCGTTAAGTGTGATCTCTTTGTCATAATCAAGACTATGGGGAGGGAGGTTTGTATGCAACACCTATGTTTCACATTCTAGTCTAGCATTTGGAATCTTCTCCTGAAGCCATTCTCCTAACAAGGGAATAATATTCTCTTTCCTTAACATTTTGCATACTTTCTTTACCTCATCCGGAGTCCTTCTACTTGAGTCTCAATATTCCTTCTTTGCCTGCTACCTAGACTACTCTTTTAGACCTTTGAATTTCTCCTTGCAAACTCCAAATGACATCCATTGTCTCTTGATACAACTCATTCTTATGGGTAGGGTCCAGATACTTCTGTGCACCACTTCTTCTTTTGAGACTAGATTCTTTTTTCCTGGTACTTCCTTGGCACGTGTTGCTTTTGCTCGTGTTTTCACCAAAATAGGTTCGAATCCTGACTCACCCGTGGCATCCACTGTGCATCAGCCTTCTTTATTCTTACCATCATGGTGCCCTTGTCTTTCCAGTGTTGTTGGCTCATGTGCTCAACCAAATCAGGGCACTCCTCATACTTGTGCTTCTTTTAGCACCATGAGCTCTATAATAACTCTAGGCACTCGTGCTTGTAGTGTTATGTAGATCCAAAATTGAAACATGTTCCTCGTGGGAACTCACTTCTTCCTCCTCCATGGTTACCATGACCACAAAACCCTTCGTGAAAAATATTTCCACATGCGCTTCCATCTACACGCCCCTCATAGTGTCGTTCATCATCTTTTGACACTAACTTTGCTTGTAAGGCTAGTCTGGCACAAACCAAGATCAATAGCATCATGAATATGATCAATCAACCTATAGTATTTGGTGTCATGTGATGTAGATGTACATATCTTACAATAGCAAGATACATTCTTATGGATTGTGTCATTGTAGTAGAGGGCACCTACTTGCATCATGGTCCCCATGACAAATTTCATAGTCCATCACTATAGTAGGTACCGAATTTAGAGGGAAGATATAATTTGCATGCTCATCCACTTCATAGTCTATACACCACATTCCATTGTGAGTCTCATGGGATGAGTTCACAGATAAATTTTCTAGCTGCTTAGCCATAGCAGTGATTTGAGCTTCCAGAAATAGACTAACACGTGATCAACACTTCCAATAGCTTCAAAGCATACTGAGCATCTTCGATTCCTCACACAGGTCTATGAAAGTCTTATGTGATAATGCCCTTCTAAATGGTGTTATCAACCCTCCAAAAACCATTGACCATGTTGTGAGGGGTTAATTTTATATGAAAAATTTTACGGGGAGAGTTTTAAACCGTGCATCATAATCCCACACACTCTCTTTCATTTCGTGTTGAATCTCCTTTAGAGTGTTGATGCTCTTATACTCAAACTCAAGGATGTGGAATTATGCTAGGAAGGTCTTTTTAGCGTGGTATAATCTACCACCATCTGATGGGGGTCATACTTCCTATACCATCTATACATGTGCCCTTCTAATGTTGTTGAAAATTAAGCGGCCTTCCATTTTAGTGTTGTGATCCCCTTCGCATGCCATAACAACTCACACTTGTGAACATGCTCTGCAACATCCTCTATGCCTTGGTAGTCTAGAAAGTGTAAAGACATTTCGAAAAATACCTAAGGATGGGGTTAAGGCCCATATCCTCTTGATCCAGATCCTTGGTTTCTCCGATGTTTCATCCTCCACCCAACCCACTAGATCTGCTAGGTCCTATGCCCCCTAGATCCACCAGTTCCACCTCTAGATCCTCATGTAGCCAGTAATGGGCCTAAAGTGGTCACATCTAGTGTCCCCAAAGTTCCACTGAACTACGTGCTAATGGTCTATGAGATCATTACACTGCTTGCCAGATGTGTGTCTGCATCACTCCCACGACACATTGCCTAAACCTTGCGTATTTATCCCTTGCCTAAAAATTCCTTTGAATAATGGAATGGTATGTATAGTCATAGAAGTCCTAAATGAGAAATTATATCTTCTTTACACATATCAGTCACTTTCACCGATACAAACTAGGTTAACAATACTTCTCCCTTGATCGGAAAACCAAGCACCAAGGTCCAGTCACTAGGTGGGTTCAGATGTGTGCCAACAAATCTTCTTTCTCCAAGTGATGGAATCTCATTAGAAGTTGAAGGGGTTTCTCTCCTATGCTTTCCAAGATGGGGTAGCATATCTTGCTTTCAGTCCCACGTCCTGCGGATGAACCTCAACTCCTTCCCGAAACTTCTACCTCCATAGATATATAACACTTGCAACCTCACATTATCTAGTAATCTCCCTTTCACATGATTTATTATACTTGAGTCACCTCTCCTCCCTTTATTTCTCAGTCGCAATGTCTTCCATCCTCCTCCACCATGGATTCCTCACTCGGTGCTCAAAAGGTTTTATCCGCCATTGGAAATGCCTCTAAACTCAAGGTAACGATCAAGATATTCATCGCAAAGGAATGACATGTAGAAATGATCCTTTGGGCTCCCTCAGAAACTTGAACTCAGCAACTTCCAGATAAGAGTACATAGAAATGGTGTATTCTAGAGTGTAGCTAGCTAACACTCCCTTCCACCAATGATCCACAACACGAGTCCACGTCAGATCTGCATCTTGCAGCCTTTGGTAATCATCTTGGGTCCATATGCATGCTCTATAGTACCAACTTGATTTGGATGCATATGCTAAGATCCATTCATACAACTCTATTGGGAAGCAACAAAGAAAGTTTCATACAACTCATGGTAGAGGTTCTCTTCTACCCATCTACGTGCATCAAAATCAGGTCCAATGTTGAATCTCTAAGAAAATTCATCCTCTATGCTCTTGAACCATGTTTCAACACTTTCCAAGGTTAAACACTCTGTCATCACATAGTATAGATACAAATATGCATGCCATTTCTTACAAAAACTTAAAAAGAGGTCCCAAAAATGGAACCAAGATGTAGTCAATTTTTATACCCCTTAACAAATAAGGACAATCCCATGCGCACTAACCTATCACCCAGTGGGTGTTGGGAACTCATCCAAGACACTCATAGATGCCAAGCCCTCTTTTATGTGAGTTGTGCAATAATGTAGCATATATGCGTAATAGAAAGATAGAAGAAACTCCTTATTCAACTGAGAACTTTGAGTAAATGCTACACTAATGTATTCATTCAGACAAGAAGCACATTGACAAAAGATAGATCTAAACCATGAGGGAAAGAGGATGCATAATGATTATACTCATTCATATGAAACACATTGAACATAACAAAAAGAGATATGTATGAGCTACGAACCACATATATTCATATTTGAACATGTCTAGTAATCACATTACATCTATCAGGGTCATTACAGACCAAAATGATAGTGTAAATTAGAACCATGTAGCAAGACTAGACTTACGTCCCTTACAATGCAAAAGAAAAACATGTACCCATCCCTTGATACATCATTCTTCCTATGATCTCCTAGCCCAACCCATAAATCTCTCCATGTATTTCTGCAGAGCTTCACCTCTCATCTGCTCTCTCTAAATCTCCCTCCTTGATCCCCCTTTCCTTTATCGGGTGCTTGTATTTATATCCTTTCTCAACACCTTCAAGCCTTCGGCAGGAGTTGCAGATCCATTGTTAAGTGTCCAAGGTAGTCCTCCGTAGGAGCATGCTTCTTCGACTTGAGCTCTCCACTCTTTGTAATGATGACCTTCTATAATCCTCCATCGCAAGGTATATTCCATCCTAGGTCACCCCGTAGGTAGGTGACACCTTATCCACTCCGCATGCATAGTCGGGTCATTCTTTTCTCATGTTCTATCTGATTTTCCAAATATGGTTGTCCCAAAACATTTGCTCTTCCTTGCGCATGCGTTACTTCTTCTACAAAACCTCCTAGAACCTTGTCCTAAATGATTTCTCCTTATGTGAACTTCTTTAATTAGGTTATGCATGCCCACACGCTTCTCTCGTACTTAGCCAATAAATTAGGGGCCCAACAATAGGGGTGAGATTTGAACCATGCACCACTCCCAGTAAATCATAACCAATAGAGCCCACAATGCACTTATGTAATGAAAGGGAGTTATTTGTATTTAAATCCACAATAAATTGGCTAACCTTTTAAAAACCTAGTAATCTGCATGGTGGTCGATGTGGCTTCTTTGGCAAAGGGGAGGATTAGGTTTAGCTTGAATGAAAACTAGATCACATCCTTTGTTTTGTATTGTATTTGCTTATTGTTTCTTTGCCTCCATTGTTTTGTTTTCAATCTGCCACTTATTGTTATAGGTTCATTGATTTTTGAATGGATTGTTTGAAGGATTCATCATGTGAATTGATGATCCATCATGTTTGTTGTTTTGAGGTCTCAATTTGCTATTGTTTGGGTTCAACGGGGTATTATTTTTCATTTGGTATTCGCACAATTAGCACCTGGGCTTTCACGGTGAGGGTCGACCATTGTATTTTTATAGGGTTTGAATCAACTCACCCACAATGAAACAGGCTTGGCTGATCGAGTTTCCACCACAACAATGAGTTCGACCTGAACTCACCTTACAAACAATGCAAAGCTTGACCAATTTAAAAAATGTTCCAACTCACTGATGTTATAGCCCAAGATCAAACTCATCGAGGAGTTAGAGAGTGACCAACCCTATGGTTCACCTTCGAGGACTCAATCCACCAAAACATCTTGGTCTAGATATAATATAAGAGAAAATCATTCTTCAACCTTCTCGGCTCGCCCAAGAGCTCGTTCGGAGATACAAAATAGCTTGACTTGTAGAGTAGTTTATAGACCTCCAAAAATTTAATACAAATAATATTATCTGTAACTAAGCAATTTAGAGGCAAAACCCACGACGAGGAAAAATGATTTTTAAAAAAATTCTACAGCAAACATTTTCCTAGTGTGGAGGCACTAGTGGAAAAATAATTTACGTTCCAAACACCTAGAACTGAATAGGGGTTTTGGGGATCCATGGATGTATGGGAAGCTACCTGGAGGTAACACGGGATGTCCTAAGATGCAGATTTCTTCTCCAAGACACTTCTACCTCTGTAACCTCTCTATAACCTAACCAGGAGGTTCAACCTACTCTAGTACCAAATAAAAATAGAAAAGAGGGACATAAGCCTCACACTTTTATTAATATGCAGAAAATCAAAGTACAGTAGTGCAAGATGGAATATTTATAGATATTGAATAGTCGAGATATAAATAGAGAAAGATGTTTCACATGTGCGACACTAATCCTAATTACATAACCTTCCAAAACAAGATACATGAAACAAAAATAATTAATACAAACAAATGTATTTGTTACTGACTATGTGACAATAATCCTATGGGAATAAAATGAAAAATATGGTTTATACGACCATATAACAATAACAAACTAATTACAAAAAGGTAATAATACAATGCATAAATTGCTACAATAAAATAAGTTTACCTTAACATTATGGGGGCATTTGGGCCCTTAGTGGGGGTTCGGGTGTGGTATCCCCAGAGATTTGTTTAGGAGTAACTGAAAATGTGGTCTTTTCATGTATTAATTATATGGGTGGTATTTAACCCATAGGTTTATGGGTCGGTTTCTGGGCCCATGGTTTTGGTACCCATGGTATTGTAAAACTTCTTAGATAGTTACCTATTGATGTGCTTATATATAAGTAAACATATGGTAGGGAAAGATACATGTGTGTGAATTCAAGTGTGAATTTTTGAGAGAGTTTGTTGAGCATAGCTCTAAACAAGATCTATGCATTGTAATTATGAGAAGACTGATATGAGAGTGGATTATACTCTTGTTGGATCATAATAAAATATGGGCAAGTGTTTCTTGGTGGATGTATCCCACATTGGGTGAACCACGTTAAATCATGTATTCTTTTTGTGTATTTTTTTTTATGTATTTTCTATTCATAGTTCTTATTACTGCAATTATGTGGGATTGATCCGCATATATATTTCTGTTTATCCTAAAAATTAGTATCAAATATTTTGGTTGTATTTTATAAAGTGTTGAATCACATGAAGGGTTATTAGATTGAGTGAGAGATATGGAAGATGATGGTAGATCAAATGTTGAAAATTTCAATGGGTCGAACTTTGGTCAATGGAAGATGTAGATGGAAGATTATCTCTATCGGAAGCATCTTCATGTTTTATTGGTGGCAAAATTAAAATAACCAACATGTATGTCATATGAGGATTAGGGCTTCTTGATAGGAATTTACTCGGGTCCATCCAGTTATGCCTTGAATCTTGGTTCTCATTCAATATATCAAAGAGAAGACCATAGAAGGTATGATGAACATGTTAGGGAATTTATATGTGAAACCCTCTGCTTTCAGAATATTTTTTTGATGAAAAAGTTATTTAATATGAATATTTCTAAGAATGGTTTAGTTTTTATCATTTGAATGAATTTATTACGATTCTTGCAGTATGTTGAAATCATGGTTCTACTTAGTTTTTTCTCCTTACCAAAGAGTTGGAACAATCTAGTGATGGCCGTGAGAAACTCGGTCTAACAATTCAAATTTGAATTTTGATAATATTATATGAGTGATCCTTAGCAAGGAAATGCAATGGAAGAGCTCGGGAGAACTTTACTTCAGGTAATGCTTTGGTGGTGGAGAGTAGAGGGAGATAAAATATTATAGGAAAATGAAGCCGTGGAAAATCAAGTGATCATAGAAGGTAAAAATCAAAGATCAAGATGGTATGATGGCATTGTGGAAAGGTTAGGCATGTGAAAAAGGATTGTTGGGATCTTCAAAACAAGAAGAAAAAATAAGAAAACACCAAGGAGTTGAATGTCACGAAGTAGGTAATATTATTCGGGATGCATTAATTCTCTTCTTGGATAGTGTTGTTGAATCCTAGGTTTTAGATTCAGGCCTCTTTCCATGCTACACCACATAGGCATTATTTCATTAATTATGTTCAAGGGATTTGGGACATGTTTATCTTGGTGATGAATATTATTGCAATATATTAGGATAACGATGTGTTCAATTCAAGATTCGAATGAGAATTCTTTGTTATTGAAGGATGTCATGTATGTGCCCAAATTGAGATGGAATTTGGTATCTGTAAGGAAGATAGGTAGTGAAGGTTGTATGGTGACTTTTATAGTGGACTTCTAGAAGATGACCAAGGGTGCTCTTATGTTCGAAATAGTAAGGTTGTTACATTATATTAAAATAGTAGGGTTGATTATTGTAATTTAGTTGTTATGAAGTAGATGCAACTTTGTGACACTATAGGCCCAATCACATGATCCAAAAGAAAATGAATATTTTGAAAGATAGATTACCTAGAGTGAAAGAGATTAATTTATAGTTATCTAAAGAATGTATGTATGGAAAATAGAAAAGGGTAAATTTTATTAAGGTTGGACCTACAAGGAAGGATAAAAAGTCTGAGTGGTTCATTCAGATGTATTGGGGCGGCATATGTATCTTCTATTAGTGGTTAATCTTATTATGTCAATTTCATTGATGATACAACAAGGAAATTTTAGGTGTATGACATTAGGAGAAAATATATTGATCCATAGGGATCCAAAATGAATCTACTTCATCAAAATAGTCAAGCACGAAGAAGGAAAAATGATACACGGAGGTTCTATATTTTTAGTAACATGACCACCACTCTATGCGAGCGGCGGTTACAGAACTTCCACCCAACTAGGGCGGTGGTCCTAGGACTACCGATTTGCATTGGGTGGTAGTCTTGGCTCTTTCGGATAGAAAAAAAAATATAAAATGAACAACCCAAAATTTGGAGGTTTGTTCATGTATCTCTTCTCCTGTATGACCTTTCTCATTATCCAAGTACATGGGAGGACATGGAAAAGACTATAAATACATGTTTGTATAAGAGAAAAGGATCATTGAATCATGAAAGAAAGTGAGCAAGAAATTTCTTAGTGCTTTGGAATTGTGTTTTGTAGAAGAAAGGAGTGTTGAGATAGAGCAAAAAGTATTTGGGAGGAAGTGTGAGATATTATCTACTTCTCTTTCATACTTATTTATTTTGAATTGGCCAATAAAAGTGGGAAGAAAGAGAAATTTCCCTTCCCAACTAGTTTTCCTCCTCCGGAGGTTTCAAGATAAAATTTGTTTGTGTTTATGAGCTTAAATTATTTCATTTCCTACAATTGTAGATTCTAAGCATAAGCACAATTCATTCACTAGCTATCTCTGTCATTTCTAATAGAAAGTAGAACAACATTTATTTGTGTTTTTGTGGATAGTTCCAAAGTTGAAAAGTTTACTGAGATCATTTTGGTATCGAGCTAACAAGTATTGGGACTGTGGTATTCATTCTTAGATTTGTATGACAAGTGATGAGATCTAAAGGTGAAGAGGCTTTACCTTGTAATCCAAAAAAAAATTCTACAAATAAATGGAAATAGATAATTCGGGGACAAATGGAGGAAGAGAACTTGGTCCGTAGAATCGAGATCTTTAGAGACCATGATGGATAGGATGTTTAGAAGGCAAGAAGAACTCACTAATTTACAGAAGACAACTTCTGTCAAACAAGACTCCATGGACTCAGTGGTTCGAGGCTTAGCTGAAAATTTTGGCATAGGAAGGAGCCACCATGAGGAAAGTTATGGGGAAGAGCCCGAATAAG
Source organism: Taxus wallichiana var. yunnanensis (assembly GCA_018340775.1). Taxonomy (NCBI): domain Eukaryota; kingdom Viridiplantae; phylum Streptophyta; class Pinopsida; order Cupressales; family Taxaceae; genus Taxus; species Taxus wallichiana. The sequence goes on from CM031233.1 coordinate 22,990,303, forward strand.
AGACTTTAAACATAAGAGAAAAGGTAAAATCCGATCATACTCCTTTTAAAGTTGAGATGAAAGTTGATATTAAAAGATTTGAAGGAAAAATAGATGCGGAGTTGCTTTATAAATGGTTAAAATAGTTAGAAGTCTAGTTTAACGTCCATAATGTCACTGAGGCATAAAGGATCACCTTTGCACATCTCAAAAAGGAGGGGCACGCTCTAGTTTGATGGTAAAACCATCTAACCACTTGTGAAAAGAAGAGGCATCCTATTGTGAAATCTTGGCAAGAATTTAAAGAATTACTTAGAGCTAACTTCTATCCTATTGGCCACAAGACTTACCAAATGATTAAATGGCATTATTTTAGACAAGGCAGTGGTCAAAGTTTATAGGACTATACTATGGAGTTTCAGAGGCAGGCCATGTTTCTAAACATGGACTTGGAGGATGAGGATATTCTAACTAAGTACTTGGGAGGACTTCACACTCACCTTCGAAGAAAATTCATCTCCACCAAGCCCAAAGATCTCAACGAGGCATGTGTGTATAAGAATACTACATAGATGATGAAAATAAGCAAGGAGAAGCGAGAGCGAGGGAAAAGAAGTCAAAAATCAGCGAGAAAAAGAGCATGGGAAAACAAGTAACAAGGGTAAGTGGAAAGGGAAAGGTAAACAAGGCCACTACTTTAAATACTTGTAAAGATCCCAAGAATTTTTGCAAGAACTATGATATTAATGGTCATAGTGACGCTACATGTTGGAAGTTGCATCCGGAGTTACATCCGAAGAACCAAACCAAGGGCTCAAAGAAGTCCATGACAACTATAAGAACATAAGGGGAGGTGGAAATCAAAGATTATTGTGATGTAGATGAAAGGCTTGGATGCACAACCACCAACATAGATAGCCAGGAAGAGGAGATGAGTAGACTATTCTAGATCAAGAGAACTAAGGTAAATGCTTTGGTGGATACCAATTCTCGTCTAAATTGATATCTGAAGTAGTTGTAAAGAAGCTTGGTCTTGATACTTATGAGCATCCACACCCTTATCCTTTGGGTTTGGTGAAGAAGGGTGTTGAAATTCAGGTAATAAGAAAATGTAAGGTCAAGTTTGGGATAAATTTCTAGTATATTGATGTTTTGGAAGTTGACGTTATTTCACTTGATGCTTTTGATGTTGTATTTGGGAGTCCTTACTTGTATATCAGGGATGCTATATTTATGATAAGGGAAAACCGGTATCGATGGGTCAAGGATGGGATCAGCTACAACATCCAGGCACACCAGTGTAAGACATAGGTTACTATGGTGAGTGCTAACCAAGAAAAACAACTTATTCAGGTAAATCATAATCAATTTTGTTTACTTTTGTTAAAGGATAAACAAGATGGGGTAGAAGTTTCAGATATTTATAACCAAGGAAAGCATGATTTGGATAGTATTATTCATTCCTTTCAGGAATTTTTTCAGGCTCCCAGTGGGTTACCACCAAAATGGGAAGTAGAGCATGAGATTCAGCTATTTCAGAGCCCCCTCTACCAAACATCGGGTTGTATAGGAAATCCTTTCTTGAGAGTACTAAAGTAAAGAAAGAAATCCAAAAACTACTAGACCAAGGGGTGATATTTCTGAACACCTCACCATGTGGTTCACCTATTGTGATGGTTCTAAAGAAGGATGGTTCTTGGAGAATGTGCATCGACTACCGCACTTTGAACAAGATCACCATAAAGAATAGATGTCCACTTCCCCACATAGATGATCTCTTGGACCGGCTTCAACATGCCAAATTCTTCACAAAGTTAGATCTCAAGTCCAGTTATCACCAAGTTAGAATGAAGGAGGAGGATATATGGAAGACTGCCTTCAAAAAAAAATAGGGTTTGTATGAATGGTTAGTAATTCCTTTGGGGTTATGTAATGCACCCGCTACATTTATGAGATTGATGAATTATGTATTGTGGTATTTCATATATTCATGTGTCATTTTATATCTAGATGATATTCTTATTTTTAGTGCCACATGGGAAGAAAATCTAACCCATTTACAACAAGTCTTGCTAGTTCTCAAGGAGAAACAACTACTTTATAATATGAAGAAATGTGAGTTTACCAAACAATCACTTGTCTATCTTGGGCACGTGGTTGGAGAGGAGAGTTACAAGTGGATCAAAGAAGGTGGAATCCATCACTAAGCCGCCACACCTACAGAGAGTGACAAGAGGCTAGGAGTTTTTGGGAGCAGATAGTACATGTAGAAGTTCATTAGTGTTTCTCCGTGATTGAAACACCTCTACACATAGTGGCCACAAAAAGTAAGGATTGTGGACTGGGGTAAGGAACAAGAAAAATCCTTTAAGTTATTGAAATACAAGATTATTCATGCTTCTAGTACTTGCTCATCCTAATTTGTAGAATCCTTTTGAAGTAGAGACAGATGCCATTGATTATGCCATGGCGCAATGTTACTTCAAGGAGGTAAACCTGTATGTTATCATTCTGAAATTTTCACTTCAGCGGTTAAAGGATATTCAGTATATGATAAGGAAATGTATGCACTTTAAAAATGGAAGCGTAAAGAAAATATCATGCACACTAACCAAAAACCTCTCTAGTATTTGCAAGCACAGTCTAAATTGCAGCATGTAAGGCACTACAAATGGATGGGGTTCCTTTAGTAGTTCCATCTGGTGATCAAATACAAGAAGGGTAGTACAAACTTGGTGGTAGACATGTTGTCTAGGCCACCCACATAGGAGAAGTTTTCTTGTTTGTCCACTATCTCTCAAATTGAGCCCTTCACAAAGGAAGCTTACGAGAGAGGCATATGCCTAGGACAAATAATTTGGGGTGACATTTCAGTAGTTGTAGTCCCAAGGGGCTGAAAGGACGAGGATTGAAGATTGTTATCTCAAAGATGACCTGCTCTACCGATGGGGGAAGCTTTGTGTGCCAAAAGAAGAGAGAATTCTATTGATGAGAGAAGCACATACCTCAAAAATAGTGGGACATTTCGGTGTTGGTAAGACCCTAGCCCACTTGTAAAGGTACGTGTATTGGTCCAATATGTAAGAAGAAGTTTCAAAATTTATACGGGGATGTAAACTTTGTTGTACTAGCAAGCCTAAGACTAGGAAGGAGGTTTTGTATATGCCTTTTCTAGTACCTACTCGTCTGCGGGAATACATTTCTATGGATTTTGTAGGAGGATTACCTATTTCTAAACATGGCCATGACTATCTATATTTTGTTTTTGATAGATTCAGTAAGATGTGTGTTCTCATCACATGTAAAAAGATAGTAAAAGCACATGAGCAATAGATATTTTCTTTGATAATGTATGGGTGCATATTGGTTTTCCAAAGTCTATTATTTCTAACAGGGATTCCAGGTTCTTGGGGAAGTTTTGGACTACTTTGTAGGACAAGATCGATACCAGGTTATAGAGGAGCACAAATTTCCATCCACAGATAGATGGACGGAGACAGAGGTGGTAAACAGGACTTTGGTATAGTTGATAAGAGGGTATAATAACAAATATCCAAGGACTTAGGATGAGTCCTTAGCCTACATTGAACATTCATATAACCGGGCAATACACACATCCACTATGAAGTCACCTGTTTGAAGCATGCTTGGGATATCTACCTATAAATCCACCTTTGGACATAGTAGTTGGGCAGCCAGATGAGGAGGAGACACGAGACACGAGAGGTGACTAGAGAAAACAAATTCATTTAGAGGATCCGACAAGTCCATCTCAAAGTCAAAGAACAACTAGAGAAATCTCAAGCCAAATACAAAGCTAGGCACGATAAACATAGGAGATAACATAAGCTACATGTTAGAGATAGAGTTTACCTTTACTTGAGCAAGGAGAGATTACAAAGTCAAGCATAGAAACTCAAGCCACTACGATATGAGACCTTCACCATATTGGAGTAGGTTGGAGAAAATTATTTTCAGCTTGACTTGCCACCATTTATGAGGATGTACTTTGTAGTAAACTGTGAGAACTTTAACCTATATGATCCATCCATGTTAGATGAAGATGAAGGTCTACATCTACTACCTTCCATTGAGGATTACGTCTTGGACTCACAAGGCGAATTAGAGGAGGATGTAGTGCTGCAATAGAAGGTCAGAGAGACAAGGAGAGGTCCGTAGGAGTCTTGGCAGATTGGACTGAAAGGAAAGACACCAAGGTAGGCCCGGTGGTACTCAAAGGAGAAAGTGAGGGAATTATTTCCTCATCTACTCCCCCACTAAGATTTTTGGGACCAAAATCCTCCTAAGTAGGGGAGGTGTGATCCATAGGGATCAAAATGAATCTACTTCATCAAAATAGTCAACATGAAGAAGGAAAAATGATACCCGGAGGTTCTATCTTTTTAGTAACAGTAACCACCGCCTCGTGCAGAGTAGTAGTAGTTACAGAACCACTACCCAACCAAGGCGGTGGTCCTGACCACCGGTCTGCATTGGGTGGAGATCCTATCTCATTTGAATAGAAAACAAAAATACAAAATGAACATCCTAGAATTTGGAAGGTTATTTGTGTCTCTTCTCCTCCATGACCTTTCCCATTCTCTAGTGCACGGGAGGACATGGGAAAGGCTATAAATACATGTTTTTAGAAGAGAATAGGACCATCGAAGCATAAACCAAGTGAGAAATAAGTTATTAGTGTTGGAATTGTGTTTTGTAGAAGAAAGGAGTTCTAAGAAAGAGCAAGAAAGTAGTTGGGAGGAAGTGTGAGATATTATCTACTTCTCTTTAATTTTTATTGTAAATTTCGTACTTGTTATTTTGAATTGGCCAATAAAAATGGGAAGAAAGAGAAATTTCCCTTCCCGAATGGTTTTCCTCCTCTGGAGGTTTCTAGGATAAAATTTGTTGGTGTTTATGAGCTTAAATTATTTCCTTTCCTACAATTGTGGATTCTAAGCATAAGCATAATTCATTCACTAGTTATCTCTGTCATTTTCTAATAGAAAGTAGAACAACATAGTTTAGTTGTGTTTTTGTGGATAATTCCAAATTTGAAGAGTTTACAGATTATATGATGTGTTTGATACTTTTTAAAAGATGTAAATAATTGGTTGAAAATGAAACAGTATCAAGTTAAAATGTCTGAAGTGAAATAATGGAAGAGAATATTACATCAATGAATTTATTGATTAATATTTTAATAATGAAATCCATGACAAAGGAAAGTTATAAGAACTCACGAGAGAATGGAGTGTCGGAAAAATGAGCACAACTATCATGGAGCATGCTTTATGAGAATGAGGTTGCATACATGGATGCCCCTTCAATTTTGGGTAGAAGTAGTGTTTACAATTATATATATGATCAATAGAGGACCTTTAAATGCCTTAGATGGAGGCATACCTAAGGAATATTGGTCTGGTAAGAAGGTTGATTATTCCTTTCTTAGAGTATTTAGATGTGAATCCTTTGTTCATATTGATAAAGATGATAGGACCAAGTTAGAGGCTAAATATGAAAAATGCACCTTTGTTGGTTATGGTGTGGATGACTTTGGTTTTTGGATTTGGAGCCTTAAGGACAAGAAAATATTCCAGTCTAGGGATGTGGTATTTAATGAAAAATTCATGTATAAACAAAGATTTCAGGATCATAGAGAGGATTCTAGAAAATAGTACATAGTGTTGGAGGATGTTGTAGAGAAACTAGTTTTAGTACAACCTATTTAGGAACCTACTCCATAGGAATCCCAAAGTCACGTAATAAGGAGGTATTTTAGGGTAATAAGGGAGCTTGTATGTTTTTATCCATCTCTCAATTATCTATTACTCACTGAAAATAGAGAGCAAAATTTCTTTGAGGAAGAAATGTAGGTAGATGTAAGGAAGAAGTGGGAGCAAGCCATGGATGAAGAACATCAATATCGATAGAAAATCATACTTGGAATTTGGGATACCCACTCAAGATAAGATACCAATGAATAGCAAGTGGGCATATAGAGTGAAAAAGGAGGATGGAGGTAAAAAAATATACAAGGCCCGATTAGTGGTTAAGGGGTTTACATAGAAGAAGGGTATTGACTTAGATGATATTTTTCTCAATTTTTAAATATGACTTCTATTAGAACTATTCTTGGAATAGTGGTAGTAGATGAATTTTAATTAGAGAAACTGGATGTGAAGACTATGTTTCTTCATAGTGATTTGGATGAGGACTTATACATGGAGCAACCACATGAATATGAGGTCACAGGGAAGGAGAACATGGTGTGTAAACTGAAGAAGAGCTTGTATGGCCTGAAACAAGCTCCATGAAAATGGTACAAGAAATTTGACAGTTTTATGATGGAGTAGGGATACTCTAGGTGTCACTCAGATCATTGTGCATATTTTAAGAAGTTGGATGATATTATTTACTTTATTATGTGTCCGTGTGTGGATGACATGTCGGGTGCTTGATTAAAAACATACAAGAAATAAAGGTACTCAAAGAACAACTTCAAAATTCCTTTACTATGAAGGATTTGAGGAAAAAACAAATCCTTGTACGAGAATATCTTGGGATAGGAAGGAAATAAAGTTGAATTTATCTCAGGAAAATTACATTAAAAAGGTATTGGAGAGATTTAGTATGTAGGATGATAAACCGATTAGAATTACTTTGGTAGGTCATTTCAAGTTATTAAAGGAAGAGTGACCCAAGGTAGAGATAGAGAGAATCCAGATGTTAAGGTTACCTTACTCATTAGTAATTGGAAGCTTGATGCATGACATGGTGTGCTCTAGGAAAATATTGCTCATGCAAAGTGGGAAAATTGAGTAGGTTCATGAGTGATCTTGGTAGAGAGAACTACAAAGCGTGAAATGGGTCCTTTGGTATTTAAGAGGGACCATGGGGAAAATTTTGTGTTACAATGGATCAAATACTTCTTTGTGTGGTTATGTAGATTCAGACAAGGCTAGATATTTTAACATCATGAGGAGCACAACATGTTATGTGTTTACCTGTAGGTGACACAACAATGAGATGGATTTCATGGCTACATAAGCTTGAGGATTTGTCAACCAAAGAGGATAAGTATGATGCTGCTATAGAGGTAAGTAAAGATATGATTTGGTTACCAAAATTGATTGAGGAGTTAGGGCATAAGTAGGAGTAGAATCTATATAATGATATTCATAGTGCTATACACCTAGAAAATAACTCGATTCCCATTCTATGATGAAGCATATATATTTAAGGTGCCATTTCATCATCAGGACAACTTTGGATGAAGAGAAGTTGAAAGTGGGAAGATTCTTACCATCAAAATGTTGCATAGATATGATGACCAAGGTGGTCACAAGGAGAAATGAAGCTTATGTTCAACTTTATTTTGTGTTCACATATGAAATTGAAGGGTGAGAGGTTTTCTCAATGAAAATTAGTATTTTCATTGGGATATTTTAGGTTATGGATCCTGTTTTCATGATTAGATGTGTTGCAAATTGTACACTAAAACTATTGTACACTCTTCTTGCATTCTCATTAGGATTTGGGGTCGGGATGATCCTCGAGCATGGGTTTGGGGTGGCATCCCCTGAGATTTTTATGGGGGTAATTGAAAATGTGGTCTTTTCATGTATTAATTATATGGGTGGTATTTAACCCATAGGTTTACGGGTCATTTTGGGCCTATGGTTGTGGTAATTATGATATTGTAAATTTTTTTCTTAGACAATTACCTATTTATGTGCTTATATATAACTGAACATACTGAGTAGGAAAGATATGGGTGTGTGAATTCAAGTGTGAATTTGTGAGAGTTTTTTTAGCATAGTTCCAAACAATATCTGTACATTGTAATTATGAGAAGAGTGATCTGAGAGTGGATTACAATCTTGTTTCATCGTAATAAAATCTAGGAAAGTGTTTCTTGGTGGATGTAGAACACATTGGGTGAACAATGTTAAATCATGCATTCTTATTATGTATTTTATTTCTATATTTTCTATTCATAGCTCTTATTACTACGATTTTGTGGGATTGATCTGCATATATATTTTTGTTTATTCCTAACACTATATTATGTAAAATTTAAAATATGCAAACAAAATAGATCTACAATCCATATCACTCTGAAAAAATGAATTTTTTAAATTCACGTAAATTTTCTAATCTACAATATTAAATGTTCTTAGTGCATTACTTCTATAATGAAAATTTGTATATACAATGAAGGTCTACAATGCAAGCCCCTTTAAATAAAAATATCATTGTCGATTTGGATAGGATGGGTAATGGATACAAGAGGAAACTATGATACCATATAGGAGTGGACGACACTCTCACACCAAGATGACTCTAGAAACATGATCATCACCACATCCATGAAAACTCATTCAAAGAAAAATAACATTACACGTAAGAGGGAAATATTACAAAAAACAAAAGGATCAATAATGTCTCCTCATTATTGTAGCTCACAAATAACTACAATCCCATATCTCATACACACTCATAATGTAAAACATGTAAGTGAGAGTGCTTCTAAATATGCCTAAGAGGTGGTTGCATAATAACTAAGTGATTGTTATGGACCCTTCAAAATAGGAAAATCCCACAAGTATGTGGATAAAAATAATTCACATACAAGAGACGATTATCTCTAAAATTTTAGCAAACTCATAAGATAGGATTAACTCATAATTTTAGTGTAAAATTAAATTAAATTAGGCTAGATAGAAAATATCTAGTTAAACTAAGAATAATATGAACATAACTTCAACACACTTCGAATGACTTAACCCTAATATTCTTCACATAGTTTCTTACAAGTGCATCTTAAAAAAAAAAAAACAATTAAATGAAAAAGCATTCAAGCACTAGATAATTTTTGTTTTAACCCATGTTTATAATGGATGTATATAACCCACTTTAGAATGATTATTCTCCACATGAAATATATTATCCCCTAATATTCATTACACAACCCACTACTTTTCACATATAAATAAAAATCCCTCGTATAGAAATCTTGTATAGACACATTGGGTAGTAGAATACATGAGAAAAAATATGGTGATACTATATTATGATAGTGTTGGTACTGAAATTGAATGACATGCTTTCCTATCAAAATCTGATCACACATGTATCCACGAGGTATCTCCCTCTTGTAAATTATATATATATATATATATATATATATATATATAGACACAAAATCATGCACTTTGGGTAATTATCTAGTTCTAGTTGCATACTACTATTCATGTGATTCTTAAGTAAGAAACATGCTAACTAACCCATGTGTTTGGCCACCTTTCTTTGATTTTTGTTGCCACTTTTGGTCTTACACCCTTACTTGCTCAATCTTCCTTTTTATACTTTAGCATTTATTATCCTGGACACCAACACCAGCCAAGATGGTAGCACCAAGAGCCCTCATCCCCTCTCGGGTGCCTTTTTCCCTTCATACTGCTGTTCACAATATTTGGGTCCTTTCCAGCCATTTGAGCATCTTAGCCTTTTTATTACAAAATTAAAGAAAAGGAATCATATAAATATAATATTATATGATAATAATAAAGGACCAAGAACTAAGCATTAGCTATCACCACCTAAGGTTTCCTCCATCAAGCATCTAAGAGATCCATTGCATCCATTTAACACCATCCAAGGGACAAAATGTCTGGTTATTATGCATACACTTCATAGGAGGGAATCTCATTCTATTCCATGTATACATCTATTACATTTATGTAGATCTAGATTACTTGTTCGCTATCAAGTGCAACATGCAAAAGATTCACCTAGGGCATGATTTATGCATACATACATATAGAACTACATTAGGTCTAAGATGAAGTACAATGCTCAGTCGTAAGTTCACCATTGTGACAGATGATGACAATCTGACCCCTCATTTTGTATCTTTATTTTTTAGGATTTGATGTCTATTTGAGGGTTTTGCATGTTCATACTTCATTACAAGTTGCTGTGGACCTCGTAGATCGTGAGTACAAATGAAGGAAAACAACAACTAACAACTTACAATACCTCGAGATGATGTTATCTAATATTTTTCGAAGACCTAGGCACCTAGAATTAGGTCTAGGGTACCCATAGGTGCCCTAGTCCCTTTCCAGTGCCTCACTCCAACTTATTTCTTTAGATCTGAATTTTTCTAGGTTTCTACAGGTGTGACACTCGATTCTCTGTTCACCTGGTTAGTACCTTGGTACAATCCAAATTTCATTGCAAACCAACTAAGTACCTTTATATCCTCCTTGAAATTAGGGTTTCATAATTTATTGCTTCGTTGTTTTGGTGGTAAATTTTTTACTTAATTGTTATTCATTTATCGCTACTATAACATTAAGATTAGGATTACAAATTAACATTTAACTTAATCATTTTAGTGAACCTGAATGATCAAAACCTTTATTTCTAAATGTCTTCAGCTAATCAAGTCATGACTCAATCGTATTATCCATATTTTCCACCCACTAATGTTTCAAACATGGTTACTACTATTCCTGATTTTATGCAAATTCATACTCAACATCCTCCTCGATTTATTATGAATTAAGTTGATCCTTCTATCAATGTAGTAACTACTTTCCGCACTCATCCTCCTATGGATCCACCTGTTTCTATTCCACCACCTATCACTTATTCGGCTCCTCCTACTGCTTCTAAGGGCTATGATATCATTGAACAACTTAAGAATATGCCCACCAAAATCTCCCTCTATGACTTATTACATAAGACGGCTCATTTTTTTCAAACATTAGAGGCTACCCTTTGTTCTATTCATATAGAAAGTGATAATTCTTCGGTAGCCTTCACACACCTCATTCATTCTCTCAAAAAAATTCACATGCTATATCATTCACTAATGAGGACATATCACCATTTGCTAATGAAAATCCATGTGTGCCTTTGCTTATCAGTGCTATTATCGACACCACTTGCATTAAGCATGTTCTTATTGATAATGGGTCAGACATAAACCTATGTGCTCATTCCTTCTTTGCAAATAATTGGGCATTAATGATGATATAATTTCTAATAATTCTACTCTTATTTAGGGATATGATTCAACTACTCACACATTCCTAGGAACTATTTCACATATTCAAGTTATGCGTAATAATGTCCTCACAAAATTCTTCATTATAGATTCTTCATTTAAATTCAATCTATTATTAGGTAGACTTTGTAATCACACAATGTAAGTAGTTCTATCCATTGTACACCAATGCGTCAAATTCTTACATGATGGATACAAACATGTTATTATTATATATCCTAAACCATTCAAATTTTATCGCATAGACCTTATTATTACTACACCTATCCATCCTTCACATCCTATTCCATATAGTAGTATTTATACATATGATATTGGTAAATCTAGTGCTTCACAATCTTCTTCCATTGCTCCAAGTATTCTGGCTATTTCTACTCATAATACTATAATAATCTCACCCACAGTATACATTTGCTCCACTCGAACACTACATGCTCCTCTTGCTCTACATCTAGTATGCCTCCTAGAAATATTCTTGATAGAGATATACAACATGATAATGCTAAAATAGATGATTCTAAATATTTTGATGACGAAGTCGATATTATTGAACTTACTAATGAAACTTGGGAAAACTTAATTTCACTCCTATCGATATAGATGACTCTTATTTCAATGAAAATTTTGTGGTTGATGGTCCTAGTGAATACAAATTCAAGAACCCTCCTACTAACACTATGGTACTTTATTAGGGGTCCTGACCATACCCTAGATGATGTTTCACCTCCCTACAATCTTCAACCGCACCACTTCCTTTCACATGCACACTCTTAATCAACAACTCTTATTGGCATCATATTCTGGTGGATCGTACTTGTTCCAATACTATTTACACATATGATGGATTAACTAGGCTTGGATTGATGCTTAATGACATTCTACCACCGCCTCACTCACCGCATCTCTATCATGGATATTTTCACATTATAGTTGCCTATGGTCTTTGTGTTTTTCATCTAGTAGTCTTCGTTGCACATACCCATCATACTTCTCCACTAATACTTGGAAACTTTATCGACTTGACTATATTGGGGGTATTTTAGACTCCAATCACACTTCTATCACTTTTACCATGCCATTTAACAATGTTTCTATTGGTATTGATTCATCTCTTAGACATTCTTAAAATATTATTCATTAGTATGCAAAAGTATATCCGCCAACACCCTTCACCGATGAAGAATATGCAATGACCGTGTACACCTTGTCGTCACAATGGCTCTTTATATGATCCCCCTCATACTATTTCCTATCAGGTATCCAACGCCACTCCAGTCATCTTTAATCAAGACAATGATGATCATCTAAATAGTGGAAATTGATCCTCTTTATCATCACACACTTGGGGGTCATCACACTTAGTTCCCCCTAATGTCAACAAACATCTTATTATTCACATCATTTCACATACTAGACTTTCACATTAGTATACCATCATTACCGATGACACAATCTTGTGCTTTGGTTCACACTTGACTATTGAGGTCATCCTATACACATGAACCTCACATACTACACACACTTGAAATAACAAATCTCCTGTATCTATCAATACATAACACAAGCAACAAATTTACGATATATTGTTATTACTACACACATTCAATGTAACATGCACCACAATTTCATGACGTACCTATATTATGTCACATCATAGATCTACCTCATAAAAATCAACACAAACACCTTATACAATATACACATGTACAAAGCACTACACATTCCGTGCTATCGTGACATATTCGTCTCTGCACAACCTACCTGTACAGAAGAACATTCCCAACATCCTTCTCTCTACGCACAATCAAAAAATACAATTACACATGCAATGCTTTTTGCACACAATCGACATAACATACTACACAATAAATGAAACATATTACACAATTGACATATAAATATCTTTCAGAAATATTCAACAACGGATATTATATAATCAACATATCTCTTACACAACAAATATGAATCACTACCATATGACACACTCTAGTTACATGGTCCATATTCGACTCTTGAGGGTATACATCTCAAATGGACCTCATCACACTCACATGTTTAATCAACTAAATCACCGACTCATGTGTTAATACTGCACTTTGCATATTGACGATCACATCTCTTTCCTACAAACATTCAAACCATTTCTTGATGATGCACTCTTGATTACGGTTTATTCTTAAAGTTGCTAAGGGGCATAAATAAATGAACCTCATTGCATACATACACATCCACTGGGGGCACACTTGCTCCTATCATTCACACTACATTCCATTCCATCTCATCCACAACATACTGCATATATTGGTTGCATTTACTCTTGCTTACATTTACTTGTTACATGTACACTTTACTACACATGCTAGATAGATATCTTGTATGTCATTATATTTATCATACACACATGCACGTTCACTTGCCTTTCTAGTTGTGATCACATATTTTACAGATCTATTACATGTAACATGGATACTTGGCGTAGTACCTATTACAGTCCCATAGAGGCTCCTGGGGCATCTAATTTCATACATTACAGGTGTTATTGTTTCATTTTTTTCATAGCACTATACTTCATCAGATTATAAACACTTTGACATAACTTTTTATATTTCTAACATGCTAACACATACTTCATGTGTAGCATTTGTTATGTAGGGATACTTGCTTCCATGGTTGTCTATTATATTATTTTCCATTGTTTGCTATTTATATGTTTTTGTTTGCGAGTGCTTTTCCCTTTATCTTGTGTGCACACTTGTCTACTTGTGGCCATCTCACCTTGATTGTCTTGTGATATCGTGAGTTTGGTGTCCCATGTTTGCGCTCAATTTTCATGGTCCACATTGTCTTCTTATGTGTTTACATTATCTTCTTGCGTTTTAGCTTAAAATTTTTCTCTGCTCATCTTTTACATGCATGTTTTCTTGTACTAACACTTTTCTCCTAGCCACTTTATTTACGTGTGACTTGATTTCTACCAAGCACATTCCCTTACCCCTGTAGAGAATAGTTTCAACACAACAGCTTAGTTCTCTTTTGGGACACATACACTTTCAGTGACATCACATGCACCCCAAACAAGGGGGAGAATCATTTGGGTGAATCAGTCACCCCATATAACATTATACATAGCACAAAATAGTACTAGTACAACACGGTTGTCATTTTTAGACGGGAGTTAGAATTAGACTTGGGTCCTTAGCACAATGATGCCTTTTCTAGATGACTATAACCATGGTGGATTTACACAATGATTGGTAGTTCAACATATTCTACAGAACTCCACACAATGGATTTTATAGGGCATACAATCCTTAGAACTTGTCATTTGTACACACCATCTGCAGTGGTGTTCCATATTGCGGGAATTAATTAAAGGCTGGAGGATGACACTAGACTTTTCTCCCTACACTTCTTCCATGACTTGGTGTGAGATCACCCCAAAACTCACGGTCGATGTAATCGGCATGAGATCACCCAAAAAAATTGGTCTTTACAACATCTTCAGGATCCTTTCTACACTATTTCCTTATCATGTATCGATGCACATGTTACTTTTCACATTTTCATCATTTTGTATAAATATTTACATACTTTTTACACATATACATGTGTATTTGACTACTTGTTTGTTCTTCTCTTTTGCAGTCCATCCGTATGGGAAGCAGTATTCAACATCATCAACATAATTCAAAACACTAATAACAACATCAAAATCAACAATAGGTACATCACGACATCTACACATGCATTTATGCCCCTAGGTTCATTTTTGCACTTTTTCCTCCTTAGCATCCATTCTTCACACTTTTATCACTCCATACTTTGTCTTATTCCTCTTGACACGCTTTAGTCATTGATCTACATGTTTATTAGGTAAACATATCTATCTACTTTATGTTACCTAGCTTTCTTCTCACCAACATAAAGTGGGGTAAAATGTACACACAAAATCATGTAGTTTGGGTAATTATCTAGTCATGGTTACATATTAATATTCATGTTATTCCTAAGTAATAAAATTACTAGTTAACCCATGTCTTTGGCCACCTTTCTTTTCTTTTTATTACCACTTTTGGTCTTACATCCTTACTTTCTTAGTATTCCTTTTTATACTTCAACATTTATCATCCTGAACACCAACACCCAAATGAGGATACCATGTTATGTGGCTTCGTCTTGTCTAGTAGCCCATGTCGCTTTTGTACTTTGTTCACACTTTTTGGGCACTTTCTAGCTATTTGAGAATATTATATTTTGGTAGTTGGCCTTTTTGGGGTTAATTATGAAATTCAAGCAAAGGAATCATATAAATATAAAGCTATGTGATCATAATAAAGGACCAATTACTAAGCATTAGCTATCACCACCTAAGGTTGCATCCATCAAGCATATAAGATCTCCATTGCATCCATCTAACACCATCTAAGGGACATAAAGGCTATTTATTATGCATGCACTTCATAGGATGGAAGTTCATTATATTCCATGCAACATTTTTACATTTCTTTACATCTAGCTTACTTGCTCGCTATCAAGTGTGACATGCACAAAACCCACCTAAGGCATGATTTACACACACACCCAAATAGAGATACATTGGATTTGAGATGTAGTGCAACACTAGTCATAAGTTCCCATTCTAGGAAAACTAATGATAGTTCGACCTCTCATTCCACATTTTTATTTTTTTAGATTTTATGTCTATTTGAGGGTTTTGCATGTTCATAGTTCATTGCAGGTTTTCTCCGACCTCCCGAAATCGAGTACGACCACCTAATGACCAAAGGCGAATAAAAGAGAAAAAAATATGAAACCTCAAAGGAGGGTCTCCAAGTTTTTCTGCAGACTCTGGTGCCAGAAATCAAGTCTAGGTGCCTGCACGTTCCCCGTCCATCTCCTAGCACCCCAAATCCAGCCTTATTTCTCTAAATCTACATTTTTCTCGGGTCTCTGTACGATGCTTATACTTCTATGTTTACACTTGGTCAACACCTCAAATACACTCCATATTTCATTATGAACCATATAAGTACCCTTTTCTTCTTATTAGGTTGCAATTAGTCTTTCATAATTTATTACTTAGTTGCTTTGGTTTATTGTATATACATAATTATTATTCATTTACTACTACTACTATAACATTCAAATTATGCTTACAAATTCACATTTAGCTTAATCAATATATTTGTTCAATAGATTAAAATGAATCAAGGTAGAGGAAGACATGTGAAAATCAGTAAGAGTTACCACTTGGAGTGTTTTTAAATTTGTGAGGAACAAATAGCATTTATTCTCTAGATGGAAAATGGGAACTTTTCAAAACGAGTCCCTCAATAAGTGACACCTCAGATGTAATGAAAATCTGCATGAATTTTTATGAGATTGTGTGATTGTATGTTTTTTTTTCTTACATTACCATTGTGTGTCATAATATATATCATGTACTCTCTCTCCAAGGCCAGTTCTACAAAGTGAGCATCTAAAATGACTACAAGACTATATATTTCAACAATGATTATTTATAATCTATCTTTCTTTCCATAAAAAGGGCACATTATATTATCGGTTATTATATAAATATCAATGTAAATTAGAAATACAAATAGAATTATAAAATTATAAATACATGAATAGGTTACAAGAATAATTTTATATGGTTACAAACATGAACATGTGTAATTTCTATACAAGGATTGAACCATACAATCGATGACATAATCATAATACAATAATTTCCTAAACATTGATGGTTCTTTATTTCTCAATTTGTACATGGGGGTCACTTATTAAATTTTTTTACAAAACATGTGCGATCATGGGATTACTCAGTTAGGATTAACCACTACGTACTCTCTTTAATGGGGCCAATTTTACAATACTACTCCTGTTTATATCAATATATAAGTACAAAAAGTGTAAATAAATATTACCCATGTATGATCACACATGTTATGTACCAAGGTGAACCCCAATGAAGTTTTACAATCAAATATATAATTTATAATAAAACTATAGATTTAATATTGGTCAAAATATTAAATCACATACATGAGCACAAGTGACAATATAGATGAACACTTCATTTTATTACAAATACATAGGCATAGTTAGTATTTCAAATACATGTTATAACTTTTTTAATTCACATATGTTATTTTTAATTTTCAAGTTCAATACATTAAAGAATTTAGAAGTGTAAATCTTTCTACAATGGTGTTGTTCATTAGAGTGGGCATGTTTCGTTTAGTGACACCAAACAACCCTAACATATATACTTGTGAGACCTTGGGGTTTCACCCTTCTTGAGTGTTAGAATTACTACACCCCAACCTCCAATTTTAGTTGATTATTTCTATTATATCTTCGAGTGTTGGACTTATTATGCCCCAAAATTACAGTTTACTTTATTATATCTCTTCTAGCTTTGTGCCTTAGGGGTTTCTACGCCCCCATCTATTTTTGGTGGGTATATTTGTTTTCTCAAAATTATTTATAGTTCTTCAAATTGTAGATTTGATCATGTTAAATTTTTCATGCTTGTTGTAAACCTTGAAAAAATATTGTTAATGGAAGAAAAACAATAAACTTGCAATCCTCTCGTGAGCTTTCTAGAGTAAACCTCAAGTAGGTTGTGTGAAGCTTTAAGTTGTGAAACCTTATAGAAGTGATTGATTTATGGGTGCTATTGAATGGCCTACAAACATGAGTGCAATTGTTATGAACACAGATACTTTGACTTGGAAATTTTACAACGTTATTGTACTATGAATCCAATAGGGTTTGATAGAGAGTAGGCATGCATTTTATAGAGGCATAAGTAGTTGAAAATTGGTTACAAGTAGGTGAATTCACATACTAAAAATAACATTGGAGGAGGTTGCAGTAGTTACAGGAAGTTTAGGGGAAATAAATGAATTAATTACAGAATTTGCATCCGGAAAGGTGGCTATATATGCAATTCAATTGCCCCCACCTTTATAGGATTCTAAAAGTGTAGTTAACTAGGATGAGGATGTGGAGTCCAAGAGGTTGTTGATTGAGTGGTATTTGACTAGGATGTGCAAACACTAACTAATTAATTAATCATTTAATTAATAAATGATAATTAACTTAGCTCAAAGGGTACTAGGGGTACATAGGATTAATTTAATTAATCCGAAGGGTGTAATGTGTATGAATTAATCAATTTAATAAATTAATCAAAATGGGTGAATAATAGGGTATACTAGGATAACAATGGGAATAGGTGAGTAATTTTGGGGTATCTATAGTTTTCCTCTTTAAAGTGATATTGTGAAGTAATAGTTCTTTAAAGATAGTATATGCATGCAGATTAGTAAACGAGAAAAATATTATGAATCATTAGGATGCCCCAACAAGTAGGATGGTAGAGTAATTCCCCTCAAGTGGGTGGATGATGCAACAAGGCAGTGGACAACCGCTTGATAGGAAGGAAAACAAGGGATTGGAACAAGGATGGGAAAGGATTGTGCTCATAGCATGAGCTTCATTTAGAGAATAATTTTAGAGAAACCTTATTTTTTTTGTTGCACAATAGATTTGTCACCATTATTATGAAAGAATCAAGATGGTTAACCCAAATGCACGTAAACAAACAAACACAATAAAGAAAATTTTAAATTAGAAAACAAAACCAATATACATAGTAGGTGTAGGCATCATGGTTATAAATGAACCAAGATGTAATCACACTACTTACAAGTGGTCTGAAAAATAAAACACCAACAATGAAAAACAAATTCAAAAAAGAAGACAAATAACTATTCCCTTAATGAATGACACGGTGATGATTAAGTAGATGAAAATGCTTTGAGTGGAATCGCAACAAGAGAAACTAATATGCAGAAATTATTACAGATCTCAAATAAAATTGCAGAATAAAATAACACAACACAAAGAGACAGTATTTAACGTGGTTCACCCAATTTGGGCTACGTCCACCAAGAATCACTTGCTCAGATTTTATTACAAGCCACCACTCTCTCAATACAATACCCAGATCCATTTGGAGCTATGCTCAACAAACTCTACAGAATTCACAGCCGAATTCAAAACACATCTGCAATACATTTGCTTGTACATCTATCATATGCATAAGACCATATAAATAGACAACTGCTTAAGCAGTTTTACAAAACCGTGGGTATCAAAACCATGGGCAAAACTCCGTCCCATAAACCTATGGGTCAAAAAACTCGCCCATATGAGAAAAGCATGTTTCCCGATATGTCAGGTGCATTTTTCGAGGCCAAAAATTTTACGCCTAAAAAAAAATTTGGGGCTATGCCTAAACCCCCGCTACCGGGGGGCCCAACTAGACCCTCGCCGAGGCCCGACCCAACCCGAACTCCCGGTGAGGATACATGAAAAGTGTACAGTACTCTTAGTGTAGTCTTCAACACTTTCACACATGAAAACAAGCTCCACAACCTAACAATCTCCCACTTGGAGACTAGTTTTCCTCTGAGCAAGCTTCTCAACCCTTCACTAGTTTCTGTGAAGACCAACCAAAGCTGAACACAACTTTAGTTTTTCCCTTGTGACCACCTTGGTCATCATGTCTGCAGGATTCTGACTGGTATGAATCTTCTCCAACTTCAACTTCTCTTCCTCCAAAGTTGTCCTGATGAAATGGTACCTTAACTATATATGCTTTGTCCTAGAGTGGAAAGCAGAGTTCTTAGCTAGGTGTATAGCACTCTGACTATCACTATGCAGCTTACATTCCTCCTGCTTATGCCCCAACTCCTCAAGAAATTGTTGTAACCAAATCATCTCTTTGCTTGCCTCTGTGGCAGCAACATACTCAGCCTCCGTGGTTGACAAAGCCACCACTTTTGTAGTCGTGAAATCCAACTCACTGTTGTCCCACCTACAAGTGTAAATATAACCTGTCGTGCTCCTCCTGCTGTCTACATCTCCAGCCATATCTGAATCTACATAACCACGTAAAGTGGTGTTTGATCCACTGTAGCACAAAACTGTCCCCATGGTCCCTCTCAAATACCGAAGGATCCACTTTTTACGCTTGCCAATGCTCTTTACCCTGGATCACTCATAAATCTACTCACAACTCCCACTGCATGGGCAATATCGTGCCTAGTGCATACCAAAGCATACATCAAACTGCCAACTGCTGATGAGTAAGGTACCTTGGACATTTGGTTTCTCTCCTGCTCTGTCTTGGGACACTGCTCCTTTGATAACTTGAAATGGCCTGCCAAAGGAGTCCCAACCGGTTTAGCATCCTGCATATTAAACCTCTCCAAGACCTTCTTAATGTACTCTTCCTGAGATAAAGTCAGCTTCCGTTCCTTCCTATCCCGAGATATCCTCATACCAAGGATTTGTTTGGCTGCACCCAAATCCTTCATAGAAAATGATTCACTTAGCTGCTTCTTGAGTACTTTTATTTTCGCATGTTTTTACTCGCAACCAACATGTCATCAACATACAAACACAGGATAATATAACTTCCATCCTCAAATTTCTTTGTATACACACAATGGTCAGAATGACATCTGATATAACCTTGCTCCATCATGAAGCTATCAAATTTCTTATACCATTGACGTGGAGCTTGTTTTAGGCCATACAAGCTCTTCTTCAGTTTGCACACCATCTCCTCTTTACCTTTGACTTCATATCCTTCTGGCTGCTGCATATATAGCTCCTCCTCCAAATCACCATGGAGAAATGTAGTCTTTACATCTAACTGTTCTAAGTGCAAGTCTTCTTCTGCCACTATTCCAAGAACAGTTCTGATAGAAGTCATTTTTACTACAGGAGAAAAAATCTCATCAAAATCTATACCTTTTTTCTGTGCAAACCCCTTGACCACCAACCGGGCCTTGTATCTTTTCTTGCCTCCTTCTTCCTCTTTGACTCTAAACACCCACTTATTTTGTAATGCTCTTTTTCCTTCGGGTAGCTTTACCAAATCCCATGTCTGGTTCTCCATGAGAGCCTGATGCTCCTCATCCATGGCTTGCTCCCACTTCTTCCTGGCATCTACCTGCATTGCTTCATCAAAGCTCTCTGGTTCTCCACTATCAGTGAGTAATAAATAATAAAGAGAAGGAGAAAAACATTCAAGTTCTCTTCTTACCCTAGAAGACCTCCTCAATATAGGAGTTTGGGGTTCCTGTTGAGGGGGTTCCTGAACTAATTCATGTGTCACTTTCCCATCTGGAAGATCCTCTACCGCTGCATATTCTTTCTTGGATTCTTCCCCTGTTTTCCCGCAATCACGCTTATACATGACTTTCTCATTAAAGACCACATCCCTAGATCGAATGATTTTCTTGTCCTTAATACTCCAACATTTATATCCAAAGTCATCACCACCATAACCAATGAAAGTACATTTTTCTGATTTAGCCTCTAGCTTAGTCCTATCATCCTTGTCTATGTGAACAAACACCTCACATCCAAAGACTCTAAGAAATGAATAATCAACTTTCTTACCATACCAAGCCTCCTCATGTATGCCTCCATCCAAGGCACTTGAGGGTCCTCTATTTATCAAGTACACAGTTGTGCTCACCGCTTCTACCCAAAAAGAAAGAGGCAGTCCTGCATGTAACCTCATGCTCCTAGCACGTTCCATTATTGTTCTGTTCATCCTTTCTGATACCCCATTTCTGTCATGGAGTTCCTGAACCGTATTTTTGCCTATGGATTCCATTCTTAGAACAATAATCATCAAATTCATTGCTGCAATACTCCCCTCCATTATCTGACCCGAGACATTTTAGCTTAAGACCTGTTTCATTCTCTACCAAGGCTTTCCATTTAACAAAAGTGTCAAATACATCGATTTGTTTCTAATACAATAAACCCAAACTTTCCTTGTCGCATCATCAATAAAAGTAACATAATAACTTGAACCCCAAGAGATGATACCCGAGCCGGCCCCCACACATCGAATGCACCAGCTCTAACTTACTCTCTTCTTTCGTAGGTCCAACCTTGAGAAACCTTACTCACTTTCTATTTCCCATATATGCAGCTTCTCACAGTAAATCAAACCTGTTTCGTATATCCAGAAAATTCTTCTTTATGATGTTCATGCCCTTATGGCTCATATGACCGAGCCTATAGTGCCATAATGTTGTATCTACATCCAAGCCACAAGATTACAATCATTAGTACTATCGTTGGTTAAATACAAGGTTCCAACCTTCTTACCTCGCCACCACAAGAGCACCCTTGGTAACCTTCCAAGAGTCATTGTCAGTAAATATCACAAGACAACCATCACTTCCCAACCGCCCGCCGATATCAAATTTTGTCTTAATGTAGGCACATGTCTGACATCCTTCAATAGCCAAGTATTCCCATTCTACATCTTAACCTGAAAAAACCTTTTCCAACTATGCCGCAAGGCTCATCATCACCAAGAAAACATGCCCAAAATCTCCTGAACATAATCAACAAAATAATGCCTATGTGGAGAAGCATGGAAAGAAGCCCTCGAATCTAAAACCCAAGATTCAATAATATTGTGTAAAGAAAGAATCAAAGCATCCCGACATACATTACCCATTGCCACATTTGCCTCCTTGTTTTTTCTTCTTGTTGTTTCTTATTATCCCGAAGCTCCCAACAAATTCTTCGCATGCATGCCCAAAGCTTTCCACAATTCCAACATACAATCTTGTTCTTGGATTTTGACCTTGCCCGATCTTTTGATTTTCCACGGTTTCTCTATTCTTCTCGTCTCCTCTAGTTTCCACTCACAAAGCATTCCCGAAGTAGAAGATTCCCTGTGAGCTTTTTCTTCGCATTTCCTCACTTAGAATCACCCCTACAACATCCTCAAACTTCAACTTGAGTTAGCTGGAACCGAGTTACTTACCGCCATTACTGTGCTATTCCAACTCTCGTAAAGAGCACATAATTAATAAAGCCCTAACTTCTTCATCAAATTCTATCAGAACCAAAGCTAGCATATTCACTACCGTATTGAAATCATTTAAATGATCTCTACATCGAACTATTCTCAGACATCTTCATATTAAACAACTTTTTCATTAAAAATATCTTATTAGAGGCAGAGGGTTTTTCATACAACTTCCCTAATGCATCCATTAGATCTTTTGTAGTCTTTTCCTTTGAAACATTAAATAATACCGAAGATGCAAGACTCAGCTGGATCGTTCCAAGTGCCTTCCGATCCAACAAATCCCATTCCACATCTATCATACTCGAGGGTTTGTTCACCTTCTCAGACAACGGAGTATAAAGATCCTTCTGATAAAGGTAATCTTCCATCTGCATCTTCCAAAGACTGAAATTCTGCCGTTGAATTTATCAACCCTAGATCTTCCTTCATCTTGCCATAGCTCCCACTCAAGCTAAAACTTTCCTCGCGATTCAACACTTCAAAGAAACCAAACCAGGCTCGATACCAATTGTTAGGAAATAAGGGATAAAATATGCGAATAATCCTCTCGTAATCGCAATAAAAGAGAAACTAATATGCAAAAATTATTATAGATCTCAAATAAAATTACAGAATAAAATAACACAACACAAAGAGACAGTATTTAACGTGGTTCACCCAATTTGGGCTACGTCCACCAAGAATCACTTGCTCAGATTTTATTACAAGCCACCGCTCTCTCAATACAATACCCAGATCCGTTTGGAGCTATGCTCAACAAACTCTACAGAATTCACACCCGAATTCAAAACACATCTGCAATACATTTGCTTGTACATCTATCATATGCATAAGACCATATAAATAGACAATCGCTGCTTAAGCAGTTTTACAAAACCATGGGTATCAAAACCATGGGAAAACCCATCCCATAAACCTATGGGTCAAAAACTCACCCATATGAGAAAAGCACATTCCCGATATTTCTGGGTGCATTTTTCGAGGCCAAAAAATTTTACGCCTAAATTTTTTTTTTTAATTTATCAAGATTCTATTGAGATGTTGAAAGATTCACTTCAAGGGTTTTCTAATTGTAATTTTTTAATGATAAGTGAATGTTTTTTCAAATTTTGTAATAACTTTTTATCATTTTTGGATTTTGAGATATTTTATTTTTTTGGATTTTTGAGATAATTGTTTTGTTTTAAATTTTTATGAGTTTTGAAAAGTTTGAAATGCAAATATAAAGAAATGTAAAAAAATGAAAACATTCCATGGCTTAAATAAACTAGGAGGAAAACACAACACGTGCAAGTGACAAGAAAATACAAAACAAACATTGAAAACAAACCCAATATGAATAGGAAGGAACCACAAAAATTTATATGTGAATTGAGATACACGTAAATTTCCTATAATTGGTCTAGAACAAAGGTAAATAAAGTGGAACAAATATAACAAACTGAAAGAAGCAAAAAAATGTCATAATGTTGACAAACTACAACAGTACAACACAACGTGTAAAAATGACATCTAATAACACTCTGAATGTGTTCCACATTGAATAACTAGACATATTTGAATTCCCCAAGCTATATCTTAGAAAGAAAGAGGATTAAATTAAGCCAAAGAGTGGAGTGATACTTAGATACTCTAAAAGATACTCTTGTTAGATCCCAATGATGTTTGATCCAGTAATTGGATTAAAATGTAAAATCCAAGTGTTCCCAAGCAAAGTTATATTGTGAAAGGGTAAATGAGTGCATCGAGCATAAATATACACCATGGGAAATAAATATGATTGGAAAAATATGATCTAGAACGATCATGAGTGTCGTCAAATGGAGAAATTGTTGAACTGTGTTATCAATTTATGAAAGGTGGTTAAACATTATCTGAATGTTTTGATTGTGACAGTTTGAAACTATTTTTGGAGTTTTGGACAATTTTATATTATTTTTGAGGTTTTTTGAGACATTTTTGAATTTTTAAGTTTTTGAGATATTTTACAACTTGGTAAAATAGGTACATTACTTTAAAGCATATGCAAATAATTAAAAGCATTCCATTCCATTGGCAGAAATGTAGATGATAAAATGTTAGGGTGTTTCACTCCACTCGTGGCTCCACACAACTAGGAATATGTGAGGGCTCATCACCTTGAGCCAAAAATAACATGAAAATAAGGTGAATATTGATATGGAAGTGAAGAAAATGGGTATGACGACACAAGATGTAATAATGATCCATGCAAGAAAAATGTAACTCATCTCCAGTCAATATTATCTAACCGATTACAAGATGATTCCACTTTATAGGTTTTGACTTGACTTAGATCCATTGATGGCCTAGTGATTGGTAGTATCCGATTGAAGGACTTCTTTTCTCTCTCGTAATATGAGTAGCTAAATTACTTCTTGGGATGTTTTTGATTAAGCACTTTGATTAAGATTTCATAAAGGCTTTATTGAATGATTATTTATTTATTTTTGTGAAGGACCCTACATGTTTCCCCATGCCATCAGTAAAAGGAAAGGGCTCAACACCAAAGAAAAAATGTAGGTGAGTAGGGATTTCTCCGCTCATGAGTATCATAGTGTCACTAATAATTATGGGCTTATCATCGAAGAATGTGAAGGACAAAAGCTATAGTGGTTTTATAGTTTTTTTTTTTGTATTTTTAGATTTATTTAATTTTCCTTATATGTTGATAGTGTGATTTTTGGGAAGGAACATTTTTCCCTAAGTCTCACCTCATGTGACTAGTAGGATGCAAAGGTTTGACACCATAGATTGAGATGGGTGGTCAAAAAGGACTGGGTAAATAAGTTTAGTGATTTTTATTAAAAAGAGAGCTTATTTTAAAGGAAGAGTTACCATCAATAATATTTAGGACAAAACCATAGGTGAAAAGAGTTGAAATGGTAGAAACCATGACAAAAATGAGAGACACAATGCCCAATATGAGCAAAGTTTAACCATGTGTCATAAAAGATTAAGAAAGTGAATATGTGATGATGATATGATTAAGGTATCTTTGAATAGATGGAATGCTTTAAATTATTTGAAAACACTTTTCCATTTCGACTTGCAAAAAAGTTTATAATATGGAGTTGTGTCTGCATTTTAGGCTTCTTAATTCTTCTAAATGTTGGTGGATGAGGATTTGAAATGAACTCATCAAGAAATAGGTATATGTTTATTGAATTTGAAGAGTCTTGAAATGTGAGACTTGTGCGGATGAAATGCAAGTCAAGAGGGGGAATCAAGAGATTCAACAAGTTTTGAAATACAAGACTTAGGCAGTGAGATGAGTTCCAAGTCAAAGGAGGAAATCCTAAGATTTGATAAGTCCTGCAAGACGAGACTTTGGTAGACATGATCCAAGTCAAAGGAGGAAATCCAAAGATTTTATAGGTCCTGAAGGACTAGACTTGGGTGGACTGATTCCAAGTTAATGAATGTGTGATTAGATAGGTCTTATATGGAATCAAGAGACAGACATGATGTTAGAAGAATATTATTGATGTGGGGAATATTTTGATATGCATATTCACCTATGAGTGAAAGAGTGTGATGAAAGGAAGATGGATCTATATATATATATATATATATATATATACCCATGGTTCCTTATAGGTTGTAGAAAGGAGATATTCAATGTTTCTCCTTCTCGGTTCCAAGTTAGTTGATTAGGTGAAAGATTTGAAACTAAATCTTGAAATGGTGGAATAAGGATATTCTTGGGTATATGTACCTCATAGATTATATGCATATAAATGTATTGAAAATTAGGAATTATTGTTAATGAGATGCTTACAAGATTGATCATTTGAGGTATAATGGACATAGAAGGTTGTTTTTTTACAAGCGCCCAAGTCAAAGATTGTGGTTGTATTTTGACAACAAGACTAGAGATGTTAGGCATAGGAGTTGGAATAGAAAGAATATCAAGCTCAATTGTGCTTGATGATGGACCCTCATCTGTTATGTTAAGGGTTGAAAGAGAGTCTTGAAGAAAATTCAAGCTCTTGTTATGTGTTATAATATTGTTATCTAAAATAGGTTAAATGTCGGTTTAGACTAAAGGGAGAAAATTCGTAAAATAGATAGATTGGTTTGAAGGGGGTATACTTGACTTGTGTCGTGATCTTGTTGAATGTTAGTATGTATATAATTGGGGCCAACAATAAAATATTCAGTAGAAGTGGAAATTGACATGTTGTTGGTTATGAGAGCTTCATTTTCAAGATCTACAAAGATCTCTTCATCATTGATTAAGTGTTGGACATAGTTCTTAAAACATGCACATTTATTGGTTGAGTGGCCATCAATGTGATGAAAATCAAAATATATATGAGGTTTTTACCAATATGGCTTAGGTTATCCTTTAATCCAAGGTCTAGTACGTGGATATTTTATCATCCCACCACTTTGAGTTGATGAAAGACACTAGAGAGACTTTCGTTGAGGGGTGTAAACTTACGTTTAACTTTGTATGGCGTAGTGTCTTCTCTAGGTTGTATGATTGGATTTTTGATTGATTGGTCATGTATGTTGGGCATAGTGTGATTATCTATGACACTAGAAGTGATGAAATTATGATTTCTGTTGACGTACCAAGATTCATCGTGAGAAATTCTAATATGGTGATTATTACAAGTGAGATTGAAAAAATGTTTGATGAACTTATTTGAGAGGTCTATGAAGGTGGTTATAGAATTATTTGGAATGTGTAAGAACCAATCCAAATATTTTCCTCCTAGACTTCCATGGAAAATCCACAAGATAAATTTATCGTTATATCCACTTCATGGCATGATATGCAAAATTATTTGATATACCTTGTCTTGAATCGGTTTTGCCATTATATTTGTTAATTCAGGTGTCTCTAAAGAGGGGGAATGGTATGCATAATATGTCCATATCAAAATTTCCACACTTAATAGTGAATAGTGAAGGGAAAACAGGCATGGATAGGCAGATTGTAGGAAAAGAGGGGAGCACTTGGGAAGAAAATCTATTTGGTGAAGCAAATCGGATCCGGTGAAGTTCATGCCTCTATGGAAATAAGTGGATCCTTTGCTTGATATACCAAATTTTATCATTGATAGAGCCAAACAAAAATTTAGATTTTCCATTGTTGGAATATTTTTTGTGATTCAATGGATATCAACTCAAAAGTAGAATGGTGTTGTTGGAAATGGTGCTGCAAGATTGGAGTCCGATCTCTGAATGGTGAAGGCTTTATTTTTTCCTTTCACTCTGAGATGGATAGGAAGATTGTTTTACATGAAGGACCTTAGGTTTTGGTAAATTTTCCTTCACTTTCCACTAATAAAAATCGGGAATGCCTCAAGAATTTTGTTTCTATACCCTCTCGGTTTGGATTAGGCTTCTGGGTCTATCGTTGGAATTCTGGGAACCTAAGGTCTTCCTAGGGATCACCAAATCGATGGGCCTACTCATCGTGGTTGATCCTATAACCAAAAACTAGTCTAGATTAGTGTATACCAGGCTTTATATCAATATTCCTATAGGATTCAAATTTCCAAAGTGAATTTTCCTATAATCCCCTAATGGTAAATGGGAACATGGTATTAAGTTTGAAAGCTCCAAGATCTTCTGCAACAGATGTAGAATAACAAGATATGATATGAAGGATTATTGTGAGCACGATGAACCACTAATGAAATTTACACATCTATAGGGGGATTATGAGTTGGAGGTCTCGGTAGAGGAGGAAGAGGAATTAGTGGAACAGAGGATGAGACCATTGCTTTGAATCCAAATGAGAAAAAAATTGGAGCATGCTAAGCATGAAGGATCTTTGGAGACATTTATGAATTTCTTTTCTATTGATTGACACTGGTAATGGATGGTGATTTCATCCCCAGCCTATTTCATCTTTTTCTCATATAAGTGTGAGCATGAGTGATCCTGGAACATGAGTTACCACTGGGTCAAAAGAGGTGTGAGGTGGAGTAGGTTGTGGTCACCTGGATGGACCAGTTAGATCGTGGGAGGATCTATTTCAAATTATCTCTCGAGATGGTGGGGGATTCATTTAATGCTCAACTAGTGGGGGATTCTTGTAATTTTTAGCCATTGAGGAAGACTCGGGAAGGGACTGATAAATGTAGACCACCGAACAAGGGAAGGGAGGTGGATTTATTTAATGGGGAGTTAGAAGTCATCCTGGGACCTGATATGACTTATCCTTCAGCTCTTCCACTCTCAATACTACTGTTGTGGGATGGATGGAGGTCCACCACAAAAAATCCTATACAAATCATAACCACTCTTGAGAAGATTCCAGTGGAGTGCGTTAGCTCTTGGATTTGTGTCAAGCTTTCTTGACCAGTCCTTTTTCTTTGATTCTTTCACCATGGTTGGTGTCATTTTTATTTTTCTCTTTTTGACCGCTGGTAGAGTTCATCTTGTGGGTTTTTAATGTTTTATCTTTATTCTCCTCTATGTCTCTCATGATGCATATGTTTCTTTGTAAGGCCTATAGGAGCCATAATCCCTTGTTTTTACCTAATCTAATAACCATGTAAAAAGGGTATGGACACAATTCATCAAAATTGATTTTTTTGCATTGTTTTTCCAAACCGCAACAATGTCTTTCATCATTTATATTCTTGGGAAAAGGATGAATTGTATAAATCCACCATTTTAATAAAAAAATGAGGGAGAGTGAATAAAGGTACGATGAATAACTCAACCTTTAAAAAAGTGAATGCTAAGATGGATTTGATGAAAATGTTTGAAAAAATTGACCCTTAACAAAGTGAATTCTAAGTTGGAAGTGATAAAAAAGGTTTCGAAGATCAAGTACTAGTAAAGTAAATGCTAAGATGGAAGAGGGAAGAAGATGGAAAAATCTTGACCCTAGCAAAATGAATGCGAAGAGGGAAGAAAGGAAAATGGTTAGTTGATTACCTAAATCTTAATCAAAATGAGAGTTAAGAGAAAAGGGATGAAAATATTTTAGATGTGTTCTACTCATTAACAAAAATGAATGTTAAGGGAGAAAATATGTGACAAGGTGAACATGGTCAACTATTAATCAAATGAGTGATAAGAGTGACGAAAAGAGGGACTTTGCAACACTTAACAAAATGAGTGATGTTAAGGTGGAAGATGGGTTGAAATGTTAGTTTAGATGATTCTTAACAAAGTGAGTGTTAAGAAATATGAAGAGGTTTGAAATGACTTTACGATCCTTTACAAAAGTGAACGTAAAGAGGGGAGAGATGAAATAAGTTAGTGTGCTTGACTTGTGACAAAGTGCTACAAGAGGAGACTTAAAACACGATGGACGATGCTCAACTCTTAACAAAAATGTGTTAAAGGAAGAGACTTAGAAAAATGATGATTTTTTCTCAACTTTTAACAAGATGGATGTTAAAAAGGGAGACTGAAGAAGACAATGAAGGATGTCAACCCTTAATAAAAAGTGTGTCAAAAGAGAAGACTTAAGAAGACAATGAAAGAGGTTTACTCTTAACAAAAGTATGTTGAAAGAGGAAACACAACAAAGAAAGGGGATCAAAAAAATAATGACAAAGTGAATGTCATCACAAGAAGTGAATTAATGACAACGAAAAAGGTCCAAATCTCACAAAAGTGGAGATAAGAGCCAAAGGGGAAGTAATTGATTAGTGATCTCAAATCAAAGCAAAGTGGATGCTTTAAAGAGAGAAGTGATGAAGTAATGATGATGTTGACAATGCAAAAAAATGAATACAAATTACGACAACGTAGGATGATGAAAGAAAGATAGAGAAGTTTTCATCAACTCAACAAAGTGATAATGTAATAATAATGGAAGTGAGATATAAGAATGTCATTAATTTAACAAATTGAATGTGTAATTTACTACGTAAGATGATGAGAGAAAGATATTGAATAATGTCTTCAATTCAACAAAGTTAATGTGCAATGAGGGTAAGAATTTGGAATGCTTAGAGTTCAAAAAAATAACATTAAACTTAAGACTTACAACAATGAAATACCAAGATGATCAAGAGGATGCTTGAATGTGATGTGACAAAGCGAGTATCACACTATAAAGACTTAGATGAAAATGAAAGTTCTTGAGTGTGGATATGGATGTCCATAACCTAAGACTTAGACACATTTACAAAGTGACAAGGTGGATGAGAGAGAGAAATGTGAATGAAAAAAGTGAAACACAAGTGTGTAACATGTGAGAAAAATGAAAAATGTAGTGAAATTTTTTGCCTCTACCTTAGATTGGATGGACAAGGCATGACTTCCTAGATGGATCTCTCAACTAGTTATCAGTAGTATATATGAGAAAGTGTGACACTATTGATATATGATGGCTTGGATTTACCCCATTTGAAACCCTGAGCAAAGATCTTTCTCATAATGAACCACATTGGGGTCGCCACTATTGGATATCCGTGACTCTAACTCACAAGGCTTTACTAGTTAGGTAGAATTAAAGGTTCCCATTTCATTGACAAGGCTCCCTCTTGTATGGACTAATTTGGGGTTCCTGGGAGCATCCCTCTTGTTTTCTTAAGGCTTATGCCAAAGGGAACTTATCTTAGTTTAAAGTGGATGAGTCGTATCACTTAACCTGGAACATGCATATATCGTGTTTTGAATGTGGTGTTTTTTGTTATATTTGAACTTAATGTTGTTTGGTTGTACACAATTTGGTAACCTAGAGTTAGTATTTTTAAGTGTTTTTGTTTTCAATATTTAGGAGAGTGGTTCTAAAAGTAAATATTAGAATGTTCTTTGAAAGTAGGTAGAGGACAAAACAACATAAGCAAGTTTTGTTTGATTTCCAAGATTGTTTAAAAGCGCGAGGAAGAGCATACACATAAAACAAGATTTGATTAAAAAAAGAAAAAAAAGGTTAATTCCTAAAAAAATAATCACATGTTTTATTTTCAAGATCACTTTGAAAGTGTGGGGAAAGAGCATACGCATGAGGTTGTTACATTAAAAAAAAATTAAAAACTATAATTTTTTTATTTTTTTAAGAAATGACAAGTGTTAGGAGAAATCAAACCATAATTTTTCTATAAGTCCAAATCAAAAATTATTTTTCCATTCAATAGATATTTTCAATACCTTTCGGTAAAGGATGATTTCATTTTGAGTTCGGAAGCAAAAGTTATGGCTTCTGCAAGATGAGTTACGGTAGCATTCTCGGTGAAAAATTAAACTAGAGAAAAATGACCGAACAATTGTTATTTACCTTCAGTATTTCACTCGAGAACCTAATTTTTTTATAACAAGGTTAAATAAGAACAATAAACATAAAAAGAGTTATATCACAAAATGATTAACAAAAATGAAAAAAATAAATGTGGGGTGTCCCACCGGGCATGCCGAAATGTAAACCTTGAAAAACTACTGTGAATGGAAGACAAACAATAAACTTGCAAACCTCTTGGAAGTTTTCTAAAGTAAACCTCAAGTAGGTTGTGTGAAGCTTTAAGTTGTGAAACCTTTCATAATTAATTGATTTTTGGGTGCTCTTGAATGGCCTCCAAATGTGAGTGCAATGGCTATAAACATAGATAATTTGGCTTTGAAATTTAGCAGAGTTATTGTACTATAAATCCAAGAGGGTTTGATAGAGAGTAGGCTTGCATTTTATAGAGGCAGAAGTAGTTGAAAATTGGTTACAAGCGAGTGAATGCACATGCTAAAAATAGAATTGGAGGAGGTTATAGTAGTTCTGAAATGTTTAGGGACAATAAATGAATTAATCTGAGAAGTTGCATCCGGAAAGGTGGGTGTAGGTGCAATTCAATAGCCCCCACCTTTCTAGGATTCTAGAAATGTAGCTAACTAGGATGAGGATGTGGAGTCCAAGTGGTTGTTGACTGATTCACATTTGACTAGGATATGCACACACTAACTAATTATTTAATAACTAATAATTAACTTATCTAAAATGGTACTAGGGTACATGAGATACATTTAATTAATCCAAAGGGTGTAATGTGTACGAATTAATCAATTTAATCAATTAATAAAAAATGGGTGAATAATAGGGTGTAACAAGATAACAATGGGAACATGTGAGTAATTTTTGGGTGCCTACACTTGTCGCTACAATTTTCATCTCCATGTACATTGAATAGGCTTGACATAATATTCTAAAATTATGGTGTAGAGTTGGTCATGTGCATATATGTGTACTCTTTCCTTTCTATTATCTATTTTAAAAGTCAAATTAAATTTTAGTTTCAATATATTCAGAGGTAAAGTTTCAAATTTCATTATATGGACATCGACTACATTCTTGTTGTGAAAGTTGCACTTGTTTGGGGCATGTTGCAAACAAAATCAAACAATTGAGAAAATGAAAAGCATGTTTACATACATTGGTATGTATTTTCTTTAAGATATTAAATTTAATTTATTAGCTTAAGGGGGGGGGGTAATGCGCAGACTCCCAAATTTGATAATTTTACATTTATATTGGCAATTTAGATTATATGCTTTAGTCATGACTTCACTGCACACAAACTAAACTTAAATGTATCATCAAGTTGATGGACAAATATCATCCGTGGACGTCATATTGCAAAAAATAGTGAAATCTCAACTTGTAGGGATTATTAGCAATACACGCACTCAAAATTAGAAAAATTTATATAAATATGAATCGTAGCATTCGAATCTAGTTTCTAAAATACTATTTTTTAAAAAAATGGACAAGTTTAGCTATATTAAACACTTAAAATTATATGACTTAGTTTTTTTTTTTTTGAAAAAACTTATAAGATTGTAGTCCGTTTGCCCGCATTTTGGATGACCAAATCTTGTTATTTTTTTTTCCTTTGGTGAAAATGTTAGATGTAGTTGTCTATCTTGGGATGGATTTTATTTTGTATTTTTTGAGCAATATTTTTTTTTATGATTTTTTCCGTGAAAGTGGTCTGAAAATATTTAGAAAATGAGCGCTTTCCATTTGCCCACCATAACTATATCAAAAATATTGAAATCAAAATATATATTTTTTAACGTGTATAGAATTTGTCCATGCTTGGGATGGTATAAGTTTTATCACATTTTGATAAGCGAAACAAAAGTTGTAGTCTTAAACGTAGACATGAACATTCACGGAAAAAATGTCTTAAAGACCTATTGTTAGTAAAAATTATAAAATGATATTTATCTTATTCTATTCACTTTAAAATCAATATTTCTATGAAGCTAACAGTCTCCCCTATGCGATGGCACCATTTTTGTGAAATGTTTTTAGTTTTTTAGCATGGTTCAAGTCTTTGGAAGAGTAGATTTGAGGTTTTTTGACCTTTTACACTTCATAATGACCTTCCATAGCTTTGGTTGGGGAAAAACAAAGATTTCCGAGGCTTAGGTTCGGCAGATAGATCCGTGATCACGGTTTATAAAGCACGATCAGTTTTTTAACACAAACCATGAGTGTGCTTTATAAACCACGATCGGTTTATAAAGCATGCTTGTGGTTCATAAATCATATTTACACACATCCCAATGTCTGAATTACCATGTGATTTTTACTCTCTGACCTTACCGTATGAATTACTATGAAATTTTATCTTTTTCTACATGTTTTTCTTATCACCGAAAAAAAACATCATGGGAGACAAAAACGAAGTCAAAAAAGGAAGTCATTAAGTAAAAAAACACCAAACGAATTAGAGGCCAACAAAATTCAAAATGCTAAGCGAATGCGGAAACTTCGTGAATCAAGAAGAGGTTCATCTTCAACCCCAACTATTGTAAGCAATGAAGAACCAGGTAATGTTTCTACTATCAATGTTGAAGTTGAATTAAATACTCGTGATGAAGATGTTTTTACTATCAATGTTGAAGAAGAATTAAATACTCATGATGTAGCAAATGTTGAAATTGAAGGAGACAATGAAAATGTGAATAAGGAAATTCATGTTGAAACTGTAGACAAGCAAAATTTGACAAAAACACCTCCTAGGATTTTACGTAAGAAACCTAATTTTTTTATTGAAATTGATGAAAACATTTTGAAACCAATGTCTGACAAACTTTCTGAATGACAAATCGAAGAAAAGCCATTGAAATTTGGGATAATCATTTTGAAATTTTAAATGATTCCCAAAGATGTCAGTTGTTGGTTAGTTTGATGAAATTGATTAAAATGAGACCTACATTAAACACCTTAGGATTGACAACATCTAATATACATGGTCAAACCTCTACAATTGTTGAAAACCTTCATGATGCATATCACATTGTTGGTGTCAAGAGACACACTAGGGATAGTAATATTGTGCGTCGTGTACTTGCTACTAGTGTTGTAAGTGAATCAATAAAAAATAATGTTTGATTACGCAAACAAGTCGAATGTTGCAAGTTAATCGAAAAACTCTAATGAAAGCAATTGAAAGACGTAATATCCTTCAATCACTCAATAATGCCGATTTTTGGGCATTTTTTGCTAGAGCACCGCGTAAGGACAAAAATAATTTTGATGCTATAAGAGAAGTTGTTATTAAATTTTGGCATGATAACACTAGAGTTTCACCTAATACAAGAGATGTTATAAAATGGAGAGTTGGTTCTACTAATCGTGAACCACATCCAAAGCATTTCTTAGATATGACTCAAACTCAATTTTTCGTAAGTTTGAACAAGAGAATCTAGAAATTAAAATTAGTCAACATTTTTTTGAAATGTTGAAACCATTCTATGTGAAAATCAACCACGCTCGCACCACTTGTTGTTGTAGGCAACATGTTGAATTTGTGATGCATTATGCTAAATTTTTACGTATTCATTCTAATTTTCATTCTGAAACTATGTTATCGGAATGTGGTGTTCAAGTTCCACCAATATCTTCTAGGATTTCATTCCTACTATATTTTGTGAAAAAGAAGTTGGACAATTTTTTTATAGTCAGGATTGTTTAGATGGAAGTTGTAGTACATGTGGTGGATTACCTAAATTGGAAAGTTGCATCCATGAGAAAATTGAAGGTACAATAGGACATAATTTAGTTGAGTTTGATAAATATAAATCAGTTGCATACCAGTTGAAAGATGGAAAAGAGTCTAAATGGTGTGAGCTAGTTACAGAACAAATGCCTATTTTCCAATTTTTGAGAAAATTTAAGGATGAAATTGTTTATGAGTATGCGAGGCATACACATAGAGCTCGATGGTTGGATGAACAGTTCAAGCTATGCAAAGACACATTTCCTATTGGTACTATTGTTTCAGTGGTTGATTTTATAGAGAATTACACATTGCAACCACAAATGGAGGTTCAATCGCAATATTACAACTCAGTACAAGTTGCCATTTTTGTGCATATAGCATTTCTACATTCTCTGATAGTACAGAGAATGATCAAATTTTTTTAAGAGAGTACCACTTTTATATCAGTGATGATCGTACTCATTCTATTGAATTTGTGCAAGGGTGTTTCCAGTTATTTTATGGAAACTTGTCTGATAGGGACATCCACTTCAAACAACATTATATATGGTCAGATAATTACACATCTCTAGTTTAAGAATGCATGAATGTTTTATTGGATGAGAAGAATGCACGTCAAGATGGGTGTGCAACATATTTGGAGTTTCACTGAGGCTGGACATGGAAAAGGAGAGCATGACGGTGCAGGGGCATGTGTGAAAAGAGCTCTTGCAAGAGAAGAGTTGAAGTACAAAGATGGTGCTAAATTAAAAGATGCAAAGAGCATAGTGGAATGGTGTATTGACAACATGGCCCGAGGTTCTCAAGAAAATTCCATAGTTCACAGATATTTTTGGTTGATAGAGGAACAACAAATTGCTAACTACGAGGATTATATGACACTCATTGGGTCCAATGATATGCACTCATTTTGTAGCTCAGATGCTACTTTGTGGGCCATATGGACAAGAAAGTTGACATGTTTTTGTGCATCTTGTATCGAATTTGTCACTGCTGAGTGTGATTCACAAGAATGGGTGGATGGATGGATTTGTAGGCCTCTAACTCCGCTTCCTAGTTATCAACCTCCACAAGCATTATGACTTGTTTCTGCAGATGAAGTTGCAACATCCAAGGACTTTGATGAAATTTTGATTTTGGTGTGACAAGGTATTTATGGTTATTTATTTAATTTTTGTATTGAGTTATGTCCATTGAAATTTTAATATGTAATTTAAATTTGAGTTGTTCAACCTTTGTTTTTTTGTAGGACATGTGTTTGTAGTAATTGTGATGAGAAGACAATGAAGAAGGAACATACTATTTCTTATGTGTTGCATCGAGGAAAGAAAGAAGTTGACTTCTCCTATTATAGATGGTGAAGATATTGAGTATCCTACAAGGTCAGTGGTAGTTACTGGAACTTGGCTTCGATGGTATCCATTAAAAAACTCCTTTGTTTGGGTGTTTGAAGACTTTGAGACACACAGAAAATACTCTTATATTCGCATCTAGTTCTAGTGACAAATATTCAGTTGTATAGATATCGAGGAAGGCCTAATAACAAGATTCTTTGGAAGGTTCGAGAGTCAGATCATGAAGCAATCTTGTCTGCTATTTAGAGTAGATCCGATCTTGATGGTTCATTGGAATGAATTTACAATGCTCATGTATAAATCTTTCGGTATATATATATATATATTTTATTATATATATATATATATATATAAATTTGTTAGTTTAAAGATCTAGATTTAAGTTTGAATATATTTTATTTTAAATTTGTGTATTTTGTATATATAGATAGTATATGGTTTTGATTTGAAACTTAAATTTCTTTGACTAACACTTTTATGTTTAGGTTAGTGGTGCCAGAAAAGCTTCCACCTTCACGTGGTTAGCACTATTAGTAGAGAATTTTAAATTCTCAAAGCTAAGAGAAGCTTTCATTGTTTGAAAAAGTTGTAAATTTTGAAAAGTTGTAAATTTTGAAAAAGTTGTAAATTTTGAAAAATGTTGTAAATTTTGAAAATGTTGTAAATTTTGAAAAAAATGTTGTAAATTTTGAAAATGTTGTAAATTTTGAAAAATGTAAATTTTGAAAAAATTTTGAAAATGTTGTAAATTTTGAAAAGTTGTAAATTTTGAAAAGTTGTAAATTTTGAAAATGTTGTAAATTTTGAAAAAGTTGTAAATTTTGAAAAAGTTGTAAATTTTGAAAAAGTTGTAAATTTTGAAAATGTTGTAAATTTTGAAAATGTTGTAAATTTTCAAAATGACTCCTCCCCAAGTGTTTACAATAACCATACCTACGCGTGTGCACCGATGCAAACAATAGGGCAAATGAGAGAGCACCAAATGGAAGGAAAAAACTGAGAGAGGATATTGTAGAGGGTCCCTACACCGAGGTGTCGGATAGACGAGGCATCTCTAGGTGCCACGGAGTTCGAGTAGTCACCCGTCGAAGTTGAACGATATTTTGGTCTCAGGGCTCTTAAGGGACTACGCCCGAATGAAGTAGCCTGAAGCAACGACCTTGTCACGCACCAAAACACCACCTCCTCTAGCATTCACCTAGCCACCCGTGATGTTCGGCACAGTAGTCGGTTTGGTGCCACGACCCACCGTTTGCAAAATATAGCATTTAACAACCTTACACTGGCTCAACTGCACTATTTCGCGCGTTTGCAA
Organism: Taxus wallichiana var. yunnanensis; assembly: GCA_018340775.1. NCBI lineage: Eukaryota > Viridiplantae > Streptophyta > Pinopsida > Cupressales > Taxaceae > Taxus > Taxus wallichiana. The sequence goes on from CM031233.1 coordinate 23,028,902, forward strand.
ACAATAGGGCAGCAAGAGCACCGAAATGAGAAGGAAAAAAACCGAGAGAGGATTTATTGTAGAGGGTCCCTATGTCGAGGTTTTAGATAGATGAGGCATCTCTAGGTGCCATGGAGTCCGAGTAGTCACCCGTCGAAGTTGAACGATATTTTGGTCTCAGGGCTCTTAAGGGACTACGCCCGAACGAAGTAGCCCGGAAGCAATGACCTTGTCGTGCACCAAAACACCACCTCCTCTAGCATTCACCTAGCCACTTGGAGATGTGTCAGCATAGTGGTTTGGTGCCATGACCCACTGTTTGCAAAATATAGCATTTTGACAACCTTACACTGGCTCCAACTGCACTATTTCACGCGTTTGCAAACAATAGGGCAGCGAGAGCACCGAAATGAGAATAAAAAAATGAGAGAGGCTATTGTAGAGGGTCCCTATGCCGAGGTGTTGGATTAGATGAGGCATCTCTAGGTGCCACGGAGTCGAGTAGTCACCCATCGAAGTTGAATGATATTTTGGTCTCAGGGCTCTTAAGGGACTATGCCGAACGAAGTAGCCCAGAAGCAATGACCTTGTCGTGCGCACCAAAACACCACCTCCTCTAGCATTCACCTAGCCACCGGATGTGCCGGCGTAGTTGGTTTGGTGCCATGACATCCGAGGCATGACTTCTCACTCCTCACCTCCGTTCATTTCCTAGGACTCAAAACATTCAATGTCACTTGTTTACCTTCCATCTCTCTTGTTCTCTTTGGACTTGCCTCTATCCTCTTAGGTGCTTCATCACTATCCTTGCTTTTCTCTCTTGAGCTATGTTGTTGTGGTGATCTCTCTCCATCCTCTGCTGCCCCAGCTATGTGCTTACATGCTCATTATTTTTGCATTGTAATAGGATTCTTCATCACATATCACTACACAGAATTAGGAGTATAAGTAAATCATCAAACAATTAAGGGAACACATGTGTGAGGACCTTTTATTCATAAGTGCCATCATTGATTGCATGAGATTAATCATCTCTGCCTCAAATTGAAGCAATGTCTCCCATCTGAAACTTCAACCCCCAGTCCATCAAGCAAGATCAAGCATTCATACTGCAAAGAAGGACATGTGACCATTGGGTGAGCATGATCCTTGAAAAAGGGAACATGATCTATTTCCTGAGATTATCTCTTTGTTTAGATTGTTCTTGGTCATATTTTTGAAAATCAATAGGAATAGAGTTGAGATCAAGAAAGAGAAATTCCATTGGGAAAATAATCTCCCATTTGTGAGTGAGATGAATAATTTTGATTCTCATTCCTTGGTGAGCTCAGGTGTGTTTTCATCTGACTCAGAGAACTTGTATGACATTTTGTCCCATACCATCACCTAGAGGTTTGATGCTCTAAAAGAAGCCATTTCTGATTTTGAATCCCATGAGGAGAATGTATCAAAATTTTTGGAAGATCTTGGCACAAGAATGCATGAGCTTGGTACTCCTCTCAGGGAGAATAATTCCACATGAAGAATCTTTAGGATTCAAATTTTAAGAATTGGTTCAGGAAAATATTTGTGACCCTTTCCTTCAATAGTCAATACTTTAGAAGCCCTTGTAGAGATCATAGGTTATATCTCTAGAATCCTATGAAGAGTTAAATGAAAAATATTTTAGTCAATGTGGAAATATCAATGCCATTCCTGAGAATTGACTCAACACATTGGAGCATGTGAACATCTTGGAAGATGAGAAAGTTTCATTTGTAGTTTCCAGATTCAACAAGATGGTCTATGGAAAAGCCTCATCATTCAAGATCTTCGCTGGAGGAAGACATGAGTTGATTCTTCATTAGAGGAGGATTCTTCATGTGATGGGTGGAACCTAAGAATACTAATAAGGGCTTACTGTCAAATTTTTACCCTTTTCAACTTGGGACATCAGAATGCACCACCACATGAAATCTCTCCCTTTCGTCACTTAAGGCTTGTAACATTCTCACTAGGTATTCAATTCCTCAACACCCCAACTTGATTATGTTTGCCCCCTCTCATGAATACTTAACCCCTTCACACATTATCACCCCTTTAAGTCCCTTTGTCACTTAAGGCTTGTAACCCTACCCTGTCATGCCATGTAACCCGGGTTAATCCAGAATGGTCAAGGATGAGTTAGAAGGTGAGTTAGCTAGGTTAATGTTAAGAGGTGAGTATAAACATACACTTAGCCATTTTTTAATCCCTTTTTAATATTTCCTTTTCCTTCATTGCTGCTAGTATTTAGTTATGCTACTAAATTTTCAAGAAACCCTATTGCAAAAATCACATTTTTGCTCATATCTCCTTCATTTTTGCTCCATTTCCCCTACAATTTTTCCCGTAACTTCTACTCATGAACTCCTTGAAGATGATCTAAAAATATTTTCCATTGGTACCCTAATTTTTTATAGCATCCCATTTAAAATTTCAGAGAAAAAACTTGCCTTTTTAGATCCTTGCAATTCTAGAGATCGAAAACACTTGAAATTTGAAGCAGGAAACCATATGAAAATACCTAATCTAATGAAAAAATTTCATCTCAATCCAAATACAAGAAGACATGATTAAATATTTATTATTAAATTGGCATATGAGCCTTACTAAAAATAATAAGTTTTGATAACAAAGAAAAAAATTTGAAACCTCTGTGTAATCTTCAATTCTAGAAATATGAAAATTGTAAAACTTGAAAATCGGGAAAATTGTAAAATCTTCAATGTTGCACCATAAGTAACATTAAATATTCATATATAGTTCAAGATGAACTCTAGACCTCGCTTATTTCTATCAATGTTCACATTAGTTGATATGCAACAGATTGAGTGTTAGCTTTAAAAAAAGTAATTGTACGTAAATTTTGCCCTTTTGTAGTTCACCTAGCATGGTTTTGCTTAATGGAATAGGTTTGCTTAACAATTGTACCATGTAGTGCTCCGGGACATGGTTTTTTAATTTTAAATCAAACATACATATCTAGAACTAATTTAAATGGTTATGAAAACATACATAGAAGGATATCATACATGCAATGAAATCAAATCAAACATATAGTTCAGATTTATCGTTATGAAAACCAACACACATGGATATATAAGAATCAAACAAAGTGTGCTCTAGATGCACGTCTCTGAAAATATATGTAAGTTCATAATGTATGTGTACATCTCGAACTAAGTGTGTCATAATGTATATAGGACCACATGCGGTCGCAAAAGGCTATATATATACAATGGACTATATGAAGAAACATGTTCACTAGGACCAGATGGCCCATATATATATCTATGTACATCCAGGTGGACTATGAATCTACTCATGAAACATCTTCCCTCTCTTCGCCCTGCTAGAAGTAGCACATCCATGACTGGGGATGTAGTGGAGGGAGATGCCACTACGGATTTCATCCGTGTGGTCCTAGGTGTCTCTAAGCATGCCTGCAACCTAACCTGCACATTCATAAACAACAAGTTTTTAACACCCAAAATTTTAAAATACATTCAAAATTTAGAAACTTGTACAATTTAGTTAAAATGCATGTGAAATCTTACCGCAATGTCATGATCCCTATCAATTTGTTGTTGACGCATCGCAGGGACAACAATAGACTCACGAGGGGTAAGCTACATACAAATAATTAATTTTCAAATTAAATATTTCACATACATACAAAATTTGATATTGTAGATTTAAGTAATAAGAAATAATGAACCTCCAAAATTTAACAAATTTGAAAAATTGTACCTTAGTTAGTGGATCTGCAGATGCTATGGCAATATCTACACAGCCTCCACAGTCTGCATATATGGAGGAGTCTCTCTAGCAGTCATAAGCTATACAAAAAACATGTACAAATCAATATTAAAATCTACATGACTATGCACCACATAACAGAGGTCCAAAGCATGTAATCCACGTGAACTTCAGTAATTAGAAACAAAGTGTAAAGAGATTTACTAACCTGCGTAAAACTCATGTGAGGCATGTGCCAGTAGCCTCAGTTCCCTGAGTAGATGATGACCCGCCAGGCTCCTATGTATAAAAGACAAACATATTAATATGTACAACATACATGTGAAACATTATAATAATAATCTAGTGCAATCAAATGAAATTAAAAATGTAAGTTTGTACAACTTGAAACTTACATTTGAAACACGCCCACTACTGAATAGCTAGCATGTCGCCGGATGTTTCCTTCACCGGCTCTTGCTATTTAAAATAAAATAAAAAATTAGTTTTTTACATGTATGTACATGACGTACAATCAAATACAATCAAATACATATATATTAAAATCTCAAACATGTGAATTAAACTATTATATATATATATATATATATATATATATATATATATTATTTATATTTATTTGAAATTTACCTGTGAAAGACCAATATCAGTGGCACCAGTTCCAAAAACATTCCCCAACATCTCATCTATAGAAAAGAAATCTTGTGAACCAACAAATGATGTCTCGCCTACAGTGCATATGGCACCACATGATCCACAGTGGTGTGGTGCGCTAGAACTGGTGCCTCCACCAACATCACCAGATGTAATCTGGTCACTATGTTGGGTCAGAGTGTCAGTGAGCTCCCTCAATGCATGCAGTGTATCAATCTCCACAACCTCCTTCACTGTAGGAGGGATAAGCTGAAGGCGAGTGGGGTTTTGGGGCATGGGGATCCTAGGTTGACCTATGCGTGCACTAGTCTACTCCGTGCGCAGAGCCACCTCTCGACAAAAAAAGTTAGAAAAGTCAAAATAATTCGGGACCTCATTGAGCACAAACTCACAATATAATTTTTCAAAAAATAAAGAGGAACCTCATTGTTGTTGCATGGTGGATTGAAAAATGTTTAGGAGAATTGAAATGAAAACTCAAATTCGTGAACTCGATTTCGTTATCGTGGATCGCGGTTTAAACCATGAATTTTAGGTTTTTATGTCCACGGAATTATCCACCAAGGTTTTTATGTCCACGGACTTATCCCCCTTTTACTTACCCCTTACATGCTAATCAATTGTTAATTAACTAATCATGATTAAAAACCCTTAAGCTAATTTATGCTTTTTAGTCACACATGCACCAAGATGCAAGTTTTTCCCTAAATAGAAAACTATAAAAAGGACCAAGCTCCTAGCTTCAAATTTTACACCATGTTTTAAATAACATTAATCATATAATACATATGATCAAGGGACTTACTTCCATTGATGGAATATTTTTCTCAATATTTGCATCCAATCTTCATGCTTGGTTAGTAGATGAATTAATAATATGGCCTTGTAGCCATTTTTAGAGAGACCCTTTCACCATTGTGAAGTAGCAGAACAACCCAATTTGATTTTCTAGTGGTCTTCATAGTCCATCTCGGTTAGGAATTCACACTAAGTATGCATGTTTTAACTTGGATTGATTGATATCAAGTTAGTTTTCTTAAGCATTTCAATAAGCTAATATCTTGATGTTATTATTGTTAATTCCTATCTTTTATAACAAACTATGTGGTGTTAGTCTAGCTATTTAGCCTTCGCAATAGTTTTGATAGTGCACATTTGGCATGCCTGTAGGACCCTCCTATTGTCCTTAGTATTATATTTCACATTTCTAGAATAGTTTCAATATTTTTAGATTAATTTCAAGTTTTTAGTTTTCTAACCCTTTCTTGCTTTATTTTTATGTTCTTTGCAGGATACAAGGAGGTGACGTCTTTGTCAAATTGATTCAAGTTGAAAATTTTTGGATTTTTTTGAGATTTTTGTAAAAAAATCTTGTGTTTTGATGAGCTACAAGAAAGCCTCGTGCTACTTCTAAAATCATTGCACATACGCTTCATGGTTTGCGCATCTACTTATAGGCTCACACATACATTTCTCTGGCCACACATATGAAACACTTGCTTTTTTAGCTTTGTGAATGGACTCTACAATTTCTTTGTAATAGGCTCGTGCATATGCTCAAGACGTCACACATAATTCTCACGGGTTGCATATATGCAACACTTACTATGTTTTATGACAAATATTTGTGCATATGAGTTAAACGTATATGCATACACTCTCAAGCTTCTTGCGCATATGCTCTTAGGCTTGTACATACACTCTCGGGATCACGCATACACTTTGTTTGCTTCATGCTAGTGTGTTCTATGCTAGTTTTTACTCATTTCAAAGTTTAAGTTTCTACTTTTTGTGTTTATTGTTGGTTGCAGTTTTTTCTAACTATGTTTTGCATGTTTTTAACATTTCTAATTATATTTTCTAACGATTTTTCTTAAGTTTGGATGAAGTTTTTATTTCCATGCTTTGTATGAGTTTGGGATAAAGTTTTTATACTATTCTCTTACACCTTGTGTGATCTTGAGACTCAAAAGAAACTTTAAACCTTCCTTTACTAACATTAGAGTAAGTGGGAAATTTATTTATTCATTTTTATACTTAATGGAATGAATTTTCATTGGGAATTTTTATGATCCTCTAGTTTAAAATATTTTCATTTGATAAAAAACTAAAGCTAAAGCTTGTGTATACTCTTCTCTTGCACTATTGTGTGATCTTGAGAATCAAAACCAACTTTAGTTTTCATTCACTAAAAAAACATTTATATTAATTTGGATTAATTGGAAATGAAATTTGTTTTACAAAGCATTATGTTGGTTGTTTGATTTACAAGTTTTTCATTATTATATAGTTGGGTTGCTTGTTGTGTGTGCTCTTCTCTTGCATCCTTCAATGATCTTGAGAACCAAAAAAATATTTAATCCTATGTTTTTATCACATTGTAATCTTTTTGGATAACTACTAACTATTTGTGTGTAGGACCTAACAATTTTAAAGAAAGGAGAATCTAAACAAAAATATAACTACACGTGTGTTGTAGGTTGTCAATGGTGGTCTAAACCAAATTTCTTAATCCAAAATATAAAAAACACACCACATTATTCAACACAATGTACTTACAGTTTGGTTAAGAGCTATGTCTCATTCACTTTAAACTCGGGAGAAGTACCTTGGCATAATCTGTAATACACTGTGAAGATTGCTCTAGGGACCCCAAAGTATTCCACACAAGACAAAACCTTGTGGATGAAATAGGAAATTGCTCCACTACCCAATATATTAGTACACTTTGGAGAGATTAACGTCAAAATTATCTTCACGTAACCCAAAGTGGGATACAATGAATGAAATTTATTACTCGATTGTATTGAAGGGGGTAAAGTAAAGCTGCACTAATCCAAAATTTAGTTAGTGTGAATTTTTTGGTAAACCACACTTATAGAGATAGTTTGTGACACCTAGAGAGTGAACCAATAGGAATCTTGTGGCTTGAAGCCAATTTGACTTAGACATTGTGTTTCAAAGAGATCTCACAATGTGACAACTTTTTTAGAGTAAAAAACTTGTTATTTGAACAAGGGGAGGCTCCATTAAAGTTGAAATTGCGTGTTATTTCATCACAAAATTTATGAAGTGGTACTTTGTCCTGTTGTTTCACTCACCCTAAGATGGGAGAAACTCTGCCAAAGTCACACCAAGTACTTTTGATGACCACTTGGTCTACTCATTTGTTTTCATTTTTCCCATTTGGGACAAAAGAAAGCATACCTATGTAGTGCTATTGATTTGATTGTGTCCACCAATTTTTCACCCGTTTACATTTGTCCTTTCTTGAGACAAGATAGTAAACATTGAAAGTGTGTTGGTATGTCTTTATATCTTGGTAGCCATCATCTTGATACCCATAATTGAGATTTGTTATTGTAGCTAGGTTGTCTCATCATTTAATTCTTTTGAGTTATTACGCTTCCAACATTATAGCCATATAACTTTGATACTTACATATTGTTTCCATTATGAAACATGATCTAAGTCTCTAAATTATATTGTTACGCTGCTCACACGCATAACGAATTCTTGATATTCTTAGGCTTAGTTTTAATCCTAACATTGCCTTGCATTTTTTAGAGTGTTGGTGTTACATTGTTTGTATCGTGATAACATCATTTTGATACTAAAATATTGATTTTATTGCAAATATTTATTAACATGTTCAAATAGTGTTGTTACACTTCTCGCATTGGTAACTTCCATTTTCAAAGAATTGGACCTTTTGTGTCTAAAACCTGGTGTTATTATACCTTATTGGGAGATCGGATCAACACTTTCTCAATATTTAGGTATTGTTTATTTTAAACTTGACCTAAATGGTAATATTGTGTTCTCACTATCAAAGCACTAAACCTATCTTGGAAAAATGTAGGGAGTAAACTATTTTTGTGACTGGATTTTAGTCTTGTGCTTAATTATCTTGTCTTAAACAGCTTATTGTCATATATATATATATTACCTTAATAGTGTATCATTCCTTATTCTTTGGTGTCCTAGGTTCATATTGATCCTTTAGATTCATGACCATTTGTTGTTCCACATTCTTTGTGACAACTTGACATTGTTACATTGCGTAAATTTACCTAGGGTCCATTTTAGTCAACCTTAGTGAAAATTTTCAAATGATGCTTCCTACTTCAAAAATGGGGTATCAAAATTAAGCGGGTCCTTTGGAAATGACAACCCATTTTTGATGAAAGCATCATGGTGGTGAGGATAATTATCCTCATGTGGACTTTTCGGATTAATCTCGCCCACATCGATAATTATTTGTTCCAAAAAAATATGATGTTATTATGTGTGTCGTAGAGCTAAGGGCTAAGTTACACTCTAAAGTTGATCCTTCTCTCATTTCTGGCATGGTTCATGGAGAAGAAGAAGTAGAGCGTCCACATCATAATGTTGACAAATTCTTAAACCCAGGTCATGCCTCTACTTCTAGACACGAGAATGATGAGGAGATACCTTTCCAAAATGATGGAGACTATCATATACCTACCATCAAATTTCATTATGAGGACCATGAAGAGCATGCTCATCATGAACAACCTCCTCCTCATGAAATTTGTAAAGAGGTACCGTACATACCCAAAATTGTATGTACTATATTGTCGAAAAGAGGTTACAGAAACCCCAATGATGATTCAGATCTCTTCACAAGGTGTTCGGAATCCAGAAAGCACACTGAGTATAAATTTACATCCTAAAATACCTTATCCAACCTTTGCATGCTTTGTTCTAACTCCTTTCCTCTTTTTCCTTACATTTTGGTCTTTAGTGATAGAAACGCCCCCTGCTGGGTGGCGGTCATGTGACTGCCACCTGTGTCAAGGTGGCGGTCCTAAAACCGCCTGCCCTACTCTCAGCAGTGGTCCTACCCACATTTTCTAGAAGCTTCCGATGCACTCATCGACGTGAAAAATCAAGTTGTGCTTGCAAATCTCAACCACTTCTGCTTTGTTTAGAGTTTCTAGCCACTTTGTGATAGTAATTCTCCATTTTAAATGATAAAGCATGGAAATTTGGACTTGCCTTCTAGTGAGTAAGAAAACTATAAATACTAAGCTTGTTTACAAGAAAATGGCCCCTCTCTCTCTATGATTTATCATTCGGTGTGTCTGAAATCTCCTCAACAAGTCTCAACAGGTCTAGATTTTGTATAAGTTCTCAGCCTCTCAGTTCAAGGCTCCTCTCCTTCTTTCTAATTTAGAGATCACTTGATCTCTCTAGTTTCATCTTGTTCCATTGTTGTTCTCAAACAACTAGCTTAGCATAAAACAATTTTAGTTCTAGATTAAGTTCATTTGAGAATCTTGATTCTACCTAGAGTTATAGGTCGTTGTTTCGTCACAGGAAGTATAGGTCCTAGAGTTTTCGGTGTGTTTGTGTTGTATCCCTGCAACAATCCTGCTAGGAATCACATAGCCAAGCTCTATTCTCTTGCGCTATCCCTCTCCTACTTGCATTCCGTTCAGTTTACATCCAAGCTACCACTGTTCAAATATCTTCTCCTACTACCATTGTCACATTCCCACTTTTTTGGATTCATGAGAACATGTAGGAATAAAGAGATCACATTGAGGGGACAAGCTACAATACAACTAGATTTTCCTCTGTTATGTAAACTCCATGTTTGAATTGTCAAAGTTATAATTACAATATATCAAATAGAATAGAAAATTATTTCATTTTAGTTAAGCTCACTTTCAACATTACCAGGGAAGCTATGGGGAATAATAGCTTCTGAGAAGCTATGATTTGTTCCTCACTTCTAAGGTAAGATTGAAGGTCTTTCAATTGAATTAGTTAGTTGTTTATATTCAGGATCAATTCACAAGTGCACAGGAAAATAACTACATCTAGCTACCTTGCTTGTTATAGTAATATTCTTAGATTAATTGCTCGTTATCTGAATTTATTAGATTAGTTTCTCTTTAATTTCATTCAAGTTCACATCTTTGAAAATAAAAAAATAACAAGCATAGCATAGATTTATTTTCATAATTAGTTTACTTTATTCAGTTAAATCCAGTTATTTCTTACATGAAAATTACGGGACCTAGAGAGCCCAGGGATTATATATTCAAACCAGTAATACCTCATCCAAATCTCCTCATGACATTAGCAGATATAGATCAAGGTATTAGAATTCACATCTTCCAAACAACAACAAACCCACAAATAATCAGTGAGAAATTGAGAGAATTAAACATCAAAGATGACAAAGCATATGAATTCTGGTCAAAACAACCCAACTATAGATTACCTTGATAGGATATCCACATGACCATACAAGAACTTGAAAGAGAGAAAATTTATTTGTGATCCATTAGTTCTATAACCCAGACATAGGATACCTTCTCATTGATATAACACAAGGCTTATGCATACAACTTCATAGAACACCCATAAGATATTCAAAGAAGATCACATAACTCCTAGTATCAAATGTAGAGGCTGAAAAATCTTATGACTATTGGATAGTTGGAAGAAGAGATTGATTCTTCACATGACCATAAAAGGTCCACAACAACCATGAACTCATGGTTGTGATCCCCAGGTCCCACAACCCAACGGGATTTGCTAATCAATCAAAAATTGACACCGGTTTACGTATACTTGTATTTATATCCTTACTACACTCCCCACGAGATATCATCACACCGTTTTCCATGTTGAATGTAGAAGTCGATCAGGCTAAGATTTTCTGGACTAAACCAAAAAATCACCCATAGTTCTTGTAAATCCATTACACCTCTTGCTACCACTTTCATGAACTTGTCTATAATACACACGAGGCACCGTATGTCACTTTCCATGCATTCAACAACCAATAGAGAGGATCTTAAGTAGAGAGCTTGACATTAATTTGATCCTCCGAGAAGCTATATTATTCAACCAATCCATCACACCAATTCCGGTTAAGAGAGATTTCTTTACCTTGTAATCGTAGATCTCGTTATTGCGTGGTTAGGATATACGATTGACCAACTAGTTTGTCCACATCCGCATACATTTCATTTCCACCAGTTGTCTCGGCATGACCTCGGGAGGTGGGTATGGAGAAAGGCTACTTGTCAATTTTCATGCTTGCATGTCACTTTTCTATCGTACAAAATTGGTGAACCCAACGTGAAACAAACAACTACTCCTTTTTCATTTCCATTTCTTTCATCCATCTTCTCTCCTTCCCATTATTTTTCTAGTATTTGTATACCCCTTGAATATGTTGGGATACGATGCATATGGCAGACCTCTCTCAGGTCTCGAAGCATATTATGGTCAGTCGAGTAGACAAAAGTCACCCTCGCTTTTTGCATGGGCTGATAACTACTCAAGAAACTACTTATCATAAAAAAATCCTCCTCAAAAAGAAACTCTAGTTCTTCATTCCGAATTGAGGAGCTAGACCAACTCACAAAAACAACCAAAGCTCTCAAGCTCTAACAACATGATGTTTACTAGAGAATCCAGCTCATCTCCTCGTTTTTTTAGACCACAAATCAGTAGGAAATTAGATCCACTCCCATTCTTGGATGAGGAGTACTTAGCACGCTACGCCAGAAGTGAGAAATGCTTCCAAAACATGTACCCATCTCTAGGAAGTTTACAAACACAACCCGACACCTTGCTTCAATAAAATACCCCATTCCTCCACCTATGGAAAATAGTCTTGGAAAAGTTTGGAAGAGTAATGAACAATTCATAGCAGGGTATCATACCCCTCGGAAACCTCAAGGGGTACAACAATAACCATGAAGGAAGAATACAATTTCATCACCAATCGAGGTCATCTCGACTTTGGTTGAAAGGGTTAGAGGTCTAGAAATTGCTCAAGAAAACAAGCTTCACATTCCAAGCAAGCAGGAACTCCCAATCCTCTACATCATCCTAGTCAGTTTGACCTCCTCATAGGAACATGCACGTTAGGTATGCCTCCTCAACATTTGTATAGCTATCCACAACAAACACCAACTAGAACCGTGTTTTCAAATGTTGTTCTAGTTGAAAGTATGATACCTCCCGGTTTAGTACCAAACAACCCATATCAGAGCAATGCTCCTCCCTACTTAAAAATTTATTCAAAATCTCCACAGGGAGACATGTTCTCTTCTCCCGGGATGTTTTCTCAACCATAGGGGTTTCCTTACACCCATGCAAATACATATGCTATGCCATATCAACAACTCGTTCCACCTCTGCCTCCTTAGCAGGCACCATCGATGGTTGAAACCTATGTGGTAGGGACTTACTCATAATATTTAAAAGAGCCTCTAGATTTCACCATACGAAGTGTCATGCTTCCAATACCTCTACCTAATTTTCCTAAATTCAAGTGGGAGGGAGATCCAAATGCACATATCAAGGCTTATGCCATGGCCATTCGAGAACTGCTCCCTTGGGATGCATTTGTTGCCAAGATTTTCCCTAAAACCTTAGAAGGTATTGCTCTTGATTGGTATTATAGAATACCCAAAGCTTCGATACACTTATTCAAACAACTTGTGTCATAATTTATCAAAGATTTTGACATGAAAAAATTGTTAAGAATAGGGATTAGGGAATTCTTACACATTAAACAAGAGCACAATTAATCTAGCTTGCTTCATTCAAAGATGGCATACAATCCTCTACTCTTCAGCAAGTGCTCCAAACATGGATCAGATGGAACTATGTGACTTATTCCTTCATTCTCTTAGCAGAGAGATAAAGGAAGAAGTCCAGAAGTTCCCACTAAGGACTTATGATGAAGTGCTCAAGAGTTCTCATGAATCGATCAAGTAAATAAACAACAATTTAAAGACATATTGAATGAATGGGAGATTAATCGCTCCCAATCAAAACACTAAATCTTATCCCAACATTGGGAACATAAATCAAGGACCCAAGATCCTTAACAAAACCATGGGTTTACAACATATGGAGTCACCGATCAGAGCCAAAAGACCAAATGTTTTAAACACCCTAAACCTCGCTAACAATCAATGCAATAATAACTTTACTCCAGCAATCAATACGGTGGATTTTAATCATCCTCCAAAACAACAACAACAATAAAAAATATAGTCAAAAAGTCTTGTGCAAAGCCTAATTGGATACCAGAACCAAAACCAAAGGCAACAACCTCAAAATTTCAACTATAACAATCAACAACCTAATCAAAATTTTGGGCCACAAAAGGATTCAAACCAACAACTATAGAATTATAATCCCAATCTATACTGACTTCCACAAAATACGAGGTCATGATACTAGGACTTGCCATGATTACAACAAATTCTTGGAACATTTACCAGAAGATCAAAAACACTCTTTATAGATATGTTTCTAGAAAATTCCACATCAACCACACCAAATACCTACATGGGATCAGTTTCCCCTCAAAATTCACCTCTCAAGATTTTCAACGATCCTCTCCTAAATCATTCTAACAATAATGGGTTAGATCCAAATGGGACAAACAAAGGTGTCATAACAGGGAATAACAATCATGAAGCTTCGACTTCATCAAATCCACCGGTCACACCCCAATTAGGAACTCGACCACAAGCCAAGATAGTTGGACTGGTAGAATTAGACACCAAGTTACAAGTAGAAACCATAACAAGAACACGAGACTACTCTTCTCAACTAGTTCCAACCTATCCATTAATACCAAACAAGTGCTCAACAAACACTAGTAAAACCAAGTAGGTGCCTACGATTTGATTAATGACTTAACAAAGACCTTCTCTCACATCTCCTTCTTGGATTTGTTGAAGAACTCTCCCACTCATAGGGCTGATCTCTTAGAAGCATTAGGTCTTGGTCATCTCATCAACATCACTCCTCCTCTTGAAACACAAGTAAACCATGTAGACTTTGACTTCTACCCTCCAGGCAGCCAGATAAGGATACCGAGTTTATATTTGACATAAGTAAAATGCTAATGGACACTAAAATCACACGTAAGGGCAATCCACCCTTACATTTGTAGGTATGGATTTATAATAATTATGTTAAGCGTGTAATGATTGATGATGGGGTAGTAGTTAACATAGTCCCCTTCACTTTTATTCAAAACTAGGATATGGAGAAATGAATTTTCCTCAACACGAAACATACTAAGGGGCTATGATAGCCTCAAGGAAACTTCAATCGGGACTATAGTACTACCGGTCACTTTAGGACCCAAAAAATCCTCACCAAATTTTATATTATAGATCGGGAAACCAACTATAATATGATTCTTGGTCACCCATGGATACATCGCATGAAGGCAATCCCTTCCACGTTATTCCAAGAAGTAAGATTTTTACACTTGGGAAAGGTCTTTGTAGCACAAGGTAACCCAAAACCTTTCAACATACACCTATTAGATTTGAAGAAAAGATAAGGTGTCCACTCTAAATTCGATCTCCAAACAAATCATCTCAACAAACCAATCAATACAAACCTGAAGCAAAGCTGGTGCCTACAAAGAACTAGAAGTCACGAACTTAATCAAAGGCATCCCAATAGTCAAAGATGATACCATCATCATAGAAATAGTTTTTCTAGGAACCACCACAAAAATTGTCAAATTACTAGAGAAAGATCTACCTATTCTCCTGCCATTTGATTCTATGGGTATAGGACATACCCTAGGAATTGGTTCCATCCCTGCAGATGAAGTTTGTATGGTAGAGGTAACCGAGACAAAGGAAGAAGAGACTAAGAATGTCCCAACTTCCATTTTTCCAAGTTATTATTGGACTCTCCATTTTGATGGAGCAAGATGTCATTTTGGTGTTGGGGTAGGTGTGATCCTTACTTCTCCCGAAGGAAAGGTTCTACCTTTTTCCTTCAAATTAGATTTCAAATGCACAAACAATGGGGCTAAATACAAAGCCCTTCTTTTGGCCTTATCATAGCCAAAAGGATGGGCATTGGTAATATTAGAGTGCTCAGAGACTCACAATTAGTTGCAAACCAACTATCTGAGGTATATGAGACTAGAGCTGAACACTTGCAACTCTATAAAATGAAATTAATGAAACTAACAAAAGAATTTGACTTCATATCAATTGAAGCAATTTCGTGAGAACGAAACCTTCTTGCTGATTTAGTCATAACCTTAGCTTCCTAATTCATTCCAAGAAGTGAGTTGGAGGATACAAATTTCATGGTATCAATTCATGTTGAACCTTTGGTTCATAAAGTACCAATAACCCCGATATTGACACATGTGGAAATTGAGAATGAGTCTACCATTCTAGATCACTCTGACAGTGATAGGGAAACTCTTGAATATCTAAATGCCTATGCAAAGTTACATCTCGCTCATCGCATGGTTGATTTCTCCATGATCCCATATTCTTCTTCCTATTTTGGAAATCCCATGATAGAATCTCCCCACAAAAGAATCTTGAAATCTATGAGGTAGAGAATGAAGGGAGTTTGGAACTACCTCTAGCCCCTCCCGAGTTTGAGGAAGGAAACACCTCCTTAATCGAGGGAACGATTGATATAAATATTGGAATAGAGGAAGAACCAAATATTTTGAAACTAGGATCCTCATTAACTCCAGAGGAGGTAGAAATACATACCCAGATCCTCAAGGAACATCAAAAGGATTTCACATTTAGTTACAAAGAAATGACAGGAATTACACCACATATCGTAGTACACAATCTTGTCACCAAACCAGATGCAAAGCCAATTAAGAAAAAGTCAAGACCAATGAAGCCAAAAGTGGCTCTCATGGTGAAAGAAGAAGTAATGAAGCTTCTCTAGGTGGGATTCATCAAACCGGTCAATTATTCACAATGGGTATCTAATATCATCCCCATTCTAAAAAGAATGGGAAGATCTATATTTGCATAGACTTCTGGGATATTAACAAAGCTTTCCCCAAAGATGATTTCCCATTACCATCCATCGACATTATTATTGATGCAACAATTGGATTTGAGTTGTTGTCTCTCATGGATGGGTTCTCGGGATATAATCAAATCAAAATATCTGAAGAGGATCAAGCCAAAACTATGTTTATAAATCCTTGGGAACTTACTATGTTATGTTTCATGCCATTTGGTCTTAAGAATGTTGGCACTACATACCAACGAGCAATGACATACATATTCCATGACCTTATTCATAAGATCATGGAATCCTACATAGATGACTTGCTTGCTAGCCAAGGCTAAGAAAGCTGTGATCACCCAGAGGTGCTCCGTATCATTCTCTCACGATTGATCAAATACGAGATCACATTGAATCCAGAGAAATGTGTATTCGGTGTAACATGAGGCAAGCTTCTAGGTTACATTATATTGTCATGAGGGATTGATGTCAACCCAACCAAAATCTGATCTATTCTTGAAATGATTCCACCATCAGATGAGTCTGGTATCAAATCATTTCTTGGGAAACTCAATGCAATTCAAAGGTTCATCCCTGACTTAAGTTTTTTTTTCATCCAATCAACAATTTATTGAAAAAGGATTATAGCATTGATTGGATGGAAGAATGCAACGAGGCCTTTAAAGCAGTTAAACGCTTCTTGTTGTCTCCTCCCACGCTAATGCCACCTAGACTAGATCAACCTTTGATCTTATATTCATAAAGGCCACTGATGTTTTTCTAGCCTACATGTTAGCTCAAAAGGATGATGATAAATGAGAACATGCAATTTATTTCATTAGTTAGACATTGCTTAATTATGAGACACATTACACACAGGTAGAAAAGGAATGCCTTGCCATAGTCTTTGCAACAAAGTGCTTAAGACATTATATGTTGAATCAAGAAACAAGGGTTATTGTCAAGAAAAGATCACTTGCGGACATTCCTCACGTAAGGTTATTTATCTAAAAAGGCTGGATGTTTCATAACCTTAATGGGTGAGTTTGAACTAACATTTGTAAACCAAAATTTGTTAAGGGACAAATCATTACAGACTATTTGGCTGATAATCCATTGAATGGGGGTGATCTCGTAGATCTAGAATATCCCGATGAGTTCGTATATTTTGTCGAAACTATGCCCCCTATCTCTGTATTTCCTTGGTACACCAACATTGTCAATTTCATCATAGACCACACATACCTAGAATGGACCACATCGTAACAAAGAATGTGGTTATGCATTATTGCTTCTAAATACGTCATTTTAGAACAAGTGCTCTATCGCAGAGCCTTTGATGGAATGCTTTTAAGATGTGTTGACATAGAAGAATCTAGAATACTTCTTTACGAATCCCATAGTGGGATATGTGAAGGCCACTGTGGTGGCCATACCACTACTCACAAGATACATCAGATGGGATATTTCTTTCCCAACCTAGAACATGACACAATAGAGTTTGTGCGCAAATGCCATAAATTCCAAGAATTCTCCCACGATATTCACATGTTGGCACATGCTCTACAACCAATCACAACCTTGTGGCCCTTTTCCATGTGGGGCCTAGACTTGATAGGGAAATTCTCTCCTTCATCAATAGATGGCCATAACTTTATAATCACGGCCACATAATACTTTACTAAATGGGTAGAGGCCATGCCTCTCACCACCGTACCAGGTTCCGTAATTGCTAATTTTATTCTAAATCAAATCATTTGTAGGTATGGTGTCCCACAAGTCATTATCTCAGATAATGACACATCCTTCAAGAATGATGAAGTCCATGAGTTATGTAGCAAATTCAAGATAAACCATCACACGACCTCTCTTTATTACCCCCAATCCAATGGATAGGTTGAGGCCACAAATAAAACATTAAAAACCATTCTCCTCAAAACAGATTAAGGAAAAAAATAGGATTGAAATTTAAAATTATGCCCAGCCTTGTGGTCTTATCGAACATCAATAAGAACACCAATAGGGACAACCCCTTTCTCATTGGTATTCGAGTAGAAGCATTTCTACCAATAGAGGTTGAAATGCCTAGTCTCCACATCTCATTACAAGGGAACTTAGGAGAAGAATCCTAAAGAGAGGCATGACTCTCTCAACTAGAAATCCTTGATGAGTCCATGTTAAACACCGAACAATGGCACAAGACCTATGTTGACCAAATGTGTCGACAATATAACAAAAAGGTCTATGAATAAGAAATATATGAGGGAGACCTAGTCCCGAGACTAGATAGCCTTATTGACAAGAATACACCGGTGAAGGAAGGAATTTTGACCCAAGTGGTTGGGCCCATACCGAGTCATGAAAGACTATGGAAACGATGTGTATATCTTGTGTACACTAGAAGGTGAGGAATTCAATGAAATTGTCAATTCCTTGCATCTTAAACAGTTTCATGCATAGGTCATTAACATCACCATTTGTATACTATGTTCATCTTGCATTGCATTAGTCATTAAGTTAGTTCATTATATTCACTCATTTCGTAAAGTTTGGTCAAGGAACTTATTCTTAAGAAAATTATTACAAACTTTTGAAAATATTAGCAAAAAAATTCAAATCATATCTCTTCAATTTTCATAATATCATCAAATGATTTCAAAATCAACTCATCAATACAATAGACAAAATCTTGACAAAAACCATACCAAAGGCCTGCATACTTATTCATACTCATTTTCTTCTACTAGGTTAAGTTGTTCTTACCTACGGTTTGTTCTATAAGCTTCTTGGTGTCACATTTATCCCTCTTACATCTCTTTGAAATGAGGATACTCCAAAATCACATATCGAAATGTCAAAATCAAATTGAATAAAAAATATTAAACAAATAGAATATTTTATTTTACACACTTCTTTGCCCTACCAACCTTTGGTGATGAGCTCACATCTCTTACTAGTGGTACGAGGTTGGGAAAGGAAAGAAGTTCCTTACTCACCTATGTCTTACCTTTAGTGATAAGCCCATACTTCTTACTAGTAGCATGGGGCAGGGTGTAGGGGGTCCATTCATGCAAATTAATGAATCTTAGTATTTTAAGTTCAAAACAAAGTGTATTGTGAAAAGTGAAATTAAGCATCCAAGTTCCAAAGAGATTAAATCCTCAAAACTATATTTTGTCGACCAAGTTTCCATTTATGGATCTAAGTCTAGATAAATTGGAAAGTAAGTTACATTTTGAGCTATGTAGTAGGTTTGAGTAAGGTAAGTACGTAGGCCCAAATTTGGTTTCATCAATACTTTGTCTTTCTCTCATCATTTCCATTTAGTCAACTCATACAACTTACACCCTTCCCATCTCTTGGTGTTGAGCCCTCGCATATTACTAGTTGCATGGAGTTAGGAATGGGAAAATTCATCTCATTATCATTATATATTCATCACATTTTTCCAAAACAAGAAGAAGCAATGAACATTGCTAAAAAGAAGTTTGAAAGTTTAGTACCACATGATATGTTTGCATTATCATATATCAACATTGTAAAAACAAAAAAAAAGAAAACATTTTGTTCAGCATTTGTTATCACTTGTCATCCATTGCATACATTTTGAAAAGCATATAAAATCAGAGATTCTAAAGCATCTAGTGTACACATGAGAAAAAAACCACAAAACTCTAGATACAAAGAAGATCTGAATCAAAAAGATATATATATATATATATATATATATATGTATAGGAATCATGTTTTACATACAATGCCATCATGCACTAGGCATGGTCAAAATACTCAATGATCCCAAAAATACAAAAATAACTCATATAAATATCCAAAAAATCACTACAAAAAGACCAAATGGCCTCTCAATCCCTATGGGACCCCTCAGATGGCACATGATCACACCTAGGACTCATGTAGTTATGATGTAGAGAATGTATTGAATGATGAGTGCTCATGGTGGTGACCACTAGTTGTGGTCTCACTACAAGAACGACTCCAGCCTCATTGCTCTCTTGGAAGCCTCATACCCTACAACCTGGGTATGAAGAGCTACCTAGGCCTCTTCCACCTTTTAGATAGGGGAAAACACATCAGTGTGTCTCTGCCATTTCTTGAAGGCTCTCCTACGTCCTCAGTGAGTTGGGCCTAAGTCTTCCCTAAAGGGATCAATAGGGTGTCCACACACATCTAAAAATCAAATCCCGTCATTCTGTGTAGTTGGTGTAAATAAAAGAAGGAAAACAACAAGTTATAAAATCACCAAAAATAAAGTAAAAAAAAAAAAAAAAAAAAAGAAATATCAACTAACATCTCTAGCTAACAAGGTCGAGAGAAGAGTGCTAACTCACTCGGATCTTTGGGCATCTAGGTAGGGTCTCTAGGATCTGTGCCTACTATTGACGCTGCTACCGACTGTGGAGCCTCCCCAAAACCTAGAACAAAATGACGTACTACCACAGACTCATCATCTCCCTCCTTTGTCTTGAGAATGCAACCCCTATGAAACTAAGGTCTCCTTCTCTTCACTCACCCCCACCCTCTCTACCCTCAAGATATATTAAGTTTCATACCACTCAAAATCATCGTCATCCTCTCTGTCTGTCCCACCGACCTCATATCTAATCCCCTCTCCCATCGTATCCTCTTTAGTCTCCCCTCCTGTGAACTCTTTAGAGTATGAGTCCAAATCAATAGGCTCATCTCGCTCTCCAATGTGAGTAGTAGTATCCCTAATCTAAATCAAGGGTGCTTGAGGAGCACTAGCTTCCCCTCGGGCATAAACCACTTGCCTAACTATGATAGGTACTCCAGGAGTAACTATGGTCCAACCTTGATCTCCTCTAGGACCTCCCTAGGCCTCATGAACAGTCTTGTACAGACCCTGTTGGAGGAAGCATATCAATATAAGGGAGGCCAAACTACTAAGGGACTTGATCAAATGGGTGGATCTCCACTCTCCCTATCCTATCCACCAAGTGACTTGTGATAGAACAAGTAACTAATGTAGTCACCTCCTACCCTAAAAATCCTACCATGGCACGATAAGGAGTGGCATTCATATCTATAGTAGTCAATGAAGCCACTAGCTAATGTGGTATCCTGAGTATTGACATCCCCATCCACCTCACTTCCCTAACATCTCCTGGATCCTCTGTTATCACACCCTCCCATAGGGGATGATACGCTCATACACCCAACTCATAACCAAAGTAGGGTGACTCAAAGACTACCCCTGTAACCTAACCACCCTGTATAAGTCATGGTATGTGGTCCCAAGAATATCTACTCCCCAAGCATAAATATGGCCATGGGCCTCAATCTATGTAATCATGGGAGCCCAATAGTATAACAGAGTGTCTCCTCCCTTATCCCCAATCAACCGTGAGGCCAGGATACCCATGATGGCCTTACGGATGGTGGGGATAGGAGCAACAATAATGGACCGAACCTTCACCCCCTTCTTGAGCCAAAGGAGACAACAACATCTCCCATATAGGTGGCCCACTAAATCATCTGAGACTTGGATCCTACTGTCTTAAGAGACAGTTTCCTCCCAAAAATGAAACCCCTAGTATGAGATAACCATCCTTTAGGGTGATAGTCCATTCACCTAACACCTCAGAAGGAAAGTATTAAGTGCGCATCCCAATACAAGAATAATTCACACAATATGTGATTGGCATGAGCAACATGAGGAACCTATGAAATCCTCAAAATACCAGCCCTCTGAAGAGTGTCTCGCTCTCTGCCTGGGTCAATATGTCTAACACTACTAGGAGCTAATCACACTCCCTCTCTCTACTCCACCATATATACTCCTCCTTCTGCATCCACCCAAAATAGAGAAAAAGAGAAAGTTAGCAACACTATCGATAGATAAGCTCATCAAAAACATAGAAAAATATTAAAAATGCAAAAAAATTTTTAACTTATATAGCCTTTTTGCTTTTCTATTCCGAACCGCCGCCTCGTGCAAGGCGGTGGTTCCTTGACCGCCGCCCCTTGCACAGGAGGTGGTTCCTTGACTGTCACCTTCTCAGACTAGTGGTCCTATGACTGCTACCATCATAGGGTGGTAGTCCCATGACCACTTCTTTGTGTAGGGTGGTGGTCTTGTGCCGAATCAACGTAAGCCTCTACAACCCTAAAAATGCTTTAAAACAACAAAATACACCATTTTGATAAAACAAAATCCTACCCTATGCCCCCCTAGAGACTCATTTAACACTAAGATTTTCGAAAATAACCCCCAAGACGAAGATTTCAACATTTTTATATTTTGGGTTTAAAAACAATAAATTGAGAAAAACTAACCTGAGACTTCACGGGTCGATCTCGTGCTCTCGGAGGCATGCACACGATCTCGTAACAAACACTTTGACTACACTCTCATCGAAAATGGTTACCATGGATCCTAGAGCTCAAAAATTACCAAATCAATACATGCAAATGAATAGAAAAATGAGCTCATTATATATAATATTCTAATATTTTATTGAAATTTCTTTCACAAGATGAGCTTGTTCTATAAGTTCTTATCCCGCACAAATGGTGCATCCTCATTTCATTTTAATTTAGTATTTATTTTTTGATTTCTTTTATCTATCTACACTTGAGTCCTCTTTTCATTTTGTAGATAGCAGGAATCTAGATGATGACATTACAACACATGGGTGTGTCAGGTATAGTTTCTAACTCCCCATTTCAAGAATGCCATACTTGGACCCACCATTTTATGCCCCTTCATGGCTAAAATGCTTCTTCGAGGGGGCAATATGTACGTACCCAAAATTGTATGTACTATACTTATCGAAAGAGGTTACGGAAACCCCAATGATGATTCAAATCTCTTCGCAAGGTGTTAGAATCTAGAAAGCATGTTGAGTATACATTTGCATCCTAAAATACCTTATCCAACCTTTGCATGCTTTTTTCTAACTCCTTTCCTCTTTTTCTCACATTTTTCTCTTTAGTGACAAGACCTCCTCCCTGCAGGCGGTGGTCCCATGACCCGCGCCTAAGTTAGGGTGGTGGTCCTAAAACTGCTGCCCTACAATGGGAGGTGGTCCTACCTGCATTTTGAAGAAGTTTCTGACACACTCATCAACGTGAAAAATCAAGTTACACTTGCAACTCTTAACCGCTTCTACTTTTTTAGAGTTTCCAGCCACTTTGTGATAGTAATTCTCCATTTTAAATGATAAAGCATGGAAATTTGGACTTGCCTTCTGGTGAGTAAGAAAACTATAAATACTAAGCTTGTTTACAAGCAAATGACCCCTCTCTCTCTATGATTTATCATTCAATGTTTCTGAAAGCTCCTCAACAAGTCTCAATAGGTCTATATTTTATATAATTTCTTAGCTTCTCGAGTTCAAGACTCTTCTCCTCTTTTTGATTTAGAGATCATTTGATCTCTCTAGATTCATCTCATTCCATTGTTTTTCTCAAAACAAATATCTTAGAATAAAAAAATTTTAGTTCTAGATTAAGTTCATTTGAATCTTGATTCTACCTAGAGTTATAGGTTATTGTTTCATCACAGGAAGTATAGGTCCTAGAGTTTTCGGTGTGTTTGTGTTGTATCCCTGCAACAATCCTGCTAGGAATCACATATCCAAGCTCTATTCTCTTGTGTTATCCCTCTCCTACTTGCATTTTATTTGGTTTACGTCCAAGCTGCCATTGTTTGAATATCTTCTCCTATTACTGCTATCACATTCCCACTTTTTGGATTCACAAGAACACATAGGAACGAAGAGATCACACTGAGGGGACAAGCTACAATACAACTGGATTTTCCTCTATTATGTAAACTCCAAGTTTGAATTGTCAAAGTTATAATTACAATATATCAAATAGAATAGCAAATTATTTCATTTCAATTAAGCTCACTTTCAACATTACAAGGAAGCTATGGGGAATAATAGCTTCTGAGAAGCTATGATTTGTTCCTCACTTCTGAGGTAAGATTGAAGGTATTTCAATTGAATTAGTTATTTTTAATATCCAGGGATCAATTCACAAGTGCATAGGAAAATAGCTACATCTGGCTACCTTACTTGTTATAGTTCCATTCTTAGATTAATTGCTCATTATCTAAATTTATTAGATTAGTTTCTCTTTAATTTCATTCAAGTTCACGTCTTTGAAAATACAAAAATAACAAGCATAGCATAGATTTATTTTCATAATTAGTTTACTTTATTCAGTTAAATCCAATTATTTCTTGCATGACAATTACAGGACCCAGAGAGCCCAGGGATTATATATTCGAACCAGTGGTACCTCAACCAAATATCCTCATGGCATTAGCAGATATAGATCAAGGTCTTAGAATTCACGTCTTCTAAATAACAACAAACCCAAAAATAATTAGTGAGAAATTGAGAGAATTAAACATTGAAGATGACAAAGCATATGAATTCTGGTCAAAACAACCCAACTATAGATTACCTTGATAGGATATCCACATGACCATACAAGAACCTAAAAGAGAGAAAACATTTAGTTGTGATCCGTTAGTTCCATAGCCAAATACATGAGACCTTCTCATTGATATAGACATAGGATTACACATACAAGTCACTAGAACACCCATAATATATTTAGAGAAGATCGCATAACTCACGGTATTTAAACGTAGAGGCTAAAAAAGATTACGAATACTAGATAGTTGGAAGAAGATATTGATTCTTCACATGAGCATAAAACGTCCACAACAACCACAAACTCATGGTTGTGATCCCCAGGTCCCACAACCCAATAGGCCTACTAATCAATCAAACATTGACACTGATTTGTGTTCACTAGTATTTAGATCCTCATCGCTCTCACCGGATATCATCGAATAATTTTCCGTGTTGAATGTAGAAGTTTGACTAGGCTAAGATTTTTGGATTAAACCAGAAAATATCCCATAGTTCCTACAAATCTATTACACCTCTCACTACCACTTTTATGACCTCATCTAGAAATATGGATGAGGCACCTACAAGTCACTTTCCACATGTCCAATAGCCAATAGATAGGATCTCGGCAAAGTTTGACATTGATTTGAGCCTTCGAGAAACTATACTATTCAACTAATGCATCACACCAATTCACATTAGGAAAGATTTATTTTCCTTGGACTCATAGATCCCGTTATTTTGTGTTAAGGATATAATACTTCCCAATGAGTTTGTCCACATTTGCATACATTTCATTTCCACTCGGTTTGTCTTAGCACGACCTCGGGAGGTCGGAGTACGGAGAAAGGCTACTTGTCGATTTTATGCTCACTTGTCACTTTTCTATCGTATAGGTACCCTTGAAGAGGTAAGTTTAGAACAACAAGTGCAAGATCTCACTTTCCAATTGGCTAGTTTGGATTCACATATAAACAAAGAACAAATGAAGCTTTTAAAACAAGCTAAACCAAAAGCTTCGTACCATGAATTACAGTCAACACTCCTCGTCAAGAGGAGCATAAAGAGTCTTTTGAATAATTTTATACAGACAATAAAGGTGAGGATACAACTAGACTTAACCGTTTATATAGGTCCATGCCACCTACACAAGACCAAGTCTTCAAGAAAGAGAGGCCAACCATGAAAAATTCCTTATATCTTTACAAGAAGGCAATACAGGAAATTGTAAAAGTACCAATTTAAGGAATTATTCCCATATCCATTTGACAGGGCTCTATTACATGTGCCTTTCTCGCATCATTTTGATTGTATAAAGTTTGAAAAATATAAGGGAAAAGGTGACCTCGAGACCATATTAAGGACTTTTATATGGTGTGTATGGAGGTCGCATATAAAGATAACTATATCATTTGACTCTTCCCACAAAGTTTAGGAGGTCAAGCATTGGAATGGTTTTTACACATCCCTAAGGGATCTATCTCTACATGGCCAGAACTAGCCAAACACTTTATACACCACTTCTCATTTAACATCAAAAGTGATGTCACCATGTTAGATTTATGTAACACAAAACAACAAAATAATGATAACTTCGCTAGTTTCTTACAATGATGGAGAGGGTTAGCTAGTCGCTTCCCTTACTCTATACCTAAGAAAAACTTGACCAATATATTTGTGTCCAACTTACACCCTCAAATTAAATTCCACTTAAAAATTTATTGTGGAAACATGTTTAAAGATGTGATATAAAAAGGGAAGTCAAATAGAGAAAGCGTTGTTAGCCAAAGGGACTTTAAAACCCTTCTCGCATGATCATAGTGATTAAAAACCTAGTGAAAAAATAAATTTTGTTCCTAATAAGAACAAAAATTCATAGGTGATGGAATAAAAGGCTGTAAATGAGTGCAAGCGGTTCAAAACCATGCTCCCTTGAAACTTGCAAAGGGAACCTTGACTACAAAATACAAATGTCGTGCCTTCACCCTCTATTTGACTCTATGTCATCGATATTAACACAATTAGAGGTGGTTAAATGGTCAAGTATATTGAAACTACACCGATGGGGATGATGCACCTAAGCCATCGTGGTTTAGGGGAAAAAAATATTGTGGATTTCATCGCATCATAGTTCATAAAACCGATAAGTGTTGAAAATTAAAGCACTATATTCATGAATTAATGGAAAATGGTGATGTGAAAATGTATTCCGACACCCTTAAAAATATCCTAACATAAACATGGTAATTTATAAAGATCCTTTCCTAAGCACAATAAAGGAAAAGGAAAAGCCAAATCAAGGGCACTCTTCCCATGCTAAGAATGCTAATTATGTTTCAAAGACATACCATTTTGATGCCATAATAGGTTGTGTCAATCCAACCGTAGAGCATATCAACACAACAAAGATTAAATCAAGGGAGTGTGTCATGGTAACACGATGAGATCACCTTGTTATTTTAGAACCTCCTCTCTTTAATCCTCAAGATAGTGATTATGATGTGTTATAGTAATTAGAGAAAACTACAACTAAGATTTCGATCTTATACCTTCTTAAAATATCTAACATTCATACGGACATGCTTTGTAAGACATTACAATGATCAAGAGTGTCCATTGATATTGAACCAACACGCTTCTAAGAAATGGTAGCGTAGATTGTTCTTACAAAGCATATAACCTTTAGTCTAAAAGAGATCCCAACAGAAAATATTTCTCATAATTTACCCTTACATATTGAAGTCATAATCAAATGTAAGAAGGTAAAAAGAATTCTTGTGGATGGAGGATCAGGTTTAAACATTTTTACTAGAAAGCTAGTTTGGAAACTAGGGTGTACTGAAGCTGATTTACAAACAAAGGTCATCACCATCAAGGCATATGAAAATGAAAAGTGACATTCAGCCGATATGATAAATTTCTCACTAGAAGTAGGTCCTATCAATTATGATATGAAGTTTCCTGTTTTAGACTTGGATCCCCCTTACAACATATTTATCAACCACCCATAGATTCATGCCATTCAAATCATACCTTCAACATATCATCGGTGCTTGAAGTTACATCATGAAAGGAAGACCCTCACTATTTAGGGAGATCCCCAATGTTTTTCTCATCACGAGATAATTTTTCAGGATATTTCCCCACCATTTATGAATGCCCTTCTACAAAGATAGTTGTTCCAACTCAATCAAAGGCACTCGCTTCATGAGTGGATCCAAATACCTTATCTCCTAATGATAATGGTGTATCTACATCAGAATATCCCTTTTCTACATGGGAGATGAAGGTTATTGCAAATGGCTATAGAGAATATGATATCCAACATGCCCTTTTAGTTTTGATCTTCGCCTATCACCCAAAGTGCATGGTAGGTTGTGTTACAAGTTTCAATGCTCCAAGAAAAACTAAAATTTTAATGCTTTCACTCTTGGTGGATTATTAGTAGATGAAAATCTACTCAAAAATATCATTTCACGTCTTTCGGATGATGAAATGGATCCATGTTACCAATCACCCAAGTATGTTCTCCCCAAAAAAATGATGTATGTTATGTGATACTGAGGAAAGGACAAGGTGTGACATCAATGAACAAGGCACATTGGAAGCTCTTCCAATACCTCATCGTAAGGTTTGTAGATATAGTATTGGCATTAGGGTATGGGTCTCATCCCTTAGAGGTCGAGGCTTCCTCTTCTAAGTGCAAAGATAGTTCTTTCAAATGTGAAAGAGAAACAAATTCCCATTGTAGTCTTCTACAAAGACCTTGCTTCTACACACCTATTTTCAAACATGTCTATCCTAACTATAACCTCCTCCATATCCCTTACCATTCGAAACTTGATTTTATTTACCCGTCACTCGTGAATTGGGACCGACAACAACATGTTCCAATTGATGTTTTTCAAAATGACAAAGCTATTGGGGGCATTTTTGATAGCATCCAGTGGGTGATCACAAGAAAGGATTCTCTATCTAGCTTAACACATGCGTGTATTTCGGGGAGGAGGATGAGTTATGCAGTCATCTAAGAAAAAAATAAGCAAGGGAAAAAGTTCCATGAAAATCCTTATAACACAAACAATTCCAAGTCCTATAGTGAAAACCTCTTTAAAGCGCGCTCACAAACAAAAAAAAAAAGAGCAATCAACGGACAAAATAATTGACCATGCTTTGAAGGTGAAAATATCATTGAGATGATTTTGGAAGAAGAAGATATTAATCTCCCCTCGATCCTACATGCATGGAGGATGAGTCCAATTTACTCGTGGAGAAGACCATATGTGTCAATATTGGTATAGAGGAATTTCCCAGAATAGTCAAGTTGGGAGATTCACTCTCGCTCTGAGAACATAAAACTTTTGTGTTGCTTTTAAGAGAATTTACAAATATATTATCTTGTTCCTACATGAACATGCAGGATAGATCCAACATTAGTGGTACATAACCTAGTTATGAATAAAGAGGAAAATCTGTTAAATAAAAACTTTGAAAGATGCATCCTCAAGTCATCTTGTTGTTCAAAGTAGATCTAGAAATATTATTAGAAGTAGGATTCATCTGACCTATTGATTATTTAAAGTGGATTTCAAATGTAGTCCTAGTGTAGAAGAAACTTGTCGGTATTAGATTTTGTATCGATTTTAGAGACATGAATAAATCTTTTCTAAAAGATGAATTCCCTCTTCCCAACAACAAAATTATTTTTGATTCAACAACTAGTTACGAGATGTTATCACTCATGGATGGATTTTCAGGATATAACCAGATAAAAAATTTCGAGGACCAACATAGGATTACTTTCACTACCCCATGGGGACATTATATTACCAAGTCATTCCCTTTGGCCTCAAGAACATAGGTGTAACCTATCAATGAGAAATGATTGCTATCTTTCATGACATCATAAGTGATATCATGGAATATTATGTGGATGATACATTGGAAAAATTCAAGACTCGAGAAGATCAATTAGAGATCTTGCGATGCATATTTTAGCATATAAGGGATTGCAAGGTTTGAATCAACTTTGAAGAAATGTGTCTTTGGCATGCAACTGGAAAACTATTAGGTTTCATTGTTTCACGAAGAGGAATAGAAGTAGATCTTGCAAATATTATTGCTATAATAGAATTTACTTCGACAATGAATATCAGAAAACTCTGAAGCTTTTAAGGAAATATCCAAGCCATTAGAAGATTCATCTTTCATCTTGCAGACAATTGTCACACATTTACACATCTTCTCAAGAAAGATGTCAATTTTCACTAGGGACCAGAACAATAACAAGCATTTTCTTTTCTCAAAGAATATTTGGCTAAATCCCATGTTCTTATGTCACCCATGGTAGGAAAACTATTACTACTCTATATTTTGCCACACAATTTGTAATTGGGGAAATTTTGGACCAATATGATAAGGAGCAAAAGAAAATTTTCTCAGTATTACCTAAGCCGAACGTTGATTGCTTACAATCTCAACTACCCACAGATAGAGAAGGCTTTCTTGGCCATAGTTTTTGCCTTTCAGAAACTACGTCATTATATACTAAATAATAAGGTCAAGATAATATCAAAATTTGATCCATTAAAGTACTTGTTTTCAAATCCCACACTTATAGGAAAGATGGCCAATTGGATCATCTTACTTAATGAGTTTGACATTGAGTATGTTCACCAAAAATTAGTAAAAGGGCAGGTTTTGGTGGATGAACTAGTTGAATGCCCTTTTCTAGGTATTGAACCTTTGAGTCAGAAACTTCTAGATGCACCTAAATTATACCTTGAGGAATCTGTTATATGAAGGCTATAGTTTGATGGATCCTTTACCTTTCATGGTTCAGGTGCCAAAGTTGTGTTGATCACTCCTTCAGGAGACTTTATCCCTTAAGCATTCTAACTTGGGTTCCCATGTAAAAACAATATATAAGAATACAAATCCCTTATCGTAGGGATGCAACTAGATATTAAGTGGGACATCAGACAAGTGAATATGATCGGTGATTCTATGCTGATTATAAAACATGTAACATACAAGTATAAAGTTAAGGATGAGAAACTTATTCCTTACAAGAAAATGGTTGATTCTCTGAAGGAGTTCTTTGAGTAGATTAAATTTGAACAGATCCCAAGAGGAAAAAACTAAGTAGTGGATGCTATGGCCACAATGGGGTCTATGTTGCGCATCCCACTTGGGAACAATGATATGTTGTTCTTCATTGAACATATATGAACGCTGCATATGACATGCTAGAATCATGTTTGGTATGTGAATATGTTGGTCCTTTTTCCCCTTGGTATAATGACATCTTTAACTATGTTCACGGTGGAACCTTTCTTGCAAACATTTCCCATGATAATAAAAGAAACCTCATCCAATGTATAGCCTACTATACCCTACTTGGGGGAACTCTCTACCATCAAGACTAGTACAAGAATCTATTGCACTATCTCAATTTAGACAAATCCATCCTATGGGTCAAGGAGGTGCATAAAGGCATCTACGGGGCCCATACAAATGAGATCATCTTAGAAAATAAAATACTCGAGTAGGCTACTATTGGATTACCATGGAAAATGATTGCTATAAATATTTCAAGAAATGTTAGTAATTTGAAGTATGGTAATTTAATACATGTTTCGCACAATCATTACAACCTATTACGACACCTTGGCATTTTTGAAGTGGGGACTCAATCTCATAGATAAACTTCACCCTACATCCTCTATTGACCACATGTTCACTATCACCACCATTGAGTATTTCACAAAGTTGGTAGAGGATGTTCCTCTTACCTATGTTAAAGGTGGGTAGATATATAAGTTTATAATGAATCATATAATTTCTTGATACGGTATCCCCTCCGCCATTGAAAGGTGACGGTGGTAAGTCCTTAAAAACAAAAATGTGAATGAGATTTTTCAATGTTTTCAAATCACTCTCAAGTATTCAACCCCTATTATCCTCAAGGTAATGGGTAAACCAAATCCTCTAATAAAACCCTTTTTGTATTATGCAAAAGATGGTGAATACAACGAGTTATAATTGGCATTTATAGATTCACCCCACCCTCTAGCCATACAGAACGTCTATCCACACTCCTACGAGTGCTAATACATACTCCTTAGTATTCAACATGAAATCCATACTACCACTTGAGATTGATCTCCCATATTTTTGTATATAGCTAAGGGATTACTGAATGAAGATGACTACAGAGTGGATTGACTGGACTAGTTGGAGCTATTAGGTGAGAAACACCTTCACACCCTCAATCATATAAAAGTGTATCATAATCAAGTGCATGCGGGTTACAAAAAGAGTAAAACCTCGTCACAATTTGAGGTAGGGTATTTGGTGCTAAAATAAAATTAGTTCAACACCACCAAGGACAGGGAAGAGAAATGAAAATTTGAACCTAACTAGTTGGGGCCATATGTTGTGGTCATTAAGTTTGGTTTAGATGCCTAAAAGCATACTTAATCGGATGGTTAAGAAATTTAGGAACACATGAACACAATGCATCTTAAGAGTTTTTATGCTTAAGTTTGGGGTCCTTAAAATATCGGGAAAACAAAAAAGTATAAAAAGAGAAATAACTAAGTATAATAGTGAAAACCATGTAATTATGGCATGTTGGAAAAGTCCTTTGGTGAAAATCAGTTTCTAGTGCCATTGGAGGGTCCATTGTTCACAATTGTTTCAGGTCTAGGATTGTGATAACTTTGTCCTAAGCTAGTATTTGTTTGCATCTGAGCTACTTTTGAACATATCCCTTTTGGCCTTGATTCAGGTGACCCTACTTTTGAATGTGAAAAGTTTTCACTTTTGTACTCCCATCTCACACTGGGGAAACTTTACATCTTCACTTCATGCACATAACATGTAGCATTCTTCCCTCGTCCATCCCATCTATCACTTGGGCACATCCACGTTTCTTCAATTCCTTGCACATAGCTTTGGAAAATTGCTTAGAACATCACAAAAAAATTGTATAACTTTTTCAAAATCACAAAAACATTCTAATATGTTAGTTGAGAAAATTAAAGCATCCAAATACATTTCTTAGAAAAATCCAAAACAATAGAACATTGTCTAGAGATAATACCAAAAACAATGAAAAACATTTCAAAATTGTCCTACAAAAATAAAGTAGTAGTGTTGGACCCCTGGAATATTGGCCAAGTATGAAGGCGCATAGGCGCGCAAGGTCCCAGTTATGGAATGGCACGCAAGGAAAAATAACACAAGAGAAGGGTATAAGGAAGCATGTAGCACGCATGACATGTGAAAGGATTGGGACTTAGTCATTTTGGACATCCGGAGCAGAACACATGAAAATCATGACCCGGTTGCATGTGGATAAGATGCCAGCTTGGTGATAGGTTGGCACAAAATGGAGCATGCTTGAAATGGAATGTTCTAGAAGAACATCATAGAATAAGATGGAGAGCTCGGGCACGGAGAAGCATGCTCGCATGGAGGACCACATTCAGACACTTGGCACCAGATCTGAGGGCGTTGGTGGATGGGTTGGTAGTTCAGAAAGTTATAAATATAAATGACTGCGCAAAGATAGAAAGGGATATACATACAAGTATCCATATAGACACCTAGGGAGTGAGTGGAGCTTTGCATAAATCTGCGAGGACTCGCCGGTGAATAGTTATATTCGGGAGAGAATGCATTAGGCCTAGGGGTTGTAAATTTTCTTTTGGGTAGCTTAGTTACATTAAGTCCAAAGGCAATGCATGACTACAGTCTAATTATTTACGACCCTCTGTAATGGTTCCATGGATGTAATAAGGTTACCTATCATAATATATACATGAATATCAATGATTCTGATGCATGTTTCTCTCTTATGAATTCTCTTTCCTTTCATGCTAAGTATGAATGCTTGTATGTTTCTTTCTGTCACAATACGTGTTATGGATTCGTTAAATGCTCGGTTTGAAAGCTAATCTGCAAGGATCTAGAGGCCGTTCTGAGCCCTATGGTTCTTGTATGTCTTAAAATTCCCTTCTAAAATATCTTACACTAATCATAGATGATGTTTCCCACTAAACTCACATAAAAGAGAGACTCGGTACCCGCGCATGCCTCGGGTGAGTGCTCATATTTCATTGGGTGATAGGTCGGTGCACATGGGGTTCCTTTCTTTTGTGATAGGAGTAAAAATGACTAATCTTGGTTCCGTTTCTGGGACCTCTTTTCGAAGTCGTAATGGGATTCAACATACATCATGATTTGTGTAATGAGTAATGACATAGCAATTAACATTGGAAAATTTTTAATTATGGTTCAAGAGCACAGAGGATGAATTTTCTCAGAGATTCAACACTAGACCTAAGTTTAATGCACGTAGATAGGTTGAAGAAAATCTCTACCACAATCTATACGAAACATTTTTCTCTTGTTTCCTTGTGGAACTGTATGAATGGCTCTCATCCTATGCATCTAGATCAAGTTGGCATTAACAATCACATGTGTGGACCCAAGAAGAGTACTAAAGGCTACAGGGTGTAGATCTGATGTGGACCCGTGTTGTGGATCATTGGTGGAAGGGGGTATTGGCTAGCTACACTCTGGAGTACGCCATTTCCACATATTATTATACGGAGGTTCTTTGAGTTTGAGTTTCGAGGAGCCTAGAGGATTGTTTTTACGTTTTGTCCCTCCAACTTTGAAAATCTTGATGATTACCATGAGTTTAGAGGCTTTCCCAATGGTGGCTAAACCATTTAGAGTGTTGGGTGAGGAAGCTAGGGTGGAGGAATATGGTAGATGTTGCAGCAGAGAAAGAAAGGGAGGAGAGACGACTCAAGTATGGTGAAGTGTGTGAAAGGGAGATTGCTAGATGACGTAAGGTTATAGGTGTGATGGATGCATGATGGCGAGACATTGTAGGAAGGATTTAAGGCTCACGCCGAGGACATGGAGCTGGGACGGTTTGTGTGACCCCATCTTGGAAATCACATGAGAGAAACCCCTTCGGCTTCTGATGAGAGTTCGTCATGCAGAGAAAGAAGAATCGTTGGCATGCATCCGAGCCCACCTAGTGATCGAACCACGGTGCTTATTTTTCTAAATCAAGGGGATAATATTGGTAATCTAGTTGATTATATTGGAGGTGATCATTCTATGCCCAAGACATATAATTTCTCATTTGATACTTATATGGCTGCAAACACCATCCCAGAGTGTTAGGACATTTTAGGAAAGTTATAAGAACATAAGCATTTATTCTCATGTCTAGAAGTGGCGTGGGGTATACTATTAGCAGTGGGGAATTTTCGCAGACTATAGGTGCACAACTCAGTGGAACTATGGGAACCCTTGGCATGACCACTTCAGGACCTAGTGGGCCTAGTGGATCTGGTGGTTCAGGAGTAGGATCTAGTGGGTCTAGTAGAAGGCGGTGGTTCGGGACTGGTGGGGCTAGTGGATATAGTTATTCGGGACCTAATGGACTTGGTGGATCAGGTGGTGGAGGAAACACAGGTGGAAACCAAGGATTTGGTGGAGGAGGATTTGGACCCCAACCACCCCCATAAGTTTTCTTTGAAATGTCTCTACATTTGCTTGATTATAGAGGTATTGAGGATGCTATAGAACATGTTCACAAGTGTGAACTACTATGGCGCATGAAGGGTGTCACAACCCTAGAATGGAAGGCTAGTCAATTTGTAACCATGTTGCAAGGGTGCACACATAGCTGGTATAGGAAGTATGACCCTCATCAGACAGTGGTGGATTATACTACCTTAAAGAATGCATTCTTGGTAGAGTTCCACATTCCTAAGTTTGAGTAGAAGAGCATCAATGCTTTGAAGGAGATTCAAAGCAAGGAATGGCAGAGAGTGTGTGGGAGTATGATGCATGCTTTAAAACTCTCTTGTCTAAATTATCATATGACACATGGTGTGTGGGAGTATGATGCATGAGCGGTGGTTTGTTAGAGGGTTGATCACCCCTTTTAGAAGGGCCTTGTCTCATAAAAATTTTATAGACCCGCGTAAGGCATTAGAGGCTTCCTACTTACTAAGGTTGTTAGTAGTGTTGATCTTGGTGTTAACCCATTCTTGGAGGCCTAAATTGCTGATATGGCTAAGCGAGTTGGAAAAAAATTCTGTAAACTCAGCCCATGAGACTCATAGTGGTTTGTGGTGCATAGATTGTGAGATAGAGGGGCACGTTAAGGATAATTTCCCCCGGAGGATAGTACATGTTGTGGCTATAGATTGTGAGATTTGTCATGGGGACCATGATGCAAGTAGATGCCCCTTACTGTAACATGTAATCAGGAAGAATGTATCTTGTTATTGCAAGATTTGCACTTCTACAACCCATGATACTAAGGACTGTAGGCTCATTGATCAAATCCATGAGGCCATCAATCATGGGGTGCGCCAAACCAGCGTTGCAAGTAGTTCCAAGGGTGATGATCACCGTTATGAGGAGCATGCAGATGGAGGCGTGTGTGGAAGGGGTTTTGAGGAGGATTTCGTGGTCATGGTAACCACGGAGGAGGAAGGAGTGAGTTCCCACGTGGAACCTGTTTCAATTGTGGATCTACAGAACATTACAAATGTGAATGCTCGGACCTATTGTAGTGCTCATGGTGCGGAAAGAAGCATAAGTATGAGGAGTGCCTGGAATTGTTTGAGCATATGAATTAACAGCACCGGAAGGACAAGGGCACTTTAATGGTTAGTATCAAGAAGGCGGATATACAGTGGATGCCTCGGGTAACACGGGATGTAGGTTTGGAGCCTGTCTTGGTAACAACAAGGGTAGAAGCCATGCACACAAGAGAGGTACCAAGACAGAAGAACCTGGTTTTAAGGGAGGAGGTCGTTCATGGAAAGTATCCAGACCTTGCACATCAAAAGGAGATATATCAGGACACCATGGATGTTATTTAGAGCTTACAAGGGGAGATCTAGTGTCTAAAGGAGAAATCTAGAAAGGAGGAACAAGGAAGGAGGGTCGAGGTGCAAAAGGATGACCTGGATGAGGTCAAGGAGGTGTGTAAAATGCTAAGGCAGGAGAATATCATTCCCTTGCTAGGATCATGGTTGAGAGAGAAGGTACCACACACCGGAGGAGAGCATGAGAGATAGGTATTAGATGCAAACCTTCCCCCTCACAACCTTGATTATGACAAGGAGATTACATTGAATGTAGTTGTAGATGGATGGCTCCTTAGCATATCCTCATTGACACAGGCATGGAGGTTAACAGTCTAACTTTGGATGCATGACATTAGATGGGAAGAACCACATTACAGCCATTTTCAAATGTGTTGTATATGGAAAACAAGACTAAGGAAATGCCCATTAGTGTCTTAAAGGATGCATCTATTACTATCCAGGGATCCAAGTTTCTGGGGACTTGAAGTCTTGGTGCTTGTCGAGGCGGACAATTTTCAAAGACTACTTAGGTACCCTTAGTGTTACAAGAACAATTCGGACCTTTGGTTCAATAAAGGTTACATCAACTTTGAGAACAAGGAAGAATGGGTCATTATACCCTTGGCTGATGGGAAGTAAGCACCCTATATTGAATAGTTTAGGGAAGAAGTTCGGACAAGTTTTGGACAGATATATGTGCGCTCAATTAGAGACCCCTGAGATGATACACCATGCTAATGAGGTTATCCGGTTTGAAGATGCTCAGTCAGTGAGTGATACCACTAGTCTGGCATGTGACAATTGGGCACATGGAACTTATGAATTAATGGGATGGTAGTTGAGAGGTTCGGTGACCAAGGTAACAAAGGCACGCATAGTTAGGTGCCTAGGAGGAAAAGAACTACCCAAGTATTCAGGAGGAACCTTCCCTGAAATCTTTCTACAGGAGGCGAAGCTCAGTGGAAGGATGAGAAGGAATGGAGGGGGATTTTAAGTTATGTCTTGCTCAACACAGCAGTTCGGTGGTGGGCTACACATTAGGAGATCCTTTTAGAGTGGCGTGAGGTAAGAATTACTCTCTTTGTCAGATTTTCTAGGAGTAATGTACCCACCATCATCAAGGAGTACCA
This sequence comes from Taxus wallichiana var. yunnanensis, assembly GCA_018340775.1. NCBI lineage: Eukaryota > Viridiplantae > Streptophyta > Pinopsida > Cupressales > Taxaceae > Taxus > Taxus wallichiana. The sequence continues at coordinate 23,066,585 of CM031233.1, forward strand.
TGGGAAGGAGCTCGCCTCTTTCCATATCCAAGAGTGTGAATGGGTCTAAAGAGAAGTCACGGAAACTTTTCCACCATCCCTTTGGGTGCACAAGTTGTATTCTACACTGCAGGGTTACACGCGTGCATGGTATATTCATTCGAAGACATGCCGCTAGACAAGGAATTGGCAAGAGCTCATGGCTGACCTTATTCAAACCTTTGAGTATCGGAGTACCAAACCATTAGTTGATAAGGCCTTGCATGGTATCAAGTGCCTTACCATGGGGGATAGTGCCAGGATGGAAGATAGGTTGTTGGAATTACTAGGCGAACCAAGATCGGGGGATCAATTTGAAGAAGAAGTAGAGGAAATAGAAGAGTTACAGGCTTGAGCACACGTGTTTGGAAAAACAAAAAGGAATGTTTTGTATGTGATTGATGGGGAGGAATTGGAAAGCTTAAAAGTTATCCATTTTGTAGGGACACGCATGGTAGTAGGCGGTGCATATACTTACGCACGCGCCTACCATGAGACTTTAAAAATGAAGAAAGTTAACATCAGTTTAGGGGAAGAACCTAAGGAAGCTATTATTGGAGATTACTAGTTAGATAAGGAAGTATCTAAGATCATTGATCTATTGTGTGAATTTGAGGATTTATTCCCATGCGGGTACCATGAGCTTAAAGGAATTCACCATTCCTTGGGGGAGATGAAGATAAAACTAAAGGATGGTGCACACTCGTTTAGGAAAAGGCCTTACCGGATGAATCCCAATTTGTGCATGAAGGTTAAGGAGGAGATAGAAAAAATAATAGGTTCGGGATCATTGAGGCGGTGGAAGAATCGAAGTGGATAAGTCGATGGTAATCGATCATCGAAGGATGGGAGGATTAGAATCTGTGTGGATTTTAGGGAATTAAACGTATTTTTGTCATTGATCCCTTTTCGACCCCCTTCACCGAATAAATTTTGGAAGGAGTTGCTTTGGATGTGAAATCTATTCCTTTACGGATGGATTTTCGTGGTACCACCAAGTTCGGATTGCAAAGGAGGACCAGGGAGAAGACAAGCTGTCACCACCGAGTGGGGAAGTTTTTCATTTATGGTCATGCCCTTTGGGTTGAAGAATGCACTGTTGTCTTTTCACGCATAGTGGTGCAAGCATTCGGGAATTCATCCATAAGTTTCGTAGATCTATTTGGATGATTAGAAAGTGTATGTTCTAGTTAAAGACCATTGAGACAATTTAAGGCTAATGTTTGAGAGGTGTAGGTAGTTGAGGATATCCTAAACAATAAGAAATGTGTGTTTGCTACACCCTTTGGGACTTTATTAGGGCATATCATATGTAAGGAGGGATTTCTTTGGTAGATCCTGCTAAATTTGCAATTATTGTGGGGTTAAGGGGAGCCTACTAGACGAGGAGCGCGGTGTGCGGATTCCTTGGGCATATGGGCTATTACAAGAAATTTATTAAGGGATATGCCAAGATCACCGCACCTTTAGAGGAGCTGCTTAGACATAAAAGCTCCTTCTATTGGGGAGAGGCACAACAGAGGATGTTTGATACATTAATATATAGGCTTATCACCGCGCCTATTTTATGTTTTCCCTCTTGGAAAATCCCTTTCATGTCCATGTAGATGCCTTAGGGACCACCATTGAGCAAAGTGCTTACACAACCGAGGTGAAGGGATTTTGATCATCCTCTATGTTTTACAAGCAAGAAGATGAGATTGTTGTCACCAAACCACCGCACCCTCACGAATGGCCGGACGTGAATAGGACGTTATCTGTGATTGGGACACATGGGATCACCTCTCAAGCTGTGGGACTTGGGCTCGAGGTGAACCTCCCGAGAAGGTCGGCTTCCTCTTCCTAAACTAAGTGTTGTACTACTCCTAATGGAAGTAAATGATTATCTAGTCCTATGCTAACATTTTCATGGGGTTTTAGCGAAAGAGATTTACATAAATGAAACTATACTAGGGATGGTGATGCACCAAATAAAGGGTGTTTCCAGACTCAGGAAGGGTTAATTTGAAGAGGGTGTGTGCACCACAGGTCAACTTCACCTACTGCAACTTAGAGAGGGTACAGGATACCACAAACTAAGAGACACGCGTTCCCTTTGTTAAACTTTATTAGAATGAGAAATATAGCAGTTTCCGGTGAAGAAGAAGGATGAACTCAAGAAGGGTGAACAGACACCACAACTCAACTGCATGCAATACTCCACCACTCGATAAGCACATAACTCCAAGAACCTGCAATAGAAACTTAAACTTGCACAGTGTACCTGCAAGTATGAGAAAGGCACAAAGAAGCATAAAAGGATGAAAGGATCGAGATTAGTCACAAAACACACACTTTTATTGCTTCAATAACATGCACAATGCATCATACATTCAGAAGAGGAAATAGTTTTCATTACAGTCTTGAAGAGGAGGCTTGAAAGTTCTCTCAACACACAAGAACAACTTGCAGAAGAGAGAGGATTCTTGAAAAGTATACACTCGCACCTGAGATATCTAACTGTCTAACTTATGCGAACCATTGGAACCTTTTGAAATGAGCTTCCAACTTACATTTATAGAAGAATATGAGAAAGAAGAGGAAATGGTCATAATTACATTCCTAAAATGAAGGCCCATGATGTATTTATTACAGTTAGTTGAACCACTTGAGAAGGTTCCATCATGGGTCATTAATTGCCTGATGACCTAGTCTTCTTAATTAATTAAAAGAATATTTAAATAATAATAATAAATATTATTATTAAAATATTTAAATAAAAATATTAATTTAATTAACATAATGTTGGGACCCCCGTTGACCCATTTGACTTGAAGAGGAGGGGGGTCCATGTGGATAGAGTCTGCACAAATCTCAACTCGGTGAGTTTCGAATCCTCTAACTCGGTGTTGTAACCAATTTTGAACCCCACGCTAACTCTTTCCTTGCTTTGGCAATCAGATTCTTTTGCATTGAGACCTTTGGTATTTTGGCAGTGCACTCTGCAATCTTGGCTCCAATCAACAATTATGCCACTATTGGGATCTTAGTATGGCATAGGTAGCTGTGAGCTACACAATATACTCATTTTTCCAGAAACTAAAAAGATCCTTTATGTTACAATTTGCAACACATAAAATAAGCCCTTCAAAAAATATATTGAACAACTGGGGCAACCAAGAGGACCTTGGAAAAATGTATAGGTAACAACCATATGAATTCTTCCTTAGTCGTGGATCAAAGCTAATAGAAATAAGCTAGCTAAAATTAGCTAGAAACTACAGTATAATCATCCATTTGTTAAAAACAAGTTTCTCTGAACCTGGTAAAGGAATACTTTTATTGTCTGATTGGACGTACATAATGGAAGGGTATAAATATTGCCTACTGCCCACAGAGTTTCTCAAAGAGACCATTTACAAGTGACAAGGATGTGGCATACAAAATGGCCAACAGGTATTTCAGAGTTGACCTTCACATTCAATTCATTTCTAGGAGAAGAAATGTTGAGCAATATGAATCATTTCATTCTGCACTGTAATAAACCTTCACCTCCTGATTCAGGAAAATTTTATGAAGCCTTGAATAGCGTGACTCCAATCCATCATACACAGCAGTGAATATTTGTTTCCTACAACTGCTATTCGATCTGAGTTCAGAATAAGGATAAGCATGCATTCGATGCATCGAGCAGGATAACAACAGTTGGACAACCTCGCTTCTTTGAAGCGCTAAAAAGAAAGGCCTCTCTTGTCATGCGCAACATTCCTATTGCCTATGTGTGGGAGCTTGTCTCATGACCACATCAAGTTCAGAATTGTACAGAGGACAAGGAGAAGGTCGTGGCAGCTATTAAAGCTGATTCAAAGTCTGAACAGTTCAGTGGAATCCTAACAAGGGTGGATCTGTATGAAAGGAGACACTTTCTTCATATGATCTATGGAACCCAATCCACAGTCCATGCAACATGCATCCTTTCCATCTAGATGAGTTTTCAACATTGCTTTCCCATCAAACTCTTCGCATATGAGCCATGACTGAGCCATTAACGCATCGCCTTCGTTGGGTGAGATACGAAGCCACTTTCTTTCCTCACAGTGGAACAGAGTGATTCTTCAGGCTAAATTCTGAAATGTTCTCCTTTTCCCACGCATTCAAACTACAAGCGCTGACCCCCACTCGCCATGTTACTCGGTATCATTTGACAAATATCTGCATAATGAGATGAGTGGCCTGTAGCCTCCGCTGAAATTGGTATCACGTCGCGTTGTTTTCTCCATGACCCACTCCAATTCACAACTATCTTATTAATCCTCCTGGCGACTCGCACAAAGACTCGGATCCTATTTACACGGCCCGTGCGGAAGTATCATGTTGGATAGCCATCGTAATATTTCCACGCTTGGCAGTTTGATCGGATTTCTCCCATTCATGACGAGTTTGATCATGGTTTACCAAACCAATATTTCCACTTGGCGGTGCTTGCCCTGAGTTCCCCTATTCATACCTCAACGCGGGATTAACAGCTTGGACTGCCATCATCAAATCTCCGACCTCGGCATACTAGCTCCAAATCCCCATGTAACAGCTTGGACACATTAATCCACGGGCCCCGGCCTCAGCCTTTGCCGCGCAAACTTGGCAAGTTCATTCCTTATCTCCATAATTCCCACCAGAGCGTAGAATCCCCATGATTTTTTCTCCTGCTGAGTCTTCCTTCATCAGATTTGAGGATAACATCAAACTCTCGGTGTAAACATTTCAGTTGTAGCTTGTAAGGTGTGATAATCCCAACAGAAGCCTTTATGCCTGCCAACTTAGTGACTCATTGAAGATGCTCATATAATTGTAAAGCAAATTGTGCCTCATGAATATTCTGATATGAAATAGTTCCACCTCTATGAGATTCACTTCCATGAGTTACATCATAAAACAAGTAAGGTCTCGATAGAGAATCTTTGTAATAAATTTCATCAAGTCTCCCAGTAACACTCTCACTGTCACTTAATCGATTTTCATAAAAATATCTTGAAGGAAAATCCCAAATTTGAGGATGCATTCGATGCTGATCAGATAACAACATAGTTGGACAACCTACTTGTTGGAAGTGCTCAAAATAACTCTTACTATACTACAACATCCCTGTCTGCCTATGCACCGAATACTCACCGAGGAAGGTCTGAACACCATTATAATTCATAGCTCTTTTTAAGATGTCGGTTTGACTCAATTTTACATTGGTATTCTATGGTGCTTATACTATCTTCCTGGGTCGATAGAAGTCCTTCCATTATGTAATTACAAACCCGAGATTCAATGATGTTGAACCTCCCATATCTACATAATTTCATATCATCTCGGTCAAACAAGATAATTCTCCCAAGTGGTTGGTTGAGCCTTTCGTATTAATGGATTAAACCTGGCATCATGTTAACTTTGACTCTCCACGACTTGGCCTTTGAGATCTTTTTGCATCAATCTCCACCGAGATCCTTATAGATTTCCTTTCATTCATCAATTTTCAATGAGCTATATTTTTCATTAACAAGACCATCGTCTAGCTCTTACAACTGAGAGTCTCTACTGAGATGATTATCAATTTGACACCGGGTTCTTTATCAACTCGACCCTGAACTCTTTACTGAGTTGAGATCAACTAGGTGCATTTTGATGCTAGGTGATCTCTTCATATGTAATTTAGGAATTATTTTTAATTATTTCATCTCGTTAATAACCGAAGGTGGGTTCCTAGGACTATTATTTCATTTTGAACGTGATAGGACCCGTTGTCCAATCTTGCCATGTGTGCAAAATTGGATAACATTTTTGGCGACCTCTTGGGGATGATTGCCTACTAAGCATGATTCCAGTAGCCTTAAGTCATCCATTGGGCATGGAGTCTATGTTGGAATCTTGAAAGTAGTATGATTTTCTTTGACACATCCGAAATCTCCTTGAGCATTGCCGATATCCTAGGCCTCCTTGGAATGCTAAGCATGAAGTATACTGAATCTGTTGAATGCTTGACATCCATGGAACATTGCAAAAATTTGAATGAAGCATATTTTGAAATCTTATGGAAACCTTGAACCTTTCTTCTCCTTGACACCTTCCAATGATGAAACAATGTGCAGAATAGTACAAAACACAACAACAAGGAAAGAAAAACAACAACACGCAACAATGTGCATAAGCACTTGGAGGAAACACCTAATTTAAGCGTATGCAAGAGGTGGAACACTTCTCAAAAACAAGCTTTGAGATGTATCCCATTCACATGAATGGGAAGTTCTTCTCCATTGAGCCTAGATAGATGGAACGAATTTTCCTCTTTACAACTTGTGATGATGTATGGCCCACTCTAGAGAGCGTCAAACTTGGCATGCCTACCTGGTTTGGCCTTGTCTTCATCCCATTTGAGAACTAAATCTCCCTCTTAAAAACACCTGTTGGACGTCTTCTTATCAAAATATTTCTTAACTTGAGCCTGATGCTGCTCCAAATTTTTCATAGCCTTGTCTCGTACTTCCTCTAACTCCATGAGTTCAGCAAACCTTATTGTCAGAGGATCACTCTCTATAACTTCAAGTTGATGAGCTAACTCCAAAGAAGGTAACTCCAATGAGAGCGGGAGTTTTGCCTCTCTTCCATATACCAAAATGAAAGGAGAATTTCCGATGGCCCTTTTAGGTGTGATCCGATCTGCCCATAAGGTAGTCTTAAGTTGTGTATGCCAAGTCCTCTTGTTAGTCTCCATTGTGCGCTTAATAATCCTTATGAGGTTTTTGTTACTAGACTCAGCCAATCCGTTTCCTTGCGGATAGTAATTGGATGATGTTTTGAGGTATAACCCATTTTTAACAGCCCATTCACTCAATTTCATACCAAGAAAAGCCAGCGCATTTTCTGAAATGATTGTAAATGGAACATCGAACCTCATCATTATACCCTCCAAAAAATCTAGAACTGCCTTTTCATTTCTCTCTTTTAATGCTACCACCTTTGTCCATCGAGTAAAATAGATCATTGTCGTAAGGACCCACTTATGTCCGTCCTTGGATGGAGGATTAATCATTACGATGAAGTCAACCCCATTGAACAAAGGGTTGATCCGGTTGAATTGGATGCGGCGGAAGAGCTGCCCGACACGCTTACCTATGAAAAGGAACATTCCTTACATTTCCTTACCCGAGAGATGGGCATCCTTGAATAAATCGGCCAATAGTAGCCACTAGCATGATCTTGGTAGCTGTTGTTTGTGTAGAATAATGTCCTCTAGATATGCCATTATAAACTCTTCTAGTATCTTCTTATCGACTGTTCTGGTCCTATGCACCGAAGGAGGACGCCGTTCAAATATTTTCGAAAGAGAATGCTATCTACCAAAACATATGGGATAGATTGAAGATGGAAAGTTCACCTTTGGTTTTTATCCATGTCTACCGGATATGCTCCCGAGAAGAGGAAACTCTTCATTTTGGATAACTAGTCAGCTTGATCAACATTCTCATCAGTATTTAGGAGTGTCACATCCTCATTACCTTTTGATTCCATGTCTGTAGCAAGTTGCTGACATAAACCCTTACCTCTGACAAGTTTAGTGACTTTGATGTGCACGTCATACTCCATTACCTTCATGATCCATCCAACACGCTTTTCGTTCATTTCTTTGTTCAGCAAAAACTCCTTGACACCTGGATGAGACACCATCAGATGAATCTTGTTTTTGGACAACATGTTCTTGAATTTCTTCAAAGCTTGAATAACCGCAAAGACTTGCTTTTCAATGAATGAGTATTTAAACTCATAGTATTTGAGGGATTGACTGAAGAAAGCAATTGGTTGCTCCATCAGGTTGTTGTTTTGTTGGGTGAGGATCCCTAAAATGCTCTCTTGACCTGCAAAAGCATAAAGGATAAAATCTTTGTCAAACCTAGGGTTCACAAGTGTGGGAGCTTGGGAAATGGCTATTTTGATGGCTTCAAAGCTTTCTCATCCTTCCTTTGTCCATGAGAATGGCATGTTTTTCTTTAGCATGGCTGTTAGTGGTTTAGCCAATGTCGCGAATTGAGGGATGAATCTCCACATGAAATTTATGGTTCCCAGAAAACTCTGGAGGCCCTTCTTGTGACTTGGGAGAGATAAGGACATAATTAAATGAATCTTGGCTGGATCGATTGATAATCCTTCTGCTGAAACAACATGCCCCAACAATTTTCCCTCATGTACTATGAAAATACATTTCTTGGGGTTAAGTGAAATCCCAAATTCCCTACACCTTTGGAAAACTTTCCTTAGATGCGTGATGTGATCTTCTGCATGCTTAGAGTATACAGTTATATCATCAAGGTAAACTAAAATAATATCGATGATTATTCCCTTAAATGTCATGTCCATGGCTCTTTTGAAAGTATCTGACATTGGACAATCTGAATGGCATTTTATTGTAGGCATACGTGCCCCACTTGGTAGTGAAAGTCATTTTGAATTGGTGATTCTTGGACTTGGATTTGATTGTAACTTGAATATCCATCCAAGAAAGAAAATCTTTGAGCTCCTACCACCGTTTGAAGGATCTGCTCCATCAATGGAAGAGGATAATGGTCTTTTAATGATGCACGATTCAAATCCATGAAATCTACGCATAACCAGATCTCTCTGTTCTTCTTCCTCACGAGCACCATATTGGCTACCCATGAGGAATGCTTGATGGGAAAAATTATACTGAGCCTCGATGAGCTTAGTTAGCTCCTTTCTCATTAGTGGCTCAATTTTGGGATTAATTGGTCTCTGTTTCAAGTTTAACCGGCTTAGCATTAGGATCAATTCGATGGTATGTTGTGCTAGACCTGGATCAAAACCATGTACATCTTTATAGCTCCATGCAAAGATGTCATGATACTCTTGACAAATTTTGATGAAATCTTCTTTCTCTTGAAGTACACACTTTTCCGATCTTAAGAAATTTTTCATTTGATACTTCAACTTCCTCAAAATATTCTTCTCTGACCACCATGTTAGGGCTTTGTCTTGTGGCTTGGTCATCTGAATTGAAAATGGATTCCAAAGTGACTAAACCTTTTGGTAACTTGTTGCTTTTTAATTGAATAATTTTCTCACCATATGACTCCTGCAACTTATCTTGATTCTTTGTAGCAAACTCCGCCTCTTCTTGTAGGAAGAGGACAATTTGTTTATCACTATCAAACACTTGCCAACTACTCACATTATCAGGGACTGTTGGTCAAACCACCATTTTAACAAATTTCTGCCCTCCTTTCATGATATCAACTGGTATGTTGTATTGTGAACCAATTGTAGCAAGCCTATCTGCATCTTGATTTTGACCTCTAGGAACTGCATGGATTCCAAAAGCTTCGAAATCTTCAATTAGGTCCCAGACTCGATTCTTATATGATCTTAAAAGATCATTTTTGGATGCACTACGTGCCGAAACTTGATGAACAACTAACTCACTATCTCCAAAAACAGTCAGGGCCTTGATTCCCTTCCTTTGGGCTAGCTAAATTCCTTGCACAAGAGCCTCGTATTCAGCAACATTGTTGGTGCAAGTCGAACTAATGGAAAGATGAGAAGTACTTATCTCCCTCTGGATAAATTAACATAACACCAGCACTAGATCCATTCTTACTTCTTGAGCCATCGAAGAACAATTGCCACAGTCCTTTAGAATCACTTGGTGTTTTGACAAGTTGTGGTATGATCGTATCTTCTTCATGGATACAGTAAGTACCTAATCCTGTTTCTTCCAAGACCAGCAAACCAACTTCTTCTTACGCAATACATCAGCGTAGGGATCGTATTGATGATCTCTACTTACTTCATCCAGCAAAGTATCAGGAACTTCTTCAACAAGGGTGGTTGGTTCATGATCGACATCTTCCTCTTCGGGATCGCCGATGGTGTAATTTCCATTTATGGGACTAGCAGTGTAGGGTTCTACATGATTATGGCAGATTGGTTCTGCCCTTATAGTTACTTTGGTTCCGTATCGAGTCCTGAGAATCATATGCGACCAATCGGCTGATAGGTAGCGCCCATCTTGGCGGTGAAATCCCGTGATAGGAAGATGGCAAAGAGGGAGGAGATCGATGACCAATATGTCTTGGGTGAATGACAAACTTGGGCATGCATGAATGGTAAGTTGAAGTCCTTTGATAACCCCAACTGATCTTAATGTGTGTGCCATCCATTTGAACAACCCCTATTATGAATCGGCGCATATTATACGCCAAGTACATCTACAATTTGTTTCGTCATAACAGAGCTACTGCACGGCACTAGAATCGATCATGCAATTATGTAGCACGGTGGTCACCAATGATCGGGAAATGTAGAATGGCGTTGGTTTGTTCACCGTAGGAATGATTTTCCCTTCCAGTTGACACAAACTTGTAGCATTTGTCACTCCATGGCTTGGTGACTGCTGGTTGTACTAAAAGCTGTTGAGAGCTTCTCATGCGGGTTTCTTTGGGAGGATTGAGAGTGCGTCCCACATGGTAACGATCAGATTGGTTTTCTTCATTTGTTCTACTATGCTAAAGGAATAGCTCCAACTTTTATGACACTTTTTTGGGCATTGGGGTCCTCCTTTGGAAAATGTTTGTTGGTACCGTGATGCTTGGAGAACCATCCTTCCCTATGGTGTGGCTAATTTGGTGTTTTTGGTGATTTCTTTCCCGTATTTTTATCAACTACCATTTGTAACCCAGGTTGAGAAGTGGACGCTAGATCAGCTTCGAGAGGTTGAGGCTCCATTGCTCTCTTTTTGGAATGAGTGTTTGTTACCACTGATGAAGAATCTATATTCAATCCACAAAAATCTTCTGCTTGCCAGTTTAGCAAAGCGGATTCTTCAGGTGCCTGTGGTTGATCTAATGCTTCTTGCATAGATGAATTGTTTGTTAACTCTGAAGGGGAAGATACACTTTGAACCATAAGGGCCTGGCTAAGAACCCCATTGGGACAAAGATTTTGATTGTGAGGTTGAGAGCAAGGATAACACCATTCGTAGTCTTGAACTAGATTATTTTGAATAGGTACTATAGCTCTAGATGAGCTAGCTGCAAGAGGGTTATGAAAGTTCAAGGGCCTGACATTTGCAACTTGACTTGTAGTTTGATTTCGAGGCTGATTGTTCCCTTGAAAAGGAGAGCAGTTGTTAGCTTGAATCTTTGCTGATTTTGTGGCTGATACGGACGATTGTATTGAAATTGTTGCCTTTTGAGTGCAACGAGCTCATTTCCAAAATTTTGTAGTAGTGACTTGACTTCAAATAGGTCATTTGAAGAGGTAGGGGAAGATTGAGATGGTTGCTTGGAGTCTACTGGAATAGGAGCAATGATAGGCTAATGATTCGTAAGATCTGGAGAAAAGGGCATTAGTGGTCATGGAGCTATCTTTCCAACCTGAATCAAAGAATTCTCTGCACTTATGGCAACTTCGTAAGCATCAGGAAGTGTAGTCCCTCCCATGGAATGGATCATAACTGCTACATCACTATTCAAGGCTCACAAATAGTACAAGAATGCATTATGTGCAGAAGGATTTACAAGTGCTAAGGAATCCTATTCCAAGTCCTGTGGAATTGGAAGTTGAAATCACTCATGTATTCTTGGGAAGCTCTCTTTATGGTAGTGAGTTGTTCCAAAAGTGATAGGTGATCACTTTTGTCTTTGAATTGTTTACATAGCTTTTCTCCCAACTCATCCCAAGTGGTTATAGTGCAACACCTAACCCACGAAACCATTGAAGTGCTTTTCCCTTGAAATAGGTAGCAAGAAGTCTAACTACAACATTGTCTTCTGTGATATCATGTATCTGCGTAGATCTTTGGCTACATCAAAGATATGCTCCACTAGAGTAACATGAGTTTCCCCCATGTAGAAGGGTAAACTTTTGAGTGCCGCAACAAGTATCGGGTCACGTTGAGCCAACATAAGAGGACTACTTGCATTGAAAGGGGGAAAACTTGGTTCCTCACCATAGCAATGAAAGGTTGATTGTTCTGGGTGGAGGAAACCTCCCGTAAGGAGGAGTTGAATGACCCCTACTAGGTAAGTCTACAAGCGGGGATGTGGAAATGCCTCTTCTTCTTCTCTTTGGAGGAGACAAGGAAAGTTTGATATGCTTTGATACATTCCTTTCTTTGAAGAAGCTCTTGTCCGAATTCTTCGCATAAGTTACCACACCGAGATTTGGAATCCCAGAGATATAAAGTCACCAGTACTTTGACTCGTGTAAGTGAGAAAAGAAGTACCAACTCTCTCTCCCACTGGGCGTGCCAAAAATGTTGTCGCCAAATCACTTGCACCCTCCGAATGGCCAAGACATGAATAAGACGTTTGGTGTGATTGGGACACATGGGATCACCTCTCAAGCTATGGGACTTCGGCTCGAGGTGAACCTCCGGAGAAGGTCATATTCCTCTTCCTAAACTAAGTGTTGTATTACTCCTAGTGTAACAAAAATGATTATCTAGTCCTATGCTAACATTTTCATGGGGTTTTAGGGAAAGAGATTTACATAAATGAAACTATACTAGGGATGGTGATGCACCAAATAAAGGGTGTTTCCAGACTCAGGAAGGGTTAATTTGAAGAGGGTGTGTGCACCACAGGTCAACTTCACCTACTGCAACTTAGAGAGGGTACAGGATACCACAAACTAAGAGACACGCGTTCCCTTTGTTAAAATTTATCAGACCGAGAAATATACCAGTTTCCCAGTGAAGAAGGATGAACTCAAGAAGGGTGAATAGACACCACAACTCAACTGCATGCAATACTCCACCACTCGATAAGCACAAAACTCCAAGAACCTGCAATAGAAACTTAAACTTGCACAGTGTACCTGCAAGTACGAGAAAGGCACAAAGAAGCATAAAAGGATGAAAGGACCGAGATTAGTCACAAAACACACACTTTTATTGCTTCAATAACATGCACAATGCATCATACATTTAGAAGAGGCAATAGTTTCCATTACAGTCTTGAAGAGGAGGCTTGAAAGTTCTCTCAACACACAAGAACAACTTGCAGAAGAGAGAGGATTCTTGAAAAGTATACACTACTTTCGGCTGAGATATCTAACTATCCAACTTGTCTGAACTGTTGGAACCCTTTGAAATGAGCTTCCAACTTACATTTATAGAAGAATATGTGAGAAAGAAGAGGAAATGGTCATAATTACATTCCTAAAATGAAGGCCCATGATGTATTTATTACAGTTAGTTGAACCACTTGAGAAGGTTCCATCATGGGTCATTAATTGTCTGATGACCTAGTCTTCTTAATTAATTAAAATAATATTTAAATAAAAATATTTAAATAATAATAATAATAAATATTATTATTAAAATATTTAAATAAAAATATTAATTTAATTAACATAATGTCGGGACCCCCCCATTGACCCATTTGACTTGAAGAGGAGGGGGGTCCATGTGGATAGAGTCTGCACAAATCTCAACTCGGTGAGTTTCGAATCCTCTAACTCGGTGTTGCAATCAATTTTGAACCCCACACTAACTCTTTCCTCGCTTTGGCAATCAGATTCTTTTGCATTGAGTCCTTCGGTATTTTGGCAAAGTGCACTCTGTAATCTCGGCTCCAATCAACAATTATGCCACTATTGGGATCTTAGTATGGCATAGGTAGCTGTGAGCTACACAATATACTCATTTTTCCAGAAACTAAAAAGATCCTTTATGTTACAATTTGCAACACATAAAATAAGCCCTTCAAAAATATATTGAACAAGCTTTGGGCAACCAAGAGGACCTTGGAAAATGTACGGAAACAACCATATGAATTCTTCCTTAGTCGTGGATCAAAGCTAATAGAAATAAGCTAGCTAAAATTAGCTAGAAACTATAGTATAATCGTCCATTTGTTAAAAACAAGTTTCTCGAACTTGGTAAAGGAATACTTTTTATTTTGTAATTAGACATACATAATGGAAGGGTATAAATATTTCCTACATTACAGAGTTTCTCAAAGAGACTATTTACAAGTGACAAGGATGTGGCATACAAAATGGCCGACTGGTATTTCAGAGTTGACCTTCACATTCAATTCATTTATAGGAGAAGAAATCTTTGAGAAATATGAATCATTTCATTCTCGCACCGTAATAAACCTTCACCTCTGATTGGGAAAATTTTATGAAGCCTTGAATAGCGTGACTCAATCCATCATACGTGGTAATGAATATTTGTTTCCTGGCAATCGCTATTCGATCGAGTTCAAAACAAGGATAAGCATGCATTCGACATCGAACAGAGATAACAACACGGTTAGACAACCCGCTTCTTGGAAGCGCTAAAAAGAAAGGCCTCTCTTGTACTATAACATGCCTCACGCTATGTGGCAGGATCTTGTCTCGCAACCACATCAAGTTCAAAATTATACAGAGGACGAGGAGAAGGTCGTGGCAGCTATTAAAGCTGATTCAAAGTCTGAACAGTTCAGTGGAATCCTAACAAGGGTGGATCTGTATGAAAGGAGACACTTTCTTCGTATGATCTATGGAACCCAATCCACAGTCCATGCAACATGCATCCTTTCCATCTGGATGAGTTTTCAGCATTGCTTTCCCGTCAAACTCTTCGCATATGAGCCACGACTGAGCCATTAACGCATCGCCTTCGTTGGGTGAGATACGAAGCCACTTTCTTTCCTCACAGTGGTGAACCGAGTGATTCTTCAGGCTAAATTCCGAAATGTTCTCCTTTTCCCATGCATTCAAACTACAAGCGCTGACCCCCACTCACCATGTTACTCGGTATCATTTGACAAATATCTGCATAATGAGACGAAAGCAGCCTATAACCTCCTTGAAATTGGTAAACCATGATCAAACTGCATCACTGTCTTAATGGATTAAACACGCATCATGTTAACTTTGACTCTCACGACTTGGCCTTCGAGATCTTTTTGCATCGATCTCCACCGAGATCCTTGTAGAGTTCCTTTCATTTGTCAATTTTCAATGAGCTATATTTTGCATTAACAAGACCATCGTCTAGCTCTTACAACTGAGAGTCTCTACTGAGATGATTTCTGAGATGATTATCAATTTGACACTGGGTTCTTTATCAACTCGACCTTGAACTCTTTCTTGAGTTGAGATCAACTAGGTGCCTTTCGATGCTAGGTGATCTCTTCATATGCAATTTAGGAATTATTTTTAATTATTGCATCTCGTTAATAACTGAAGGTGGGTTCCTGGGACTATTATTTCATTTTGAACGTGATAGGACCCCGTTGTCCAATCTTGCCATGTGTGTAAAATTGGATAACAATGACACCAGCAGAGAAGAATTATACCACAAGCGAGCGCAAGGCATTGTCAATGATCTATGCAATTTTCAAGTTTAGACAATATTTGTTGGTAACACCCTTTGTGTTTTACACCGACCACATGACATTAAAATATTTGGTGAACAAGCCCGTCCTACAAGGGCGTATATGTCGGTGGGTGTTGTTGTTTCAAGAATTTTAATTCACCATTGTAATAAATCTTGGAAAAATAATTGTGGGCCTGATCATCTGTCAAAAATTGATTCAGGGGAGGACGATAGAGTATTGAGGAAACAATTCTAGACGCGCGAATCGCATTTAGGTTACGAGTGCAGGCACCCTCAGACTTGGAAGAGATTGTAGTATTTTTGAAGGAAGGTGTGGCACCGGAAGGAATGAACACTTTAGATAAAAGTAGTTATCCATACACGCCGCGCCCTACATGTTAATCAGTGGAGACTTATACAATTTGGTATGTGATGAATTTTTGTGAAGGTGTGTATTAGAGCATGAGCACACGACCATTATGGAGGAAGCACATAGAGGAAGTGTGGGTGGGCATTATGTAGGTGATGCCACCACGTGTAAGGTATTAATGGTAGGTTTTTGGTGGGAAACCCCTGTGACAAGGATTGTAGAGACTATTGTAAAGTGTGTGACCATTTCAAGTGCCTTAGCAAACTAGGAAAGAGAGATCAAATGCCTTTGTGCCCTATCCCTAGTGAGGAGCCTTTTGAAAAATAGGAAATAGGCGTGTAGGACCTATTGCACTAACGGTGCGTAGGAATGGGTCACATTATGTCATCACTTGCATGAATTACCTGACAAGGTGGGTAGAGGCAACTCTGACTAAAGATTGCACAGCAGCAACAATGGCAAGGTTCATGTGGGAGAACATTATCACGAGGTATGGATGCCCGTTTAGTTTGACCAGCGATAAAGTGCGCGTTTCTTAAATGAGACTGTGAGGATCCTATTATCATAGTTCATAGTAGCTCATCACAAGACTATGCCCTATCACTCACAAGTGAATGGAACCACGGAAGCATTCAAAAAAATCTTGAGCCATACCACGACAAAATTTGTGATGTCAAAAGACAAGATTGGGATGAAAAAGTATCAGCAATATTGTGGGCTTACAAGACAACATATAAAAGGATGAACAAAGCCACACCTTTTTAGTTGGTGTTTGGCATGGAAGCTATTTTCTTGTTGAATTTATGTTACCTTCTCTGCGAATAGCGCGCATAGGAGGGTTAGCTAATGAACAAGTGCTGGAAGAAAGAATTGATGAGTTAATGAAGCTAGATGAGAGACAATCACTCGCTAGGTGGAGCCAAACAATAGAAAAAGTAAAGCGAAGGCTTGGCATGATTACCACATTAGAAACAAGAAGTTTGAGGTTGGACAGATGGTGTTACTATATGATTCTAAGTTTTTACGCCACCCGAGAAGTTGAAAGTCCATTGGTTGGGTCCTTACACAATCTCGTACATCCTTGATTCGGGCGCGTGCTAGTTACAAGTGCTGGATGGGATGAAGTTTCCTAGACACTTCAATGGGAGTAGGCTAAATCCCTACTATAAATAAGTCTTCTTGGTGTTTGTAAATAAGGTAGTTTTTCCAGTTAGTTTAGAAGTTTCCTTTATGCATTTCCCTTTCTTGTGTTTCCCTTTCGCGTTGTTATTTTGTTTTGTGCCTTGGGTGCCGATAACCTTATTGCTATTTTAGAGAATTTGTGAGTGCATAGAGGACCATGCATCATTTTAAGTGTGGGGTGGAGAAATGTGAAAGAGTGCATGATTAGAGTGCCAAGAAAGTTGTGTTGAAAAGCCCTATTGAATGGCCCAGTTGAAAGAGGTGTATAAAGAGAAAAGATGGAAGAAGAATGGTTGGTGCTAGGATAAAACTACCGTAGATCCCATGTATTAAGGAGGAGAATGCACATTTAAGCAACACAAGCCACTTGCAAAAAGTTGGTGGTGCATTTATTACCACTTCACCTATATATAGGCGCGTCTGCACTGTCATTGTCATCTCACACAATCACGTGATTTTTCTCTTACACTGCATGTACTCACTCGCCAAAGCGCACCGCCTGTTGCATTTTCAAATCACTTTGTGGACCCGCTTGCACATTTCTTCGTTATATATCCTAGTAAGAGGTCCTCATTGCTTCTGTTTTTGGTGTTTTGTTTATCGCTACTTCTTTTGGTTTGGATTGAGTTAAAAGAGATTGTCAAAACATGAACTCCCCACCCTCCTTGTTGTTTTTCCCGCACCCATGCATTTTTCCCCTCTTTCCAGATCTCGCTGGTAAAGGGGACTCTGTCCTAAAAAGTTTGCTGGAACTCTTTCGATCAAGCTTCTTTCATAACCCAATGAACCCTGCAAAAGGAGCTTAACCACATATGAAACCCCTCAGAGAAAGAATCATGGCTTGAAAGGGAAACATTGTTGTTTTTCTCCTTTGGCGCATCTGTCACGCCTGCAACATGATAGACAATCGCGCCAATGGCGCACTTTACCATGATCATTACACAAAGAAGAAAGCTGCACGCCTCATGGCGCACTTCCTTCATTTGTTGCAAACACTTTCCTTGCGCCCCTTTTGGCGCACCAAACTCATTTGTTGCATCGCTTAAACCTGCGCCCTTTGGCGCACCCTGCATCTATGCAACACCAACAAAATCTGTGCCAAGTGCAAAACTTTAAACGGCGCAGGCGCATCCATGCTTACAACAACATCATGTTATGCAGACCTTCCATGCGCGCACCAAGTTCTCCTGTGGCGCATGAAAAAATGATGTTACACGCATTATACCTGTGCCCTTTGGCGCATCCTGTACCCGTGTAACATGAAAATATCTGCGCCCTTTATAAAATATATACACATGGCGCAGGCACACTTGTGCTTACAACAAAAAAATGCAATCTGCAGTGTCCATGCGCCATGCGCCTTTTGGCGCTGATTTATCCCTTGCAGCAGCCCTTTCCTGTGCGCCTTGTTATTTAGCCCCGCAACCTGCAGAGTACATGCGCCCTGCGCCCTGAGGCCTTAAAATTGCTAACTCTCTTTTTCACAACGCTTTAATGGAAGATCGAAAAACTAATATGACCTTCTTTGTTGGGGTTTCTTCTCCTTCGCAGATCAGCAATCGAGTTCGAGTTTACATATGTCAACATCAAGCAAGAGACCTACCAAATCTAAAGGCAAGGCCAAGCTCACAGAAGAAGAAATGAAGTATAAATATCAGAGGGTCAGGATGCCCGAAGTCCCAAGCAGAGTGTGACCTAGACATCGAGACTCGTAAGCTCGGGCCATTGACATGGAAGATTTCTGGGCCAGAACCCAGAGGGTCACAAGAAGTCCATGGATGGACAAATTGATAGGCAGTGGCCGCACTTTGCTGGTGGAATCCCAGTTAGCGCCGTGAACAATGAATTCATGATGGTGGTAGCCCGATGCTACAATAAAGACACAAGATGTGTCCACAATGAGAAGGGTGAGGTTATAATCAACCTCACTACCCGCCATTTTGAAATAATGCTCAGCATCCCTCACCACCGCACTTTGTGGCCGTAAGCCGGGAAGACTGCATCAAGGCCTGGGACGACAATGAAGATCAGTGCATGCAGCTGATGAACGAGGTTTATCTGAAGAATAAAAAAAGGTGGTGACTCGGTGGCCACAAGTCATTCATCGTAGTGACTTTTCAGAGGAACTCAGTGACACCATCACATTCCTGAGCAGAGTCTTTGGGCTTCCTGACGCCCATTATTTTCACAAGTGGATGTTGCGATACCTAGAAACAATGAACAAAAATGTGCCCGATCAACGCTTTGAGTGGGGTAAATCATATAAAAAGACAATATCGAGTAGCTACAACAACTTAACACAACGGGAGGTTCTATATGAACTCCTACGTGGTCTATGCATGCAGCTTCAGAAAGGGACTATCCGGCTGCGATGCGTGTGGGGTTTGGCCCCAAGTTAAGATTTATGAATACTATCCAGAACTGAAGCTGGAAAATAGCATTCCCCAGTTCACAAAGATCAATGATGCATTCTTCTATTTCATCATCTACCTGTTGAGGCCAAATATGACTCACATGGTCATATGACCAAGAGCATCGTAGCAGCTACAGAGAAATGGGGGCCTGTTCACTCAATTCCCCACATTTACCTATCTGAGGGCAAGTTAACTTGGGAGAACCAACTAAACTGCCAAGGTATGCCGGTCCCAAGTTGATCCTGCTAGAGCTGTCGAGGCAGCTTATTACTTACCATGAAAAGTGTCTAAAGAGAAAGAAGGGTGGAACTCCTTTCCCCCTCACAGTGGGTAGGTATACGTGTCTCACTCACCACAAGGTGAAAGACATGTTTCGTAATCGGAGCGCTGAATCTGAAACATAACTTCCCAGCAAGACCCACCTTCGACCCGAGAAATTGTCTGCCTAGGGCCAAGCTCGACCCGATCCACATCCCTCAGATCGAAGATATCTACATCGACATATATCATGAGGTTGAGCTCAGGAGGAAGGATCATTCCCGCTTGGCCTTAGCAGAAATCATCCAGTACGGGGTGGCCATCGTCCCAAAAGGCTACCAAACTACTGAGCAAGAAGTGGATCAAGTGTATCTTGATACAAATGGGGACGATTGGCCTTTCACGGTGATTGATAGAACCAAAGCTCCTCAAACAATCGAGGAGAGAGTCAAGGAAACTCGCAGCATGCAGTAATAGAGCATCGTGCCGAATGAACGGGCTCATCTACCTGAGTCGATTTCACAACCTCTCCATTGGGCAACGCACCTCTCAAAGCAAACAAAAAGCCAAAAGGCAAAGGAAAAGGCAAAGAGGGTGAATCCAGCTCCACCCAAGAGGAAGCTCCTGAAAGTCCTCCTTCCGCTACACCCGAACAAGTTATAACTCAAAAGCTTCTCAGAGAAAGAAACAAAGTGGAAGATGTTCCGATAGGCACATCCACTCGTGATGTCGCCACTACCGCAAATATTGAGGTCCCTTCGTCCCTTCTCCTCTCCTCCTCCTTCCTCCTCGAGTGACCCAAGTGACCATTCCTTTGGTCGTGTCCTCCTCTCCCCTTCTTCTACTGCTCCTCCCGCTTCTTCATCCATCTTCTCTCTCTCTCGCGGACTGTCCCCCTCCATTTCTTTCCCTCATCTCTCGAGCTCCCTTCCCTTCCTATGTCTTCCTCCCCCGCAGATATCCTTCCTCCCGTGAGCACTTCTCGGCCTCCTCTCGATGCCACCGCCACGTGTCTCCATGTTTTTCCCTTCTACTACTGCAGCTGCCCCCTTCTCTATTTCTGGTCCTTCTCCCCTAAGTCCAGCCTGGATCTCCCAGCACCTAAGTCAACAGAAAAGGAAAGTTCCCATCGCACCGATGGACTTTTCCGTTATCCCATCAAAGGGGGCCAAGAAGCAAAAGCCTATCACACGCTTCTCTCAGAGTGCTTCGGGAGAGAGGGTAATGGAGATCGCATACCCCAATCCTCTGAAGGATAAAAAGGATCTGTCTTCGACAGATTACACAGTGACTCAAGTCACAATGGGGACGTCTTCTGAAAGCCTTCAGGGAGAGGCCCTATCTGCAGTTGACGCCCTCTGCAAGAAGCTTCAAGAAGCAAAAGAAGAGAAAAGGCTACTGAAAGAGCAAAATAAACATCTGCTCCACGCCTTACAGAAGATGGGCAGTGCACCTCCCACAACTGCCGCCGAAACTCCTGAGCCTCTGAGTCAGGATAAAATTAATGAATATGCAAAGATCGGTGAGGTGGTATGGCGTTTCACTGGAGGAGCCAGATCCTCAAGGAAGTGAACGAGTGATCGCCAAGTTCACCGATTTGTATCTCGAACATCAACAAGGTGAACAAAGAACTCCTGTGTGCAAGCAGACCATATCCGAAGAGCTGGACCATGCTAGGTCAGCAAGCATGAGACCTTTCAAAGAATGTTCGACTGCTCACCAAGATCCGGTCAAGTTCGGCATTTTTTGGTCACCCTGTGGCCCTCAATAAAATCCTTTCCACTGGATTACCGATGGATCAACCGGAATTCGTCCTCGAAAAGATTGATAAGGTAAAGGAAGAAGCCCTGGACGCAATGCATCAGATGGAACAAATTGTTCTAACGATGTCTCCAGGGTTGCTTACTCCTTCTTTCACCTTAAGGAAGGTTGACGAAACCATTCAGATCTTCAAGGAGATCATTTCGCAAGGGCTGGGGCCAGAGGTCACTTTTGACGCAGAATCCATCAATAACCTGCTGGCTTGTCGAGACTTCATCGGGTTCTTAATAGAAGCAGAGAATGAATATTCCAAACTCCCAGAGAAGCTCACAGACGAGTGGGAGACTTACGAGGCTATCACTGAGTGACACAAGGATCCTTCCCAGGATCAACTAGAGCCCATGATCAGCAAGTTCATGGAATACCGTGCCCAATTCCACATCTCGTCACCTGAGCAAGAAGAAAAGCAGGATATCCCCTTTCAGCCACGGGACGACGACGATGAATAATTTCTCTCTTCTTCGACTTTCTTTTTGTAAATGTCTAAAGTATGTTGGCATAAATGATGACATCATCCATGTTGCACCATGGGATGATGTCATCCATCAAGTTGTCAAAAGTCAACATGACTTTGAGATATTTTGTAGATTTTATGTAAATAGGTGGTTGGTTCCTTTTTGCCTTCCTTCTTCTCCTTCTTCTATAAATACTCGAATACTTGTTGTATTCGGGGTGAATACTTTTCAGATGAGAAATAGAAGTAAGAAGAAGATTTTGAACTTTCAGTAATAAACAAACATCAATACAATATATTTAGACTTTGTGCTGAATACATGTGTTTTAATATCAGATCTTTCTTATGTTAGATTTGTGTGATTGTTCTGTTGGATTTGCTTCTACTTTGTTGTCATTTATTCATCAGTATTGCTTTATCCATCTATGCAAGTAGGTTCGGCTCTATTTACTACCAACCCAAACCATAGACCCTTTGACCCTTCTGCTTTGGAATTCATTTCTTTTCTCCCTTCGGATCTGATCTTTCTTCATTTTCCCCCTCCTTTCATTTTTCCTCTCAGCCGGAAACACATCTACTGGGATGAGATCCCAAACCCCCGAAGGTAGAATATTGTGAGACTTGCATAGATTCCTGCTGGTAGAATAGCAATAAACCGGGCCACTTTGCACGACTCAAAGAGGGGCTATGCCCTGCACACTGTTGACTCGTTTATCCATAAATCTGCCCAAGCGACAGATTTTCGAACCAACAGTTTTTGGCGACTCTACTGGGGATCGAACTGATCTATCCGATCTATGATGGTGGTATGATAGAAAATCAAGTAAAAATCAGAAAAATCACTACCTGTTTGCAAATTTTAACTTTTGTTCAAAATCCAAAATTTTTGCAAAAGTGACCCAAATTGAAAATTTTCTTCTGAGATCCATAGATCGGGCCTAGTTGGAGACCTTTAGTTCACTGAGTTTTTATAAAAATTTGTATTTTCCGTAGATCTGAGTTTTTGACTATTTACCAAAATTTCAAACTCTTTGAAAAAGTCAAATTTAGATCTGAAAATCAGCTTACTAAGCTTCACTATCATTTTATCCTCGTTGTTCTTTGTCATTAACCGCAATCGGTTTTCAGAAGAGGATAAATTTAAATATTCAGAAAAGTACATGCTGCTGATTTTTGTCAAAAAATCAGAAAATCAGCAAGTACAACCAAAAAGAGTTTTTAATCTGCTCCACAATATTGCAGATCGGGAAGGTACACGGCAGTGAACCATTTACTCGCAAGGCAGAGAGCTCATGGAGAAGTCGATCCTACTTTGATCCGCTTCAAAGGCACAACTTCAAAGATAACACCGACGCGCTTTTCATCACTAAGTTCAACTGATCGGTCACCTGTAAGTGCCTCACCTCCACAAAAGAACCGGGTTTTCACAAGGAGCCTCCACATCCCTTTCAGTAGTGCCTGCTACTCGCTGGAACCGCACTTCCAGCCCGTGTTCTTTTTTCCATCCTTTCAAATGGCAAAGTGCCATGGGGAAATGCTATGGGCCCCCGCATTACCACATCCAGCTCACGCGCTCCCACATGGAAACCGAAAGAATTTTCCCAAATTTGACGGGAGTGGAAACCAAAGCACGGATTCACACATATCTGCATTCATTATGTCATGCAGTATCCTAGATGTGACTCATGAAGATGTGTCGGTTCACCTTTTTTGAGAACTTCCAAGGGCCCGCAGCAGAATGGTTTCAGCATTTGCCGGCCGGATCTATTACTACTGGGCCAGCCACCTCATGGGATGATGCTTTTCAAGATAGATACAAGCCTCTAAGATGCATTTGCATTGTTATCACAGATCACTCACCTAAAGAAGGAGGCCAATGAGACCATGCATGATTTTATCCTGTGTTCAATGCATTAATCAACCGTGTGCTCACGCCATGTTGCCAACACTAGAAAATCAAAAGTGTTTCTTTTCGTGAATGCAATGAGCTCAAAATAAAGTTTTTTGCTTCTACATGAACAAATAACTACCTTGCTCTTCGCCCAAGTGCCGCCATGGATTGAAGACAACTTGCTCATATCTAGTGAATTAAAAAGGGAATCATCCAAGCCCAAAGCTTTGAGCCCTTCTCCCGCCACTTCATCCGATCCGATTTCAAAAGATGGCGAACGACTTGATCGCATTAAAGAAGCAAGCTTAGCCCAAACTTCCCCGCCTCCTCATACCGGATATTCCACGAAGAAACTTCACTCCCAACAAATGTTCCCACATAGCCGCGCTGTTGCTCGCGACCGCCCACGGTTGGCACTCGAGGCTCCTCCGGCCAATGCTCTAGCTGAAATCAAGAAGAAGAGGAACAAAATTATGAAGAACCTTCGCGTCTCAAGGTGAATATGATCAAGATGTCGGTGAGCCGACTGGCGACTCTACTATCGGGTATATGGAATTTGATGAGGAGGAATCTGATGAAGAAGAGGGTACACAAGGATATGCAAGTGGACAATCATATGTTGTTTTTACCCGCTCACAAGGAAAAGAAGCTGAGGTCGCTGCCAATGTGTAGAAAGAAAAGACTACGTCATCTACGTACCCAACCATTGCAAAGAGAGGTAATCCCCTACCCACTCAACCTGTCAATAAGTCTTTTTCAAAGAGAGCTTTTGCCCCTGTATCTCCCCCAAATCAGCCCTCTCATATTCCTATCAAGACCAGTAATCCTACCCTACCATCGCGAAGTGAGGGACTCATTCCTTCACCAGCGCAACCTTTGGCCACATTTGATATCATAGATCATGCTAAAAAGACCAAGATCCAAATGTCTGAAGCCGAGTATCTTCAGTCAAACCCCAGCAACTGATGAGGTTAACTGAATACATTCAAAGTCAAGCTGTCATAGCTCCCCAGGTTTCCTTAAAAGGAATCCTTTCCACTCCTCCTGCATCCCGCATAAATGTTGCCTCAACATCTGCATCAGGCAAGATAGAGCCTTTCTATCTCTCCCTCCTAATCAATGGCCACAAGTTAAGTAACTGCATAATTGATTCTGGGGCTTCTGATAACGTCATGCCGGCAAAAGTTGCCCATGCTCTGGGCCTCACCCTTACCAAGCCTTTTGGCAGATGTTATTCCTGGAAACCAAGCAGTTCCCATTGATTGGTCAAATCAAAAGACGCAGCAGTTCGCATTTGCGTGCATTCCCAGAGAAAAGAGTAAAATGACCATCCTCGTTGCCGACATTCCAAAGAGCCTATGGAATTTTACTGGGAAGGAGTTTTTTTAGTAGTGAGGTCGAGGAGAAATTCATATGGACTCGGTCTAAGGCTAGAATCCCGCACAAAGGTGTAATGCAGACTTTGGAGCCGGAATCACAAAAGAAGTACTTGGTTACTAACTCTGAGGACCCAAGGCTCAAATTCTTTTCGAATCATCAGGGATGGGGAACTATTTCTTGTCTACCGAGTCTGACAAAATGGTTGTTCTCGTCCAAGAAGAAGATCTTAACAAGGTCTGACTTTCAGCTTTGATGGCAGTCATGCAACCAAAGTGGATGTGGCGCCGAGCCGTGCTAATATCTCCCGAGGAGGAGATTATTCCTCTCTCTTTCAAATTGTAGTTTTTCAACACAAATAATACTGCTGAATATGAATCTCTGCTACTTGGCATGCAAGCCGCAAAGGAAAGAGGGATCAAAAATCTGAAAGTGCAAGGTGATGCAGAGCTAGTTGTAAATCAAGTTAAAAGGATATATCAAGTGAAGAATGAAAGGCTCAGGCACTACCGTAATGCGGTGTGGGACAACATCGAGGAATTTGATGCCTTTTCAATAGAATCCATTCCAAGAGCTCAGAATGACATGGCCGATTCATTGGCCATTTCAGCATCCCTCATGCTCCTCACCTGTGTTTGAAAATGATAAATACACCATTGAGGTGGTTTTCCGCCCAAGTGTGCCGATAATTCTCAGCATTGGCAAGTATTCAATGATGACAATCAACTCATTGCCTTTTCTAGAAAAGGTAGAAAATTTTAAGGAGCTTCACTTTGAAGGATCCACTTCCACTTGCCGTGAATCAGTCACCGATCAAGACAATGAATCCGGAGGGAATGACGGCATTTGTCAGCTCAAAGGAAATAAAATTCAAGGGCCTGGTTTCTTTGGAGTGGTTGTTCGACAGGCATGACCATTTTGTAAAAAAGAAAAGGTGAGATGATGCTAGCTCATCCCCAGAAACCGAACCGGTTAATTTAGGTTCAGTAGAACATCCGCAGTTGTGAACATTGGAAAATGTTGCACACCTAAAGAGAAGTGGAAGTTTGTCAAACTGCTGAAGAAATACATGGATGTATTGGCATGGTCCTACGCCGATCTAAAGTCTTTTAAGCCAAAGGACGTCCAACATGACATCCCATTGAAAGAAGACGTCAAACCCTTTCGCCAGAAGCAGAGGCATTATAACCCTAAGATCTCAGGTACTATCCAAGCTGAAATTTAGAAAATGTTGGATGCGAGAATCATTTTTCCTATCCATCACAGTACTTGGGTAGCAAACATTGTGCCAGTAAGTGCGCAAGAAAAATGGTGAAATACGCATATGCGTAGATTTTCGAAACTTGAATCAGGCTTCCTTAAAAGACAACTACCCACTTCCTATAATGGATCAAGTTCTACAAGCAGGTAACTAGATCAGAAATGTTGTCCATGCTTGATGGTTTTTCGGCTACAATACAATCGATTGAAGTCTCACCAAGATCAATTTAAAACAACATTCACTACTCCCTCGGGGTACGTTTGCCTACAAAGCAGATGCCTTTGGCCTCGACTAACGCTGGCGCCACTTTTCAGCGGGCCATGGACCTGGCATTCAAAGGTATGATGGGGAAGGTCATTGTCATTTATCTGGATGACTTGACTGTGTTCTCTAAACAACGAAGTGATCATTGTGATCATCTGGAGCAAGTATTGGCCAGATGCCGAGAGCATGGGATTTCCCGAACCCAAAAAAAGTCTATTTTTGGAGTCACAGAAGGAAAGTTGCTAGGGCATGTTGTTAGCAAAGAAGGAACGAAGATAGATACCGAAAGAGTTAAGGCTATTCAGAGCCTCACTTTGCCTACAAGCAAGACCAACGTCCACTCTTTCTTTGGAAAGGTGAACTTTCTCAGGTGTTTTGTTCCCGACTTTGCTGAAAAGACTCGTCATATATTGGACATGATGAAAGGGTCACCAACTTTCCGATGGAGCGAGGAAGGGAAGAGGTCATTCGAGGAAATAAAAGCCTCCGTCGCTCACGCACCAGTCCTGGTATGCCCCGACTTCTCCAAGGATTTTATCATGTATAGCTATGCATCTGAGCATACTGTATCTGCCATCTTGATGCAAAAGAATTTTGAGGATGTTGAATCCCCAATTGCGCATTCATGAGCTCTCCCCTCAAGCCTCACGAATTAAAAATGTCTCGATTAGAAAAGCATGCCTTCGCCATTGTCAAAGCAGTCAAAAACTTCAGGTATTACATTTTAAATTCTCATACAAAGGGGTCCGGTCCGACATACACGGCAAAGTCAATCAATTTTAACTCAACAGAGTTAGGAAGCTTCATGAGGAAATTGATGCAAAGGTCCAGGAGTACGATCTAGATATAAAACCAACCAAGTTGGTAAGAGGCAAAGGCTTATGTCAACTTATGGCCGAAAACCAAGGATCAGAAGTTTCGGAGGAAAGAATGATTGCACCAATGAAAGCACAAGACCGGCTGGAAAAACCCGATTCACTGCCTCTGGTCCTATTTGTCGCAACCAGCGATGAGTGGTATTCCGATATTGCTTTCTTTCTCACCTACGGTGAATGCCCAGCTCACCTAACTGCAAAGGAGAAGCGCACTATAAAGCTCAGAGCAGCCAAATATGTCATCTGGGATGACGGTTTATACAAACGCGGGATAGATGGTGTCTTTCGTGATGTGTCGACAAGCCACAAGCAGTGAAGTTACTTGAAAGTTTTCATAATTCAGCCCGTGGGGCCATTTCTCCTCTTCCGTAATAAAGACACAAGATCATCCAAAGCTGTGTACTATGGCCGACGCTTTTCCAAGATACAACTACCACTGGGTAGCAAAGTGTGAGCCTCGCAAGCAGCTTCGTCAAGCAAGCCCAAGTTGGCCGCGCTTTTCCTCAGCCGGTCATTATCAACGAACCATTCAAGCAGCAAAGGGGGAATTGATTTTATCAAGCGCACTCAATCCTCAATCGAGTGTCGACATAATTATGTCCTAACAAGAATAGATTACTTCACCAAGTGGGTGGAAGCCATACCGCACAAACATGCCACTTCCAAGTTGTTTGTAGTTTCATCAAAGAAAATATCATCACAAGTTTCATGCTCCAAACAAGATTGTCATTGATAATGCTTCTAACTTCTCTTCACGGGAAGTTATTAGTTTTTGCTATGAATATGGGATAACTTTAGCTCACGCCTCGATTATTACCCTGTGGAAATGGTCAAGGTAATCCAAGAATAAAACTTGGTGACCATCATACGAAAGTCGGTGGATGAGAATCAACGAATGTGGCACAAGTCCTTATACGATGCTTGTGGGCAGATCGCATTACTCCCAAGAGATCTCTGTATGTCACCTTTTCAAGTGTTATATGGCACCGATGCCGAGCTTCCCATTTCACCGAACTCCCCGCTCTCGCGTTTGCACGGCAATCGAAGATGAAACTTTTCAAAGTTCCCTTGAAAAGAGGATCATGTATCTAGCAGAGCTCGAAGAAAAGAGAGTAAGGGTGGTCGACAAGATCACCGAACATCAGAATCAGGTCAAAAGATTGTTCGATAAAAAAGCTAAGCCAAGAAATTTCCATGTGGGAGACCTCGTCCTTTTGTGGGACAAACGAAGAGAGCCAAAGGGCATGCACGGAAAGTTTGATTCCCTATGGAGAGGGCCCTTCAAGATCAAGCAGTTAAATGGAGAGAATAGTTTCTATCTCTCGTATTTGGATGGAACTAAGCTCCCGCTTCCCTATAGCGGGCAACATCTGAAAATCTTCAGGAAGTAGAGCTCGCTCTCTTCTTTGTACAGTTTGCTTCAGTTGTGTGTTTTTTTTTGTCATGTGTTTTTTTTTGGTTGTGTGTTTCCCTTTCCGGTCCCCCTTGTTTTTGACTCTGTTACCCAATGGATAGGCACGTGAGATCTGGGATTCTCTACCCCTGAGGTTCGCTCAGAGATAGTCCCCAGAAAGAGCCAGATGTTATCCCGTAAAATTGGCAAGGGCAATTTTACTGATAACCCTACCAAAATTTTGTTCCGGTCCCTCGTCAGGACCCTTGCATTCGAACGTTGCAAAATCCCTTCCCGGGAAATCTAGTTTTCCGAACTTAGCCATTTTTGGTTTTTTTTGGTCGGGCGCATATAATGACTATGCAACATCAAGTTTTCATGCACCCCTTTAAATCCTTTGGCGCATGCTTTCTCGTGTCAACAGGCATTTTGTGCGCCTCACTATGTTGAGTCTTCCTTGCATGCGCCAAGGCGCATGCGCCTTCATGTCAACAATACATTTGTTGCGCCACTTTTTGGTGCGCCTAGGGCGCACATATTCTTATGTCAACATCACTTTTTGTGTGCGCCAAGGCGCACATAACTTTGTGTTGGCAAGCAGTTTTGATGCGCCAAGGGCGCACGCTTTCTAGTGTCGACAATGCTTTTCATGCGCCACTTGAAAAAGTTGGTGGCATTTATTACCACTTCACCTATATATAGGCGCGTCTGCACTGTCATTGTCATCCGACACAATCACGTGATTTTTCTCTTACCTGCCAGTGCACCTGCCCTGTCATTTTCAAATCACTTTGTGGACCCGTTTGCACATTTCTTCGTTATATATCCTGGTAAGAGGTCCTCATTGCTTCTGTGTTTGGTGTTTTGTTTATTGGCTACTTGCTGGTTTGGATTGAGTTAAAAGAGATTGTCAAAACATGAGCACCCCATCCTCCTGCTGCTTTTTTCTCTACCCATGCTTTTTCCCCCCTCTTTCCAGATCTGCTGCTGGTAAAGGGGACTCTGTCCTAAAAAATGGCTTGGAACTCTCTGAATAAGCTTCTTCATAACCCAAATGAACCCTTAAAAAGGAGCTTAACCACATGCAAATCCCTCAAGAAAAGAATCATGGCTTGAAAAGAGGCACTGTTATTTTTCTCCTTTGGCGCATCTGTCACCCCTGCAACATGATACACGCCGCCAATGGCGCACATACCATGACTGTTACACTAAGAACAGCTGTGCCCTCATGGCACACTTCCTTCATTTGTTGCAAATGCTTTCCTTGCGCCCCTTTTGGCACACCAAACTCATTTGTTGCATCGCTTAAACCTGCGCCCTTTGGCGCACCCTGCATCTATGCAACACCAAAAAAATCTGCGCCAAGTGCAAAACTTTAAATGGCGCAGGCGCATCCATGCTTACAACAACATCATGTTATGCAGACCTTCCATGCGCCGCGCCAAGTTCTCTTGTGGCGCATGAAAAAATGATGTTACACGCATTATACCCGCGCCCTTTGGCGCATCCTGTACCCGTGTAACATGAAAAATATGCGCCTTTATAAAATATATACACATGGCGCAGGCGCACTTGTGCTTACAACAACAAAAATGCAATCTGCAGTGTCCATGCGCCATGCGCCTTTTGGCGCTGATTTATCCCTTGCAGCAGCCCTTTCCTGTGTGCCTTACTATTTAACCCTACAGCTTGCAGTGTACATGCGCCCTGCGCCCTGAGGCCTTAAAATTGCTAACTCTTCTTTCTGTCAATGCTTTAATGGAAGATCGAACAAGCTAACATGACCTTCCTGCATTGTGTTTCACTTCTTCTCCTTGCAGATCAGCAACTGAGTTCAGAGTTACATATGTCAACATCAAGCAAGAGACCTACCAAATCTAAAGGCAAGGCCAAGCTCACAGAAGAAGAAATGAAGTATAAATATCAGAGGGTCAGGATGCCCGAATCCCAGGCAGAGTGTGACCTAGATATCAGAGACTCAGAGCTCGGACACATTGATATGGAGGAGTTCTGGGCCAGAACCCAGAGGGTCACAAGAAGTCCATGGATGGACAAATTGATAGGCAAAGTGCCGCACTTTGCTGGTGGAATCCCAGTTAGCGCCGTGAACAATGAATTTATGATGGTGGTGCCCGATGCTACAATAAAGACACAAGATGTGTCCACAATGAGAAGGGTGAGGTTATAATCAACCTCACTGCCCGCCATTTTGAAATAATGCTCGGCATCCCTCACCACCGGCACTTTGTGGCCGTAAGCCGGGAAGACTGCATCAAGGCCTGGGACGACAATGAAGATCAGTGCATGCAGCTGATGAACGAGGTTTATCTGAAGAATAAAAAGGTGGTGACTCGGTGGCCACAAGTCATTCATCGTAGTGACTTTTCAGAGGAACTCAGCGACACCATCACATTCCTGAGCAGAGTCTTTGGGCTTCCTGATGCCCATTATTTTCACAAGTGGATGCTGCGATACCTAGAAACAATGAACAAAAATGTGCCCGATCAACGCTTTGAGTGGGCAGAAATCATAAGCAACACGATATCTCGAGCAGCTACAACAACTTAACACAACGGGGAGGTTCTATATGAACTCCTACGTGGTCTATGCTGCAGCTTCAGAAAGGGACTATCCGGCTCTGATGCGGTGTGGGGTTTGGCCCCAAGTTAAGATTTATGAATATTATCCAGAACTGAAGCTGGAAAATAGCATTCCCAGTTCACAAAGATCAATGATGCATTCTTCTATTTCATCATCTACCTGTTGAGGCCAAATATGACTCATGGTCGTACGACCAAGAGCATCGTAGCAGCTACAGAGAAATGGGGGGCCCTGTTCACTCAATTCCCCACATTTACCTATCTGAGGGCAGTTAACTTCTTGGGAGAACCAACTAAACTGCCAAGGTATGCCGGTCCCAAGTTGATCCTGCTAGAGCTGTCGAGGCAGCTTATTACTTACCATGAAAAGTGTCTAAAGAGAAAGAAGGGTGGAACTCCTTTCCCCTCACAGAAGGTAGGTATACGTGTCTCACTCACCACAAGGTGAAAGACATGTTTGCAGAACTGGAGCTGCTGAATCTGAAACATAACTTCCCAGCAAGACCCACCTTCGACCCGAGAAATTTTCTGCCTAGGGCCAAGCTCGACCCGATCCACATCCCTCAGATCGAAGATATCTACATCGACATATATCATGAGGTTGAGCTCAGGAGGAAGGATCATTCCCGCTTGGCCTTAGCAGAAATCATCCAGTACGGGGTGGCCATCATCCCAAAAGGCTACCAAACTACTGAGCAAGAAGTGGATCAAGTGTATCTTGACATGGGTGGGGACGATTGGCCTTTCGTGGTGATTGATAGACCAAAGCTCCTCAAACAATCGAGGAGAGAGTCAAGGAAACTCTGCGCAGAACAGAGCATTGGTGCCGAATGAACGGGCTCATCTACCTCGGAGTCGATTTCACAACCTCTCCATTGGGCAACGCACCTCCTCGGGCTAAACAGCAGCCAAAAGGCAAAGGAAAAGGAAAAGAGGGTGAATCCAGCTCCACCCAAGAGGAAGCTCCTGAAAGTCCTCCTTCCGCTACACCCGAACAAGTTATAACTCTGGCTTCTCCAGAGAAAGAAACAGCGGAAGATGTTCCGATAGGCACATCCACTCGTGATGTGGCCACTACTGCAAATATTGAGGTCCCTTCTCTTCCCTTCTCCCTCTCCTCCTTCCTCCTCGAGTGACCCAAGTGACCATTCCTTTGGTCGTGTCCTCTCCCCTTCTTCTACTATTCCTCCCGCTTCTTCATCCATCTTCTCTCTCTCGGACCTGTCCCCTCCATTTCTTCCCTCATCTCGAGCTCCCTTCCCTTCCTATGTCTTCCTCCCCCCGCAAGATCCTTCTTCCTCCCGTGAGCACTTCTTCGGCTTCCTCTCAATGATGCCACCGCCACGTGTCTCCACATTTTTCCCTTCTACTACTGCAGCTACCCCCTTCTCTGTTTCTGGTCCTTCTCCCCTAAGTCCAGCCTGGATCTCCCAGCACCTAAGTCAACAGAAAAGGAAAGTTCCCATCGCACCGATGGACTTTTCCGTTATCCCATCAAAGGGGCCAAGAAGCAAAAGCCTATCACACGCTTCTCTCAGAGTGCTTCGGGAGAGAGGGTAATGGAGATCGCATACCCCAATCCTCTGAAGGATAAAAAGGATCTGTCTTTCGACAGATTACACAGTGACTCAAGTCACAATGGGGACATCTTCTGAAAGCCTTCAGGGAGAGGCCCTATCTCGCACTGACGCCCTCTCGCAAGAAGCTTCAAGAAGCAAAAGAAGAGAAAAGGCTATCAAAGAAAAATAAACATCGCTCCACGCCTTACGTAAGATGGGCAAGCACCTCCCACAATCGCCGCCGAAACTCCTGAGCCTCTGAGTCAGATAAAATTAATGAATATGCAAAGATCGGCGAGCAGGGTATGGCAGTTTCCACCTGGAGGAGCCAGATCCTCAAGGACCAGTGAACGAGTGATCGCCAAGTTCACCGATTTCAGATCTCGAACATCAACAAGGTGAACAAAGAACTCCTGCAAATTAGCATTAGCAGACCCATATCCGAAGAGATGGACCATGCTAGGCTGCAGCATGAGACCTTTCAAAAAATGTTCGACTGTTCAGTCGAAGATCTGGTCAAGTTCGGCATTTTTGGTCACCCCAGGGCCCTCAATAAAATCCTTTCCACTCTGGATTACCGGATGGATCAACTGGAATTCGTCCTCGAAAAGATTGATAAGGTAAAGGAAGAAGCCCTGGACGCAATGCATCAGATGGAACAAATTGTTCTAACGATGTCTCCAGGGTTGCTTACTCCTTCTTTCACCTTAAGGAAGGTTGATGAAACCATTCAGATCTTCAAGGAGATCATTTCGCAAGGGCTGGGGCCAGAGGTCACTTTTGACGTAATCCATCAATAACCTGCTGGCCTGTCGGGACTTCATCGGGTTCTTAATAGAAGCAGAGAATGAATATTCCAAACTCCCAGAGAAGCTCACAGATGAGCGGGAGACTTGCGAGGCTATCACTGAGTGACACAAGGATCCTTCCCAAGATCAACTAGAGCCCATGATCAGCAAGTTCATGGAATACCGTGCCCAATTCCACATCTCGTCACCTGAGCAGCAGCAAAAGCAGGATATCCCCTTTCAGCCATGGGATGACGACGATGAATAATTTCTCTCTTCTTCGACTTTCTTTTTGTAAATGTCTAAAGTATGTTGGCACAAATGATGACATCATCCATGTTGCACCATGGGATGATGTCATCCATCAAGTTGTCAAAAGTCAACATGACTTTGAGATATTTTGTAGATTTTATGTAAATAGGTGGTTGGTTCCTTTTTGCCTTCCTTCTTCTCCTTCTTCTATAAATACTCGAATACTTGTTGTATTCGGGGTGAATACTTTTCAGATGAGAAATAGAAGTAAGAAGAAGATTTTGAACTCTTTGTAAAGTAAACAAACATCAATACAATATATTTAGACTTTGTGTCAATACATGTGTTTTAATATCGATCTTTCTTATGTTAGATTTGTGTGATTGTTCGTTGGATTTGCTTCTACTTTGTTGTCATTTATTCATCAAGATTGCTTTATCCATCTAAGGTTCGGCTCTGTTTACTACCAACCCAAACCATAGACCTGAAGGAAACAACTTGGAGGATGACCTGAGCGACAAGGAGGCAATTCAGGAGACCATAAACAAATATTCCTACAAGAAGGGGTCAAGATACTACGACATTTCAGACATCAAGGACCCCATGATGAAAATGGCTGCACATCCTGGTAACAAAGCTGAATGGCTAGGAGAGATGGACCCAAGTCAATAAGCCTTGGTTACATGTTTGCAGAAAAATTACAGAAGGCACTATATACAACTTGTCTACTTACATTACGAAGGAAATTGTCAGTTGCACGAAGGAGGGGGACAGAATCCTCTTCGGAAACGTCCTCCTGACCATTGTATTTTGGAGATTAGAGTGCCTGACGCACTGACAAGTTTGTATGGGAGTACCCTACGAGGATCCTTCACCCACGAAGAGATTCAAGAAGTATGCCTGTGACACAATGATGGCACCCCACAAGGCATGACTAGAGAAATGGTATATGTGCTTGAGGAACATATTCGGGGAAGAGTGGAGGATCCTGAATAACTCCTAGTAGCCACTAAAGGGGAATCTCGAATTCACTGTTTATCAACATTTCTGCTTGGGTAGGTTCAGAGTTGATAGATGAGTCATGGAGCCCTTGGTGTAAACTTCCTTTCACATTCACTACTCAATACTTCCAAGTGGGAGTAAATAGATTTAAGGAATCAAAGAAGTTGAGGTTGGAACTAGGTAGTCTAGACCGGGAGCATAGAGAGATGCAGAAAATATTAAACTACCCCTGGTGGCAAGCGCGCATACGTAGAAAGGTACATGTTACACAAGGTCCAGATGACAAGGCCGATAACACTACCCATTGCAGGAGGATCCATGGTGTGCATATACCTTTGTATAAGGCCAAAGTTTGAAAAGGGCACGTACCTAGAGAATAAAGTCTCCATACTTGAGGATCCCATGGAGAGGAAGAATCCCACACCCAAGAAGAGGGGAAGAGAAGATAAAGCACCAAGTGTGTAGACTGCTCAGATAGTGAGCATGCCAACAACAAGCACCAAGCCAAGCACTTACATGCACGGAGGAAAAATTCCCTGGTGAAGGAGAAGACACCAGAAGTGGAGGCACCTAGGAAACCACTCACCAAGGAAGAGTCATCTGAGGAAGAAGAAGAGGCCGAATCCCCCGTCAAGGAGACACCTCTTAGGAAAAATCAGAGGGTGGAAGAGGAAGCTGACTCGGAGGAGACCGACATCTTGGAGAAGTACATGGGTAAAAGAGAAGGTGAGAGTGAAGAAGATGATAGCAAGGAAGAAGAGCCTGAGAAGGACCAAGAGCCACATGTGTTCAAAGCATGTATGACTCGGGAGAAGAGAGTGGGGAAGAGAAGCAGGAGTTCATATTCACGTCGTAAGGGCACATAGGATGAGGAAGGCACCAAAGACATGGAAAGGAATGAGGAGGTTAGCGTGGGAAAAATAGGGGCTATAAGCTTCACAAAGGAGAAGATCACTGAGGTGGCAGAGAGAGAAGAAACAAGAATTCTCAAGGCCATGGTAGACTAAGATTTAGAGCAAAGTGCTTGATATGGTCTTTGGAGGAAGGAGAGGAAAACATTGATAAGGAGCATGGCAGCATAGGAGGAGGTCTTACTTTAATAGTGATTTTTCCCAAAGCGCGTGCTCTGGCGGGATAACCTCAATACTGAGAAAAAAAAACAAGTAATGGGATACATTAACGACTCAAGGAAGGTACTACATGGTGGGTTCCAAAGCACGGTACCCATAGAAAGGATTTTAGCCATAGGGTCATTGAGAAGGAGGTGCGTACCTGAATGAAGAAGATGCTCTCTTGGGAATTTAAATCCCACATTGATGAGCTAGACTTTGAAGTCTTCCAAGGAGAGATCATCATAGTACCAGAGTCTAAGGGAGCCAATCCCTTAGTGAATGCCTAGGAAATCTCAGATGAGAAAGTTTGTAATGCGCTCAATAAGGTCTGATCGAGACAAAGGCTATGCTATTCACACGTAATGAAAAATAAGAGTACTAGAGGAGAAACTAGGGAAGACGCGAGAGATTGAAGTAGGAAGAGCTGATCAGTGCACAGCTAAGGCGCAAGTTAAAGGAAGAGAAGATAAAGGTGTAGGAAGTGTACAAGAAGATGGAATCTATCAAGGGCACCATCCTTTTAAAGCACCCAGACTTAGCACCACCTACACAAAAGTACTCATCCCTTCTGGAATGTATAGAATATCTAATGCACATCCTCACTATGGAGAGATGACCTTTGGCCCTGGAGTCTATAGAAGAAGTGGCCATGCACTTAAAGGAGGAGGATAGATTGAAGGTGGTAACGCTCATTACAAAGTATAGCCAGTGCTCGTGGAAGTTAAAGTCACTACCCAATCTGCTGAGGCCACATATGATACCTATGCAGACAGGGATAAGGTAGCAAGCTCCTTGGTTGCCACACTTGAAGTAAAGCTCGGTTGAAAGAACTATATCCTCAGACTACGGGAGGATGGAAATGCTCAAGACCACAGGCAAGGAGATGGATAATATCATGGACACTTTGGGCACCTAGGGAATTGGCCTGAGTTTTGACGAGGTGAGCATCTTGGTTGACGACCTCTGTCAGAAGGCACAGAGCGAGGTCGACATTTGGAACAAGCTGGAGGTAGAATTACGGAGGGATTTTCCCATCTTGCTGAATTGATGCCCCCCTATTCTTCATTCTTCCCCTATTATTTCATTCCTTTATTCTTTTACAAAATGTAAGAATACACCTTAGTTCTTTAAGGAAGCCTACATTCTTGGCTAAGTAGATTATTTCCACAGATGGAGAATAGGCATAGTGTGGGGTGATGTTGGACACCTGGAATATTGGCCAAGTTTGAAGGTGCATAGGCACGCAAGGTGATGGGTCTTCATATTCTTCCAATCATTTAATTGACATAATCTTATCGGTGTCATTCTAAACCTGTGGTTGTGTCTCAGCAAAGCGATATCAATGGAATCTAGGAGAACCAATTATATGTTGGGTCTATTGGGGGGTTGTTTAGTTTAATGACTATTCTATGGAAATGCAGTTCAAATCTATGGAAATTAAATATAGTTCTATAGAATTCAACTATTTGCAATGAAAGGAAATTTAACAACTAATCTTTTGTTGTAAAATGAAATATGCACACACTATTCTTAACAAATGAAATCACAACTGAATAAATGGAACTTTAGCAGAAAGAAAGACTATTCGTTAACTAGATTTACATAACAAAAGCATCTATTCTAAGTGAAAGCAGTAATGGAGAAAGTAGATACAGTTAATCAAAGCATGCATGTAAGATTTATCAAATGACAATTACAGTAAATCTAATCAAAGAACTGTATGCATGAACTCAAAGTAACCTTGTATCTCCTCGGTTGAGTGGGCCCTTGCTCTTCCTCGGGATAGAGGGATTAACAACTTCTGATTCTCAAAATGTCGTGGCTTTCATTAACTCAGAAATAAGTTCATAACATAGACAGTAAAAATAATCAATAACTGTATGCAGATAATCTCCTTCAATAATCAAAAAGTGGTACTACCAAGTTCTGAAGACGAAGTCTTCATATAGATATTGTTGGTTACAAGATCTGTCATATCGGAGTGACATTAGACCTTTGTCCATCAAATTCTAATCGGGAAAATTTTAGTGGCGAATATTCCATTTTTGAAAATTTTGAAAAGGCGAATTTTTTGGCACGGGTCAGTGACCTGTTCGCCTAAAAATTACACTTTAATTTTTTTTAGGGGTCGGCTTCACCTACCCTTGAAAAATATCCCCTATATAAACCTAGATTATTCGCCAGGTAGAACACTTCTACTTCACATTTTTCAACAATATGATATATCCCGTATTATAGACGCGCGACAAGGGGGTAAGTTATTGATGTGCGACAAGGAGGGTTTGCAGACAAGGAGATACTGTAGATATTGACGCATAGTAGACGCATGACAAATATTTTGTTGACGAGTGACATGGAGTTTTTTTCGATGAGCAAGAAGAGGGCAAAGGTTGTAGACGCGCGACAGGATATTTGTTGTCGCGCGTCAATAGACCTTAGTGACGCGCGTCACTAAGGCCTATTGACGCGCGTCACTAAGGCCTATTGACGCACGTCACTAAGGCACGTGACATGCGTCAATAGGCCTTAGTGACGAAGGCGTCAACAAAGCCTATTGGCGCGCGTCACTAAGGCCTATTGATGCGCGTCCACGGCGCTTGGTAGCCTTAGTGACGCCAGCAGCGTCAATAGCCTTAGTGATGCGCGCACGTCACTAAAGGCCTATTGACACGTGTCACTAAGGCCTATTGACGCGCGTCACTAAGGCCTATTGACGTGCGTCAACAGGCCTTAGTGACGCGTCAATAGGCCTTAGTGACGTGCGTCAACGAGGCCTATTGGACGCATGTCAACGAGGCCTATTGCCGCGTGTCAAAAATGGTGGAGCGCGCGTCACTTAGGCCTATGACGCGCGTCACTAAGGCACGTTGGCGTGTCTCACTACATTTTTTGACGCGCGCGACAAGGAGGTACAATAGATATTGACGACATATGAGCGCATTTACGAAAAAGATTTTGTTGATGTGTGACACGGAGATTTTTTGATGAGAAAGCAGAGGTCGGAGGCTGCAGACGCGCTGCGTCGAGCGGCACCACCAAATGTGTGGCGCGTCACTAAGGTCTATTGGCGTGTGTCTTCAAGCATTTTTGATGCGCGACAGCAAAATCTCCCATCGCGCATCTGCAGCCTTCTGTCGCAGTGCTTGATAATCAGGCGAAATTTTTTCATACAACCCCTAAAAAATTCGCCTTCCCGTGAAACCGGTTCCGGGGATATTCGCCAGGTATTCTCCACCTCCGATTTCCAGGAGGTCTCTTAAAATGAACCCCGATTCTAATTAAAACACATAAATCTCTACGGGCCGTTAGGATCAAGCCTAGGCTAATAGGTCAACTTGATGGAAACAATTTTCAGCCGCATGCTTCGAATTCGGGCTCCTTAACCACCAGCAACTTCCATCATTTCCTACACACATCATCACATTTGATCTCACAAAGATAGTTAGTAGGAGGTTCATGTGATAATCAGTTTTCATAAACTATATCAAGGAAAATGCATCAAACCTACTAAGATATAACTACACAAAACATCCCCATATACTAATAAGTCATATCAAAAAGAGTATTTTCAGGCCTGAAGAAATGATATTAATGAGCCAAAAAATGCACTCATCATTTTCTCCCTAACTTTACCTATTGCATGTCCCAATGCAACTCATCTACATCCTGCCCACCTACCAAGCTATTCAGCCATGTCATACTCCTCAAATTGATCAACATATTACTTTGTGGTGTTCTTGCAGCCCTGAGTATTGGAGGTAATTTCCACCCATGTAGTGAAACTATCATGGGACTGTCTTACATTCATCCGGGAGTGAGAGGGCTCAAGAGGAGTGGTGGTCATACTTGGAGGCCTACCCATTCATTAGTGTATTGCTGGTTGGTTTTCTCTGTAGTTTGCTTGATAATGGTGATGAGGGCATCCCCCTATACATGCTTCAACTCAAGTTCTAGGGAGAGAGAACCTCCCTACGTTTCAAAGGCAGACTTAAAGTATCCCATTTCTTATCACAAGCTTGCCAAGCTGCTCCAAAATTCTCCTAACTGTAATTTTCAAAATCAATGACACACTGAAGTAAAATCTGAGAAGTATTCACCCCAACCCCTGCTTGATAGTAAAGTGATCGAAATTTTTTCCATAGGGTGACATCTGTATGATGAGTTGGGCGGATGTGAAATCCGATGGACTGAGTAGTGTGATTGAAAATGTCCATTTGTTGACCCCAAATTATCTGATTCCGTAATACAGACTAAAAGGATTTAATTTGAAAATCACCCACAAATAGGTTGATTAAGAAATCAGGGACATTGGTAACTATCATGTTATGTAGATAAAATTCACAAAGAAAATTTTGAATTTCCGGAGTACTGCACTTGTAAACTGATAAAAAACTAGGGCCATTGGGAATTTTGTGAGGGGCTTGAGAACACAATTGAAATAACTACCAAGAATAAAATTGTTCTTGGAAAAACATGTTGTAGACTGAAGAGGGTTTCCTATAGGATAGCAGTTTGAGGGCCAAAGGACAGAAAAAGTCTAAAATAGATGTTACTTTTTGTTTTTCCTCCTCTATAGATTCTTTTTCCTTTTTTAATTTTTGATTTTCCTTCCGCAATTCCCTTTCCTGAAGGGACAACTATTGGAAACTATTCAAGAGGGTAAGACTCTTATCATGTTGTCGCTTTAAACAACTTACTTCAAGTTGTAGGGCAACAATCTCCCAAACTTTTTCTACTATCTTTTGTGTAAATTCAGCTTGTAATAAAAGGTTTGTTTCTTCCATACCTTGTAATTGAGATTTCAGCAGTGTGATTTCCTCCAGATAGTTGTGAGAAGGTGCCACTTGGGTGTCAAGAATTTTAGGAGCCACAGGGTGAATTTCTGTAGATGACAGAATAGTAGATGATGGAGCAGCTAGGTCATCCTCCTTATGCAGTTCCTCCCGAATGTGGGTGGTATCATCAGGCAAGGACTCTGATTGGGAACCACCTGTCTACAAAAATGAGCTAAGCCATCGGGACCGTAGTTGTATGGAAGAATATGGGGCCATGGCACACTTTCCTTTTGAATTAGAAATGGAAGGGGATGGACCCTTAGGAGTACCAACTATGTCTCGCATGCTCAGGAACATCGGCTGCCTCTACTTGGTTGTGTGAAGGGCAAGGGCCCAATGCAAGGGTAGACCGAGGTGTAGAAGAGAGACCAGATTTTAATTGCTTTGGCCTGGACCCTTCACCACCAGCATGTCCCTTGAGCCTCTGCTTTGGTCTAAAGAAGACTTGGTGTGAACACAACAGATGAATCAACCCTGGGTGTTTAATCATAGACTTGCCTCCACCGGACCGATGCTTCTGGCAAACTTTAATGATGGATTCTACGAGGTATTCTGGAAGATTTACCCAAAGGGCCTGGTTGACATGTCCCTTTTTAAGGTGGATGAGCATTTTAAGTGCATCACCACCCAGAACAGAGGCCTGACCATCGCATATGAAATACCGGTTGACCCATTTCGTAATCTCACTCCAAATTCCAGGTAAACTTGTCCACTTAACACCCTTCTGGACACCCAATGGAGTCAGGATGACCTCAGGAGTGCCTCTCCTTCATTGTGAAATAGAGCAATTAGGATTTGTAAAGGAGCATTTGTCATAACCTTTAAACCAAAGTTTGGCAGGCTAGATAGGTCAGAAATGACCTGACTAGTAATTTCAACTCATCTTCCACCAACTTGCGAACAGGTGGACTCAAAATTGTTCAAGAATTCTTCCACAATGCCCTCATCAAAACCTTCAAATTACTAAATGAAATACAACCATCCAAAATCATGAAATACTGTGAAAGGGTAGAATTCTCGGAGTAAGGCGTCACGGTGAAGCAAGTTACGATGTCTTTCGTAGTCCCATCATCAAGCCAAAGGTGAGTAATACCGGCAGTAGTAGAAAAAAACTAGAACAGAGCATCTCTTCCACTTCCCGTCTAGTGACTGATAAAACCAATCGTGCTTGATGTGTATACAACAATGGTAAGAAGCAGT
Source organism: Taxus wallichiana var. yunnanensis (assembly GCA_018340775.1). Classification (NCBI taxonomy): domain Eukaryota; kingdom Viridiplantae; phylum Streptophyta; class Pinopsida; order Cupressales; family Taxaceae; genus Taxus; species Taxus wallichiana. The sequence goes on from CM031233.1 coordinate 23,108,860, forward strand.
TGCAGAAGCATTAAATTTCAAATGGCACCATATTCCTTAGGTGGCACAAAATCAAGCGAAGGTGGCGGTGGAAAAGTAGTGAATGGGACCGGCCACCCATGTGAGTTTAAGATTTTTGTGGTGGCACAAATCCCATGGTTGGGAGCAAACGCAACCCATCTAGACTTGGAGAGTGCGACACATCAAGGCATGTGGTGATTATGAGCCATTACTCCTTTTATGCCGTCATTCATAGAGCCGGATTTGGAAAGAGATCCAGAATGACCATAGCAATCATTTCATGATGGCGTAATGATGACAAATGCATACATGGGGAAATGTTTTGCATGGAAATATCGTTAGCAAGTTAAAATGCACTTACCCATGCCACATTTAGTCGGCCGATATCTCATAGATTCCTACACCCTACTGATTTGAGATGAAACGTGATTAGCGGCTATAGAAATAATGAAAATTCCTACATTTATTAGAAATAACAATAAGAAAAACTACTAACTAAGGGAAGAAGATCAAATGAAGGATCATCTTCCTTTATTGAATTTGCAAGAGATTGATTACTCCATGCTTGAGAGGCAAAGAGCCTCCTCAGCATGCATGTTTGTGTGTAACAGAATGTCATCGGTGAAAGTCTTCTTATCTAGCGGTTGGTGATAAACTCGGAGCCTATGCCCATTCACCAGAAGAGTCTATTTATCTCCATCAATCGGTATCAATCAAATAGAACCATTATCAAACACTTGATTTACCTGATAGGGACCTAACCAACATGTACGTAGCTTGCCTTTAAACTGCTGATAGCGGGAATCAAAGAGTAAAACCCATTGTCCCTCATGAAATGTCCTTTTTTTGATGTGAGCATCATGCCAAGTTTTTCACTGATGTTGTAGAATTTTTGTCTATTGTTGTGCCTCCATCCACATTTCATCTAATTCATTCAGCTGCAACACCTATTCACACTGCTTGTGTTTTAGCCAAATCAATCCCAACTTCCAACGATGTTCGCGGTGCACAATTCGAACTCGGACAGTGTGATGGTTTCTTCCCAAAGACCAGATCATAGGGAGAAAAACCAGTAGTTATTTTCTAGGTCATGTTGTAGGCCCAGACGGCCTCAGGAAGCTTTGGTACCCAATTCTTTCTATCAACATTGACCACCTTAGTTAGAATATTCTCGAGTTCTCGATTGGTTACCTCCACTTGCCCATTAGATTGGGGGTGATATGGTGACGATTTCCGATGCCTAATTTTGTAGATTTCCAAGAAAGCTTCAATCATATTTGAAACAAATTGAGGACCTTGATCAGATATAATGGCCCTTGGTGCTCCAAATCGCAGCAATATCTGATTGTAGAGAAAATCAACAACATCATCCTCGTTGCAGATGCCAACACTTGAACTTTATCCCATTTAGTGACGTATTCCGTACATACCAAGAGATACTCCTTCTTGAAATATGGAGGATCAAATGGTCCAACAAAGTCAATACCCCATTTCTCAAATGGTCCTAGAACTAGCTGAGGATTCGAGGCATTTCCATAGAAAGTGTAGGTTTTCCCATTTGTTGGCATGCATCACACTGCCACACATACTTTTTGATAGTCCTATGGAGGGAAGGTCAATAGTACCTGCTCTAAGCATCTTGCGAATTGTTCACTTCACTTTGAATAATGTCCACCTCCTAGCTCATTATGAAAAGCTCATAGTATGTCATGTACCTCATCCTCTCGAACACACCTGCGAAGAACCATGTCAGGACAAAATTTAAATAAGAATCCGTTACACCATTTATATGTTGCACTATTTCTAACCAATCACCTTCTTTCCTTATGAGTAAAATAGGCAGGAAACTTCCCTGTTGTTAAATAATTCATGAGATCAGTGAACCAAGGAGTCTTAGTTGAGATAACAAACAAGTGTTCATCGGGAAATTGGTCTTGGACTACTTCGTCATCACCTGAAAAATTTATTTTGGAAATAAATTCAGCAACAACGTTAGATTTCCCAGGCTTATCTATAATAGTGAGATTGAATTCTTGTAACAAGAGTAACCAATGAATAAGCCTTCCGCCAACCATTGGTTTGTTCGTCACAAATATCGAATGGCGAGTGGTCGAGTGTAAACAAAATTTTTATATTCGGTGATGTAATGATGAAATTTTTTCAAAGCATAGACAACAACAGAAACTCTTTTTCCATAGTAGTGTAATTCTTTTCCATAGGAGTGATTTTGCTGATAAAATAAATTGCATACATATGATCTTCTGAGTCTTTTTGTCCAAGGACAACGCCCATGGTTGTATTAGAAGCATCAATGTGGATATGGAAAGGTTATCCCAGTCAGGGCCATGTAAGACAGGGGTTGTTGTCAGATTTTCTTTGATAGAATCAAATGCCTATTGACACTAAGGAGACCATTCAAAAACACAATCTTTGGTTAGCAGTGAAAACATTGGGGTGGCAATTTTGCTAAAATCTTTTATGAATCGGCGGTAATAACTTGCATGACCAAGGAAAATTTTGATGTCATTCTGATTAGCTGGTGTAGGTAATTGGGTGATGACTGATATCTTTGTGGGTTTCCACCTATATACCTTAGGTGAAACATGGTGACCTAAGGCAATTCCTTGATTAACCATCATTAGACATTTTTCATGACTCAGAGATAGTTGGTGTTGTTCACATCGACTGAGTAATTTCTCAAGATTATTCAAATATTCTTCAAAAGTGGATCCATGGATAGTGAAATCATCCATGTAAACCTCAACATAGTCGTTAGCAAGATCTACAAAAATGGCCAAGACTACCCGCTGAAACATAGTAGGGGCATTACAAATCCCAAAAGGTAAGACTCTGTAAGTGAATGTACCCCAAGGGCATGTAAAAGTAGTCTAATCACGATCGGCGGGGTAATACTAATTTGATTATACCCACTAAACCCATCCAGGAATGAAAAATATTTCTTACTAGCAAAATTGTCCAAGACTTGGTCAATGATAGGGGAAAATAATCCTTCTTGGTGGCTTTGTTAAGTTCCCCTGTAATCAACACATATTCGCCACTTGCCATTATTCTTGGGAACAATAACTAATGGGGAAACCCAATGGTATCGGATATAGGATAGATGAATCCTACCTTTAGGAGTTTTTCAATATCAGTTTTGACTATGTCTCTCAATGTTGGATTGATTCTTAGATTACGGATTCCTTATAGGTCCGACGTCATCGGTGTAAATATGATGTGTACAGATGCTAGTATGAATTCCTTTGATATCAGTGTAATCCCAAGAAAAATCATGGGAATGTTTCTTCAGAACCTCAAGCACCCTAGCTTCTTGATTGACCTCCAAGTCATTACCTATGGTCAGCTCTCTTCCCATACTGACAAGCACCTACTTGGTATCATTCACAAGAGCAAGCTCTATACTAGTGATAAAAGAATTCAATGGGAAAACATGGGGCTGAAGCATGTGCAGGATGGATATGTTGTCAAAAGACAGAATCTTAGTTAAAGGACAATAGAAATCAGGAACTAAATGTTTAGAATTATAAGCATAGAGTTTCCTACCAAACTCAACAGAGGTAATATCTACGGAGAAATAGCAGAAGAGATGTCTAATGCTGGTATTCTAGATTTCGTAGCAATAGTGCTAATTTCGTAGTCGCAGAGTCCTTAGAATCAGTCAGTGTATATGACTCCACAACTTCCACCATATGATTGTGTACTGCAATAGTGGCCAGAAAAGAAGAACTCAAAGAGTTAGCATCCAAAGAATCCACCCATACCTGGTCACAATTGTTCATATAAGGTTGGGCAGGAGGATATAATGAAATGTGCTTGGATTTCTTCCCATTGAGAATTGTCATGTTGCGACCTACAATCAATGTAAGCAAGAACCGTAGACAACCAAGGTCTTCCCAAGATGACTATATATCCTAACTTCCAAGCTTTAGGCTACAAAACCATGAAATCAAGTGGGTACTCCCATGATTCAATGATGACCATTATATCTTCAACCACACCATCAGTGCAATGAATGGATTGATCTGCTAAGCTGCGAGCAGTGTGTTGGTTGGTTGAAGTCTCGTTAAGGATAGTAGATTAAACATTTCTGTTGTGATGACATTAATAGTAGCACCAAGATCCACCAAAACATTAGATATTGACTGGTTGTTTATACAAATAGTAATGACAGGACTCCCAGGATCCCCATATTTTGGTGAGATAAGGGTGCCAGCAACTAAATCAGCCAAATTCCCTTCGACTCTGACAGTCTTTGGGTATTTCTTTTTCCTTCCTAGTGTCTTTATACACTCATTTCTAATGTTTTGGTTTAGTTCAGGGATGTCCCTTATTGCACGCAAAGCAGCATGGGACCTCAATATGTACTTTTTTCAATTCTGAACTAGTTTTGTTTCATTTGCAGTTTGAGTGTCCTGTAATCGCTAAGGAAAAGGAGCTGTAGTCTTTTTGGGTATTTGATCATCCAGTGTATCTGGGATTGGTGAAGAACTAGTATTACCCTCAAGGTTTTCTTCCTTATTGGCATCAGCAAGAAATTCTGTGATAACAACAGGAGGGTTCAATATTTTTCCAGATTGTAGTCATAAATTACCAATAGTGTTAACCTGCATGGTGTTACCTAGGTTTGTGTCATCAATCGAAGTTGTCTATTGATTTTTAGGATTGGATACTAGCTGAGCTATAAGTTGTGTTTGTGTTGCTTGCCCTTGATTTTGGTAGGATTGAGGTGGAGGCATTAAAGCTTGTTGTGGCTCTTTGGAACTGCATTGTTGATTATCGTTTTGTGGTGGTGCCCAGGACTGATTTTGGCTAAAATTTTGTTGAGGACCCCACTGCTGATTGTGCCAAGGATTGGTTGTAGGTGGTGGAGCCCAACCCGGCTGAGTGTAGGGATTTGTCCAAGGTGGTGGATATGGATAAGTCATCTAGTTTGAGTTTTCCCACTTAGGTTGTCCCCAAGAAGACTAAGAGGCTTGATTCGGCCATGGCATTCTCCAGGGATTCTAAGTTGGTCTAGATGGGAACCCACCCTGATTGTTTGGTCTTTGGACAAAATTTAATTTAGCACTTGTTTGAGAGATGGCATTCAAACCTCCTTTCAACTATGGTAAAAGTGTGTAATGCTTAGTGTCATGGTCAATAACTTTGTAGATTAAGCACATGTCTGTGACATTCAAAGGACATTCTCTCAAGGGGTGTCTCTTCCAACATTTAGGGCAGTACATGTCCAATGGTTCTTTAGCAGGGGTGGATTTTTCCTTGAGTCCATCTATGGTGGATGTTAATTGTAGTAGAATGTTTGTTTTCATGTTGCCCATTTCTTCTAGAAGTTCAGAGGTACCCAAAGACTTGGATGTTTGTTTTCTTCGTATTCCTCCATGTGTTCTAGAGTATCTTCTACATAGCTCAGTGATTTGTTCCATGGTGAGTTTATGCACGTCTCCTCCTCCCATGAGATGGAAGGAATCCTTGGTTTCCTCATACAGTCCTTTAAGAAATATTGTTTTAGTGATGTTTGCATGTAGCTCATACCCACTGCATTTATGGAGAAAGAGGAATCTATCTAGATAATCCTCTAGATTCTCATCTTCCTTCCTATCCCTTCCCCTACAATAGTCTAAGTACTTATCGAGGAAGGTTGTTTCCATGGCTTCCTAGGAATTAATGAAGTTAGATGGTAACCCCATAAACCATCTCATAGCTAGAATCTTTGAGAGTGGAGGGAAATAGTTTGAGTTTTTGATTGTCATTTTGGTAATCGTATGTTTGGCACAGGATTTTAAATTCAAACAAAAACTAATCAGGGTCTTCTTTGGTCATTCCTTGAAAGAGGGGGAGGATGGATGGTGAGATGTTTTTCATGGGTACATCCTCATGCATCTAGGATAATGGGATATGTAAAGGTTCACCCTATAGTTTGGTCTTCAACATTCCCGGGTCCCTCATTGCAGAGTGGTGTGAAGAGGATACAAAATGCTCAGAAGAAGTTCTAGGTGTTTGATTGGAATCTGTATCACTCTCAGTGTTTCTTCCTTGTGAAGTGTCTAGAGAGATTTTTTGAATATTACATGTTACAAATCTCATGACACATGCATCCGAGGTTGGTTGGTTTAAATCAAGGTCCGAGAGAACTCTGGTTTTCTATGTGAACTCCATTAACACCCATAGCATATGGAATAAAAATAATGGAGCTTATGGTTATGTTCCTGGCAATGGTTCTAAAAATGATGGGTCGTTGTATTCTTCCAATCATTTAAGCGACATAATTTTCTCAAGGTGTCATTCTAAACCGGGGTTGTGTCTAGGCGATGCAATGGAGTCTAGGAGAACCAGTTATACGTTGGGTCTATTGGGGGGTTGTTTAGTTTAATGACTATTCTACGGAAATGTAGTTCAAATCTAAAGAAATTAAATGTAGTTCAAATCTACAAAAATAAAATGTAGTTCTACATAATTCAACTATTTGCAATGAAAGGAATTTTAACAACTAATCTTCTATTGTAAAATGAAATATGCACGCACTATTCTTAACAAATGAAATCACAACTGAATAAATGGAACTTTAGTAGAAAGAAAGACTATTCGTTAACTAGATTTGCATAACAAAAGCATATATTCTAAGTGAAAGCAGTAATGGAGAAAGAAGATACAGTTAATCAAAGCATGCATGTAAGATTTATCAAATGATAATTACAGTAAATCTAATCAAAGAACTGTATGCATGAACTCAAAGTAACCTCATATCTCCTTGGTTGAGTGGGCCCTTGCTCTTCCTCGGGATAGAGGGATTAACAACTTCTGATTCTCAAAATGTCGTGGCTTTCATTAACTCAAAATAAATTCATAACATAGATAGTAAGAATAATCACTAACTGTGTGTAGATAATCTCCTTCAATAATAAAAAAGTGGTACTACCAAGTTCTGAAGACAAAGTCTTCATATAGATAATGTTGGTTACAAGATCCACCATATCAAGTGGCATTAAACATTGTCCATAAAATTCTAATTAAAACACATAAATCTCTATGGGCCGTTAGGATCAAGCCCAGGCTAATAGGTCAACTTGATGGAAATAGTCTTCAGCCGCATGCTTCGAACTCGGGCTCCTTAACCACCAGCAACTTCCATCATTCCCTGCACACATCATCACGTTTGATCTCACAAAGATAGTTAGTAGGAGGTTCATGTGATAATCAGTTTTCATAAACTATAGCAAGGAAAATGCATCAAACCTACTAAGATATAACTACACAAAACATCCCCATATACTAATAAGTCATATCAAAAAGAGTATTTTCGGCCTGAAGAAATGATATTAATGAGCCAAACAATGCACTCATCACAAGGTCCTAGTTATAGAATGGCACGCAAGGAAAAATCATGTAAGAGAAGGGTATAAGTAATCATGTAGCACTTGACGCGCAAAAGGATCAGGACTTAGTCATTTTGGATGTCCGAAGTAGAACATGTGAAAAGCATGACCAGTTGCGTGTGGATAAGATGCTAGCTTGGCGAAAGGTTGGCCCGGAATGGAACATGCTTGCGATGGAATATTCTAGAATAAAATCATGGAATAAGGTGAGAGCTCAAGCACGGAGAATCATGCTTGCATGGAGGCTACATTCAAACACTTGGCACCGGATCCGAGGAGTACTGGAGGATGGGTTAGCAGTCCAAGAAAGCTATAAATACAAGCACTTGCAGAGATAGAAAGAGATATACATATATACATAGAGGGATATACATATGGAGATATACATACAAGTATCCATATAGACACCTAGGGAGTGAGTGGAGCTCTGCAAAAATGTTGCGAGGACTCTATCGGTGAATAGTTGTATTCGGAGAGAATGCATTAGGCCTAGGGGTTGTAAATTTTCTTTTGGGTAGCTTAGTTACATTAAGTCCAGTGCAATGCATGACTACAGTCTACTTCTCTGTGACCCTCTGTAATGGTTCCATGGATGTAATAAGGTTACCTGTCATAATATATACATGAATATCAATGATTCTGATGCATGTTTCTCTCTTATGAATTCTCTTTCCTTTCATGCTAAGTATGAATGCTTGTATGTTTCTTTCTGTCACAATACGTGTTATGGATTCTGTTAAACACTTGGTCTGAAGTGACTGCAAGGATCTAGAGGCCGTTCGAGCCCTATGGTTCTTGTATGTCTTAAACTTCCCTTCTAAAATCTCTTACACTAATCATAGATGATGTTTCCCACTAAACTCACATAAAAGAGAGACTCGGTACCCGTGCATTCCTCGGGTGAGTGCTCACTTTCACTGGGTGATATTCTAGCACATATGGGGTTCCTTTATTTTTGATAGGATTAAAAATGACTACAAGTAGTTTTCTTACTTTAGTTGGTGGTTCATGCATAGTTTTGGTTGCATTAACTTTTCGTGTTGTGTGCAGATAAATTGGACTCATTTTCTTAACTTATATTGAGTATTACTTTAATTTTTATGCATTACATTGAGTTCGAGTTTATCTTACATTCTTGTACATAGTTTTGTTATCTTGATTATATTTGATTAACTTGTGCTTGTTTTTTCTTGTATAATTCATTGTCATCTCATCATCATAAATCTATCATCACATCTATATATCTTATATCAATAAAGCATACACTACATCATCATGAATATGAAAATTTAAACATGTATGCTAAGCTAACATCATATAATATCACCAAGAGGGGCAAGTGGGACCACCTTTATTCCCCCTCAAAACATATACCATAATAAAAATGTGGATTAAACATGTTATCTCATAAACAAAATGTGATAAGTAAATACTAGTCCATCATCATCATAAATCCATATAAATATAAATGTCCACATACAAAAAATGTGTTTTGATATACATTAGATACAATAATCCACCATGGGCATCTATACAATAAGAATGTTCCTTCATCATGAGGCATAGTAAAAGATAATACATAAATTACATCTATACAAAAATGTGCCTTCATATTGAGGCATACATCAAAAGAGAAACATCGATATAGCTGACAAAGAGTCAACCATGACTCTTGAATACCTCTAGAATGCCGACATGTCTAGGAGGTGGAATCTATGTAAAACCTTACATACACACCCAAAGGAACGTGCATGTGCGATTTCATCATTTTCTACTAGCTATAAAATGCATTAAATGACAAAAATTTAAATGTACATCTTTGGAATGGGATCGTGGCGGAGCCTCCCAAACTATCAAACTCGTCTCTGCGTGGTTTACACATCTCTGAATTTGTGCCATAACTCTCAATATCATAGCTCTCTCTCTAAAAATTTCAGCAAAGGAGGAGTAAATGAACTAGACGCGATGGTTTTCCCCAAGCTAGGTATTTATAAATTTTCTTCCCCCTCCGTAATTTTTTTCACTCACGCCGGGATGGTTGTAGATGGTGACATGATCTTTGTGGTTCTTCTAGAGTCTTTTAGAACTCGTCACGATGGTTATTTTTAATAAATAATCATTTTTAACCCATTTTTGCTACGTTGGGGCATATTTTGCTTCCCGGTGACCCTTTCTACTACTGGGGCATATTTTTGCCTTACGGTGATTTTTGACAATGTCATATGACTTCGTTAATTTTTCTACATCATTTTCTTCTATAAAATTCAAAAAACCAAAAAAATAATAAAAATTAATAGTTTTTCAAAAAAGAAAATTGGTAAAATCATCAAAAATCCAAAAATTGTAAAAATTCAAAAAAAAATAAAAATTGGTAAATGACATGCATGTAGCTGAAGCCTGTATCAAATGCATTATCCTTGAACATCAAAATTTTTCCTACAAAACATATTTCTTAAGTTTTTGTTTTTCTTGTCTCAAACAACTCATAGATTATTTTGATCTACCTCCATTAACAAATCTAGTTTGCTTACTATGTTGGTACTCCCACGTAAAAATGAGTTTCCAAAGACTTGTCATAGCATACAAATTATTTTCATAGGACTACTTGTATCCTCTATTATTCCTCGCGTGTATCCTTGCTTGAGGCACCATTTTTAACCCTTGTCACTAAAACATGAACATTTGGGAATCACTGAAGCTTGATAACAAAAACATTTGTGTAATTGTCATGAACGTTGTTTGTTTTAGTATATGTGATTATAGTTGTTTTATGTTAAGTTATCCAGTTTACTTTCTCATATTGCATTGCATTATGTATGTTGCATTACGTGTGTTGCATGGAGTTACACATTTTAAAGCAATGAACAAATGTTAGTAATATAGATTTTCATATTATCTTGCACTTTTGATGCATGCTTTTATTTTAATAAGGGTCGATGATGTAGATCATGAGTAACATGATGTAACAAATATGTTTATTAAATTATTGGATGCAAAATATATTCCTATATTCTTCACTGTCATGTCTTATCACTATTCATTTTTCTTCCAAAACACCTGGGGCAGTAAAAATCATTTTTATCCCCACCCTATTTCTTCTATCCTTTTCCATCAAATTTTCGATCGTTGATTGAATTATTCTATCACCCCATTAGCACTCAAGGGGGCATCCTTCATTCTACAAATTTTTCTTCAAAATTTAATTGTTTATGCTTGTCTACTATGTTTGAAGTGATGTCACTTACTTCACCTCAAATAGGGGAAAATGTAGACACCTAAAATCCACTTACGTAATTTTATTGTTAAAAGCACACCGATTTCCCTCATTCTTTCCATTTTCATTATAATTAGTGATTTCGCTAATTAACCAATGCTTCCCTCTATTTTGGTTAATTAACAAAGCTTTCTTGATTAGGTAGCCTCTATCACATTTCAGATGCCAATTGACGACACATCGTTAGTCATAATCCTTTTCTAAGCAAACAATTAACGATTATTAGCTAATTAGGCCTATTTACCCTTGTTTTCATCAACAAACCCTATTATTGGTTAACACCCCTCTTTCAACCATTTAAAATCACCCCTTTTCTCTGCAAGACATCTCAAAAGGATTAAAAATCTTATCCTATCCTCTTAATTGACCCTAATTGGTTAATTAAGGCTCCTCACATGCTATTCACTTGTTAATTCACTAATCATGATTACCAAGCCTTAATTTATTGTATCATTTTAGTCCCACATGAACCAAGATGAATTTTTTTCCCTAGATAGAAAACTATAAAAAGGACCAAGCTCCTACCTTCAAATTTTACACCATGTTTAGAATATCATTAATCATATAATACATATGATCAAGGGTCTTACTTCCATTGATGGAATAGATTGCTCAATATTTGCATACAATCTTCATGCTTGGTTAGTACAAGAATATCTAATATGGCCTTATAGCCATTTTTAGAGAGATCCTTTCACAATTGTGAAAGTAACAACAACCCAATTTGATTTTCTAGTGGTCTTCATAGGTCCATTTTAACTAGCAATTCACACTAAGTAGGCATGCTTTAACTTAGATTGATTGATATCATGTTAGTTTTTAAAGCATTCCAATAAGCTAAGATCTTTATGTTACAATTGTTAATTCCTAGCTTTTCTTGTAGACTATGTGGTGTTAGTCTAGTTATTTATCCTTGCAAGAATTTTGGTAGTGCAAAAATGAATGATCTTATTGCTTATATAACCTAACACTTTATGTCCGAAAGTTTTTCAAATTTCCACTTTTGATATTCTATCCTCCTAGACAATATTGTATAGGTTGGATGGTACCATATAGGTTGAATAGAACTATAATAAAGTAACACCCCACATTCTATTGTTTTGTCCTATGTGTTTAAATGGTCAATAATCTTATAAAATTATCTTTATTCCTATTCCTAGGTCATCCTTAGTGTGAAATTATATCCCATGGAATGGTATAAAAGCAAGTTATACATACTCATTTACTCACCTAAATTTCACCTAACATTTTTGAGGGTCATGTAGCGATATCTATCAAATATCAAGTAAATATGCACTGGCCTTCCCTAATTTGAAGAGCGAGACATTAGGAGCAACCTTTATACAATGATTAAACACAAAATGATGCTAAGAGTAGACCAAATCCAAGTCAAAGAATTCCAAGTAGAGCTATCAATATCAAGTGTTTAGGAGCCAAATCTAAAGTAACATATACACAATTTCACTTCTAATAAGTGAAGAACTATATGTGTTTGATTATTTTTCGAGTAACTGCTGCTGCGTATGTGGCACATATGTTCTAAAACCCAAATTGTTGACCCATTTTTATAGGTTTTCCAAGAGAGCTCGGGGTTTCGAGGAAATAAGTTTGATATCGCAATAAAATATTCTCCACAAACAAAATTTGACCTAACATGTATAAAATTACTAAATATATATTTTTAAGAGCTTAAATATACAAAGAGGTTAGTGTTGTCACTTACCCAAAAATATGTGTAATTTTTCAATTTTTCAAAATTTTGGGTAAAATGACTTCTATAATGCCTTTGTGAAGTCTTATGAAAGAAATGTGATCCTAACGAGTTAGTCATTTTCAAGAACTTTGAGTTTTTGAGTCTTTTTATTTATATTACGGCAATTTCATCTTTAAGGAGCACTCGGGTCTCAAGTTCTTGTGATTCTTCCGGTCCCCGCATCTACGCCTTTGCCACATTTTTCTTATTTTCACCAAATTTGTGGTCTTCCTTTATATTGTGGACATTGTGGGTTTGTACAAAACTTGTCTCCCATGTACCTTGGGGCTTGTGTGGGTTGCTTCACAACCCGATTTGTCTCGCATTTGTCTAAATTTTAGTATATTGCAGGGTTTTTGGCCTTTTGAGGAACTTTTGTGTCCTTGTGCATTCAAATTTGCCACATATTATAAGTTTTCTCTATGCTGTGGAGATTTTGGTGTTCCGTGTCCCTAGTGTCCCTTGTGGCTTTGGGCCTTCTATGCTCCATATCTCCGTCATAACCACACTTTAAAGGGTAAGTAGGTAATATTGTGTTATGAGTCCATTTTTGGAAATACACTTGGACCCTTATTTAATATGTCTAACCAAATATATCCTCAATGGAAAATTATAAAAGGGAAAAATTAATTTTCATTTTAACCATTGCAGTCGAGAGCTTTTTCATTGAAACTCTGTGTTTTCCAGTCCCATGCCACAAAATCCATTTCTAGCCATATCTTGAGCATTTCTTGGCCATTTTCAAAATTTCAAATTACATTTCATTCATGTGAAGATTTTCATTCCTTCGCAATCAATGTTAGTTTTTTTGAAGCTTCCTGTGAGGGTTTTGGGGTCAAAATTGTTTTGTGCCCTACCGCACCATTTCTTTCAAAAATTATCTTTAAGCTTCGATTCTCCTGAGTGTATATTTATCAATACACTAGACATCATGAAGTGTCACTATGGAAGTTATGAACATATTTTGTCCCTTGATATCTCAGTGCCAAACATAAGAGAGAGTGATGTGTGACATATTGATTTTAATGAGTTTTGGGCCTGAATTTCTGATGTAAATCCCTCTTTCGCCCCCAATGCATCAAAGACTGTGGAATTTCTCATGTCGGTGGTTTTCCTATTTCATTCCAGTGTGTAGATAATGTTTTAGTATGTGGTTCTTCCTTTGATATTGATTAAAAAGAAATCAAAGATCCTCGGGCCAAGTGATTACCTAATTGGATGTTGGATGCATAAATGTTTCCTTTAGAATTCTTGTTGTTGAAGATGCTAATACCCTTACTATGGCACAAGCTCAGGGCCTTTTTGATCAAGACAAGGAGAAATATAAAATAATGATAGCTAAGTCTTGGTTTAAGGTTCCAAAGAAAGGAGCATCCAAACTGCCTAAGACTATGTACAAAGTTGATTTCAAAGAAGAACTTTAAGATATTATCACTCTTCTATCTAGAATCATGGGTCTTCCTTCAACCAATGAGTTCCACTTCTAGATGTTCCCTTACATAAATATCATTTGTGAAGGAAAACAAAGTCTGAACTGGGGAGAGATCATTTGTGAGAACCTCAGTGAATAGTTAACCAATGTACAACAGAGCCAAGCCTTCTATATGACCTCATATTTAATGTATACTATTGTAGAACATAGGGTGCAGTTAGGAATTTTTCAATTGGATGACAAAGCGAATGCACCAAAGTGTAAGAGTATTACTCACAATTGAATTTTGAGAACAATAAGCATCATTTCAGAAGAGTTAATGATGCTTTAAAATGTACATTGTTAGACTCTTGGAAGGTAAAAAAGCTGAGATGGTATCTACGAGAGACAAAACAATTAATCTTAACCTATGGTAGTCTATTCATTCAATTCAAAATATTCTCATATATCAGATTGGTTGGATTTGAAGGAGTACCCCACAAGCTCCCAATGTTTTGCAATGACAATGTTAGCATAGTCTATGTAGTATTTTATTATTAGGCTAGTTGTTGTGTTTATTCCATTATTCACTCTTATTGTTAGTAACAACTCCATCCATTCTAGGGAGTATTGTTTGTACATGTCCCTATAAATATTGTACATGCTTCTGATTAAATAAGACTGAGTAAGAGATATTCAATCTCTATTTTCTCTCCATTGTTTTCTCCTCACAATCTAGTATCGAGTGATCGGAAAGAGAGAATATGAAGACAAATCACTTGGTGGAAGCAGTGTGGAGGAAAAGGTTGCGGAGAGGAGAGAAAGGTTGTGTGGAGAAAAGCATGGGAAATCCCACTTGTCTTATCTCGTATGTCATTTTTATTTACTACAAAATCAAAATAAAACCTGCATGGAAATTTTGAGAGTTTTTCTTTTAAATAGTAAATATTTTTCCTACTACGTGGAGCCTAGAATGACCAAAAAAGAAGGCACGTAGGATTCACATCATTCTTAGCAATACCTTGCATGAAGACCTCTTCTCGCATTGTCTCCAAAGCATTATGTGGATAATAGTTTTAGCGACAAGGTATTTGAACCCGCATGGGTTTAGACTCTAGTTCCTATGTGGAAAATTAAGCATGTTATTTATTGCTACGTGGAGGAAGAAAGAAGAGTGACCTGCATGAATACTTCAAGAGGAAATAAAAAAGAATACGTCTCTCTCTCTCTTGGATGAGTACAACTATCTTTAGTACAGAAAATTTGAAATTTATAATTTCATGTAATATCAATTCTCTACATGAAATTTGGCTATATGTGTGGTAGAACAAAGAATTGCGTGGCAATTGGTGGCTACATTCAAAATTGTTCTTCTTTTCTTCTAATTGCTATCACGTATACCCATGTGAGATGTATTATTATCTCTAATCAGGTGAAGATCAATTTCTTGCATGAGGAATTAAGGCTACACGTGTAAACATCTACCCATTTATGTGTTAAATTACGTCAACATTGTAAACATCTACTTGCCACGTGAGAGCGTCACTCACACCTATTGTGTGGTGAAGGGAATGCAAGGACCTTCATGGACACTTTTTTTGAATAAGCAATGTTGATTCTCTCAAAGCCATGCCAAATGACTAGCATAAATGACATGTTCGAGATTGTTGAAAGCCATAACATCAACTCACAAGCCGCATAACACTGTCTAGAAGCTCCTGAAAGCTCCAGGTTTTAATTTACACTACTCAATGAGCTACGAACCACCGAAAACCTTATCTTCGATGAACTATATCGCAAAGGACTCTTGGAATATTTCCTTTTTGATGCCAGTTGTCAAGAAAATCAAGTTCGAGAAGAACTAGAAGCGGAGTTCAATGCTACTAGTGAAGACAAAGAAAAATACCCCAAAAAGTGTCTCCATCTCTCAAAGAAGTGAGTATCATGAGCATCTACGAGCTGGTACTTCTCATCAGTGAGTAAAGTTGTAATATCTCTTGGAATCAATAAATAAATAAAAAAATTATAATGTTTGCACCAAAACTTCTACTCTTAGATGCTCAGTTACTTAAAGGGCCAAATTTTGTGGCCTAGAAAACAAAAATGAGGACAATCCTTCAGTTTGAGGGATTATGGGGCATTGTCATAAGGTTTGTGACCATTCCCACAACCCCTGATGAATTAATGAAGTATGAGATGGCTAGTACCAAAGCCTTGATGTTGATAATGCTCAGTATTAGTGACGATGTGCAACCACATGTTTAAAATGCGGAGAAACCAAAGGAGGCATGGGATAAGTTGGTAACCATTTATGAAGCCAAAAATAACACTAAGATCCTCCATCTTCAATCAAAGATCCACACCCTCTCTATGGCATTAGATGAGAAAGTTGAGGAGTTCTTACATCACGTGGATGAGCTGCGATCGGTGTTATTAGTGGTCGGTGAAACAGAGGATGCCAAAATTATTGTGCCGATTACCTTGAGAGAGCTCTCTTCTCAATTCCTAGTGTTTGTTATGACACTGAATGTATCTAAATAAACAGTGGAATTCGAAGAACTCGTGAACTTGCTCTGATAGGAAGAGGCCATCAATTCATCCCAAGAGGGGACTCAGGATAAAGCCATGTTCTCAAAGTCATATTGTGTCCGGAAAGAATTGGAAGGGTCCCCATATAAGCCAACTCAAGTGAAACCAAATAAAGAACAAAAAGATCAAAAGTGTCAAAAGAGGCGGTGCCACATTTGTAGAACCAACACTCAAGACACTAATCATTGCTTAGTAAAATGGCTTGAAAAAGTGGTTTTCAATTCAAACAAGAACATCTAAGTGTAAATATTTTCAAAAATCCAAATGACGTCCATGCTAAAGAAAGCATAAGGGACATCTCACAGCCCAACATGATGATGAATTTGATGAGGAGTCATCAGAAGGAGCTAATTATGGTAAGAACCTTATACTAGTCTCTCAGAATTCATAACCCACGAAGAGAGTCTCGGTTGATGGACTCGAGGTTCCAACAAGCATATGTAAGGTGACAAGAAGCTATTTGATTCACTAAATGAACAACCAATTAGAGATTGATTTCGCATAGCTGATGACAAAGAGTATGTTGCAGAAGGAATAGGCCAAGTCACCATTCCTCTGGGACCACGAAAATGTATGCTTACAAAGGTACTATATGTTCTTGGCTTGACTAGCAACCTCTTATTAGTGACTCGGCTCTTGAATCATCATCTAAAGGTAGAATTTATTGTTCTAAATGGCATCAAATAATGTTTTATCTCACGACAAGGTAGAATTATTTCTAGAGCATTTCTAAAATATAAGTTATTTACTTTCGATACTATTTCATCTTCTCAGTAATAGCTTTATCTCGCATCAATAGTTGAATCTACTACACTCTAGAATTTTAGATATGGACACTTGTTGGATAGTTCATTGCATCGAGATGAGTTCAAAATCAATGGTCCATGGGCTACCCAAATTATCTAGTTCCTTGCCTATTTTCCCTAGTTGTCTTATAGGAAAACAACACAAGGATCCATTTCAAAGTGAGCACCTTCCATACTAAGAAGATTTTGGAGGTAGTTCATACCGATCTAAATGGCCTCGTTGCTTGCTTTGTTTTTAGGATAAAAGTACTTCCAACTATTCGTGGATGAACACTCTCACAAGATGTGGGTATTTTTCCTGAAGAAGAAAAGTGAGGCTCTTCAACATTTCCAAAATTTCTATCATCTTGTTGTGAAAGAGACCACATAACAACTTCTTCTACTTTGCTCAGATCGAGGGAGGGAATTCACATCAAATAAGTTCTTGGCCTTCTTGAACCAACAAGGCATTAAGAAGAACTGACTACTCCTACACACCTCAACAAAATAGCATTTTTGAGTGACGCAATTGCACAATGATGTAGATGGCTCACTGCATGCTATCAATAGCAAAGATGGAGGATCGATATTGGGCCAAAGAAGTATAGACAATTTTTTATCTTCTCAAAATGGAACCGAAAAATATTCTACAAAATAAAATGTCATAAGAGGTATGGAGTGGTAAAACTCCATAAATATCTCATTTGAGAGTATTTGGTTGCACAACATACATGCATGTCCCAACTCAGAAGAGAAAGAAGGTTGAGCCAAAGACACTCCCATGCATTCTACTTGGCTACAACACTACCTCAAAGGCATATCATCTTATGGATCCTAAGATGATGAAAATATACAAGAGTCGAGATGTGATTTGTGACAAGTCATCCTTTGACTCAGTAGTGACAATAGAAGAACCATTACCAACCACCTCTCACTAACTAGTCTCCGAATCAGATGATCAGCCAGAGGAGACTACTCAAAGAAAAGAAATGGTGCAAGGAGAGCTATTTTTTTACCTTGGAGAACTAGAGAATGTGACTCCACATCAATCCACATGACAACGACAACGAGTTCTTCTCAAAAGCAGCCAAGTTCTCGTTTGAAGTGGGTACAAAACACCATCAAAGACTCACATTTGCAACAACTCCTAGATACATCATCCATAGTCAAAACAAGGAGTCAAACAAGAAATGAGGTAAAATTTGCACTCACGAGTTCACTAATTAATAGCTCGAGCTTAATAATGTTTGTGAAGCACTCAGTCAACCTCAGTGGAAGATAGCCATGGATATAGAAATTGAATCACTCAAGAAAAATCAGACATGGGAGCTTGTCGATTTTCCTATAGGAAAGAAACCCATAGGATGAAAATGGGTTTTCAATACAAAATATAAGGCATATGGATCCATTGACAAACATAAAGCATGACTTGTAGAAAAGGGTATGCTCAGAAAGAGGGCATTGACTATGAAGAAACCTTTGCACCCACTACGAAGATCAATACCATCAGAGTTGTTTGCGCACTAGCAACACAAAAAGGATGGAGACTTCAATAGATGGACGTCAAGAGTTCTTTCCTAAATGGTGATTTGAAAGAAGAAGTGTACATGACGCAACCTAAAGGGTTTTTTAATGAAAAGAATCCTAAAAGGGTATGTCATCTCATCAAATATCTGTATGGATTGAAATAAGCTCCAAGGTCATGGTATATCAAGATAGGTGATCAAATTCTATAGCATGGGTTCACTCGTAGCCCCTCATATTCAAATTTGTATATAAATAAGGTAGACAAAGAAATTGTCGTTCTTGTTGTATATTTGGATGATCTTGTAATCATTGGAAGTTTAGAAGATCAAGTTGATATTGTGAAGAATTATCTCAAAAGAACCTTTGACATGACAAATTTGGGGCTACTACATTACTATCTTTGCTTGGAGATATGGCAAAAAAATCATTACATTTTTTTCTCCTAGATAAAGTACACCAAGACACTCCTGGAAAAGTACAAAATGTAAAACTGCAAACCTATATCCACTCCCATGGAAGAAGGTTTGAAAATTTCATGATTCCAGGATTCACCTCAATTAGATGCTACTCTCTACAGGAAATTTGTTGGAGGACTAATCTACATGACATATACCTGAGACGACACTTATGCTATGCTATCGGCTATCTTTCCGTGTACATGCAAAAAGCTAAAGAAATGTCACCTTTGGATTCAGCAAAGTATGTTTTGAGGTATGTCCAAGGTATAGTTGATTATGGCACTGGAATATAAGAAGAATGATTAATTCTTCTTACGAGGATATGTCGACTGGACCACACTGCATTTTTTTGATGAGAGGAAGTCAATCACATGATATATATTTCATCTTAGATCTAGACCTATCTCATGGATAATCAAGAAGCATAATGTTGTTTCTATCTCATCCACAAACCTATTCTCTATGCGACAATCAGAGTGTGTTGAATCTCGTGACATGGGAATCCAATTTTTCATGAACAAACAAAGAATATTGAGAATGATTGTCATTTGATTCGAGAGCGTGTCTTGAACCATCACATTCAACTCTAGTATTGTCCTACAGAAGCACAAGTTGATGTTATTCTCACAAAATCTCTTGGAAAAGTGAAATTTGAACTTTTCAGGGGTCACATTTGTAAGAATAATGTAATAAGGGGGAATGTTAGCATAATCTACATAGTATTTTATTATTAGGCTAGTTGTTGTGTTTATTCCATTATTATTTCTTATTGTTAGTAATAACTCCATCCATTTAGGGGAGTATTGTTTGTACACAACCCTATAAATATTGTATGTGCTTCTGATTAAATAAGACTGAGTAAGAGATATTCAATCTCTATTTTCTCTCCATTGTTTTCTTCTCACGTAAAAGATAGTTCTTGTGGAAGCTTGTAGGTAACTTTATATGTTGTATAGAACATGCAGGGAAAAGAAAATATTTGACATTCAATTCCCAATTACTTTGGGAATTACACCTATAAGACTGCACTTAATGCATAGAATATGGAAAGGACCATTGCTACATTCAAATTTTATTCTTATGAAAAGAGGACTTGTTTTGACCTCAAGGGGTTTATTTACAACAATATTAGAATGGGTTTTCATCACTTGGTTACATCAGAGGATTATTGGGAAGATTATTCTAGATGATTATGAAGCAAGAAGGAGATACTATGGTAGACTTTGCATGCAAAAAATTAGAGACTTTGAAATCTTTAAAGTCCCCGAAGATCTATGAGATGATGATGAGGACTTACAATCCCTTGAATACAACAAATCTATTCGGCATACACCCCTTCCTACCATCAACTGGTTCCAAAAGGAAAAATATGATCTTCAAGAAATAATAAATCCAATAATTGCAAGAACCAAGGTTTGATTTGATAAGAAAATGAAAGCATATATGATAGAAGTGGCACAATATCCTTCTCAAGGGGCATCATCATCTCACATGGAAGTTTTTGTTTCACATACAGAGGTCCCAGATCAACCAATACTTTCTCCTCCACGTGTTTAACCCTCAGTCAAAGTATATTCAAGATAAGATATAACTGAGAAGATAGAAGAGCGAGTTGAAGAAAAAGACATACAATCTCCCTCCCCTAGGACAATAGAAAAGATTTCGGGAGAAGGAAAAATCATAGACCTTTTAGAAGAAAGAGAAAAGGGAACAAAATAACATGAGGAAAGTAATTATAAGGGAGGAAATACTAGAAAAAGAAGAAGTAGAAGATAAACAAAAGAATGCAAAGTCTAAGTATGAAGCAGGCTGAGCACTTCCAAGCTCAAAACACTAGCCGAGGAGATACCTTCTCCTAGCACTAAAGCACCTACTATGGAGATATTTGTTGCCCAAACCCTAGGCTCCATGAGCAAACTTGCCTTGGGTCCTCTTGTTGCATATTGCTTCCACCTTCCGATGAAACAAAAATATTTCTCATTATATCACCAAATAACATTCTTATTCTCTCTCTCAAAATAAAGCTTTCAAGTGAATTTAGATGTAGTTTTAATAACTGATATCATATTTAAGGTAGAATATAGGATTTATCTTATCATCTCTTTAGAAATATATTTGCAATCTAATTGTTGTTATTTCTTGATATTTCTTCTAAAGTTGGAATGCAATAGTGTGTAGAAAATAGGTCATAAACAACTATACTCCAAGTTCATAGATTGCAGCTACGGAAATTCTTCACACAGCTACGAAATTCTTCACACAACTACGGAAATTCCCAGCTACGGAAATTCTTTCACACTATGGAAATTCTTCACACGTGCTACGGAAATACCCAAATTTCTACGGAAATTCTTCATGCAACTACGGAAACACCCAACTAGTGAAAGTATTTTGGTTTGTTCCAAAATAATGTAAAGGAGTACCGAACTATTCAGCCTACTCTTTGCTTCCACTTCATCAACCAAGAATATAGATCCAAACATGTGGCAATCCAAAGTCATGAATGCATGTGGCATTCCAAGAAGAATTCAAAGTCATGGACTTAGCACTCCCCATTTTTCTCTCCATGTTTCAAGGATGAGCAAATGGTGGAATAGTATTAGGAATGTTGAATAAGTACTCTCCCACTTTGTGTTCCTAGATTAAAGGGATGAGTTGTAGAAATATTCTCCACGATAAGTGGGTTGTTGTAGTCAAGTTTGTTTAGTATTTATTTCTTTGAATAAATCTGCCCAAGAATAGGTAGTTAGTTCTTGGAGTGTGGACCAAGTAAACTAGGAGTAATGTCTATAAATACCTCTTCCATATATTTGGAAAGGGGGCATATTTTGTAAATCAGTTTTGAATCAATACAAGTGCAGTTTTAAAAGTTAATTGTAGTTTCTCCAAATCCAAAGGGAAGAGAATGGCCAAAAGCCGCTCTTCCCCAAGGAGGAGGATTTTTCTATTATTTCTTAGCATAGTTTATTTACTACATATTTATTTCAGTAGTTTAGTTGTTGTGTGTTTCTTTTTCATGCATGTTTAATTTTTGTATGTTTTCTTAGGAAGAAGTATTGTTGAATAAGATTTTCCTTTCTCCTTTTGCATACAGATTTAGACACCACCTTGGTTATAATGACATCAACTTGTCTATGAGTTGGTTAAATGATTATTAATACAACGACCCATCATTTTTGGTGCCATTCCAGGACCATGGTGTTATTAGGAGACTCAGATTTTTCTAAAAGAGTATTCTAGTGACAGTAGAATACCTCTTAGCAAGATTTGTGACAGGAGATTCTTATTCAATAGCTTCTTTAGAATTTCTTTTCATGCAACTAGATTAGAATTTTTTTCAAGTTTTTCATTTTCTGTAATTTCTTTTCCTATAATTTCATTTCCAGCAATTTCTTTTCCTGTAATTTTTTTCCTGCAAATTTCTTTTTTTGCAAATAGATTAAATTTTTCTGCAATTAGATTTAGAAACTTGATGGATATTGCCAAAAGAAACCCCTCCTCAATAACATGGAAACACCATTTTATATTAGTCCATCAGACATGTGTTTATACAATTATTTATTCTGTTAAGAAATATTTCTATTATATTCATATTGAGAATTTCAATATGATATTATAGATTGTTGATAAGACTGACTACCTTAATCAACATATGAATGAAAAATTCATAATAGAAATATGTATTATCATCAAATAAAACCCGTACCTAGTTCTATTTCCTATATACACAGCAATTACAATGGCTAGTTACCCATGTATTTTGGTGTGATGGAATGGATACAATAGGAATTTGATGATAAGTTTTCTTAATCTTTATAAAAATTGTAACATAATATATTTCTGTAGGGTCTAAATTGATTTGGGTTTCCTATTCTGAAATATTTCTTGTTTGCATGTATTAGATTCAATACCAGTTCATGCATGCAAGAAATGCAAAAAAAGAAAAACTAACTTTGTGCAGGTTAGCCGAGACAAAGATTTCGTGGAATATTTGTGTAAACAGATTGAGAGTTGAAGGAAAAGCTGAGTTGCTTCTGTCATAGAAGAAGGAAACGTCATGTTGAAGGAAAAAAACATCCATCTCTGCAACTCAAATTCCTGCAATCAAAAATGAATCTACAACAATAATGAAAGTTATTAGAACATGGTAGACAAATGCAAAAAGGTATGCATTATTCTCTCATATAACAACTCGTTTGGTTGAAAAGTTCAAGCATGCAACAAGAGAATTCTATTTTTAACTCTTACATTTAATGAAGTAAGACATTCCTTTTTGCATGCAATGACTCATGCGGTTGTTAGAAAAATTCAAATAACATGCATTCCTATTTTATCTCTTTTATTTAATGAATTAGTCAAATTTTGTTAAGATATTCCTTGCATGTCGACTTAATTGATTTAGAAATAAATTTTACATACAAAGAGGAAATAAATTTACATGCAATGAATGCTACAGATTGCATATCTTTTAATCAATTAAGTCTCATGCAAAGAATGCTCCTAAATTGACTCTATTTATTTAATGAGAGAGACTTGTTCTAAATTATTTTCAATAATTATTGGAGATTTGAATTTGAAGGAGCTAATTATTGCAAGCATCTATTTTTTAGATGACATAATTACTACAGGAAATTACAAAATCAACATACATGGCACATTAAAGAGGAGGTCAAAGGAAAAAGAATCATCTGATACGGAAATCGCGCATGAAAAATA
Source organism: Taxus wallichiana var. yunnanensis (assembly GCA_018340775.1). NCBI lineage: Eukaryota > Viridiplantae > Streptophyta > Pinopsida > Cupressales > Taxaceae > Taxus > Taxus wallichiana. The sequence goes on from CM031233.1 coordinate 23,132,767, forward strand.
GCCGCATTTTCTGATGCAAACTTCTCACGGATCATAAAGAAATAGATCAAACAATTTCTGGGTTTTGTTCTACATGAAATGAGCTTTCCAGATCATTTTGAATCACTCATTTTCATTTAGAAATGACCAAGATATCGTAGTTTGAATGCACGCTGCTCAAAAGAAATAACATGTTGCAGACTATTTTGATAACAGTGTTTTCTGATCCAAACTACTCGCAGTTCAGTAAAGAAATCACTCAAATGATTTCGGGTCTTGTTCTACATGATCTAATATTTCAGATCATTTTTAATTTCTCATTTTCATTGAGAAACGACCAAGATATCGCATTTTGAATGCATGCTGCTAAAAAATAACATGTTGAAGATTGTTTTTTTTTTTTAAAATATATATATATATCTTATGATGCATGCAAGTATTCTGCCAGTACTCCTCATTTTCAGTACCTGATTCGTTCCATGCTACCCTCTTTGTCTCAGTTTTTGTGAAAAATTCATTTTCCCAACTTCTGAAAACACCAAAAATTCCTCTGATATGCAATAGTCAATGTTAATCTTCTCAAAAAAAAAAAAAAAAAAAAAAAACAATGGGGAAAGTTGAAAACCAGAGCAAATGGTCTGCTTTTCCCAAACAAAAAAAAACAATGGGGAAAGTTGAAAACTAGCAAATGGCTACTTTTCCCAAACCAAAAAAAAAAGGGAAAGTTGAAAACCAGCAAATGGCTACTTTTCCCAAACCAAAAAAAAAAAATTTTTTGCACTTCAAAGTCTTTCTTGGATTCATATGACTACTTCTCTTATGCCGACTTGGTTGATGAAATCATTTTCTTCTGAAAAGTTCTATGTTGCAGTGACCTTGACTTCATATCTATTTGTTTTTTCAGCTGCAGATGGAAATCACGGTTATACAACATGATGAAAGCAAGGATAACTACTGAGTATGGTATGGTAACTTCTATTTTTCTATTCTTGAATATTGTTATTTGTTGTTTTAATTACAAATAGATTCACTTCTCGAAAGCATAAAAAAGAGAAAATTTTCAAGATCTCCATGTGTTGATCAAGTCAAGTAACAAAGAAAATGATGCAGATGAAGTTTTTCAGTTTACAGCAATTGAGATCTATAAGCTGCTGAATTAAAAAAAAACAGTTTGCATGAGGGCATGCACAAAGCTAAGTGTGGGGGAGACTCACTCTCTTCCAAATATTTTGAAGAATGCATGAGGAAACAAAGAGTTAAGTGTGGGAAAAATATCTCTACATTATCTACGGAAAACCTCATGAGAGCATGAATAAAAAAGAAGTAAAAATTTTACTTCTAAAATCTTAGTTTGCTACTATCATGAAAAAAGGAGAAGACAATTTGAAAGATGCAGAAGTATTGACAAAATCATATTCTATAAGAAGATCAGTAGCTTGCATGAGGGCATGCAAGAAGTTAAGTGTGGGGGAAATGATGAGACCAAAATATGTCTCATTATATCACCAAATAACATTCTTATTCTCTCTCTCAAAATAAAGCTTTCAAGTGAATTTAGATGTAGTTTTAATAATAGATATCATATTTAAGGTAGAATATAGGATTTATCTTATCATCTCTTTAGAAATCTATTTGCAATCTAATTGTTGTTATTTCTTGATATTTCTTCTAAAGTTGGAATGCAATAGTGTGTAGAAAACAGGTCATAAACAACTATACTCCAAGTTCATAGATTGCAGCTACGGAAATTCTTCACACAACTACGGAAATGCCCAACTATGGAAATTCTTCACGCAACTACAAAATTCTTCACACAACTACGGAAATTCTTCATGCAACTACGAAATGCCCAACTAGTGAAAGTATTTTGGTTTGTTCCAAAATAATGTAAAGGAGCACCGAACTATTCAGCCTACTCTTTGCTTCCACGTCATCAACCAAGAATATAGATCCAAACATGTGGCAATCCAAAGTCATGAATGCATGTGGCATTCCAAGAAGAATTCAAAGTCATGGACTTAGCACTCCCCATTTTTCTCTCCATGTTTCAAGGATGAGCAAATGGTGGAATAGTATTAGGAATGTTGAATAAGTACTCTCCCACTTTGTGTTCCTAGATTAAAGGGATGAGTTGTAGAAATATTCTCCACGATAAGTGGGTTGTTGTAGTCAAGTTTGTTTAGTATTTATTTCTTTGAATAAATCCACCCAAGAATAGGTAGTTAGTTCTTGGAGTGTGGACCAAGTAAACTAGGAGTAATGTCTATAAATACCTCTTCCATATATTTGGAAAAGGGGCATATTTTGTAAATCAGTTTTGAATCAATACAAGTGTAGTTTTAAAAGTTAATTGTAGTTTCTCCAAATCCAAAGGGAAGAGAATGGCCAAAATCCGCTCTTCCCAAGGAGGAGGATTTTTCTGTTATTTCTTAGCATAGTTTATTTACTGTAGATTTATTTCAGTAGTTTAGTTGTTATGTGTTTTTTTCATGCATGTTTAATTTCGTATGTTTTCTTAGGAAGAAGTATTGTTGAATAAGATTTTTTTTTCCTTTTACATACAGCTTTAGACACCGCCTTGGTTATAATGACACCAACTTGTCTATGAGTTGGTTAAATGACTGGTAATACAACGACCCATCACCTTCCAAAGAGAACCTTCACATGGGTTCAACCTTTCATTGATAACAAGAAGATGAAGGATCCCTCTCAAATCATTGCTCCCAAATTTGATGTTGTGTAACTTCTCCTTGGCACAAATCCATCACCCAAAAAGGCCAAGACTACTTCAAGGTTAGTATCTGACTCAAAGGGCCAGTAATATCTAGAAGTTTCTAAACCAAGGATAGAGAAGGATGAACTAGATTTTACTTTGGCTGACCTAGAACTGACAAGGATTCCATTGGGTGAATCCACTCTTGAGAGTGAGGTTCACAATCTGAAAGAAACTATATCCAAAGTTATTGAGAGAGTTGAGAAGGGGAAACTAACACAAGAAAAACTTGAAGAGTAGATACATGCCCTCTATGGTTTCATCAAATCTCTGCTAGCAAGTGATAAGGTATTGGACTCGTACCTCTAGCCTCAATACCTCCTCCTACTATCCTGTCTGATGAAGAAGTACAAACTATAAAGGGCATTCATAAGCATGTTGCTTATGGAAAGGTAGTGAAAACTATGGTTGATGGATTGTTGTTGTCTGACTTGAACTTCATTGATGAAGCACATAAAACATATGGCAACATCTCTTTAATATAAAAGAGGTTTGATTTAACCATCATTGCCTCTGAGAAAGAACTCAAACTATGGAATGAATGTATTCAATATCTCAGGCTCATGGGTGACACAAATGAACCAATTATTCTTGCAAATAAGGTTTTTGATGATTCCAAGAACAATCTCTCAAAGAAATGGGTGTTCGGTGTGGAATGGAAGATGAAAGTGCTTGAGGAGAAATATATGAACTAAAAAATATGATACAAAAAGGAGAAGCCTCAAAGATGCAATATTGGCTAAGTTTCAAGATCTTCAATGCCAATTTTTCAAAGAAAATTCTACAGAAAGAAATACAGTGCAGGATATCAAGGAAAAATTCAAGGCACTTATTAAGGAAGATCTGTTCAAACCTGAAACTGTAACAAGAGAGAAAATGGAGGAGATCAATGCACTGTAGAATGTGATCATTGAAGCAAACAAAACCTGTTGTAGAATGCAGACATAGGAAAAGAAATGGAAGATTGTTTGAGCAGCTGGAAAAATGCAATTGCAAACACAACCATTCCTAAGGGCATGGAAATTGTTAGAGCACTCGTGAAATTCAAGAATCAGATTCTCAAAGTAAAGACTGTAGCAGCATCCTCCTCGAGTGTTCCTTCATCTAGTTCATAGGCCCTTTCTTTTAATTAATATATTTCAAAGTTGGCTTTATTATTAATGAAAGTGTAATTTGTAATTAAGGCCAATTAAAAGTTATAATACATTTGATTAAGTGATAATGCTTAATTAAAAGAAAGGGAAACGAAAAGACTTCGGTTGTAACCACCCTTGTGGCTATATAAGGCACCTTTGTATCATTGAAAGGTGGTTGGATTTTGATGCTTGGAATGTAGATACATAGAAATTTTGATCAATATAGAAGAAGTTCTTTTCCTCTTGTCTCTCATGTTCTTCTTGTTCTATTCCTTAATCTGCATATGTGTCTTTGATATATTCAAATAGGAAACTTTGTGTTCAATTCATTGGATGTAGTGCAAAGAACTTTGTGTCTGAAACATTTATATCTTATGAGTTATTTGAGTATATATAAATTCAACATGCAAGCATTAGTATGACATTTCTCTATAATCTATATGTCTGAAAGTGTTGCCTTCTTCTTTTCCTTCTATTGCAATAGTCAGTGATCTTGGGTAACCAAGGAGAACACTTGTGTTCTTGATAGGTGAGAAGTGAACTGAATTTCCTTTTAACCAGTCTTGCTTGTTTAAAGCTATTGTTTCCTCTGATAAATTATTATATTCCCTTTATCTTCTGTATTGAGAATATTATTGATATGGGAACATTTTCAACATCAAAATCCTCATTCAAATATTGATAGTCTATATATTTGTGAATAAGTAGTTTTGTTTGTGTGTGTGTGTGTTGAATAAGGGAACCTCTCCCATAAAGAGGAGGGACTGTTGTCCCCTGAACTCGTTGTTTGCTTAAAAATACAAATGTTCAAACCCGGAGGTAGTATATCCATAATTTTTCAAAAATTTAGTGTTTGTTAAGTATTTTTGTAGGATTTATTTAGTAGAGAGTTTTAAAAATATTGTTGGCTATATCGAGTGGGACACATTATTTTGCTTTGACCCCTTCTCAATTTGTGATCGCACACATGGTTATATATCCATTTGTCACATGTTGGTGATGCGATCAAAGTTATAGAAAGAAGCAAAGTATAAGACTACAAGTTGGACAAAAGCGTGAGATGCTAATGTCTAGAACCCGTCGATAGTGTCCCTAAGGGATTTGACATTTTGTTTTGGAGATAAGTATTTTCCGACTTTCTCCAATTCATTCCACCTTGTTTTTGATCTAGATTAGTCCACAAAACATCCGAAAAGCTACATGGATCTTCTCTTGTGTTTCACTATATTTAACATATTTTTAATTGATCAAATTACTCTTTACAATTTAATGTATGTTCATATTTGTATTGTGAATGATCAAATTACCCATAGGTGGAAGTATCATTTTTAGTCACCTCCGGTGATGTATTTTTGTTGACTGCCTTGAAAACAAAAGCAATGTTTGGCATATTAATAATAATTTTCTTAAGATCCTTGGAAAGGACGGCCTTGACACTGCCTCTTCTCTAAAGTCTAGTCGCGTAGACTTTACTCTACTTAAAACAGATAAAATGACCTACTTTATTATTATTTTAAATTAAGGTTCTATGTATTGAATTTTAAATGTATGTACATTTGAGTTTAATATTCTTATAAACAATTAAATCTTTTCAATATAATTTGAATACACACAGACCCACTTTGACAACAGGGTGCCGTGTAATTTAAAACAGATGTTCAACGCTTTAGTTATTTGTTCCCCAAAGATTACATCTCTTAATTAAGAGAGATTATCAACATTTAAATGTTCACAATATTTTATGCTATATCAATACCACAAAATTCATTTAAAAAAATTGTAACTGATTAGAAAATGCTTAGAACAAAACGGTTTGATCAATCTAAATTCAGTAAAACTTGAAACGTTCATCTGTGGCTCGTAAGTTTCAAAGATAATTTTTCAAAAAAGGCTGGAAATTTTAAGTTTATGGTAAAAATTGAGTGTACAAACATAAATTTACACTGGAAAAACGCATGCTAAAATTTCCTCCAAAATGCCCCCATTACAGGTACCATTGTATTCACAACGCCGAGCATTGTTGCTTCCATCTTCTCTGCCCCGTTTCAGTAACAGATCTGGTAATGGAAAACCATAAAAAGTGATTGCCACAAAAACAAGAAGAAATCTGAACTTACCAGCAACGCTGCAAAATTTGTCCAGCTTCCTGCAGAGCCAGCAAAGGCCATCTAACGCGACATGTATGCCATAAATACATGCAGAGAAATATGAATTGACTGCTGTTTGTTAAACAGCATTTCCAATTCCTTTTCTTAGAATTGGCCAAAAACATTGACATTTTGGATGTCAAAATAACCAGGGATTTGGATAGTCAGACCACTGAGGACGAGAGCCTTTCCCTCAATACCATAATAGGCCTTGAATATATCCCACGCAAGGGATATATTCAACACAAACTTCAACTCTTGGAGAAATCTGTTCTCCATTTGCTTCACAATCCTCAAAAACTCAATGCAAGCAGTAGAGATTATTGAAGGTTCAGTCTGTATATAAACACTAGCAGAAGCATAAATCTCCTAACAAAGTTGTTTCCGCATCCATAAATTCTCCGGCCAACTTTAACTTTTAACTATGAGCCCCAAATTCCAATGCTTTAATAAAGTTATTCCTAAATCCATAATGTTGTCTGCAATAAATCTAAAAGGAGATGTGATATGTCTGGTTGGATTTCAAAGTTTAACTTGATCTATTATTTCAGTACAGGTGCATTTGCGTGAAGGGAGGGGAAGTATTAGATAAGTTAATACTTTTTCATGAAATAAAGAAAAGCAGAAGTGCAAATATCGTATTTCTACCGACACTCCTTAAAAACAAGTAAAGTCACATCTTTATTCTTAAGAGAAGAATAAAATAAGCCAAAATTCCCATTTTCATTTCATATAGCCGTATAATTAATTATTAGGTTATAGTCCTTCAATTTTTATTGGAACATATCAAATATATTACCAATCCGTGTGCTTAATAGTGCCTCTTTATAGTGTTTTTGGCTGGTTTTGTTCGTGCTTGTGGCCGCTTCCCGTTGTCTTTGTGGCTTTTTTGGTCCCCGCATGGTATGTGATGAAATGTTTTGTAGGCCTCATTTTTTTTTGGGTCGTGTCGTTTGCCGAGCCGCTCCTTACTATGCATTACTTTGTATTATTTTGTTTATAATATAAAAGCGGTTCCAATAATAAAATATATTACCAATAAATACATGATGGTTATAATAAAAAGGTGGTCGAAGAAATAACAACCTAAATAATGTTGGAAAAGTAGCAAAAAAAACTCATAAATGGCGGTTGGAGAGTTAATAAGAGACTCAAGAGGACACAACATCGAGAAAAATGCCAAAAAGGTGACCAAATTACATTGGAGCGTGTACAATAAATTCAAGCGCAAATAACAATAACAACACTTAGGGCGGCGGTGGATCATATTTGGGAAGGGGGTTAGGCCAATGGGCTCCTAGGTTGGAAGATTAGGTTCATACTTGTCCATCGAGATTTTGAGAATTGCCATAAAGATTCAAAGGCACAAGTATCTCCTAACCAAAAGGTGGATAAACAACCATAGAAATGTCACTCGAAGTGGAGATGGCCAATGAGACAAACCAATAAGAACCTTCCCTCAAAGAAGTGGAAAACTCCAATCACCTAGTTGAGGAGACAAGCTCTAGCCGCTCTGCCTTTGAGGTGGTAGAGCAGATGAGCGACCATGAAGTGGAGAGAAATGGTGGTTGTGAGAACGACTCTATATATATCTCGCTATCACAAGAGGAGGGCTCAACCTCAAAGGATTAGGTGGAACCCAACTCATAGTGCATGGGGCACTCCTTCAATGGTCAAACAATTGTTGTAGGTATTAAAATTCAAGGGCCACCTTTTGAGCTTGAGATTGAATATGGAAAAAGCATAAAATATATCACATCAACCTTTTCATTAGGAGAGAATTGTTTGTGAGATAAAATCATTGCTAAAATTAGTAGCATTCCTAGCTTTCCTTAGGTGAAAAAAATTATAGCTCTAAAAAATTCCAAATCGAAGCTATATAAGTAGGCCAACTAAAATGATAACCAAAAGTACCATTTTCCAAGAAGAGGGCTTGGGATGGAAGGGTTGGAATAAAAAAATGATCTAATGCAAGAAAGATTGGAGATGGGGGCACAACCAATAGATGTTTTAGGGGCACATGCAAGACACTTGGGGTTGGAATCACGAATTTGCTTGAGTGTTTCCCATAAGGATAAACTTTGATAAATGAAACACCATTAAAAAGGAAAATTTCAGCTAACTAGAATGATAATTGAAAGTGCCAATTTCCAAGAAAAGGGATTGGGGTGGGAGGGTTGGAATAACAAATTGATCCAATGCCGAAAGAATGGAGACGAGGGAAAGACCAAAATAGATTATTTAAATATTCGGGATGGGCACACACAAGACACTCGGGGTTGGAAACACCAATATGCTTGAGTCTCTCCCATAAGGAAAAGCTTTGATAAATGAAACACCAATAGAAATGGAAAATTTAGGGATCATGTTTGGTCTTCCAAATTTGATCAAAATGAAAAATCCAATTTCCAAGTCCAAGGAATTTAAACTCCAGTAATAATAAATCTTACCAAGGGTGGAAAAAAATACTCATCAAATTTTATAACAATCCCTAGGTTGTAGTTCTAAAAAGTTATGTTAATATTCCATTTGTAGTCTTAGTACCATGTCATAGGTGGTTCAAGGCCCAACTTACAAAACATGACATTTGGCATAAGTTCTTGAATTTATGCTTGATATCCAACCATGAGACCCAAGGTCTTGAGAAAATTAAATCACAAATGTGAAAATTCCTCTTTGAAAGATCCGGGAGCTTTAATAGTAAGAAATTATGTGAGAGGCATGCCATTTCCAATCAAAATTGGAAACCACCAAAGGTTATGGTCATTAAAGGAAAGACCCAACCTAAATCCATCACCAAACTATATAATAATGGGCTTGATAGTTTTAAATGCTTCCAAGTACTCTTAATAATAATAAACTTTAATTTTGATAGGAGACAAGGTGATAAGCAAGGAATGAAACCAAATATTTTTCTAACACATCTTCTCATAAAGTGCAGTAGAATAAATATAATGCCTTAAGAAAAAATTACAAGCTTCATTTCCCTCAATAGCTTTCATTACTCACTTAACACACAAGGAAATATTTTTTGTGAACTTCAATTGTTCCCATGCCTCCTTTTTCCCATTAAGGAAGGAAACAAACATCCCAAAAAAATCTGATAAAACCTATAGCTTGTTTGGCATTGGCCTAAAGGAAGTCTTTGATAAAATTAGCCAAATTATCATAAGAAGCGTTGGAAGGGCACCAAGAAGACAAAGTAGTAGATATGAATAGTTACAAGAATTATAGTGTAGAATTGAAATTGTCCAACTATTGAGAGAGGTCTAGAGATCTTAGAGAAGTACATCTTTCTCTCAATTCTATCACCATGTGTTGCTAAAGTTTCTTAGAAGTGTTGTCACAAGTAAAGGGAATCCCAAGGAAATTAAATTTCTTTCCACTGAGGATCCACTTCCAAAGAAAATTGTTAATGATTCTAACATGGACCACAAACTCTATATGTAACCCAAATTTTTGGACCATTCCAAATTAGAACCCAAATACTTACAAAAACCATCAATGCATATCATAGTTTAGTTAATATTTTTCTAATTCTTTACCAGGTTAAGAAAGGAATCATCGAAAAATTTCCCATTAATAAGTTGGGAAGTCCGGTCCAGAAGTTATATTCCTAGAATTTATTCTTAGTTCGTTGTACGAGCCAAAAGATAACCAAACGATTTAGTGAAAATAACAAATAGTGTGGGGGCCAAAGGGTACCCTTTCTAGATGGAATTGAAACATGTCAAAAGAATCTGATTTATAGTCATTAATGGTTAAAAATATGAAATATTAAATAAAAGAGTTTACAAAACCCTAGTGAAATAGTTTCTAAAAGAGGCATTCTACAATAGTAACATGGAGTGAAGGATTCTTATCTCATACTAGTGAAAGAAAAATTGATACTAACATTACAAATACATCCACTTTTTATAAAATTATAAATTATAAACCATTTTTAAAAAATTTATATATATACAAAAAAATGAAATTAGCAAATTAAAAGTATAACAAAAACAAGTATATTAGAGAAGCACGGTCTAGAGGTTTGAGCAATATAAGGGAAATAGAAAAGGAACAAATCTTAAATTAATTCAAAAATAAAAATAGGTTTCCTTAATTTATTATTACTATTGGAATTTCCCTTTATATTAATTAAAATATAAGAGAGTTGCAAAAGAAAGGACGATTGAAAAAATTATGGCCCCGAAAAATGCCACGTAGGTACCAGAAAATGTCCAAAGGGAAAACAAAAAGTAAGAGAGTTACAAATGAAGAGAAAGCACTAGAACAAGCCACCTCTCCATGAGTAGGAGGATCATCCCGAGGAGGGAATAATGCTCCACTTGATGGCTTGACCAAAGGAGGATCAACCTATTAGCCATCTTGATCTAGCATCTACATTTGTAAAGGCACAATAATTCCCCTACCAAAGGGAGAGAGCTAGCAAGTGTTTGATTTCCATGTAGAGGAGATCCCCACCATGGAGATCCTATCATGGCCTTCCCTCGTGGAGGAGGGATCCACCTAGCCTAGAAGAAGATGGCACTAAATGGTGACCCCAGGGGAGAGGCAGAGTGATGGCTACAAGAGTGACCTCTATGACACACACCTAGTGGAGGATGCCATTGAGGCATAGATGGTTGAGGTGGCGGTGAAAAATGGTCCGGAGGGAGCCGACTCATCATGCACGGTGTACCCCCAGTGTGTGAGCAATTCCTGCAAGTGAGAAAATTCCAAAGCAAATTTTTCGGCTTAAGCTTGAATCTATATACACATAGTAGAAAATATAACCACTTTGTCATTAGTGGAGAATAAAACAACAGATTGATCATTCTGGAATAACATAGAATTTTGAGCTTTCCAAATATGAAATAGAATACAAGCTCTAAATAATTGCCACAGATTATCAATATAATTAGGCCAAGGACTGAAATCTCCAAACAAATCTAGATGCCAGTGAAAGAACTTGGGGTGGTAAAGTTGAAAGAATGAATGGATCCAAGACTAGATGACATCAACATGGGGAAAAGACCAAAAAAAATGCTTACAAGACTTAGGCGTAGAGTAGAAAGCGCATTTGGGATTGGTAGTTTAATGTGACTTAGACGCGCCTTGATAGGAAGGCATTGATAAATAAGACACCAAATAAAATGGTTAACTTTAGGCTCAAGCAAGGAGTTCAAGCATGGGAAATCCTATGAAGCCATGTAGAATGTGTAGATTTTAGACCCCAATGAGTGTTGAGCTTGGTAGTGACATGCGAGATGGGACTCAATAGTTGGTATATGGTCTTCGGCATTGTAATGGAAAAGGCAATATTATGATTACACCGCTAATCATGACACCATGCATCTGGAGGCTTACACCTTAGTTTATCAAGCATGACATCGACATCAACTCTTGAATTTTGTAGATAAACGGAAGGTCCAAATTGGAAAGATTAATTTTTGTCTTGAGCTCGGGCCAGAAAATTTAGTCTCTGTGGGAAACAAAATACATAATTGTGTGAATCCCTTTGCAAGATAGCAGAGGATTTGATGTTTGGAGTTTCCACAAGTGGAAGACTATCATCAGTGATGATGGGAGACCACTAGATATTCTGAATTTAACGAGATCCCAATGTAGAATCCATCCAATCCAATGTAGTAGGGGTTTCACTGTTTCAAACGCCTTCCAAATGATTTTAGTAGACGAAGGTGCTAAAAATCTTGACATGACCCTTAGTGATAATTATGGTGTACAACCCTATATTATTTCAATATTTTTTTCCATAAGGAGCACTAGAAGCAATGCAATGCCGAAGCATAATTTTCCAGGATTGAATACTTGAAATACATCTAGCATAAAGCCACACTTTTCCTGTAAACATCAATAATTCCCATGCCACCTTGATCACGGGTAAACAACATACTTCCCATGCCACCCAGTGAAAGCCAGCTGAACCAAAAATTTTACACCAAAGATATCCCTAGAGCAACTTGACAAGCTTGGTGAAGGAAGCCTAAGATGGGCACTAACACACATAATAGTAAACATGGGTGGTTGCAAGGATCTTGGTACACACCTGCAATTTACCGGCTAAGGAAAGGGGTTTATAATACCACCAAGAAACTTTATGGTCAACTCTATCAATCACATACTTTTGTAGAGTGGAAAAATCACTATCAAAGAAAAAAAGAATGCCTAAACATTTAAATTGTTCTCCATTTATTATCCACTTCCAGGGATACGATTTTAACTAGTCTAGCATAGTCCAAATTTTTTTACGATAGCCCAAAATTTTAGCCATTTGAATGATCAATATTAAAGAAAGAAAAACTATGTCAAGGGACTAAAAAACAACAACCACATTCTTCTCAGATTTAACAAGAGTAATAAAAGAGTCACAATCAAAGTTCCCATTAATGAGTTGATTCACATGCTCTGGAAAAAAACTTCCCTAAATGCGGCCTTGATCAACAAATTGAGAAATAAGATAACCAAGAGCATTGATGGCTAATTCAAATAGGGGACACACTAGAGGCAACCCCTCTTTGATAGAGAAGAAGAGAACAATCAAGGCAAGACTTATGCTCATGATAGTGAGGAAAGTATAAGCATTTTAGAATAGAGTTTGGACTTGCGCCAAGGTAAAAAATATTCAAATACTAAGTTTGTGAGCATAGCCAAAATAAATGGCCATTCGATATGATCATAAGCATTTTCAAAGTCAATTTTGAGAAACAAAGGCCATTGTAGAGATAGCCAAGCCCATTCCATTCCTTCCAAGATAGATATAATATTATCCAAATTATGTAACATCCTTTAACAAATCCCATCGCTCGAGGTGAACAATCTTGGGTATATGATAAAAATGCAAAGAGTCGATCCTTAACAATAATGTTTTAGGAAACGTTCAACAATTTTATAGGCCTCCAAGTAGTAATCCATTCCAGATGACTAGCTTTAGGAATGAACTTAATGTTTCCTTGATTGATGAAAATCCCAAGAGAATTAGATTGGAGAGATTCATTATAAACCTGAAGTAGGTATGGACCAAAAAAGACCATGTCAATTCATAAAATTCACAAGGAAATCCATATGGTCTCAGGGATTTATCATCATTAAGGCATAATAGAGCAACATAAAGATCATCTAAAGAAAGAGAAATATTGCATCGAGAATGATCCTTGGAAGAAAGATTGACTAGAATTACCTCGATATAGTGCTACAAAGTGGAAGCTCTCTCACTCGTAGCCTTTTGAGCTTGGAAGACTAATCTACAATGCTCAAAAAAGGTGTTTGAGATCTCAGGAATATTTCACGAGCCACCGATGAGAAACTTGAATAAATTTGATCTATTGAAGAACATATTTGGCATGGAGGAATTTGAAAAATTTCTTTAATGCTTTCTATCCCACCTTGAGCTAGTGCAGCCTCGACCGGATTTGTGCTCCATGGGCCGAGTGAGATTCCATAAGTTTGAGCTTGTGCTAAGTATCAATGACTTACATGAATGAAGGGGTATTTTGAAAGGGTTTGACTCAAGAAGAAAAAATATCCTTTTGAATTCTTTGTGCAAAGTCGAGTCCACCTGTTTACGCACTCAAGCAACCTTCTTACCGAGGCGGCAGAGGAATCGGGTGGTGCGTTGAATGCTTCTTCCCACCACTTATTCTAGGTAGAAGTAAAAGGTGGACATGGTGCCATGTTCCAAACTTTAGCTATAAGAGGACCACCCCGGATGACTCAAAAAGAAACATTAAGAAGGAATTGATTAGATGGGACTTTGAAAGGGGCCCCATGCCAAATAATCTTAAAATAAATTAGATGATGATTTGACAAAAGAACATCTAACCACATCGTGATAGGGGAGAATCCTTGTATGTCAAAATAAAAAATAGGTTGTTAAGAGAGAAGTACACGATCAAGTCTTTTAAAAACTTGATCACATCCTTCTCAAAGATTGGTCCAAGTATACCAAGCTTGAGCCTTAAATTCTTGCCACCGTCTGAGCAAAGGATCAAAAAGCCCCCAATGAATTTTAAATAAATACCAATTTCATGCTCGTTGACACACCAATGCATAGGGAGGGCACTAATTTTATCATCCAAATGTTCTATCATATTAAATCCACCACACAGTAGCCAGTAAGCTAAAGGAAATTTGTCACCTAACCATTTCCATAATGTCATTCTTTCAAAGCCTTCATTGGGAGCATAAACATTAAGAATACCAAACAAAAGATCATTAATTTCCATAATCACCCACATGGCACAATTTGAAGGATTTCATCCTGAGGAGGTGATTAAGGATAATAATTTTGGGGCTATGGAAATTCTAGCTCCACCTTTTCCATCAATGTGTTGAGTATAAAAATGCAAAAAACAATGAACAATACAAGTTAGAGTATTTTGAAGAAAAAAACAAGAAATTCTAATTTCTTGTAGACAAATAATATAAAGGAAGCTAAAATGTTATAAATCTAACTAAACATAATATTTATGAGAGGGTTTTGTAAGGCCATTAATATTTCATGAGATAAACTTCATGAAAAAACAAACATATAAAACTCCCCCTACCCATTTAGAAGGCCATCCTCCAAGCCAAGATTGGAAAAATTATTAGCAAGAGGAATCTGGTCTGAAGTAGAAATATCAACATGAATGGAGTGGCGTTTTACCCCATTATCTCCTATCATGCCGTGAAATGCCTCCTAGGGTGGATTGTGAGAGCGTCACAGAGGAAGAGATGTTGAAGCTAGATTCCCAGTATTATCTTATCGTGAAGGTAAAACTTGACTTTCAAGGATTTAGATGGAATGGAAAGCGAAAAGAAGGGTGGATATAAACATGACTCATCCTTGGATAGAGGGGGAAGGAGAGGGATCGGGCATCACCACATGAGTGTATTTCACACTAGATCCCTTATTATTCACAACCATAGTCCAACCATTAGTCGAAGATAACCTTTGGGCTAAGAAATCAAGGGTGACATCACCACTCACTTGGAACGAGCTAGAAGAGGACAATCGTGAATGTGGTGGTCCAGGGCTTGATAGTGAAATAACATGTTAGCTGATTGAAATAAACCACCTTTTGAGAGATCCACATGGACCGAACTTGAATATTGAGGTAGTCCTAGAGATCTTTTGAAAGGTCAACTTTGACACAAAATCACTTGTTGGGATGAGCATAAAAGAAATATCTAACTCAACATATCACCATACTAGTAGGTTTAACTATCGCTGGAAGGAAAGACTAGAGATGAATGGGGAGTCTAAGAAGCTCAATCAAACTATAATTTTCAATGAAAATTAGTGAGTGGGGCTAAATTCGGGAGTCCACTGAGAAAGAACTAAAATGGTATTCCCTAAATACCAATCCACCTTGAGGAGGAGGGCTTGGAGATGAGAAGGATCATGAAATGAAAAGAGATAAAACCCTTTGGTGAGGTTATAGATGCCTGAAACCAAGATATCGTTGGACTCCCAATGGTTCTTTATCCAGTTTTATAGGTAAGATTATGAGGGAATGCGGCCACATAAATATGCAATAAGGCAATTGTTATGATACCATTTGACCACAAGGTCTAAGCATTCATTAGAAATAAAAACATTTGGGGATGATTCAAAATCCATACCTTGTCGTAGACCTTCGCACAAACTTTCGAGCACATTTGGGAGCCATTTCCACCACCGATTCAACAATCATTGCAATGGATGGAGAGTTATCCATTTATAGGAAACTCACCACCTTAGTGGTGGGAAAATAACTGACTAACACTATGATAGGACCAAAGGGAAAACTCTAGAAAGGATAAAGTGACATTGTTTATGCAACGAGATATCACAAAAACACACACACATAAAACCATAATGAGCGAAGTATCCTCGTTACGGAATCTTGTGTTTTTAATTTTATTATTAAATATATGTATGTCGAATATATGTAATTTGTCGAGAAAAGTTTTCCAAAAATCCATTGAAGTGTAAATTTTCAAAACCTTCAATAATCTATATTACATGAAACAAACCTACTTTGTAAAATCTAATTTGCACATGTATAATAGTAAAAAAATCTCTTCAATAATATTTTGTTTCACATATGCCCCATGTTGGTTGGAAATTTGGTCTTTAGAAACAAACACCGGTTCAGGGGACAGTAGTCCCTCCTATTTGTGGGAGAGGTTTCCTTATTCTCCAAAAATGGAGAAAAATACTTATTTATAAATATACAATCTAACAATATCCAGATGAGGGTTTTGATGTAAAGAATGTTTCCATTTTCAATTATTCTCAATATAGAAGATGAGAAAGGTATAGAAGTTTTAGAAGAGAAAAAAATAGTTTGAATGAGAAAAAATGGTAAAGAGACACAAATTTCAACTTTCCATTTATCAAGAACACAAGTATTCTTCTTGGTCGTATAAGATCACTCACTATTGTCAAGAAAGGGGAGTGAATAAGGAAAAACTTTCAGATATAGAGACTACGAATGATACCTACTTGATGGATACATGCAACTTTAAGAATACATGAACTTATATAGTTTTAAAATCCACATGATATAAATGCATGAGCAGACACAAATTTCTTTGCACTATATCACATGAATTGAATAAAAAGTTTCACATTCAAATATAATAAATTCGCATTTGTAATAGTGAGAGATAGAAATAGAAAGAACAAAAGAAATAAGAGAGATAAGGTTTTTCGTATTGATTCTCAATTGTTCTATATCATTACATTCAAAACACCAAAATCCAACAACCTTTTTACAATGAGAGAAAAGCCTTATATAGTCAAAAAGGTGGTTGTAACCAAACCGTATCTAATCCAACTTTCCTTTTAATTAAGTGTTGCCATTTAATTGATGAATTACATTTAGTTAGCTTTATTTACAATTTCATATCATTCAAAATGATAAAGCTAACTTTCAAATACAATTCGCAAAGAAAGTCATAAGAAATAAAGGAAGGAGCACTTCTAGATGGTGCAACTAGAGCCTTCACTTTGAGTATATGATTCTTGAATTTGACTAAGGCACCAATAATTTCCATACCCTTTGGGATGGTTATGTTCTCCATAGCATTCAACCATCTTCCCAAGGAGTCTTCCATTTCCTTTCCCATGCCTGCATTCTGCAACAAACCTTTATTGGCCTCTATGACAACATTGTGTAATTCAATTATTTCCTCCATCTTCTCTTTGTTAAAAGACTCAAAATCGAACAAATCTTCTTTGATGAGTGTTCTGAAATTTTTTTGATCTCATCTAATAAGTATCTTTATGAAAATTTGTTTTTAGAACTAACACTGTAGATCTTGAAATTTAGCAAGTATCTCATATTTAAATGCCTCTCCTTTTTGTACCATGCACTTCAATTCAGTTATTTTCTCCTTGAGCACTTTGATTTTTCACTCTACACTGAACACCCATTTTCGGAGAGATTAATTTTTGAATCATCAAAAAATTTATGTGCAAAGAGGATTTTCTCATCTATATCATTCATGACCCTAAGATCCCGAATACATTTCAACCGAGTTTAAGATCCTTCTCGGATCCAGTGATCACTGTATCAAATTTAATTTGAGCCAATGAGATTTTGGCATACACTTTATAGGCTTCATCTATGAAATTCAATCTAAAAATCAACATCCCTTCAACCATTGCCTCAACAACTTTACCATATGTAACATATTTATGAATATCCTTGATTTATTGAACATATTCATCGGATAAAACACTAAGAGGAGGAATGGAGGAGAGAGGAGTAGGATCATGCACTTTTGCACCGAAAAGGAAATATTTGATAAAACCATAAAGAACTTTTACATGTTCTTTTAGTTGTTCCTATGTCTATTTTCCTTTTTCTACCCTCTCAAATGACTTTGGAAAATGTTTATTTAAAAGTATGCACTTCTACCTTAGGAGTAGACTCATGCAATGGGATTCTTTTTTAGTTCCAGGTTAGCAAGGGTTAAGCATTTTTCATCTTTTTATCCTATGGGTTTTGTTATCTCCGTAAAACTACCGACCTCTTGAATCGAAACCAGCCTACAAGTAGTTTTTAACTTTTTTAGTTGGAGGAGTAAGAGTGGTACCAAGGAGGGATGTTATATCATCGAACTTGGAGCAATGACTTTAGAAGGTTTCTTCCTTTTCTTGTTATCAATCATGAGTTGGACCCATGTGAAGGAATCATCATAAGGTGGAGTAGATAATTGACCCAATGCAAGTGTGTTAATAGATCCAAGAGTTTGGGAAGAAAATAATTATAGAGTGGGTGTCTCAAAACTAAAAGAATACACTTCCTTGATTGGTGATTTGAACTTGGGGATGCTCACATTTCTAGAATCTGGTTCAATAATTTCCACCTCATCTTTCTCATCTTCTTGTTTTCAAGTACCCCCACCCTCATAAATTATTTCTTCATGTTCTTCTGCTCCTTTTCCTTTTTCTTCTAAAAGATGAATTATCTGTTTAATTTCAATAATCTATGTTTCCTCTTGAGAGGAGGACTATTCAACTTCTTTTCCAACTATCTCTTCAACTTTTTCAATCTTTTCAACTTTCTCAATCCTTTTCAACTTTATCCTTCTTAGAGTACACCTTGATTGTAGATTCCATAGGAAATGGAAAAGGCATTGATTGAATCTATACTTCGAGGTAATGAAACACAAAATTCTTTATGTTATGTAGATGCTCCTTGAGAAGAATGTCGTGTCACACCTATCCTACATGCTTTCATCTTCTTGTCAAACCAAACCTTTGTCCTTATCAAGACATGGTTATTATTTCCAAAAGATCATCTTTCTCCTTTTGAAACCAATTAATGGTGAGAAGAGGTGTGTGTTGAATAGTTTTTACATATTCAAGAGAATACAAATCTTCAATGTCATCTAGAAAATCCTCTGGTACTTTATATATTTTAAAATATTTGATTTGTTATAGAGAAAGTATGCAAAAATACCTTCTTCTCACCTCATATTCATTTGAAAAGTCTTCCCAATAGTCTTCTAGAACATGAAAATGATAATAACTCATTCTGAGGTGCTTAGAGATAAAACCTTTGATATCAAAATAGGATATCTTGTGGAATGTGTAAAAATTGAATGCAACAATTGTTCTTTCCACATTTTGAGCATCCAAAGTTGTTCTACAAGTATAATTCCCCAAAGAGATTGGGAATTAAATACCTATGATATTTTTACCTCTACATGTTCTATGCAACATGTCCAATTGTCTACAAACCTCCACAAGAACTATCGTGTCATTACAATACATGGGGAGTTTGTTTGGTGCACCTTCAAACCTAGCTAACATGATATAGAAAAATCTCCTAAATTAAATGAACAAACTGTCATATGTTGAAATTAGCTATTTGGCCTCAACAGATAGCCTCTCAACTATATTTCCTTATAAAATTCTAACAATATAGATTGTGAAGGAATCATGACTCTTTTGAAAACAAAATTGTTATTAAAGGTTATTTGTGGGTAAAATTCATATACTGGTTCATTATTCTTATCATCCATTGGAGATAGACCCAACCATAACTTGCATGTTACAATCATGTACATGAGGTATGAGGTCATGTAGAATGTCTTGCTTTGTTGTAAATTATCCATTTGTTCACTGAGGTTCTCACATATTATTTCTCCCCTAGTTTAAGCTCTATTTTCCTTCACAAATGATGTTTATGTAAACACACATCCAAAACTGAAATTCATTGGTATAGGGAAGACCCTTTAATATAGACAACAAAGTGATTATATCAGATAATTATTCTTTGAAATATGACTTGTACATGATTTTAGGAAACTTTGAAGCTCCTCTTTTCTGATTTTTAAGGCAAGACTTAGCTATCATTACCTTGTACTTATCCTTGTCTTGGTAAAACAAGATTTGAGCACGCACTCTGGATAGAGTATTGGAATTTTCAATGATGGGGATTCTAAAGGCATCATTTATACAATTAACATATAATTTAGAAATTACTTGGCCTTAGGGATCTCTAATTTATTTTGTGTTTGGATCAAAATAAGAGGAAAAATCTAGAATAGTATATGCACATTGTATAGAGAGGGAAACTAATGACATGAGCAATCCCACTATCTTTGATGCATTGAGCCATGGGAGTAGGGTTATCTCTAGAAATGCGGGCCCAAAAGTCATTGAGGTCAACATGTCGGACATCACTATCCCCAATATTGGGTACTGATGTTTCTAGAGAGGATATGTGTTCATAACCCCCATACTGAAACTCCATCTTGGCTAGGTGAGGAAAGAGACACTTGAAGGATGGGAGTTCAAAAATTGTTCGCATGTAGGACAAAAAAGTAGGGTATGAAAACCAATTTTCCATTAAAGACACACATGAGGTTCCAAAATTACGCACCTTAGCTACATGAAGAAAGATGTTCCTCTCGGGATCCTAACACAATTTGAATTTTTGAAAATAGTTGGAAAATGCTCAAGTTACGGCTAGAAACGGGATCGAGGGCATAGAAACGGAAGTCGCACAGTGCTCAATTGAAATATCAAACTTTGAATGGTAAAAATAAGTTAATTTACCCATTTTTATACTTTTCTATTCAAAAATACTTGGATTAATGATCACTTAGGAGTTCATAGTGTATTGTGGGAACAAAAATATTCATGGAATAGTTTACTAATATTCCCTTTGTATTGTGGATATGATAGATATACGGGAAATGAGGGATTGAGGGAATAAAGGTCATTAGGGGATTAGAACTTTGAAATATCCACAATGTATGTGAAATATTTTAAATGTGGAAAATGTGGGTCTACGGGGAACAAGGTGCCCAAAGGAACATGGGTCGCGTTCTTAGAATACCGAAAAACTCGAATTACAAAGAAACCTAAGGAAATGCAAGTAAATCAAGGCGTGCATTGAACACAAGTCCCACGAGAACAAAAGGTCATGGGGTCTCCAAGTATCCACATCTCCGCAATATAAATGAATACTTAGAAAACTTATAAATAAGACTTTTTTATTAATGATGAGCGCAGAGAAAAAGAAGATGCGAGGAATAGAGACCCAAGAGGAATAAGGGTCATAAGTTATCAAAATTCCCAAGATTTCTGAAATAAAAGGAAGAGTGTAAATCTTGCAGATGGAAAGTGGATGCGAGGAACAAACAAGTGGAGGGAACAAGTATTCGGATAGAACAACTCCCCAGGAACACCAAGACCTATAATACATTAAGACTTAAAGTAGTTCCCTAAAACATTAAAACTCCTGCACAAAAAAGAAACAAAAGTATTATGGGAAAATAAATAATGTAAGGAATAGAAGACATGGGAGAACATGTACTTCTTATTCCACAAAAACTTAAAATAACTACAATACAAAGGAAATGATCCAAACACTCAAAGTACTTAAAATGATTAACTATTTTGAGATTTTGAAGACTTCAAAAGGAAAAAATTTTGTGACAAGGGGTCACTTAACAATTTTTTTGAAAAATATACATTTTATGGGTAAGTTACAACACCCCAGTACCCTTCTTTTATCTTTCCTCTTCACGTAAATATTTTCACTTTGTAAACTAACTTTATTAGGTACCTATAAACTATTTTCAATTCTCTTAGAAATTGAGAAATGAGTATTTACATCGAACATGTCATATATTGAATAAGTTAGTTTTAAATTGTAGTAATAAAATTCCATTAAAGGTTACTTACATTTAACATTTTGTTTTTCACTAGTAATCACACTCGAAATGTATGATGGAAACATTGAAATGGGATTTTTTAAAGGAGTCAAATTGTAGAGAGATAAACAATAGGAGAATAAGAGGGATGAAGAAGAAGGGGTTTAAGGTTGGAGAAGTCGGAAGGTGGGGAAAATGGAATTGGGAAATAATGTGAAACTCAACCCTCTAACAACCATATGACAACTATGTCAATCATTTGAAGGAGAAAAGGGGTGTTGTGTAAGAGGATGTGGAAACTATTTATATATATATTTGTGAACTTAAAGAGTGGTAGAAAAATATTGCCGAAGTGAAAATATGTTTGTAGTTTCATCCTTGCACTTATTATGTGGCTAGAAAACACATAAATACAAGGGAAATTCAAATGTACATATCATGGGACACATCAAAGATAGGAATATGGGGATAGGAAGTAACATTTCAAGGTAAAAATTTCATGCAAAATTTCCCTCATCAACAACTCGATGACATCGCCATTCAAGAGTCATCGACTAAAAAAGGGACATGTTTGAATCGTCAAGGATTTTTATTGGAGAATAGATTTTTTCTAACAAGTGTGAGAATCATCCACCCTCAAAACCATTTAATAAACACCTTCACATAATTAGACCTTCCAAATTGAATTATATGGCCTTTTAAAAGTGCATTCTAAATTTTAAAAATCATTTAAAAAAATTATTTTCCCATTTAAAAAGTGAAAACTAAACTTACCAAGAAATACAATATTTATATTTTATAGTATAAATAATGTATTTTTAATTACAACTTGTTTTGCAATTCCCATCATTAAAAATCAAAGAGTACAACGTGGGCCAAAAAATTAAGAATACACAAATTAGTTAGCATAATTAACGACTTTTAGTTTGAATAGAATTACCATTTTCAGTTCAATTGTCTATGGAGAAATAATATTGTAGATAAAAAAATGTCACTTCTTGTAGAAATTTATAAGCTCCCTTCACAATTTTAAGTTTGAGTAATGGTACCAAAGGAGTTGTATGAATGAGAAGATAATTGAGCTTTCCCAATATATGATCCTATGAGAGAAATTATATGTTGATCATACTTTGTATTTTTTATTTTATTTGTTTGGCTTCAAGGTTGTCAATTGAATGACATTTAATTTGGTAGATAAAACCACTATACGAAAGGAAATTTAGACATTAAATGATGGATATTACATACTTCCATGTTGCGTACCTATTACATGAATGGAGTGGGTGTGGGACATGAAGGTATTTAATTCAAACCTTTTGATTTTCAAAGTGACATTTTCCTTGGTCGTGTCTTTTGTCCCTATAGCTAAAGTAAAATTTCCACCACCTATCACCTAATTGAATTATACTAACATGTTTTCCCATGTAGACACCCATAATTATGCCCAAGCAATTTTAATACTTAAATTGTGCTAATTATCTCTCTTCGGAAAATTGATGACATATCGTCAAAAGCGTTCATCTTCTCTCTTCTTATCGTCGTTAATTAATTACACTATGTTGATTAATTAAGTCGCCTATCCAATGAACAACCTAATTAATGACCTTTCGTTAATTAATCACCCTTTTTATCTAGACTAATTAATTATTATTAATTAATTAGCTTTCCCCTTCATTTAATCAATAAATCAATATTTAATTGATTTAATCCCCTTCTAATAGCCTAAATCGTACTAATATTCCTCTAATTAGCTTATATAAGCTTACATCTACCTATTAGTTAATCACCTTTGATTAATTAAAGCACCCCTCCAACTCCCATGACTTGCTAAACATAAATTAAACCCTTCTAAAGTAAGGTTACCTTTTATAAAGCAACCTTATCCATTCCTAATCTTGTTTTACCTTTATCCCACATGCAAAAGAGATGAAGTGTTTCCTTTATCCATTGGGCTATATAAGGAGCCCTTCTACCTTTATACCTACACCTAAACTTCTTGAGAAGACAAATGCAAAGTATATATAAAAATAGACTAAAAGCTTTCCTTTGTTTTCTTGAGATTTCATCATCTTGGAGAGTTAAGCCCTTTTCCTAAGTGCTTAGGTCATATGGGAGGTGTCAAAAGGGTCTTGAGCCCGACTTTGTGACAGCCCTCATTCCTAGGTTCTTGGAATACCAAAGACAACCATTTTTGATTGTCATGGAGCCTACATAGGTCCATTCATTTATTTGTTGTTAGAGAATAGAGGATTTAGACACTTAACATTGTTAGTTTCAAAGTTTTGAATATGATGAATGTTAGTATCTAGCCTTGTTTAATTCTTATCTTGATGGTGCTTAGTATTTTGTTTAATTTTTGCTAATTAAGGCTATTAGGTGTTAGTATTTACTTGCATTAGCATTAGTTTAAAAAAATCATGCACACATTTGGCACGCCCGGTGGGACCTAGTCCCTTGGCATTTTAGTTTAAATTTCATTATTTTGGCTAACTTTTGATATGCACATGTAGTAATTAATGTCCATTTTCTTAGAATTTTTACTAATTTTATATGTGTAAGTTCTTGTTCATAGCCATCATTTTAATGGGTTGTTTCCATTTTAAAACTAACTTGCTAAAATTTGAAGTATTGTGAGCTTTCTTGTATTTTTTTCCATATTTTGGTTAGGTAGACAAGCACACTATAGGGTGCATAAGTACATTTTTGGTGGTGTAGGTACACCGTCGAACCGATTCTCTATTTATCGACCCTGGTGCATACACACTAATCCCAATGCACATACCCTAACCAAGTGTGCGGATGCACTAACCTAGGCACATACACATTTTTGTACTATACCTTTATTGCAACTCAAAACCTATCAGATCGGTGCGTACACCCTAACCTGAGCACACACGTTGTTTTGGTTGCGCATATACATTTCTGGGCAGCAGTGCAAGCATTCTATCGAAGAATCGAGACTGCTTTTGCAAAGTAGTGGCACACATGATTTTTGGTGGCACAAACACGTTTCAGTAGTGCAAGCACTTTGTGCAAAACTTAGCCTATTTTTTTCAAGGGTAGCGCATATGTTATTTTGGTGGTGCACACGCCTCTTGGGTGGTGCAGGTACATGGTAAGCCGAAACACACAGAGTGGCACACATATATTTTTCATGGTGCACACGCCTCTCGGTGGTGTAGGTGCACTATAAATCAGAAAAACACAGAGTGGCGTATCCACCCTAACCCATGCATAGATGCCAAAATAGGGGCACAGGTGTCTCTTTGTTTTCTTGAAGTTAATGTGTTGAGGTGCTAACATTCTTGCAGGTTTTATCTAATCACATACTTGTTTTTACAGGATGTTTTTACATGCTTTTACTTGATTAGATAAAATTTGCATGTTTACTTATAGGAATAAGATCGCATATGCTCTTCCCTCGCATCCTTGGGGTGATCTTGGGAATCAGAAATGATTCTTAGGTCCTTTTGATGCTTTGAGGTTGTTAGGAATATTTGAATTGGAATTGGTTAACTTGGTGTGTTTGAATTAAAGTGTTTTTCCATTTGATATCTTTTTGGATTTTGGAAACATCACGTATGCTCTTCTCTTGCATCCTTGGATGATCTGGAGAATCAGAAATGATGTTTACTCTTTTGATGGAAAACTACTAAAAATCGTCATACAGGACCAAAACACCACACTTGTCAAAGAAAGGAGGAATCAAAATGAAGTCAAAAACTACTAATACAATTGTTATACAGGTTGCCAAAAGGTGTTCAAGCAAACCACACCTAATTAAACAAGATAAAAAGAAAAACATATTCAAAACACTGTATTGTAGGTTTCAGAAAAGGGTTCATCCCTCTTTGCTCAACTCGAACATAACCCCTTTTGCATAACACCTTAAGCTACAACAATGGGGGTGGTTCTAGGAACCCCAAAGTAGTCCACGCAAGAGTGAAAATTGTGGAAAAAACGGGAAGTGCTCCACACTACCTACTTGACTAGTGATTCCTTTGTGAGATAGCATTACAAGTTGTCCCTATCGTGACCCTTTTAAGTACACGATGGATGCATTTTTACCAACTCGTTCTTGAAGGGGGTAAAGTGAGATACTCCCAAGATAATCAAGACTATTTGGGTAAATTACCCCGCTTGTGGACAACTTTGTAACACATAGGATGAGAGAACCACCTAAGAGAATATACTTTGGCTAGGATCCCACTTTGACCAATTCAAAATGGTGTTGATGTTGTGAGCCATATTTTCATCATGAAACATGTGACGCGTTACTTTAGCTTAGTTTTTCACTTGCCTTAAGGTGAGGTGAAACTCTGCTAAAGTGAAGCCAACATTTTTCATCCCCATTTTTATCTACTTCCTTCACATTATTTTGACACTTTGTTGATCAAAAAAATGGTGACTACCTCTGTGTTACCAATTGATTGTTTCTGTCACTTTTTTATCCATTTACACCCATCCATGTTTACAGATGGGTAAGTTAAATGTCTAAAGTGTGCGGAAGTGTATTCATATCATTGGTGGCCTTTTTGATCTTGATACCCACATCAAGATCATCATTGTAGTTAGGTGTGGTTCATCATCTGTAACTTCCTAAGAAGGGTTACCTTGTTTGTATCGTATCACTATAATTTTGATATTTACGTCTTGTTTCTTGTAAAATCGACCTAAATATCTATATTATAAGGTTACGCTGCACACATTTTAACTATTCCTAGCTATACTTTGAGCTTTTGGTTCGATTCTATTATTACCTCAATTTTGAAGAGTGATATGTGTTACCACTTGTGCATGTTATATCAATAGCATCTTGATATCAATACCTTACTTTCTTGCAAAGTTTGGTTAACATATCTTGGTGATATTGTTGTGTCACTCACAAATTGTAACTGGCACTTTTTGGGATATAGGTCTTAATCAAATTTGAGCTCACTTCTAGTATATCTTGTTAGGAGGTCACATTAACTTTTTGTATTTACTTACGTCTTGTTCATTCTCTTGAACTTGGCATAAGTGAGAACATCTTGTTAATTATCTTGTGACACTAAACTAATTTTTGAGACGTAGTCTAGGAAGTACTTCATTTGATAGGCTTAGATACCAAACATTTGTGTCACTGGTGATTTATCACTCTATCACATTGGTATTCTCACATTGTTATTCATTCATATTCTTGACAATTTATCTTACATTTCACTTAGGTGTGGTCACAAAGTTTTGAACACATTTACAACTTACCTTAGTGAAACTATCACAAATCATGGCTCCCAAAACATGATTAGGACTCAAGAAACAAACATACGAGGAACAACAAGTGCAAGCTTGGGAAGCCTCTAATAGACAAGGGTCAAACCCTTTCATTGGACATGATCTAGGGCCTCTGTTTTATGTGGAAAAAGAGATAGAAGATATGGTCAATCATAGTGGTGATGAATTGGAATCCCCACACATAGAATTCGACTTTGACCCTACTTTATTAGATGAGTTTCTTTTCAGAAATAAGGATAGAGTGCTAGCACGGGTTGTAGAATTAGGGGCAAAATGCCCACTGAAAATGAAACAATCCCACCTACGAATAATGCTACTAAGGAAGAACGACCCCTTATCAACATGGAGGATATTTCGACACATGGACATGCTTCTACCTCCAACGTAGGAAATAATAAGATAGTGGGACATAGAATACCCTTTATCAAAGTGCCACATAAAAACACAACGGGACATGAGAATGGTGAAGAACCTCCACAAGACGAGGAAGAGGAGGAACCTTTAGAAGAAGAAACCACAATTCAACAACAGATTAGTAACCTAAGCTGAAAATTATCTTTGCTAACCTCTTGTGTACAAAAGGAAGGAAGAAAAAATGTTAAAAAGTAAAGGCCTAAGGTTAAGATTAGTGAAATCCATAGATAAAATCAAGGAGAAGACGATACAGGGTATCATCGAGTATATATCCCTCGCTTCTCCCACTAGAGAACAATTTCTCACACAAGAGGTACATCTATGAAAGTAACACTTGCAAGCCTTCAAGAGATAAATATAGGGAGTGTTAGAAAGTATGAATATGAATAATTATTCCCTATCCTTTTGACAAGACTATGACCCTTCAACCCTTTCCTAAGAAATTTGACATGCCAAAATTTGACAAATATAAAGGGAAGGGAGATCCACGGGATCATGTCAAAGATTTCTATATGGCATGTCAAGAGGTGTCTTATAGTGACAATTATCTCATAAGACTTTTTCCCAAGGTCAAGCCTTGGAGTGGTTTACACGTTTACCTCGGGGATCAATTTTCACTTGGCCAGAATTGGTAGAAAGGTTTGTGTGTCACTTCTTGTACAACATAGAGAGTGATGTCACCATGGTAGATTTATGTGGCGCCAAAAACACCCTAATGAGACTTTCGCCAGCTTCCTCCAATGGTGGAGAGGGATAGCTAGCCACTTCCCTTGCGCTTTCCCCTGAAAAAAGCTAGTTAGTATTTTTGTACCCAACCTAAATCTGGACATAGCCTTCCACCTCCAAATGCATTGTGTTCGCACTTTTGAGGAGGTCATAAAAAAGGGGTTCAAATAGAGAAAGCTCTCATTGCCAAAGGAACTCTCAAGTCCCAATCTAGAGATAATCAAAATGTTAAACCCATGGAGAAGCTGAAAGTTTTTAACAAAAAAATGTGGTGGGAGACAGATCACTGATTCCAAATGTGTACAAATGGTCCAAACCGGTCAACCTTTTAAATTAACCAAAGGACCAATTCAACCACCACCAAAATGAAGAACGTTCACCTCTCTTAATGAACCTTTGTCGGTTATACTAAAACAATTGGATGTGGCTCACATGGTGACATATCCTATGACACAACCATTTGATGACAATGCTCCAAAACCTTCATGGTACAAAGAGCATGAATATTGTGAAATGCATCATGTCAAAGGACATAAGACAGAAAAATGTCTATGACTTTGTCATTATATCCAAGACCTCATCGATAATGGGGAGATAGAGGTGGACAACCTAGGAAAAACTCAGACACCCAACAAAAAAATGGGGATATATAAAGAGCCATTCCCCAATCATGATAAATTAGAAAATTCAAAGCCGGATCGGGGAGAGTCATCCCAAGGTTATAAAGCAACGAATTACTTATACACCAAAAAATACAACAATCATTATGATTCACTTATTGGATGTATTCTCTCTCCTACTGACCATGTCAACACCATCCGAATCAAGGGAAAGGATTGTGCCACGGTAACAAGGGGCACCCACCTCGTGATTCTAGAACCTTCGCCATCAACCCCAAAAATTGGTAAATACAACCTCTTAGAGCAACTTGAGAAGATGTCTACTAAGATTTTGATCTTAGATCTTCTTAAGATATCTAATGTACACAAAGACATTCTTTACCAAACTCTTCAGGGGTCGGGAGTGCCATTAGAGGTCGATCCTACACATCTCCAAGCTGCAAAGTGGAAAACATCATACCAAATGAACATATTGCCTTCAACCATAGGGAGATCCCTACTGAAAATCCAACACATAATCTTCCTTTGTATATTGAGGTAGTTGTTACCCGCAGGAAGATCAAATGAGTGCTTGTGGATAACTGATAGGGTTAAACATATGCACACTAAATTTGGTTAAATAGTTGGGACATACTGAGGTAGATCTTGAGTCAAATATTATCACTATCACCACCTACAACAACGCGGAAAGGGAATCAGCAGGAACAATCACATTTCCCATAGAGGTGACTCCCACTTGCCATCAAATGAAGTTTCATGTCCTAGACTTAGAACTTCCATATAACATGCTTCTAGGCCACCCATGGATTCATGCCATGCAGTCGTGTCATCTACATTTCATCAAGTACATAAATTGAAGCATAAGGGACACACCATTACAATACAAGGAGATTCAGAGCCCTTTGCTCACTATGTAGAGCTATCAATAGTTTTACACGTAAGGGTGCGTATGCATGTCCCTCCACCGATATAGCTATCCCTCTCCATGTTTCACGTAGAATGTTTCCGTTCTTAGAATAGAGTTGCTTCTATCTTTTCATTCTCTTGAGAAACAGATAAGGGTTAGGGCTAGGAGGAATACCTGTTGAGTGTTGGGAGGGTGTGCGTGTACTGTAGAGAGAGATCAGATCGATTGCAAAGAACTCCTTTTTGTCTGGGAAGGACTACCTGTGAATAAGAATGCAAGACCACCAGATTATAGTTAGACAATAAATGAGGGAACTGCCTTGGGCCCAGGAAATATTAGACTTCCTTTCGAAGGTGGTCAGTTCCCCTTTCAATACGAATTAACACAAATGATAACAAAGAAGTTATTGCAAAATTACGATTTAGTTACCTCGTTAAAAAGCAATAGAGGAAAGGCTGGTTTTGGTTTGAGTCACAGTGACCGATGCCGGTCACTGTATAACCGACTGCGGTTATAACACCGGTACGAGTTGCTGATAACCGATATCGGTAGGGGTAGTGATTTAGGGGCTTTCAATGAAGGTTGGTTGTAAGGCGGTTATGGTGTTTATAAGGTTGGTAAATGATCAGGGGTAGGCAATAGGGTGATGGAGAAGACTCAGAGAGTGTGGGAGCTATTCTTGGGGAAATGCAAGGGTAGAGGAATGAAAGTTAGATGTAGGGTGCTATTGGGTAGTAGATCTAGGAGTGAGCTTATAATTACTATGAATCAGAAGTTCAAGAAATGGTATTTAAAAACGTACAAGACACTACTTACTAGTTCCTGATGAAGGTACAACTCCAAGGACTGTGATGACGAAGACAAGGCTCAGGTGGGATGATCCGACAATCAAAAGTGAGCTTATCTTCTCTCCCAATGCTTGGATGAGTGTCGTTGTGCTCTGGTTACTCAGTTGCAGTCTTGGGCTCGATGTCCTTCTCTGCAAACTCTTCTCTTTCCTTCACTTGTCTCTGTCCTGCAAAGTGAATTCGGATCTTTCAAATGAATTCCGATCCCTTGTTTTTGGTTGGGGAAGGTCATTTATGGGAACCGATGGTGGTTATGTAACCGACGGCGGTCGAGTAGGAACCAATGTTGGTTAAGTCAAAGTGGGCTATTTTTAGTAAAATAGCCAACTTTCCCTCCTTTTCTCTCGAGGGATTAGTTGTGGGCTTGGTCAAGTCATTATTAGGTTGGTTTTGGTGTGGGTGAGGAGTAATTAGTCATGGGTGTGGATGTAGACCAAGTTATAGGTCTTAATTAGGTTACTTTAGGGATAGGGATAAGTCATGATGAGGTAGCAAAATGAGGTGGCAGGTTTGGAGATGTGGATTTATTAATTATAAGGTAATTAATAAATAATTGTGTAAGGTTTAGGTGGTGAGGTTAGGTTGCGAATATGAGATGCGGGGCACAGGGTGTCGTAAGACACAAATTTGGTGTCTACATTAGCCCCTTGTTGTCGTGTAGCTTGTCTTGTAAAGTTGCATTGACAATAATAAGAAGTGGTTACTCTCGTTAAGGGTATAGGTAATCCCCTCAAATCTATCACAGATTGAGGTGACGTGAAATCAGGGGAAAGGGTTGATAAAGGGTGAATGGTGTTAAGATGATGGTAAGATGGTGGGGTAAGTTCAAGAAAGTAGACACACGTTAAAATGTAGTAGTGCGGTAATGTGAGGGTACATGATTTGAAGAGCAAACAAGTAATTCATAGGCAAAGGTTGATAGTTTATCCAAATAAGGGTGATATAATCCCGGTATCCAAGGCAAAGGAAGTAGCTCCGGGGGATATAACGGGTAAGGTACGGGAACGTTTAGGCATGTTCAAGCACCAAATGGTTGGTTTGGTTGAGATAAATGTCACGGTCTCAATCTAGGTAAAGTTGGTGGTGATCAATTCAAGTATCCTAATCATGCGAAAAACATGAACAGTGAGTGCGATTGAACAAAAAGCTACATGATGGGTGGATAAAATTGTAATTTGCGGGTCTTGGTCGAGGTACTTAATTGGTGCGGCCTTGGGTCGAGCCGATCGATTGGTGAGGGCCTTGTGTCGGGCACGATTGGTTGGGTGTGGCCTTGGGTCGGTCTTGGTTGGTTGGTTGCGGCCTTGGGTCGGGCCTGATTGGTTGGTTACGGCTGTGGGTCGGGCCTGATTGGTTGGTTATGGCCATGGGTCGGGCCTGATTGGTTGGTTGCGGCCTTGGGTCATGCCGATTGGTTGGTTGCGGCTTTGGGTCGGGCCGATTGGTTGGTTGCGGCTTTGGGTCGGGCCGATTGGTTGGTTGCGGCCTTGGGTCGGGCCGATTGAAGTCAAAATAAGGCTAGTCAGCAAAGCCGGGGGTAGGTGATGTGGGAAAAAGTGGAGATTGGTGGATTAGGGTGGGAGTTAGGTTAAGGAAGTAGGTAACCGATATCGGTTATGTGTGACCGATATCGGTTACAAGACCGATACCGGTATTCTAGGGCGCAAAATAACCGGTATCGGTTATAGGTCAAAACCTATAAAAAGAAAAATACGGCATGTCATTGTCACTTTGTGAAGTTGAGTGCTTATTTTTGTCTTGTCTGAGGTGTTAATTGATTGTGTTGAGTTTGTGGGCTGAGGTGGCACTAGTGGAGTGGAGGAGTGAGTTATTGGTAGGCCCCAGCGATAAGGAGGCAAAGTTTGATTGGTTTAGGACCTTGTTGAGTCAAGGGGCTAATGTAGACACCAAATTTGTGTCTTATGACACCCGTGCCCCGCATCTCATATTCGCAACCTAACCTCACCACCTAAACCTTACACAATTATTTATTAATTACCTTATAATTAATAAATCCACATCTCCAAACCGGCCACCTCATTTCACCACCTCATCATGACCTAGCCCTAACCCTAAACTAACCTAATTAAGACCTATAACTTGGTCTACATCCACACCCATGACTAATTACTCCTCACCCGCACCAAAACCAACCTAATAATGACTTAACCAAGCCCACAACTAATCCCTCGAGAGAAAAGGAGGAAAGTTGGCTATTTTACAAAAAATAGCCCACTTTGACTTAACCGACATGGTTCTACTCGACCGCCATCGGTTACGTAACCGCCATCGGTTCGTAATGTTCCCTTCCCCAACCAAAAACAAGGGATCGGAATTCATTTGAAAGATCCAATTCACTTTGCAGGACAGAGACAAGTGAAGGAAAGAGAAGAGTTTGCAGAGAAGGACATCGAGCCCAAGACTGCAACTGAGTAACCAGAGCACAACGACACTCATCCAAGCATTGGGAGAGAAGATAAGCTCACTTTTGATTGTCAGATCATCCCACCTGAGCCTTGTCTTCGTCATCACAGTCCTTGGAGCTGTACCTTCATCAGGAACTAGTAAGTAGTGTCTTGTATGTTTTTAAATACCATTTCTTGAACTTCTGATTCATAGTAATTATAAGCTCACTCCTAGATCTACTACCCGATAGCACCCTACATCTAACTTTC
Source organism: Taxus wallichiana var. yunnanensis (assembly GCA_018340775.1). Lineage (NCBI taxonomy): Eukaryota > Viridiplantae > Streptophyta > Pinopsida > Cupressales > Taxaceae > Taxus > Taxus wallichiana. The sequence continues at coordinate 23,165,914 of CM031233.1, forward strand.
ATTCCTCTACCCTTGCATTGCCCCAAGACAGATCCCACACTTTCTCGAGTCTTCTCCATCACCCTATTGCCTACCACGATCATTTACCAACCTTATAAACACCATAACCACCTTACATCCAACCTTCATGAAAGCCCTAAATCATCGCCCCTACCGATATCGGTTATCAAGAACAAAGATCAGTGTTATAACCGCAGATTGGTTATAGCGATGACCGGCATCTGTCACATCGTGACTCAAACCAAAACAAGCCTTTCCTCTATTGCTTTTTAACAAGGTAACTAAATCGTAATTTCACAATAACTTCTTTGTTATCATTTGTGTTAATTTGTATTGAAAGGGGAACTGACCACCTTCGAAAGGAAGTCTAATATTTCTTGGGCCCAAGGCAGTTCCCTCATTTATTGTCTAACTATAATCTAGTGGTCTTGCATTCTTATTCACAGGTAGTCCTTCCTAGACAAAAAGGAGTTCTTTGCAATCGATCTGATCTCTCTCTATGGTACGTGCACACCCTCCCAACACTCAATAGGTATTCCTCCTAGCCCTAACCCTTATCTGTTTCTCAAGAGAATGAAAAGATAGAAGCAACTCTATTCTAAGAACGGAAACATTCTACGTGAAACATTTTTGCACGTCCGATGGGACTCGTGACAACAAAGCCGACACCCTATCATTCATCCTCAACCCCTCCCCGCCTACATACATCAAATCAACAAACAACAATTCAATAAATCAAATCCCCAAGTGTTTTTAGGAATTTCATACATTCTTAGAATAGGTTAGGAGTTCTATCCTTTCATTCTCTTGCAGAGATAAATGTTAGGGCTAGGAGGAATACCTATTAGTGTTGGGAGGGTGTGCACGTGCCGTAGAGAGAGATCACCGATTGTGAAGAACTCCTTTTGTCCTGCAGGAAGGACTACCCGTGAATAAGAATGTGAGATGACCAGATTATAGTTAGACAATAAATGAGGGAACCGCCTTGGGCCCTGGAAATATTAGACTTCCTTTCGAAGGTGGTCAGTTCCCCTTTTAATACGAATTAACACAAATGATAACAAAGAAGTTATTGCGAAATTACGATTTAGTTACCTCGTTAAAAAGCAATAGAGGAAAGGCTGGTTTTGGTTTGAGTCACAGTGACCGATTCCGGTCACTACATAATTGATCATGTTATAACACCGCACGATGGTGATAACCAATATCGTAGAAGAGGCGTGATTTAGGGGCTTTTAATGAAGGTTACGTAAGGTGGTTATGGTGTTTATAAGGTTGGTAAATGATCAGGGGTAGGCAATAGGGTGATGGAGAAGACTCAGAGAGTGTGGGAGCTGTTCTTGGGGCAATGTAGGGGTAGAGGAATGAAGGTTAGATGTAGGGTGCTATCGGGTAGTAGATCTAGGAGTGAGCTTATAATTACTATGAATCAGAAGTTCCATAAATGGTATTTAAGAACGTACAAGACACTACTTACTAGTTCCTGATGAAGATACAGGTCCAAGGATTGTGATGATGAAGGCAAGGCTCAGGTGGGATGATCTGATAATCAAAAGTGAGCTATCTTCTCTCCCAATGCTTTGATGAGTGTCGCTGTGCTCTGGTTACTCAGTTGCAGTCTTGGGCTTGATGTCCTTCTCCGTAAAAATTTCTCTTTTCTTCACTTGTCTCTCTCTTGCCAAGTGAATTCGGATCTTTCAAATGAATTCCGATCCCTTGTTTTTGGTTGGGGAAGGTCATTTACAGGGAACCGATGGCGTTTACGTAACCGATGGCGGTTGAGTAGGAACCGATGTTGTTTAAGTCAAAGTGGGATATTTTTAGTAAAATAGCCAACTTTCCCTCCTTTTCTCCCGAGGATTAGTTGTGGGCTTGGTCAAGTCATTATTAGGTTGGTTTTGGTGCGGTGAGGAGTAATTAGTCATGGGTGTGGATGCGTTGGTTTAGATGAGGTTTGGCATATATATAATGGATGGGGTTCGTGTTGGTGATGACAAAAGTTTTGTGATTCAGGAGGTAATGGCGGAGTTTGGTGGCCACGAATGATAGGGCTAGGCACAACTTTTCTACATGTGTATACCTAGTCTCGTAATCCACAAGAGTATGACTTATGTAATAAACGGCTTGTTCTCGATGCTCAGAGTCACAATGTGTGAGCATGGTTCCTACAACATGGTCGGTGGTAGAAAGGTAAAGGTAGAAAGGGCGATCGTCCTGAGGTGGGATAAGCACGGGTGGCTACAAGAGATAGGCTTTAAGAGCCTCAAAGGCTTGGTGGCACTCGTCGCTCCATTGAAAGACAATGTCCTTTTTAAGGAGATGATGAAAAGGTTGACATCGATCCGAGAGTTGTGAAATGAAACGCTGGATAGATTGGAGTTTTCCTGAAACTACGTAATTGTTTGAGGTTAGTGGGTGGGGAATTTCTAGGATAGCTTTGACTTTAATGGATCGACCTCGATTGCCACACAAAGAGACAATAAAAACAAGGAGTTTTCCAGAAAGGACACCAAAAACACATTTCTTTGGTTGAAGATGAACACATGATTGTAACAAAGTGATCGAAAATAATGGTTAAAACATCAAGATGTTCACTGCAATGTTTAGATTTACCAAGAAGATCATCGACATAATCCTCAAGGATAGTGTGCATAATGTCATGAAAAATGTAAGTCATAGCCTTCTGATAGGTTGCACCAGCATTCTTAAGGCCAAATGGCATGACACGATAGTAGAAGGTTCCCTAAGGAGTTATGAAGGTGGTTTTGTGTTGATCAGCCGAGGCTACCAAAATTTGATTGTATCCCGAGAAGCCATCCATGAGAGAAAGCATCTCATGGCCCGCAGTGATATCAACAAGTTGATCAATACTAGGTAGGGGGAAGTCATCTTTTGGGCAAGCGAGGTTAAGGTCACAGAAATACGTACATATCCGAAGTCCCCCCATTGCTTTAGTGACAGGTACGATGTTAGAAATCCATTAAGGATAGTCAATAGGTAAGATGAAGGAAATAGAAAGGAGTCGTTGAAGCTCTTCTTTGACCAAGAGAGCAATGCGTGGATGCATTTTTCTCAGTTTCTGTTTAACTGATTTGGAGTTGGGTTTCAGAGTAATGTTATGGATAGCAATGTCAGGATCAATTCCTGGCATGTCAGCGTAGGACCAAGCAAAAGCTTGGTTGTGGGCACGGAGGAAGGTAGTGAAGGTAGTTTGTTCTGATGCGTTAAGATATTGTCTGATCTTCACAATGTGAGGATCGTCCTCTGTGTGGATGTTGATTTCTATAGTCGACTCATTCAACATGGTTTGAGTTTCAGATGGTAAGGCGTGTTGAATATAAGAGTCGTCGCACCAAGATAAGTGAGGATGGAGTCATCATCCTGGCACTCAACAACATTAATTGAAGGCAAGTCTTCTTCAATCATGTCTGGATACAGAAGGGGAAAAGAAGATGGGTCTTCATTATTGCGTTGATAAGTGAGAGGACCCAGGAAGATAGCGTTTATGAAAAAAAAAAAAAAGTTAGGAGGGATAGATTCTAGGTCTATCGACTCTGTGGGTGACGATGGCAAAATGGGTGATGATGGTTCAGAAAGGGTGACTTCGTCATCTTCCTGGATACAATGGATATGCAGTTTCTTGGTGTAGGTGGTTCAGAGAATCCAAGACCACGACAATCTTTGTGTTTGCGTGTAGTCATGGGAATGATCGTATGTCGGCCTTGTTCATAAAGACCGAAACCGAAGCCCTTCCAAGCACAGCGCGTCAGGAAGGTGAGGGCGAAACGACGATTAGTTAGATATTGAAAATCAGATTGGAAGGGAACCACACCAAGGGGAGGTTTAGGGGTGACAGAGGATGCATCGACACCCCCATACATTAGGTTGGTGCGGCAATTAGGTGGTCCGTAGGAGATTACTTCCCCCACACGACGGTCGTAGGTAGGATGCGCATGTAACTGTCCGTACTCCTGTGGGGTATGGAAAGTGTTAACGTTATATAGGTGATACTCCCCTAGCATAAGGCATTGAAAAACATCTACCAAGGGATCTGAGGTTGGGATGTTATCCGCTAGGAAGGAAGTGGTATTTGTGGTGGCGGTTTCATTGGTTGAATGTGTAGGTGCGCTGAGGTGGATGGTTGAGGTGTGGTCGAAGTAGATGGTTGGGTTGGATGAATGGGTGTCTTGACTGGTACAAGTACATCATTAGGGTGATATAACATATTGCAGGTTTTGAAGGGGGAGCGTCAGCTTTTACGGTGTAGGACTTCCCCTCATACTCGAATTTTATGCATCTATGTAAGGTGGAGGGAACGCATCCCATAGCCCGGATCCAAGGGCAGCCTAACAACATGTTGTATTGGAATTCTCCCTCAAGGACATAGAATAGTTCGGGTAAAGTACGTGGCCCTACATGAATGTTAAGGATCACGGTGCCTAAAGTAGAAGTAATAGCATCATTAAATGAACGCAACATGGTGGGGTTGGCATACATGCAGCTAGAAGGGATATTCATTTGTTAGAAGGCTTTGGAAGATATGATGTTTAGGCTAGCACCCCTGTCAATCATAACACGACGTACTCAGATGTCCCGGATGTAAGCCTAGATGAAAAGAGCGGGGTCAGGATCTTCTGCACCAAAGTCGACAATTTCATCTTGAGAAACCCCAATGACGACTGGCTTTGTATAGGGACGAAGTGGTTGGGGAGGTAGGTTGTTTGGTGAGAGAAGCAACGTGATTGGGTGTTAAAATGGAGGCAACGGGAAAAGTTTCATTAGGTAGGACCTCTATCCCTTGAAGGATCTCAATGAGAGCTTGTCGATGAGATTCAGAGGTTTGAATGAGATCATACAGTGTCATTTTTACAGGTGATTGGTGAAGTTGTTTGATCATGGTACGATGGACAACTCCATCAGAGATGGGGTAGGTAGGTCCACGAATAACCACTTTAGGTGGTGGTGCGATTGGGATGGCGGACGGAGAAAGGGATGCCGCAGGTGCACTTTCTTTGGCTGTCCCCTTGTTTTTCTGACCTCGAGTAGCAATGCTAATCATGTTGATCTCGTGAACACGAGAGGAGGAAGATGGTAGGGATAAGTCATTGTCTTCGAGAGGTGGGGTTGCAATAATGATAGATCTTGGTGAGGTGGGGACAGGTGGTATAGGAGAGGGGATTGAAGCTAAAGGTTTCTCCCTTCGTAAGTTGTCTTTCTTAACCTTTCTATCCGAGAGAGGTGACTGACGAAGGATGGCTTTCAAAGCTTTGCATCCCTCTACATCATGTCCTGGTGTGTGGTGGTAAGCGTAGATTTTAGACTCATCATAACCTATAGATGGATCATAGGGTCTAAGTGGGGGTAGGTAAATGGTCACATTCTCCACCAACATATCAATGATCTTGGCGTAAGATCCTTTGAGCGGGTCAAAGTTAGAGGAAGATGAGGCTATTGATTGGTTGGTTTTTGGTAATGGTTGGGTATGGTTGGTTCATACGGGTGGTGGTTTAGACAAGGGGTTTTGATAATTAGATTTAACTAAACATGGCTTCTTCGGTGCAGAAGTTATGTTTAGCTGGTTAGATGAGGAGGCCACAGATGACGTGGTGGCTAGGAAATAACCACGGAGAAAGAGGAGTGACAACAAACAAATCCTTTGATGATGGAGTTTGTTTAGGGTTGATAGGTGGATAGGATACTTGGGGTGATGGTGTTGATACACCCATGGATCTCTGTATGGGTGCAGAAGGTGCAGGTCATTTTAAAGAAAATGCAGGAGGTATGATGTATTGAGGCAAGGTGGAGGGGTGAGGTCCCAATATAGAAGGTAGGTGTGACAGTGAGGGTTTTAGTTGTGACAGAGGCATAGATTGGACTTGAGGGGATTGGGTTTGTCTCCTAGGTGGATGGACGACTTTATTTTTGGATAAATCTAACCATTTAGGTGGGTGTGTTAGGCTAGGTATTGGTGAAGTCCCAAGCGTAGGGGAAGGTTTGGTTAGGTTAATAGAGGTGGATGAGGTATTCGGTAGAGATGAGAGGGGTGAAGATGAGGACATAGGCATTTTGAGCTTTTGTAAACACCTTGGGTATATGGTAGAGGTGTCTAGATTGGTCATCTGCATTTGAGTAGAGCATGGTGTACTCAAACACTCCCATAGGACTCACCTATCTTCTGAGGGATGACAATCTTCACGTGTGAAGAAGAAATTTTGTATGGAAGAGAGGTGGGTTGTGATTCCGGTCCACTGTGGGTGTGATACAGGGGGTAAATGAGGCACTGTATCAATGGGTGTTAAGAGGTCAATCGGTCGCTGAAAAGATTTAGGTGATGAAGAACTAATAGGTAGGAGAGCATGTTTGAGGGGATCTGTCATGATTAAGGAGTTTGGTGATGTCGGTTCGAGAGGTTTCTCTTCTAAGGATGACAGAAACAGTGGTGAGCCTTCTTCTTTTACAGCAAGAGTGACGGAAGGAGATGTTTGGGAAATAGATAAGTTAGATAACATCCGCTCACAATCTTGCAGGGATGTGGTGTAAGAAGACTCATTCGTGAGAAGAGAACTCTGGGCGGTTAATTCCTTTATGGGTAAAGGAATGGCAAGGTTATCATCTTGTCTTGATGGTGGTGAAGCGGGTGCGGATCCCTGCGTTAGTGACGAGGCTTGATTCAGAATTTCCTCGATAGAAGCTTTTGGTTGGGAGTCGAAAACTGCATGGATTTCATGAACACTCTCCTCGGCTAAGATATCTTGGTTTATGTTACTGTTAGATGAGTGGTTTGGGAATGGTTTGTTGAAGATTTTCAAATTTTGGTTAGCAGGGGCATTAGGATTATCGAGGGTTATATCCCCTGCATCAACCATTTCCTGCACTATGTTTTTCAACATCTTGCAGTTTTCGTGACTGTGTCCCTTCATGTGGTGGAAGTTATAGAAGTCATTTTATTTGTACCAAGAAGGTATAGCACAAGTGGAATCAAACCCGGAATGAGGTTTAACAGGAGGCAAGGTGATAGCTCCTGCTTTGAGCAATTTTTCCAAGATCACACCATAAGTTTCTCCCAAGGGAGTGTAATTGATGGGCTATGCACAACCTAAATTTTCCTCCTCTAAGGCTCGAATTTCTATTTTTGAGCCATAGTAAAGGCCTCATCAAAGGTGCGGAAAGTTTGAATTTGGAGAGTGGGAGAAATGTGCTTAGCGTAGGCCCGCGTAAAGAGTTTGATGAGTTCGGCTTGAGGTAAGGCATAAATGAGTTGGTTGATGAGGCCCCGCCATCGTCCAACGAAATCTACGATAGATTCATCTTCAAATTTTCGGATGGCATAGAGGTCGGTGATGGATACTTTCTTGGCAATATTGATGGAGAAATGATCCAAGAAAGATTGGGCTAATTGGTTAAAGGAGAAGATTGAGTGCTGGGTTAAAGCACTGTACCACTCCAAGGCGGTCCTGATAAGGACATGGGGAAGGTACGGAGTAGTAAGGCATCATCGTGGGCAATCAGGTAGCAGGCATGTCTAAACGATCGCAAGTGTTGTTGAGGGTCCTCCTTACTATTAAAGCAAGTGAATTTCGGTAATTCCCATTGAGGAGGATATGAATGAAGGGGGACAGAAGGATGAATAGGCTCTCGACAAACTTGCTCATATGTCAGGGTGCTACGGCTTCCTGAAACAGAAGCCTCCAAATTTTGCATCTTGTCCATCATTTGTTTGATTAAATCAGTGGTTGGGTAAGATGATGGTGTGGTTGTTGTAAACGGTGGAGGATTAGGCCAAGAGCCACTACTAGACAATGGTGGGGTTAAATGTTGATAAGGTATTGATGATGAATATGTTGAGGCGACCGAATAGGGATGTCCTATATAAGATGTTGAAGCCACCGGATAAGTTTGTGGAAATGAAAAGGTGGGCGGAGCTTGAGAAGGAAAGCTCGTGTGGATAGGTGGCAGAGAGCAAGTTATGAAAGGGGCAGTCTGCGAGAGAGAGACAAGGTAGGAGCAGTCGGTGGTAATGATATGTGGGGCCCCAGATTAACCAAAGGAAAGCTAATCAGGCAAAGGAGGGATAACAACCATGGACAAGAGTACACAGCAGGGATTCAATCTATCAGGAATAGAAACAACAACAAAATGTTGGAATTGGTAGGTTGCTGGTTTGTCGGGAACTGTGAAAGATAGTAACCGATATCGGTCTAATAACCGATGTCGGTCTAATAACCGATGTTGGTCGATCCGTGAAATGGCGTGGCCGGTTAACCAATGTCGGTAGAATAGGACCGGTGTCGGTCACTGTGAAAGCAAAGAGAAGATGTAAGAAGCTGCTGATTTGGGGTTAACAATGCTTAGTATACCCACCAAACTATTCTGAAGTGATCACTGATACAGGGTATGATAGAGAAACATAACTAAAAAACAAGCAAGATGCACAAGAAAATTAAGAGACTAACCCTAGGATTAGTTTTAATTATTGTGGGCTTATGCCTTAGACACAAGATGATGTCAATCCTAAACAAAAGACCTAAGGGAGATGTCAAGTTTGTTTTGGCTTATAAGGTTACCTCAATCGGGCGGAGGAATACCACGGAAAAAGGGGGGATGTTTGAGCTGTTGTGTTGATTATGATGTGATTTGGTATGTGTTGTGCAGTGAAAGTAAGATTAATTTCTTGTCAATACCATGGATATCACCCCCACGTGTATGACCTGTTACTTAATCTACGTTCACTAGAATTAAAAATAGCAAGCAAGAATGTGATGCACGTGTTTTAAACCCAAATTGAAAATGATATTCGATGAAGCAAAGAAGATGACTTTCACTAATGCAAAGATGAGGAAGAAAGACAAATTCTTTTACCAAAATGACAAAATATCTTGTGAATATTTAGAAGAAGAAAATAGCAAGTATGCTCCTTATATGAAAGCAAGCAAGAATGAAAGAAACCCGAGAAAGGGTCCCACCGGGCGTGCCAAAATGTTTCGCGTAGAATGTTTCCATTCTTAGAATAGAGTTGCTTCTATCTTTTCATTCTCTTGAGAAACAGATAAGGGTTAGGGCTAGGAGGAATACCTGTTGAGTGTTGGGAGGGTGTGCGCGTACCGTAGAGAGAGATCAGATCGATTGCAAAGAACTCCTTTTTTTCTGGGAAGGACTACCTATGAATAAGAATGTAAGAGCACCAGATTATAGTTAGACAATAAATGAGGAACGCCCTAGGCCTAGGAAATATTAGACTTCCTTTCGAAGGTGGTCAGTTCCCCTTTCAATATGAATTAACACAAATGATAACAAAGAAGTTATTGTGAAATTATGATTTAGTTACCTCGTTAAAAAGCAATAGAGGAAAGGCTGGTTTTGGTTGAGTCACAGTGACCGATGCCGGTCATCGTATAAACCGATGCGGTTATAACACCGGTACAGTTATTTGATAACCGATATCGGTAGGGGCGAGTGATTTAGGGCTTTCAATGAAGGTTGGATGTAAGGCGGTTATGGTGTTTATAAGGTTGGCAAATGATCAGGGGTAGAAAATAGGGTGATGGAGAAGACTCAGAGAGTGTGGGAGTTGTTCTTGGGGCAATGCAAGGGTAGAGGAATGAAAGTTAGATGTAGGGTGCTATCGGGTAGTAGATCTAGGAGTGAGCTTATAATTACTATGAATCAGAAGTTCAAGAAATGGTATTTAAAAATGTACAAGACACTACTTACTAGTTCCTGATGAAGGTACAGCTCCAAGGACTATGATGACAAAGACAAGGCTTAGGTGGGATGATCGACAATCAAAAGTGAGCTTATCTTCTCTCCCAATGCTTGGATGAGTGTCACTATGCTCTGGTTACTCAGTTGCAGTCTTGGGCTCGATGTCCTTCTCTGCAAACTCTTCTCTTTCCTTCACTTGTCTCTGTCCTGCAAAGTGAATTCGGATCTTTCAAATGAATTCCGATCCCTTGTTTTTGGTTAGGGAAGGTCATTTACAAGGAACCGATGGCAGTTATGTAACCGACGGTGGTCGAGTAGGAACCAATGTCGGTTAAGTCAAAGTGGGCTATTTTTAGTAAAATAGCCAACTTTCCCTCCTTTTCTCCCGAGGGATTAGTTGTGGGCTTGGTCAAGTCATTATTAGGTTGGTTTTGGTGCGGGTGAGGAGTAATTAGTCATGGGTGTGGATGTAGACCAAGTTATAGGTCTTAATTAGGTTAGTTTAGGGTTAGGGCTAGGTCATGATGAGGTGGTGAAATGAGGTGGCAGGTTTGGAGATGTGGATTTATTAATTATAAGGTAATTAATAAATAATTGTGTAAGGTTTAGGTGGTGAGGTTAGGTTGCGAATATGAGATGCGGGGCATAGGGTGTCGTAAGACACAAATTTGGTGTCTACATTAGCCCCTTGACTCAGCAAGGTCCTCAACCAATCAAACTCTGCCTCCTTATCGCAGGGCCTACCAATAACTCACTCCTCCACTTACTTGGAGGCTTTCTTGGATAAGGAAAAATTGTTAGATCCACCTACAACATGGGTCCTAGAGGATACTCTGCTAACCTATTATCAAACCCTTGAATACGATAAATGCAACAAAATGATGTACTCCATGGGCTACAAGGGCCTAAGATGTGGAAGAAATGAACAAGGACAGAGATAACCAGTTCCTCTTCTACATTTTAAAATAGAAAGATACGACATTAGAATTCTCCCTTATGGAGCACACCCCAATGATCAAGATGCTACTTGTTCGAACGTGAGGATAGCTCTGACTATCTAGATAGCGATATATATTCCCACCGTAGCCAATATGAGGATTTTACCTCCATGAACCTTTCATGAACAATGTTATCCTAACCGTAACCCCTACGGAACCAACCCTTGACCTTATTTACCATTACCTTGTTGAATGGGACCAACAAGTATCACATGTTGCTAGATCTATTCGAGAATGACAAAGCTATCGCAGAGTTCATGGGCATTCAGATACAATTCCCATTGGAGACCACAAAAAGGGATTCTATATTGACTTGGATACCTGCACTTACTTCGGCGAGGAGGCTGAGCTTCGTGGTTAGAAAAATTAAGAAAAAGTGAGGGCAAAAGTTCCAACATAAAGCCTCGGCAAAAATCAAAGTCCAAGTCACATAGTGAAAACCTCTTTGAGGCACTAGCTGACAAACAAGTGAAAAATCAAAGGACAATAAAAGTGACCACGCCAAGGATGAAAATCTCATGGAGACATCCTTGGATGAAGATCTCAACCTTCCTCCCAATCCTATGCGTATGGAGGACTTGTCAAAATTACTAGTTGAGGAAACCATCGATGTCAATATTGGTATAGAAGAGGACCCAAAGATAGTAAAATTGGGAGCTTCACTCTCGGCTAGAGAACAAAAGACATTCACTATGCTGCTACGAGAGTTTATAGATGTGTTCGCATGGTCCTACAAAGACATGCCAGGCTTAGATCCAACTTTAGTCATGCACAACCTAGTTGTGCATGCAGATGCTAAGCCTATTAAATGAAGCTCAGAAAGATGCACCCAAGGGTAGCCCTATTGGTTAAAGAAGAATTAGAAAGATTGCTTGTGGCAGGATTCATCCGGCCTATTGATTATTCTGAATGGATATCTAACATCGTCCTTGTCTAGAAAAATCCTGTTAGTATCAGAATTTGCATGGATTTTAGAGACATTAATAAGGCTTTCCCTAAGGATGATTTTCTACTACCAAATATTGATATGATTATGGATTCAATAGCAGGATACGAGATGCTATCTCTCATGGATGGATTTTTAGGATATAACCAAATCAAGATTGCTAATGAAGATCAACACGCAACGGCTTTCACAATTCTTTGGGGTACCTCCGGTACCAAGTAATGCCATTTGGCCTTAAAAATGCAGGAGCTACTTATCAAGTAAGAAATGATGGTAATTTTTCATGATATGATTCATGATATCATGGAGGACTATGTGGATGACATCCTCGGAAAGTCTAAGACAAGAGAAGATCACCCTATCATTTTGCGGCGTATCTTTGAGCACCTATGAGAGTATAAGGTCAGGATGAACCCAAAGAAGTGCGTATTCGGCGTGCTATCAGGAAAACTATTGGGCTTCATCGTATCAAGAAGAGGAATTGAGGTAGACCCTGCTAAAGTGTCTATTATTACTGAAATGCCTCCACCTAAGAATATTAAGCAACTACGCAGCTTACAGGGGAAAATCTAGGCTATCCACCGCTTCATCTCCCAGCTTGCAGATAAGTGCCACTCATTCACCCACTTGCTTAAAAAGGATGTCACCTTCATCTAGGGACAGTAGTAGGCCTTCTCTTTACTTAAAAATACTTGGCCAATCTACCTGTCCTCATGCCTCCAACTCTGGGAGCCACTCTTGCTTTATATCTCTGCTACGTAATTTTCTATTGGTGCGTTGCTCACCCAATATGACCTTGGTCACAAAGAAAAAGTGGTGTATTATCTCAGTCACACTCTCATCACTTATGAGCTCAACTATCCCCAAATTGAAAAGGCTTTCTTGGCTATTGTTTTTACTTTTCAAAAACTTTGCCATTATCTATTGAATACCAAAACCAAGCTAATATCCAAAGTTGACCCACTCAAGTACTTGTTGTCTAAACCCACCCTCACGGGTAGAATGGCTAATTAGATCATTCTACTAAGTGAGTTTGACATAGAATTTACACATTAAAAGTCGGTTAAAGGAAAAGTACTCATTAACCAACTACTAGAAGCTCCTTTGTAAGGCACCTTGAACCCGTAAATCTAGATATGCCGAGATGCCTCATTATTATACATTGAATAATCTATTGTGTGGCAAATACATTTTGACGGGTCCTTTACTTTTCATGGTTTAGGTGTAGGGGTAGTCCTCATTACTCCTTCTGGCGACCCTATACCACATGATTTTTGCCTGGGTTTTCCTTGCACAAACAATATTACAGAGTATGAGGCACTTATCGCAGGGATGAAGCTTACTATCAAGTGGAACATTCATCATGTCAAGGTTGTGGGTGATTCTCAATTAATTATTAAGTAGGTTAATGATGAATACAAGGTTAAGGATGACAAGCTCATACCTTACAAAAAGCTAGTAGAAACTCTAAAGGAGTACTTCGTGCACATTACATTTGAACAAATTCCAAGAGCACAAAACAAATCAACAGATGCTATGGTGACAGTGGGTTCTATGCTTTGTATTCCACCAGGGAATAATGACATGCCATTCTTTGTGGAAAACTTACACTAGCCTGTGTATGACATGCCAAAATATTGTTTGGCTTGTGATGTTGTTGGTCCTAATTCCCCATGGTATGAGCCCATATTTACCTATCTCAAGGACAACACGTTCCCTCTCGATATCTCCCATTCCAAGAAACAAATCCTGATTCACCAAATAGCCCATTACACCCTTTTAGGAGGTACACTTTATCATCATGGCTACAATGGGAATTTGTTACGTTGTCTTGATATGATGGAGTCAATCAAAAAATCAAAGAAGTACATGAAGGGGTGTGTGGAGCACATACAAATGGAATGGTTTTGGCCAAGAAATTGTTAAGAGTAGGCTACTATTGGCCTACCATGGAAACCGATTGTTGCAATTATGTCAAGAAGTGTGTACTCTTCCAGAAGTATGGAAACTTCATCCATGCTCCATCGCAACCATTGCAACCTATCACTACCCCATGGCCATTTTCTAAATGGGGACTTGACTTGATAGGGAAGCTTACCCCTACCTCATCTGATGGTCATACCCACATCATCACGGCTACTGAATACTTTACAAAGTGGGTGGAAGTTGTCCCCTTAACCTATGTAATAGGAGCTCAAATTTCCAAATTTATCATGAATCATATCATTTGTCAATATGGCATTCCTGTAGCCATTGTTACGGATAATGGAAATTCATTTAAGAATAAAACTATGAAAGGTATTTGTCAGCAGTTCCAAATTAGGTTAAAATGGTCTACACCATATTACCCCCAAGGTAATGGACAGGCCAAAGCCACAAACAAGACTTTGGTGAGAATAATGGAGAAGATGGTCAAGTAAAACAGGTTGTAATTGGCACTTGCAAATCCACCCAGCTCTTTGGGCTTACAAAACCTCCATTCACACTCCTACGGGGTGCAACACCATATTCTCTAGTATTTGGGATGGAATCCATCATCCCATTAGAAATTGAACTTCCTTCCCTAAGAATCTCTCTTAGGGATTATCTAGATAAAGATGAGGATTACTGGGTGGCTAGACTGGTTGAATTAGAGCTCCTAGATGAGAAGCACATTCGTGCTCTTAATCACCTCAAAGTGTATTAGAACAAAGTCTCCAAAAACTACAACAAAAGAATCATACCTCATCAGTTTGAGGTTGGTGATTTAGTCATGAAGGAGAATCAGTTCAACACAAGAGCGGAACGAGAAAAGAAAGGAAAGTTTGAACCACATTGGTTAGGACCCTATGTTATAGTAGCCAAGTATGACATAGGGGCATACAAACTTTCTCACCCCAATGGTGATGAGCTCCATGAGCCCATGAATGCCATGCATCTTAAGCGAGTTCTATGCTTAAAACATGGCACAAAATCAGAAAAGAAAAAAAAATAAAAAATAAAACATGGTAAAATGATCAAAAATACAAAAAAATCAAAAAGAGAAAAATAAAAAGAGAAAACAGGTCATCCACAAGTGAAAACCATGCAATTGTGGCACTTTGGATAAGTCCTTGGGTGAAAACTAGTTTCCGACACCTTGGGAGGATTCATTGTTCACAAGCATCTTGCATTTGGAGGGTACTTTTACTTGGCCTAGCCCTAGTTCTTCCTTCAAGATTCCCTATGAGCCCAATCCTGTCAAGCCTTGATCCAAATTTGTCTTCTTTTATTCACCTGTGAAGGGCATGGCCTTTGCTATTCCCCATCATCCGCTATGGGGCAATTCAACGACTTCACCTTCTTGTTCATATGCGCGTGGCCTCTACCCTTGTATATTCCCCATCTAACGCTGGGGGCATCCATGCTTTCTTGGTTACCTATGCATAACTCTAGAAAACCATTAGAAAAAAAACGTAAAAAATAGTAGAAAATTGTTTCAAAAACACAAAAACACAAAGACAATAGAAAATTGTTTCAAAAACACAAAAACAATAGAAAATTGTCTTAAAAACCAAAAACAATAGAATTTTTTTCGATATTAACACAAAAACAATAGAAAATTGTTACATGAAAACAAATCTTACAAAAACATTTACTTATGTTTACTTGCATTGTCTTGTTTCTTGCTTTGCTTGTTTTCTTGTATAGTTGCTTCATGTTTGTGCTTTTGTGTTGTTTGTTGCTTGGGCATACTTTGTTAGAATTCATCTTTTCTTGCTTAGATTAGATTTATTCTTGCTTGTGCATATTAAGGTATGTTTTTGCATGCTAGTGAATCATGGTGCATTATTATGTTAATTCATTGTGTTATTTGTTAGCATTTGATTGTGTTTATTGCATGTGCAGTGTTTTGTTATCACATCATCACATTGCCATCATTATCATCACATCAAGAAAAAGCTAAGTATACATCATTCATGAATGTTAAGCTAATCATCACATATCGTATCATCAAATGGGGGCAAGAGGGATCACAAATATCAAAATCTATCCCCTTGCACCCTTATCATCATATCATCCGGTCCACTAAGTATGGAACATCATATAAGTAAACACATTTGATATATTCTAAAATTCAATCATCTAGAAATCAAAACACATGTGACACATCAACAAGTACATGATACATATACATGTCAAATCAAATCAGAATGCATCATAAACACAACTATCTATCCATGAGAAATAATAAACAAATGTCCATCTCATATACATATATGTCCTGTCAAAAATGTCCAAATCATACATATGTGGTATATCTGTATCAAAATGGGATATACATCACGATAGTACATCAAAAATGCCTCCTCTAAGGTGTACAAAGGTGATACATCTATAATAGAATAAAAGCCTTCATCAGAGGCATGTATCAAAACTGCTATACATCAAAAAAGCCTTCATCTAAGGCATATAAAAGAATGGTACATGTATCAAGGAAGAATAGCCTTCATCAAGAGGCGTGTGTAAAAGTACAAAACATCAAGGTTGACTCAAACCCTCTGAAGGAGTAGCTGGCTTGTCTCATGGAGGTAGCATGACATGAGCATCATTTGGAGCTCTCTCTGGTCATGGCTACTCCATTGAGGCCTGAGGCCTCTTAGATCTGGTGCCCCTGCGATTGTTGCGATGTAAGAAGGTGATCAACTGCTCAACCATAACTACCTCAAAATATAAGGACTGTAATAGGAGGCCATGCCCCTTCTGTGGCAAAATCTTTATGAGTCAGGCAAGTCACATTGTACCATCCGTGCATCAGGGGACGCTATCTCTACTAAATCTTGGGCTAGCTCGGCTTGGCCCACTATGCGTTGGCTTGGAGCCTATCTCACTCGATATCACAGCTGGCAACCGGCCTGTGTCTCTGCTGGTATAAACCTGTCACTTGGGCCATCTGGGAGGCCATCTGTTGAATCTACTGGAAGTGCACAGCACTTTCACCGGGTCCGAGCCTGATCTCGCTCTGATAATAAAGTCACAATCTGATTTGAGCCCGATCTTGCTTAGTTGTCATTGTCACACACCAGATTGGGTCTCATCTCTCTCGGCTAGAGCTTGATGTAATTGCTACTGCAAGGTGGCTATCTATGCCACCGGGCACATTTGTGCCACTAACAATAACCCTGTGGCACCCTAGGCAACTAGCCCTACTCTAGGACTCTAGCTCTCAGAATTTGTGCTTTGGTACCTACTGGACCCTGTGGCCTCGGTCCCTGTACCTGAGCGGTACCCTACTCATCATGTGGTATCCCATCAAAGGGATCCTCTAGGTCGTGACCTGCTGCACCCTCTCTCCACTCAGAACCATGCCAAATCTCTATAGGTGGTCAAGCGCCTACTGCCTAGGCCTCCTCTAGGATAGTAAGACATCGAGGTAAGATAGTGGTGTACTAAGTCAAATAATATACTATAGTACTTGGATCCTTGACCTGTCATGCTGGGTCCCATGCCTATGGGACCACCTGTGAGAAACTCACCCTGGCTTGGGCCACCAGTATGCAAGGCCCCATAGTATGCCTCTCTGAGTCTCTGTGGGCATACCATATATCATGGAACCCCTTGTACTATGCCAAGCTGTCGCTCGCACCTATCAACTTTGTACAACTCTATGATGTAGCTACAACTCCCAAGGATAAAGTGCTCTACTGAGCACACACTGAGCTCTATGGCATCCTCTGGCCACTAGATATGTCTATAAGGTCTCCATATAATGTCTATCTCTAGTAGCTCATCAAACTCTCGCCGGTATCTATATAGGCTACCTAGGTGGCCTCTAACATCACCACCTACTGATACCCACACCATGTAAGATGGCTCCTCTAGGTCTCAAACGTGCAAAGTGCCCATAGGGCATCCATAGCAATGTGGTCCCATGACCAAATCTGTAGAATGAGGCTGGCCCCATGGTCTTCTGACTGTGGTAAGTGATCAAATGTAAATCCCAATATAAGTGCAGCCAGTATGCACTGCCCCCAACAATATCACTCACCACTGAAAATGCCATGAACTAATGGTAGTAACCCTCTCGGGAAGGATGTCCCCATCTTATCAGTGAGCAAAAACCCACTGATAAGTGACATGATGTATAGGGGCCCCGATGCAATGTCGGGTCAAAAATACACTCGTGCAAAGCAATAGTCATACCGTCATGCAGTATGTCATCTCTATCAAAAATGTCACTGCAAGCTACTCTAATTTACCCTATAATAAAGGTGTACTCAATCAAAGTACCAATGATCGGCACGTGAAGAATCTACCATACATCCTCTAGGGTCACAGTCATCTCCCTAGTAGGAAGTCTGAAACATTGGCTCTTGTTATGCCATCACTCGGCTAGTGCAGTCAGTAATCCATGGTCCAAAGTGATGGATGGCATCCGAGACATGGGGCCTAGCCCCACCACCTCGAGAAGTATGGACATAGCCCGCCGGTCTCACCGACACATGCTCCCCTCTAACTTAGCAATCTAGGAATGATGCTCCCACTTATGTAAAGATCGGTAATCGCGTTTCGTAAAATGTCAATCCACTTGACAATTACTAACATTTCTTCTAAAAATCTATCTATCATTTTAGGGTTAACCCAAAAATCCTAAATTTTCTTCTAAGTGTCATCTTTTTGGCATTTTTCCTATCTATCCTCTACCTAGGATGCCTACATACCCTTTTGGGCATGTGTGCCTCCCTTTTGGTGTGTGCACGTGCGTGTGAGTGTCATAGGGTGTCCGCACCCTCATTTGTGCATGTGTGCCCTTTTGGGTGTGTACACCTCTCATTCAAGCACTTACACCATCATTCACGTCCCTATGCTTGCGCGCGTGTGACCCTCCAAAGCATGTGCGCCTTCTTTTTGTTATGTCTCTATTTTCCTTCAGTGTGTGTGCGTGTGCGTACATGTGTAGCATGTGTGCATGTGCGCATGAGTGTGTGGATTTTGTGCCCTGTGCATACGCATGTGTGTTATGGGATGCCTGTACCCCAAAGAGATGCCTGCACCCCCAACTTGACACCGCACCTACGCACATGTGCGCTGATGCAACTCTCTAGCCCTAATTACTAATTTTAGGTCATTAATGAAAAAAATTTATGGGAATGGTTTGGATACTCAGTGCCATCATCGGCGTGCCGCTGGTACCCTCAGACTACGTCTTCTCGCCTCAATCAGTCTCATGTGATCACCATTGTCCTCGTCGCTATCGAGCCTCACAATAAAATCTCAATAGTGGTCGGTTAAAATGAATTGGTCATGGTGATTTACCCCCAGGTGGGGTATATCAACTTGTTTTTCACCACCGTGAAGGCCTGGAGGCTCGTTTTGATTGTCATTTTCTCCTCTATTCACTGTGGAATAATTATTTTTATTAAATAATTATTTTTCTCTTATTTTTTCACCGTATTGGGGCATTTTTGTTGTCTAATACCCCTTTCTTCCCCCTAGGACAATTTTATTGCTCCTAGGTGATTTTTCTTCTTATTCACACTCTCGTAAATAATTATTTTTCAAAAATAATTATTTTATTAATTTTTCCACTAAACAAGGACATTATTTGTCACTTGTTTCTTCTTTCTTCCACCTAGGGCACTTTCGTTGCGCCTAGGCCCTTCATTCTATTTCTTCTATTTTCTTCTATTGTCCACCGCATTTTAGAAAATAGAAAACAAAAAAAATATATATATATCATGTCAAAAATCCAAAAACAGGGAAAATTTTTTCACAAAATCCTAAAAAGTAAAAACCTACAAAAATGGTAACTTGCTTATTACGGCTGAAACTTGTGTCTTGCGCATGGTATTTTCTCCATATCCTACTGGTTTGTTTCACATCTTCCCGATTAATATGACTCGCAGATCGCTAGATTCACAACCATTCACAAAGCTAGTTGTTTGCTTCATCTGTACTTTGGGGCATGTTTATCACCGGCGCTATTTCATTGGGCACACCGCTTTTTACTTGGACCTCGTGTCCATTATCATTTCCCCTTGCATGTATCCTTGCTTGGGGAATCATTTTTAACCCTTGTCATCAATCACGAACATGTGGATCTCTTCATCTTGATAATGAAACATTTGTACAACTTTCTTAACCATTGTTGGGTTGGATATGTGCGTTTGTACTTGTTTTCCCTATTAAATGAGCTTGTTTCCTTCTCGTATTGCATTGCATTGTTGTATGTTACATGGAGGTGGTATTTTCAGCAATGGACAATTGTTCATAGTATGGCTTTTCATGTCATTCTACCTTTGTTGTATGCTTATATTTTTCATAAGGACTGATGATGTAGCTCTTATGGCAATATGATGACACCAAAATTGTTCCAATAAACAATAGCTAGAGGCTAAACTCTTCTCTCCACTCCTCCATATTTCTTTTGCATCACTTTCCTCTCACCCCTAATCTTTTGTCTTACCAGGGCATCCTGCCCCTTCCCATTCTTCTATCTATTTCTCACCTTTTCAATCGTCGATCATCTTCCTTCATCACCCCATCAACACTCGAGGGGGCATCTCTCCTTCCTACTAATTTTTCTTCTATCCCTTCAAAATTTCTTTCATCTACTATCTTTGAAATGGTGTCACTTATGCCACCCCAAAGAGGGGAAAATGTAGACACCCATAATTATGCCTGAGCAATTTAAATACTTAAATTGCGCTAATTATCTCTCTTCTAGAAAATTGACGACATATCGTCAAAAGTGCTCATCTTCTCTTACTATCGTTAATTAATTACACTATGCTAATTAATTAAGTCACCTATCCAATGAACAACCTAATTAATGACCTTTCATTAATTAATCACCCTTTCTATCTGGACTAATTATTATTAATTAATTAGCTTTCCCCTTCATTTAACCAATAAATCAATATTTAATTGATTTAATCCCCTTCTAATAGCCTAAATCGTACTAATATTCCTCTAATTAGCTTCTATAAACTTACATCTACATATTAGTTAATCACTTTTGATTAATTAAAGCACCCTTCAACTCCCATGACTTGCTAAGCATAAATTAAACCCTTCTAAAGTAAGGTTACCTTTTATAAAGCAGCCTTATCCATTCTAATCTTGTTTTAACTTTATATCACATGTAAAAGAGATGAAGTGTTTCCTTTATCCATTGGGCTATATAAGGAGCCCCCCTTCTACCTTTATACCTACACCTAAACTTCTTGAGAAGACAAATGCAAAGCATATATCAAAATAGACTAAAAGCTTTCCTTTGTTTTCTTGAGAGTTCATCATCTTGGAGAGTTAAGCCCTTTTCCTAAGTGCTTAGGTCATATGGGAGGTGTCAAAAGGGTCTTGTAGCCCAACTTTGACAAGCCCTCATTCCTAGGTTCTTGGAATACCAAAGACAACCATTTTTGATTGCCATGGAGCCTACATAGGTCCATTCATTTATTTGTTGTTAGAGAATAGAGGATTTAGACACTTAACATTGTTAGTTTCAAAGTTTTGAATATGATGAATGTTAGTATCTAGCCTTGTTTAATTCTTATCTTGATGGTGCTTAGTATTTTGTTTAATTTTTGCTAATTAAGGCTATTAGGTGTTAGTCTTTACTTGCATTAGCATTAGTTTAAAACAAATCATGCACACATCCACTATGTAAGCTCAACCACCCAAGTGATGAAAGCTTTAATGATCCCTTCATCACTAAAAATTCCTTGTATAAATACTTTCCAATATCCTCTAGGCGACATATAAAATAATTGTAAGTCAAGTGCCAAATTCCAGTAAAAGGTTGTCACATAAGAGAAATATGTCAAAGATTTTTGTAGTTCATAGGTTAACCATATGGACACTAAGATTATGCAAGATGTTAATGACCATCCACGCTTGATCTCGGTCATCCATCTATCTATTTGAGAAGTGTGAGAATCAACCACCTCAAATCCCATTTAGTGAACACCTTCACATAATTAGACGTTTGAAATTGAATTTTATGGCCTTTTAAATGTGCATTCTCAATTAAACAAAAAATTCCATTACAAATAAAATATTTTAGCTATTAAAAATGAAAATTAATCTTACCAAGAAATTCAATATTTATATTTTGAAATATTTGTCTTGCATTTTTTAATTGAAAATTTCTTTTCTATTTCTCAATGTTATAAAAAACAAAGAGTAGAGCATAGGGGGCCTTTTGAAGGTTTTTTCTAATAGTTTTTAAAAAAATTATTGGACCAAATTCAAAATGCAAGCAATTATCATCGTAATTAATGTTTTTTTATTTTCAACAGACTTCCATTTTTAGTTCGAACTTGCCATGGAGAACTAATATTACAAATAAAAATAGCAGTGAATGTGATAGTTGTTCCACGCATGGGGCTAGGCATAATCAATCCTTTGATGCAACTCACTACGAAGATTGCTTCTAATGGAATCTTTGTTATGTTAATGCTCACTAAGTTGTGGCACAAATGTATTATAGTGGCCTAAGATAAAAATTTCATTTGTACTAAAGGTCTTTGCCCCCCGATTCAACCATGGATCATAACAAATTGAGATAAAATTTTGAGTCTACTGTTAGAATGTAATATTAAGTTCCTATAAACCTTAGTTTATAATTAAATAATTAAGAATAGTTATATTATTAATTATTTAGTATAAACTTAGTTGTTTATGTTTAATTGGTTATTAATTAATCAATTTATATTAAATCGGGGTGCTATTAATTACACCCCGTCACTTGATATAGTTTGTGACCCGTGGGGTCAAATAAATATGATCGTGGATCATATTGTTAATTCACTTCAGGTGAATTTGATATGGAGAGAAGTGAGGGAAGGGATTTACTAGACTATTCTCTTTTTCATGGTTTTTTTCTTCGGGGTTTTCCATGTAATCATTGTGTTTTGTGTTACTATTTTTACTATGTTAATTTATTTATTTGTTCCCATTAATGTTTAGTGCAAATATTAATTAATATCCTCATCCTAACATGGTACCAAAGAAAAGTTATATAATTAATCCTAATTTTATTAAACCAATTTGTTGTGTTGGTTGGTTAGGTGATTAGGTAGTTAGAAAAATTTAAATAGGTCTCCCTTCCCCCCTTCAGGACATTGAATACACATTTTTGTACACATGTGGAAAATAATTAAAAGCACTTCAAGAACTTTTACCCTTGTGTGAAATCTCAGGTGGAAAAAGTACCAGGGACTTGCAAGTAAAGGTAAGAATGTATTTTAATTAAGATATTCTATCATTTCTCTATAGTTTTCAAATGTGCAGGTTGAAATAATTTTGGGGGTGAAATTCAAGTTAAAATGAAGGTTAAATTCTAGGAGACAAGTTCCACAAGAATAGGAATTTTTTTTTGGTTGGTCAAGATAAAATTCTTGTCCCTGTCGTAAAACCCCAATTTATTTTTCACCTTTGGTATTCGAAATCAAATTTATTTATGTCCCTCCCTGGTACCCCCTTAAAATAGGTTACATTTGAATTTATTCAAAATTATAGTATAAAATGATTTGTATTTATAAATTGAGTACCTATTCTAAATTGGGACCCTTTAATAATCTAAGGGGATTTAATAAAAATTTATTTTCAAAACTATATTCTAAAACTATCTAGTATATTATAGTTTAAATAAATACTATGTTATATAGTTTAAAACATAAACTATAAATTAATTTGTTTAAACCTAAAACTATTTATTAAATCCTAAACTATGATATGCCATCCTATACAATGTTGGGAGACCCCCCTTTAAATATTAGCACTCCCTTAGTGCTTCATGTGGCGATCACTACACCGCCCCACACCCACTCCAACTGACCCCCTATACATGTCACCTTTTCCTCTCTATGTGTCAACCAACCCCACACGTGGATATCTTTGTGGTCTTCTTTGCCACTCTAACTTCCTTGCTCCACCTACCCCTAGTCTCCCTATGCATAAAATCTCTACTAGCTCGGCCAAGTGGCCAAAACATTATTTTTTATTTTCTTTACAAATTTAGTCCCACATTGATGGGGTGGGGGTATTTTTAAGGGTTTAAATCCTTTGGGAGAGGTGAGGTTGGCGTGAATTTGGTCACACCACCGACTATTGTTTTGCAAAGATAAGAATGTGGCTTGGCCATGAGCTCGGTTGTGGTTGCAACTTTCTTGATATATTCTTGGGTTGATAGTGGCATTGGCATTGTTGGTAGAACTCAACCCTTGTGGCTTGGATGTGGTCTCATATTTGAGCATGTGCATTCACATTGGCATTGGTAGTGGCGTAAATTAACTTAACTCGTCAAGTTGTCAAAACCAACTCGGTCAAGCCAAAACATCTAGCTATAACATCTCATAGGAGTTATTCTCCATATATATATATATATATATATATATATATATATATATATATATATATATATATATATGGGCCTATGCGAAAATATGTGGGGTATAAAAGCGGACACAAATCCACTTTTTGGCCATTTTTTCCATAACGCACTCACATTATGGCTCGTGCACATTATAACGTGAATGGGAAATTTGGGACTCACATTAGGATGGAAAATCCAACCCATAATGCATCCACGTTTTGACTATAATAAAAATAGTCGAAACCCATGAGCTATTCATTTGTAAAAACAAAAAAAACCCAAAGGCAGCCAAAACGTGAATGAGGAAAGACATGCTCGCATTTTAGAGATTTTTGCATCCTCAACACCCTAGGCACCTTGAATCGATGATGGCGGAGAGCGAAGAAGGTTGGTCAATGTTGATTTAGGTTTTTTTCTTTGTAAATTTTATTTTTAGATAATTGTTGATTTGTTATTTATTTTCATTTTTAGATGTTTCTTTACCTTCAAATCAATCCCATCATTCAGCCCCAAATAAAGAGGAAGAACAAAACATCCCTAGAACACCCCCTTCTATTGCCAGGAATCCTCCTAACACCCAACAATAGATTTTGGGGGAAATTGTAAACCACAAATTATAAATTCAGGGTTTAATATAATCTTTAAACAACCCTAATGCCATGAATCCTCACCATCAAAACCTAGCCACATCATTAGGATCATTATTATCCAATATTGACAATGTGGTAGGACAAATTAACACATGGGATAGTTTCAGAAACAACTGCCACAATTTTTATTCAGATAAGTTGTCCTATGATGCGGGAAAAATTAAAAAATCACAAAGGACAAATTGTTTGAATTATTTACAGATCCCAAAACTAATGCAACATTATGATTGGATTGCATCAAATTCTACATACAATGGTGCAATAACAAGGGGATTAAAAATAATTTTTGGGATAAGTAGTGGATGGTTTTGACCAACCACAAATTAATAATTTTTAGGTGCCCCAATATTTCCTAAGGAAACTCTATTGTGATTTTTTCCTCTATAAAATACATAACTAACATGACATTAGATATTTTCAAGGCATAGGATAGGGTGGGGGAAAGTCATTTACGTAAGCTGTCTAGTTAGGCCCATTGTTCACCCTCCTATTCAAAGCATGTTTCAGTCCCTTTTGTTGTGAAGGAGACAGTGGAGGTTCAAACCCTCGACTCCATTAGATCATTGACTCATTCACTACTTCATCATGGCACTCATCTCTCCCAGGGTGATGAGGTTGGTCCTTCTAGGGAGTATACATCATATAATATAGAGTTTCATGCTTGTGGGAACATAAAAAAATGTATGTGGTTGATGTGGCAGATACACAACGTAGCGAGAAAACTCCAAAGTCTCACTAGATAGATCCAAAACCTTGTGAGGCAGCTCCACAGCCTCACAAGTAAACTCCATAGGCTGATAAGGGTGCTCGATTAGAGGAGGAACATCATGATTCTATGTTGTAGAATATTATCATCAAAAATTATCTTTTGGATTTGGCATTTGTACTAATTGACCATCAGGTAATTTTACATGAAATTAGTTGTAATTGAATATATATTTTGTACAAAATCTTATAATAAACCATGTTAATCAATTGTGAATGAAAATTAAAGAGACATGTGTGTTTTTATAAAATTACAGGGTCAAAGTATGCATCTAGTGTCACATTCCCCTTCTTCACAGGTGAATGTCGGTATGAGTTCGCATGTTGGCGAATTTACTAATGTAAGTTTTATTATTTTTATTAATCATATACATGAATAGAACATGAACTATAGTTAACATATGAATTTACTAATGTGAGTTTTATTATTATTTTAGTTGATGACATCATTACAATTTCTTGTTGATATTTTCGATCATTAGACATCGTGTTCTTTATGGACATAGCTTTTGACGTGCCTCTTACATAGGTATATGTGTTGGTAAAGTTATTTATATAATGAATTTATCGTATTAAATAACATCATTTATTATTAATTAGTGGCATTCACATGTGTATTCTATTTTTCGTCATCATGGTTTCCACGTGAGGAGTTTGCTACTCTAGTTTGTGCATCTGGTACAAATGTTGATTATATTGAGAAGTAGAGGATGATTGATAGTGATCATAAGATAACAGTAAGTATTTATTTTTAAGTAGTGTCATTTTATATATGTCACTAATTGTATACTAATGGGTATGTTGTTTATTTGTATTAATAGATGGATCTACAAACATCCTATGAGCATAGGAGGTCTGAGCAAAATAAGGGGGCATTCCAATGATGTGCCTGAGTCATCTTCCCAACGCCAAAAGAGAACTAAATTATTTCATGATATGGTCCCGTAGTTTAGATGTATACGGATTTTTTTCTTCCTTCATGGCATATTGGCATAGATGTTTGAAGATTTATGTTTTGTTTATGTATATCATTGTAATTTCCTCCATGGTTTTGTTAGGACATTGATTTTGATCAAATTTTGTATGCTATCAAGCTTTTTTGCAATAATATAATAGATGGGTTTGTTTTTAAAAAAACTTGTATGTAAGTGGATTAGTATGATATCATATGTATGTTATTTTAATCTTTATTATTAGTGCTAATTTATTTTATGTTTTAAACATGGGAATTAAAATCCATATGTAAGTAATTTTCAATTTTCCCAAGTTGTAATATAATCATTCAATGCCATCAATTATAATAATATAATGTCAATGTTAATGCTTTCCACTTCCTAATCTCAATAATTCAAATGAAATATATGTAACGAGACAACACAATATTATATTAAGTCTAATAATTAAATTGTAACTGAATAGCGAAAGAGAGAGAGGGAATGTAAGAGGGGTAGATATAGAAAGAGAGAATGGGGTTGAGAGAAAGAGATAGGGAATGCGAGAGTGAGAGATAGAGAAAGAGTGAATGAGAGTGTGATAGAAAGAGAGAGTGAGAGTGAGAGTGAGAGAGAGAGAGAGAGACAAAGAGAAAAAGAGAGACAAAGAGCTATGTTGTCAGGATACTTAAGATTTTACATTGAGTGTTCAAAACATTCAATATAATTAATATTTTATAGTACGATCAATGTTCAAAACATTCAATATACTTAAGATTTCACATTACATATATGATATATAAATATTATATTCTTTATGTTTCTTCTATTTCCTTTGAGATTAATTTTTGTGTTGTGATGGTGGCCATAAAACATGTATATAGGGAGCTCTTAAAGGACCTATTTAATTAGGATGACTCTAACTTGCCAGTGATAACTAAAGAGGTCAGTCCACTGGTTGGTTCTTACATTCATATTATCCAAAATCACTTTCTAATCATCATTAAGGATTTGGGAAGGAGACAATTTTATGCCTTAATAGTTTCTAGGATAGGATGATCTTTGAAATTTCAAGCTATGCAATTTATAGTTACAAATTTTTCTATTAGTATTGAAGATCACCTGAGACTTTATCTCATAAATAACTTGTATGGAGGCTGAGATATATGTCCAAATTTAATTAAATAGATTATTTCATTGGCCAATTGCGATGATCCCAAATAATTACCTCAAACGTTCTTGATATCCTTTGAATATTTTCTTTTTAATAAAATACAAGGATCTTTTTTATAGTTTGGACTCCAATGCTAAACATCTCTATGGAAATGACCATATCTATCATGAGAAATGTGAATTTTCTAGAGTATGTGTAATCCTTACCAAGTTAGTGAGACAAATAGACACTTTCACGTGGAAGAAGAGGTTCTTTTGAATATGAACATGTATTAGAAAAAAATGGATTATGCAAAGATTGTTGTGTTCTCATCTGATCTTTAAAAATAAATCACGAAGGTCCACATTTTCACATTGAGAGAGAGAGAGAGAGAGTGAGAGAAACATATATTGAGAGTGAGAGAGAGTGTAAGAGAATAACATAAAGAAAGAGAGAGTTTGATAACCAAAAATGTACGTCCATTAGTTGGTTCTTGCATTCATATTATCAAAAATAACCTTCTAATCATCCTTAATGATGTAGGAAGGAGTCAATGTTGTTTCTTAATAGTTTCTAGGAAAAAATGCTCTTTTTGGTCTTCGGGCTCTTAAGGGACTACATCCAGATGAAGTATCCCAAAAACAACGACTCCATCTAGCACCAAAACGAAGCATCCAAATAATTTATGATGTGACATGAATGTTGGCACCATCGGTTTGGAGCCCAGAGCCGTTTGCAAAATATTACTTTTGAAAACCTTATATTGATTCAAACTACACTATTTTGCACATTTTCAAACAATAGAACACCGAGAGAACCAAAAGGAGATGGGAAAAACCAAGATAGGATTTTGTAGAGTGTTGCAACATGGAGGTTTAGGATCAAACAAGAGGTATCTAGGTGTCATGGAGACCGAGATATCACTCGTCGAAGTTACAATATTTTTGGTCTTCGGGCTCTTAAGGGACTATGTCCAGATGAAGTAGCCCGAAGAAACAACACCATATGACACAAAAATGGAGCCTTTATAAGATTTTACCATGCCATCCAGATGTGTTGCACAATGACGATTCGTGTCGAGAGCCATCATTTGTAAAATATTGCTTTTGACAACCTTACACTAACTCAAACTACACTATTTTGTGGATTTGCAAATAATGGAGCACCGAGAGAACCAAAAGAAGATGGAGAAAACTGAGATAGCTTTATGTATAGTGTTGTGACATGGAGGTGTAGGATTAAATGAGAGGCCTTTATGTTCCAAGAAGACTGGGATATCACCCGTCGAAGTTACAAAAAATTTAGTCTCTAGGCTCTTAAGGGACTATGTCAGGATGAAGTAGCCCAAAAGCAATGACACCATCCAAAACCAAAACAAATCCTCCACAAGAGTTTACCACACCACCCAAACATGTTGGCACAGTCGGTTCAGTGCCAAGAGCTACCATTTACAAAATATTTCTTTTAACAACCTTACAATGACTCAAACTACACTATTTTACGCATTTGCAAACAATAGAACACCAAGAGAACCAAAATGATATGGAGAAAAATGAGATATTATTCTAGATATATTTGTGATGCAGAGGTGTAGGATCAAATGAAAGGTCTTTAAGTGCCACAGAATCCGAGATATCACCGTCGGGTTACTGTTTTTGGTCTTTAGGATCTTAAGGGACTACGTTCGGATGAAGTAGCCTAGAAGCAATGACACCATATGACACTGAAAAAAGACTCCAAAAGAGTTTACCAAGCCACCTAGATGTTTTTACGTAGTCGTTTTAGCATAAAAATCCACTATTTGTAAAATATTGCATTTGACAACCTTACACTGACTCAAACTACACTAATTTGCACTTTTGCAAACAATAGAACACCAAGAGAACTAAAAGGATATGGAGAATACCAAAATATTATTATGTATATGGTATAGATGTGGAGGTTTAGGATCAAATGAGACATCTCTAGGTGTCACAGAGACCGAGATATCAGCCATTGAAGTTATAACATTTTTGGTCTCCGATCTCTTAAGGGGCTACGTCTGGACGAAGTAGCTTGGAAGAAAAAAATCATTTGGAACCAAAATGGAGCCTACATAATCATTTACTAGGCCACTCATAATTTTTGGTATAGTCCTTTCGGTGCCAAGAATCATCGTTTGTAAAATATTGCTTTTGTGACCTTACACTGACTAAAACTACATTGCTTTTGCAAACAATAGAACAGAAAAATTGAAAGGAAATGGAGAAAACCGAGATAGGATTATGTATAGGGTCTCAACATGGAGGTGTAGGATCAAATGAGACATCTCTAGGTGCCATAGAGACCGAGATATCACATGTCGAAGTTATAACATTTTTGGACTTTGGGCTCTTAAGGGACTACTCTCGGATGAAGTAGCTTGAAGCAACGACACCATACGACAAATAAAATGGAGAATCCACAAGAATTTACTAGGCTAGCTATGTGTGTGGCACAGTACATGATCAATTCAAGTGCCAAGAGCCACCGTTTGCAAAGTATTTCATTTGATGACCTTATTTTATACCGACTCAAACTACACTATTTTGTACATTTACAAACAATAGATCGTCGAGAAAACCGAGATAGGATTATATAGAGGCTTATAAGATGAATTTGTAGGATCGAATGAAAGGCCTTTAGGTTTCGCATAGACCAAGATATCACCCATCAAATTTACTACATTTTTTGGTCTCTGAGATCTTAAGAGACTACGTCCGGACGAAATAGCCTAAAAATAATGACATCATCGATCTGAAATGAAGCCTCCAAAATATTTTACAATGCTACCCCAACATGTTAACACATTAATTTTGGCACTAAGATCCACCGTTTGTAAAATATTTCTTTTGACAACCTTACACTAACTTAAACTACACCATTTTGTGCATTTACGAACAAATAAAAAATGAGAAAACCAAAAGGATATGGAGAAAACTGAGATAGGCTTCTATAGAGGGATGCAACATGGAGGTGTAGGATCAAACAAGAGGTCTCTAGGTGCCATGGATACCAAGATATCACCCATCAAAGTTACAACATTTTTGGTCTCTTGGATCTTGAGGGACTATGACCGGTTGAAGTGTCCCGGAAGCAACGAAATCATCCAACACCAAAACATATCATTAACAAGAGTTTACCATGCCACCCGTATGTGTTGGCACATTGGTTTTGTGCTTAGATCCACCATTTGCAAAATATTTCTTTTGATAGCCTTACGCTAACTTAAGCTACACTATTTTACGCATTTGCAAACAATAGAACACTAAGAGAACCAAAAAGATATGGATAAAACCTATATATTCTTCTATAGAAGGTCCTGACATGGAGTTTTAGGATCAAACGAGATGTCTCTAGGTGCCACAGAGGCCGAGATATTACCCATCAAAGTTATAGTGTTTTTTGGCCTTCGGGATCTTAAGGAACTACATTAGGATGAAGTAGCCCGTAGCAATAACACCATCCTCCACTGAAATGGATCCTCTAATAGTGTTTACGAGGCCACTCGGATGTCTTTGGCATAGTCCATTTGGTGCCACATGTTTGATATCTTGTGACACATGTTCCCGACCTCCAAAATGTATTGAGTTCACCATGCTCTTGTTAGTTGTTACTAAGTAGCATTGCAAACTTTTAATTTTCAAGGTACATTGATTACATTGACAGGGAAGTGGGAAGCCATATTAGTCTTGTTGATAGTACTAATTACCCATGAAATATAATTCTCTAGCTTTCATTTTCTTTGCTCATATTCCACGTCATACTGATACATGATTGACAGGGGAGCTGCCCTCTTTGACAGTGATACACCGAATATGAATATGATCCTCAAGAATCAATCCTCATCCCACCATAATACCATTATGAACTATGTTGTTAGTAATGTTACACGATCATTATCCTTTTTATAAAGAAAGGACAAAGTCTAGAGAATGAAACAGGAGGGCCATTACCACCAAAATATTCCAAGACCTCGGGTGACATGGAAATTACAATCATAGCAACATGGGAGTGATTAAGAACACATAGGATTTACCAATCACCTAGTAAAAATTTCTTGTTTAGTTCGAATGGGATTTAGCTAGCCTATAGTTTAGTGACTTTCCATTCATTGATACTTTTGCTATGATAAACCCATGGATGCTTTCAAAAGTGCCTTCAAAAAGATAGGGGTGGTCAAAAATCCTAGTGAAGGGTGTGATGTGATTTAAAAACAACTTGAAATACATACAAGTTTAGAGGTCATAACATGAATTAGACATAATTTCATTGCATCTAGAGAAACATTCTAAAACATTGGAGTAATGTATCTTGGAAATCCTCGAGAAATCCTCTCAAATCTCCATCTTACACAAGCACCTTTGGATATATCAAGCTCTGTTATTCAAATGAAACATTCATTCTTGAGCACTTGCAACTGAAAAAACTATTCATTTTGGGAGATTAAAATGATAAATGTTTCTTGGTATCCTAATCCATCATTTCCCTCCTTCAAAATATCAGTAGATGAAAGGTATCAAATTTTGATGACTCTCTTTGAATGTTTTGCTATGAAGCGAGATGAACCCTTTTCAATTGAATACTCTTTTTCAATACTAATAAGAATGGGTAAGACATAGAACATTAGTGAGTGAAAATTTTATCATGCAATGGGAAAATGAAGATAGCTATATTGTGTAACATTTCTTTGTATGAAGCGAGATGAACCCTTTTTAGTTGAATACTCTCTGTCAATACTAATAAGATAGATGAACCAAATTTCCCTTGTTGGTTTCCAAACAACTTGAAATGCATACATATTTAGAGGTCATAACACGAATTTACAAATATCTCTATCATTATAAATGGAAGCCAAGTAACGGTGTCTCGCTATATCCAAGGATTGAGGACTACTAGGGTTTGTGATAGGATTGGAAATTCAAGAATCATCGAGTGTCTGAATCAGAATGTCATTACATCTGGAGGAAGGTGGGGTTGTGCCCTTGTTTTTTCTCATAGTGTCATAGGTATCCTTTCTAGTATTATTGGAGAGCACTCCCCATGCTTGTGTGATAAGTTTAAAATCTCCCTCAGCTCCTAGGAACTTGTTTTTATCAGGATGTAATAGCAAGGCTAGTATTCTATACTATTTCTTAATGAGAGAAGAATCAGAGGAGGAGGTTACCTATAAGATAGCATACCATTCGATGAGCCCTGAAGAGAGTGTAGAATGAGAAACAAGGTGAACCTCAATGAAGGTTATCATTGGTGACAATCCCTCGAGGGAAGGGTACATATTATAAGCATTCAAGGTGAACTTGTAGCTTCCTCCCACATCAGCTTCCATCAACAACTTATCTCCATTCTTCATACCACCATCGAATGGGTTAGGTTTATGGGTTTCTAAATCATCCTTGTGGCTAAGGATATTTCACAAAGTTCTCACTATTTTTGAATAGGAATCCCTCCATCCAAGGATTTTTCATGCTCCTCTAATCTACAATAGTGATTACAAAGTGAAATCTTCTCTTGATCTTCTGCACTACAAGGATTGACAAACCTCATATATTTTTGGTAGGTCTCATGAGTGATTTCATCTTTTGGAATATCAATATTAGGACCATATTTCCTAGTCTTGTTCCTAGAATGATCATTGAGTTTGCTCGTATAATTACCTTGTTTATGAGACATGGGACAAGTAACTAACTAGACATGGCAACTTCCTTATGCCTTGCAATACATATTACACATATCCGCCAAACTTGTTTCCTCCCACATATACTTGCACTCTTGATATCAATTACTTCTTACTCGAAACAAATTTCATGATTTGAGAATTCCAATTCCCTTATTTAATTTTCCTTATCTTATTTTAACTTTGAGAATAATAAATTATCTACTAACAAAGTGCCAACCACGTGAAGGTGGAAGATTTTTGGCACCACTAACTTACATAAACATGTTTTTTTTATTATTGGTAAATAGTTTTTTGAAAGGGACTATACCCTTATACACAAAGGCTCGAAGCTTAATTGAAAGTTAAAGCACAAGAGAAGGATCAAAATCCCGATAGAACAATTAAGCTTGATGAGAAAATAGACTGCAAAGCAATGACAAAACAACAAAGCAAAAAAACAACTGATGCACAACAAACAAACAACAATGGCCTATCAACACCATTGGAAGCAATCTGCTATCCGGCTAAGAAAAATGAGACCAATGAAACCCAGCCAATAGCAGAAATGAGAATCATCAAGGTGAAGTGTTACCCTTCAGAGTGGTAGATTTTTTCTTTTTGTTGACCGTAATCCACCCTGATGGAGCCTTCGTGGTTGGAGAAGAGACAAGGAGGAGTATTTTCCTTAGTCACATTTGTCCCATTTGGAACAACCACGTTGTTATCCAGAGAGAGATATTTATCATTTTCCATGCTGCCCTCAACAGCTTGTGTATTTTTTATGTTGCTAACAACCGAGTTTCGGATAAAGGGGTTTTCCTTGACTCTGGTTCATCTACTGCTTTAGATTCAAGATCCTTTCTATCCACAAAAATCAGGTGCTCCAGGAGTGTGTCTTTCCACCAGTTGTGCTTCTCATGTTGACGTTTTTCCATCCCACAAGCAGTAGAGGTGTGTCCTAATCCAAAGCACCTTCTACATCGGAAAGGTAGACCTTCATAATCAAGAGTTTGTGACCAAGTTCTATTTTTCACTCTAAGGTCTATGGTAGCAGGAAGATTTTTATCAGTGTCAAGCTCCACCAGGATCTCGGGCATAAGTAGTATGGGTGTAATTAGTTGTTTGAGAATCTATGTGGAGTGTAGTACCCAAGGTATTGCCAATGGTTGTTAGACATTCATGACTCCAGAATTGGAGAGGTAAATGGGGCAGCCTGATCCAAATAGGTTTCCATGAGAATGTCTCTGTGTGTGGGTTAAAGGATGGGAACCAAGGTTTCATGATCAAATATTTTGACTCACAGGTCCAGAGCTTGGAAGCAATGATGTCTTTATCAGCTATTGAAGAGAAAACCATAATGAAGATGCCTTTAGCACATGGATATAAGTCAATCTTACCAGTTAAAGATGGAGTCCAATGCTTGGAGATCCACGCGTGAAGAACAGGAAGGCTAGGCCATAAACCCCCGAATCTACAAATCAGAGCATGCTCTTTATAGTAGATCTCAGATGAAATGACATCCTCCCCAAAAGTAATACATGGGGTGATGTCTGCAGGTTTCATGGAGGATTCCTTGCTTTTTAAGACATCCTTGAAGGAGGTTTCAAGAGACCCGCACCTAATCTCTTTATCCAGCAATGGAATAACAGGTAGATCTCCTTGCTTCAGCTCACCACGAACCTCACCTTTCCCAAGAACACCCCCAGATGGTGATTGAATATGGCTAGGGTTTGCAGAACCATCTGAAACAGTCACAGCATTGGTAAAGGTGAGGTCGATCCACGACCAAGGAGAAACCCCTGAAACAAGATTCGAGCCCCCACCGTCTGGCTGAAGAGCTCCAGACTGATCTCGTAGATCTACAGGGTTCACAGGCTTGCGTGTAGCGAGAGCAAGGGCACGCGTAGACACCATTAGGGCAGGGTAGGGCGCGAGGACGCACGTGTGAAGGGGGCGCGAGGGCAGGTGCGAGAGTTATTCTTCGGTCTGAGCGTGAGCGCAGGGTGTGAGAAGAGGTGCACGCAGGGGCGCGGATAGAGGTGTGGACAACGGTGCGGGTTGGGGCACGAGTAGAGGCATGCAGGGGTGCGACAGGAGCAGTAGAGGAGCCGAGGAGGAGCCGATTAAGCAACAATTAAATATAATTTTAAAACCCACACAATTTTAAAATATTCATTAAAAATATTGAAATTAAATTCATGTAGATGTAAATATCTTGAATCTTAAGTGAACATACCTTTGACTTGATAAAGTAAGCCACTTGGTAGGTTCAAGGGTAGCCTTGTGTATCTTCATTTTCACAAATTTGATCCGGTGAACCATTTGGGTCCAATCTAATTTTTAGGGTGTCAAGTATTGCTTCATGGTCAAACTCATGAAATTTCCACGATACCTTATTGTGTGTAGTCATATTTTATACCCTTTGACCGATAGTCTAATCCCATGCGTGTCGCCTATCACCCAAAGATGCGTTGGGCGCTCACCGAGGCACGTGTGGGCATTGAGTCTCTCCTTTATGTGAGTTTTATGATAATGCATTATCTTTTGATGGATATTAAATTTAAATGAGCAGAAAGAACCATGCCATATTCTAGAATGAGTTATCTTATTGCATCCAAAAAAGAGAAATACCAAACAACATAAGGAATTGGTTCATACAGAAAGGAAATACATAATTATTATACTCTTGAACATAGATGATTTATAATAGAGCATTTTATTCATACTAACAGAGTCAATAACCCACATTACATCCCTTGAGGTCATAACAGATCCTCATATAACTATGCAGAGCCAAGTCATGCATCATAGCTATATTATGCTCATCATATTACAAAGAAGAATGAAAAACCATCCGCCTAAATGTAACATCTCTCAAAAATCTCTCCTAATCCCATAACATCCTCCATTCTATTTTTGCAAATATTCACCTCTTTTCTCTCCTTCCCCTTCCATCTTTCTCCTCCCTCTTTTCCTCTATGGGCATCCATATTTATAACCTTAGTACCCACTGCCATGCCTTTCGGAAGTTCTGATTGGTCATCAAGTGTTGAAGTGATCCTCCATGAAAGCATGCCTTCTTAGATCTAAGCTCTCCACTTCTTACAAAGATATCTTTTAGAACCTTCTATCACATGCTTGGGATATTCCCTTTTGATCCCATTAGTCCCAAAGATGACACCTTATCCATAAGGGTCATGCTTTTCTCATGTGTTTCCTGGGATGTTGAATGTGCTAAGTATAAAACCTATTTTGCCTTATGTGTGTGTGTCACATGTTCTACAAAACCCTTATAGAAACCTTCCCTGCATGCCTTCAACTTTCCCGCCCTTCTTTGACCGAGTCCTGTATAGTCATGCACCTTCTTGTACTTAGTTGATATTTTGGGGCCCAACATCACCCCACACTACACTTGTTCACCATCCTCGAAAACACTCTTCAATAAAGAAATAAATAATGGTGGATCCTTAAAAATGGTATTAATGGATGAATAAAGGAATGAATAAATGATAAGAGAATGAAATAATCTAGAACTTTATTTCTAGAGGAGAGGGAAATCCTTCCCTAATTCTACTTCTAACTTTCCCCAAGTGTTGACCTCGCTCTGAGCTTGCTGATAGAGGTTCCCTACCAGGGTGATCACTTCTTCACAACTCAGTTCCTTCCCCTTAGCTCTCATTGCTTCCAAAATATCCTCAAGATTCTTGCCCAAATCCTTGAGTGCATCCATCCTAAGAGTGATTTGTGAGTACAATTCCTTCAGTCAGTTCTTGATTGATCCCCACAAGGTCTCAATGGCCTCTGATTTCTTTTCTACTTCATCTAGGATTTTTCTCGCTTAGCCCTACTCCCCTTGTTCTTTTCTTAGAACTCCTTGAGTTCCACTTCATGGGTGGAAACTAAGATGCTTGCCACTCTATCCCTTTACGTGTAATTATCATTGACGACCTCAACAACTTGCTTGCTGACGGATTTTACATCGGTGAGGATCTTGTTATATTGAGAAACAATTTCCACAACCTTCATCTTATTTTCCTTTTCTTGGCACGCCAATGCCTCTTCTACATATTCTAAGGCTAGTGGCCACCTCTCCATAGTGAGTATGCAGGTCAAGTCCTCTAGGCATTGCAAGGATGATCCATAATTTTACACGGGTGGTGTTAAGTCTGGATGCTTTAAGACAATGGCATATGTGATCATCTCTATCTTCTTGTATGCCTTGCACACTCTTTCCTTTTTATCCTTTAACCCATTCCTTGAACTTGTGATGCTTATGTGCTCTTTTTCATAGTGTGTAGCTTTTGGAAATCTTACAGCCAAACTGGGATCTCCCCATGCTACCATATTCTTTTCCTATGCTTTCCTCCTCAACTTCCTTTAGCACCACATCCACGCTACATTCAACCTCTTGTTCTACCAATTCCTTGATGATTTTTGCCACTTCTTTCTCTCGTGGCTTCATCTACCTATTCCTTCATGAGGCTTGGGGTCCTTTGATCTTTTGTAACTTCTTCCCCACCTACCCCCTTGCCTTCATTCTCGACTTCTTTTCATCCTCCTTTTCCTCATCTCCTTCATTATAATCATCTCATTATTCTTCATAATCATATATATCATAGATAGGATGGTCTTCACCTCCTTTAGGATCATCATTATCATCTCTGTCTCCAATTTAGGAATCTAAGTCTTCCGTCTCTTCCGAATTGACCTCATCCGCCACCTTCTACTTCTTCCTTCACCGGGATTCCAATATAGGGATTTTTCTCTTTATATAGGTGATGTCTTCCTTGGTGATTCCTCCTAGGTAAGGGGATCTTCATGCTTCGGTGCCTCTTCTTCTAGGGTCTTTTCTTTGATAGGAAACTTATTTATCCACGCGTAAGTACTAGGCTTAGCGCTTATCCCCAATGTGCTTACAACTTATGTGGTTTGAACACTTGGTGCCTTCTACACCTCTTCTATTTCTCTCTTTCCGAAGCTTCCTTCTTCCTTCCAGTAGAGTCTTATGGGATGGAGGCATCATTCTCCAAGTAAGCTCCTTTTTCAAATTTTGGCCTTATACATAGATATACCCTTGTTGCGGTCCTTCCTGCAATTAGTAGCATTAAAGGCTTCATCATCTGTATCTCGTGGGAGACATATCTCTCCACGTACGTGCACTTATTTTGGTAGACTAGCTTCCGATGCATCTCACGATGGTCTATATATACCTCACTAAGGTCGAACCTTAGTCTCTTGGCCTCCTTGAACCGATTAACCCTTACTTAGAACTATAGTGCGGTGAAGGAGAAGGGTAGCTTGCACCATGGTCAATAAAATATACCAATGCGAAATGTTTGTACACTTTGTAAATTCTACCTCTCCACTCATGAGCATGGGAAAATACTCTAGGATTCTCCACTCAACCCCGAATGCATCATGCATTTGCTTATACCACTTCTCCAGGCACGCCTTGTGAGCGGTCGTCATGGTTTCACAAGTATATTTCAAAAACCTCTTTGTGGGAGAGGGATCCTCTTCTGGATACTCCTAAATAAAATTTACTATCCCATCGGGCACTCCAATATCTGAGAACACAATAGTGAGGAGGACATTACCAAAGAGTATCTTCTCTCCCTCCTACACGCTGCTTATAATTTCATCTGCAATAAAAGCAAAAAAGTTATAGATGGTTCCTTCTGATATCTTCCAGCATACATTCAGCCATGCCTTGTTCACTTGTGTCCATCATTCTTGGTCATTGAGCTTGTTGACCAAATGTGAGGACATCCCCATCACTTGGAGTGCAGTATTGTGTGCATGGTTTTTTTAGCTAAGTTAGAAAAGGACAACTAACACCTAAATAGTTCTATAAGCAAAGCTAAATAAAAATATAAAACACCATCAAGATAAGAGCTAAGTGAGGTTAGAAAACAACATTATTGCATTAGAACTTGGAAGCATAAATCAAACTAACATTCTAATAATCAAGAACCTCTACTCTTTAGATTACCCACAAAATCAAATGAACCTATGTAAATTCAATGACAATCAATAGTTGATTGTTTGATCTTCAAGAAATTAGAAATGGGAGCTCATCAAATAGGGGCTACAAGACCACTTCGATCATTCTCATATGACCTAAGAACTTGGATGAATGCAATGCAAGAAAGGAGGCTTAGCTCTTCAAATGGTGGATTCTTCAAGAATAACAAAGAAGCTTATAGTCTATTTGTTATGTGCTTTGCTTTTGTCTTCTCAAGGAATTTAGGTGTAAGTGTAAAGGTAGGAGGAGGGCTCTTTATATAGCCCAATGGATAAAGGAACCACTACATCCCTTTGCATGTGGGATAATAGAGATGTTGAGTTAGTTGTGGATAAGGGGGGTTTAGATAGGGTTGAGTTAACTTTAGGAGGGTTTAGCTTGTCCTTTAGTGACCCATGTGGATAAAGGGGGCCTATTAATTAATCAAGATGATTTAATTAATAGATGTGCAAGCTTATAGAAGCTTTTAGAGGAATATTAGCATGATTTAGACTATAGAAGGGGATTAAATCAATTAAATATTGATTTATTGGTTAAATGAAAGGGGAAGCTAATTAATTAATAATAATTAATTAGTCTAGATAGAAGGGGGATTTATTAATGGAAGGTCGTTAATTAGGGTATTTGTTGTATAGGCAACTTAATTAATTAACATAGTGTAATTAATTAACGATGATAGGAGAGAAGATGGGCTCTTTTGGCGACATGTCGCCAATTTGCGGGAAAGGAGATAATTAGCGTAATTTAAGTATTTAAATTTCTTGGGCGTAATTATGGGTGTCTACATTTTCCCCTCTTTGGGGTGGTGTAAGTGACGCCACTTCAAAGATAGTAGATGGATAAAATTTTGAAGGGATAGAAGAAAAATTAGTAGGAGGGAGAGATTCCCCCTCGAGTGTTAATGGGGTGATAAAGGAAGATGATCGATGATCGAAAAAGGTGAGAAATAGATATAAGAATGGGCAGGGGCAGAATGCCCATGAAACAGAAGATTAGGGGTGAGAGAAAAGTGATGTAGAAGAAATATGGAGAAGTGGAGAGAAAAACTTAGCCTCTAGCCTTTGTATTGGAACAATTTCAGTGTCATCATATTGCCAAAAGATCTACTTCATTAGTCCTTATGAAAAATATAAGCATACGAAAAAGTAGAATGACATGAAAAGCCATACTATGAACAATTGTCCATTGCTGAAAATGCCAACCCCATGCAACATACAAAATGTAATGCAATATGAGAAGGAAACAAGCTTATTTAACAGGGAAAACAAGTACAAATGCACATATCCAACCCAAAAACGGTCAAGACAGTTGTACAAGTGTTTTTTATCAAGCTGAAGAGATCCACATGTTCATGATTGATGACAAGGGTTAAAAATGATGCCCCAAGAAAGGATACATGCAAGGGGAAATGATAATGGACACTGGGTCCAAGTAGAAAGCTTTGTGTGCAACGAAACAACACCAGAAACAAGACGTGCCCAGTACGCAACGAAGCATGTAACTAGCTTTGTGAATGGTTGTGAATCCAGAGATCCACAAGTCATATTAATCGGGGAAGATGTGAAATAAACTAGTAGGATATGGAGAGAATACCATGCGCAAGACACAAGTTTCAACCGTAATAAGCAAGTTACCTATTTTTGTAGGTTTTTGTTTTTTTTTACTTTTTAGGATTTTGTGAAGAATTTTTCCTATTTTTGGATTTTGAATTGATATATATATATATATATATATATATATATATACGCTTTCCAAAATGTGGTGGGCAAAGATAGAAGAAAATAGAAGAAATAGAAGGAAGTGCCTAGATGCAAGAGAAAATGCCCCAGGGGAAGAAAGAAGCAATAGGCGACAAATAATGTCCCTGTATAGTGGAAAAATTAGTAAAATAATTATTTACGAGAGTGTGGAGGAGAAGAAAAATCACCTAGGAGCAATAAAAATTGGCCTAGTGAGAAGAAAGGGGTATTAGATGGAAAAAATGCCCAAAGGTGAAAAATAAAAGAAAAATAATTATTTAATTAAAATAATTATTCAACAGTGAATCAGAGGAGAAAATGGCGGTCAAAACGAGCCTCAGGCATCATGGTTGGTGAAAAATAGCTTGATATACCCCACGGGGGGGGGTAAATCACCGTGACCAATTCATTTGTTACCGATCACTACTGAGTTTTTACCGCAAGGCTCTGACAGCGACGAGGACGATGGTGATAGCACGAGACCGATTGAGATGGGAAGACACAGTCCAATGGTACGAGTGGCATGCTGACGATGGTGTCTTTGTGAGTATCCGAACCCTCTTTTTCATAATTACAATTAATGCCCCTAGAAGGAGGATTTATGGTTAGAGGTCACGCCAGCCGCACATGCACGCAGCGTAGGCGGTGCACTAAGAGTGGCGCAGACACTCGAATGGTGGTGCAGCATCCTAGAGATAATGTGTGTATGCACAGGCACACACATCACACACCTACATGCACACATACATGCCATAAATGTGCGTGTCCATGCACACGCTGCATCTGTAGTGCACACACAAAGGGTTCATGCATGCATATATGCACAGTACCCGAATGATGGTGCAAACACCCTTAAGGCGGTTGTGTGCCTATGCATATGCAGAAAGGGTGGCGTACATGCCCCAAAGGGAGCATAGGAACACTAGGTAGATGGAGGATAAAAAGGAAAATGCCAAAAATGATGGCACTTAGAATAAAATTTAGGATTTTTGGGTTAACCTTAAAAATGATAAGTAGAATTTAGAGGAAATGTTAGTAACTGACGAATGGAATGATTTTTGTAGAGATGATTGTTAGTGCTTCGGATGATGTGTGAGTGTAATTAATAGATTAACGAGATGCGGGGAGCATGCATCACCGAGACTAGCGTGTGATGGCCATACTCCTTGAGGCAATGGGCCTAGGCCCGTAGCCCGGATGCCATCTATTATCCTAGATCATGGATTGCTTATTGCATTGGCCGAGTGGTGGCATAGTGAGAGCCAGTGTTTTAGACTCCCTACTGGAGAGATGACCATGACCCTAGAGGATGTGTGGTGGATTCTCCACATGCCGATCATGGGTTCATTGATCAAGTATACCTCGACCTAGGGCAGATCAGGGTAGTTATTAGTGATTTATTTGACAGAGATGATATACCGCATGACGGTATGATTGTTGCATTACATGATTGTATCACCGACCCGACACTACACTAGGGGCCTCTATATATTATGTCACTTATCAGTGGGTTTTTTCTCACTGA
Source organism: Taxus wallichiana var. yunnanensis (assembly GCA_018340775.1). NCBI lineage: Eukaryota > Viridiplantae > Streptophyta > Pinopsida > Cupressales > Taxaceae > Taxus > Taxus wallichiana. Next base: position 23,208,363 of record CM031233.1, read on the forward strand.
TAAGATTGGGACATCCTTTCGAGAGGGTTGATGACACTAGTACATGGAATTTTTAGTGGTGAGCACTATTGCTGGGGTCAGTGCATACTAGTGCACCTTTACTAGGACCTACATCTTATCACCTACCACCGTCAAAAGATGGTGGGGCCTACCTCCTGCTATAGATTTGGTCATGGGACCACATAGCCATCGAGGCACCATGTAGGCACTCTACATGTTCGAGCTCCAGAGGAGCCATCTTATATGGTGTGGGTGTCAGTAGGTGGCAACGTACAAGGTCACCTAGGTAGTTTATACAGGTTATCAGCAAGAGTTCGATGAGTTACCAGATAGAGATATCATATGGAGACCCTATAGGTAGATACAGTGGCCAGAGGATGTAGTAGAGCTCAACATTTGTATAGTAGAGCATTTCCTTCTTGGCTAGTCATAGTTACATCATTGAGCTATATAGGGTAGACAGATGCCGTGATAGCTAGGCATGGTACAGGGGGTTCCACAACCTAACATGTGGTATGCCCGTTGAGACTCGGAGAGGTAGACCATGGGGTCACACATATAGGTGACCCGAGCTAGGGCCAATTTCTTATAGGTGGTTCCACAGGTATGGGACCCAACATGATAAAGGTTAGATATCAAAGAAATACTACAGATTACTGGATTTGGTATCCTATTGTTTTACCCCGATGCTTGACTATCCCAGAGGAGGCCTGGGTAGTAGGCGCTCGACCACCAAGAGAGATTTGGCATGGCGGTGATATGAGAGAGGGTGCAGTAGCCCGTGACCCAGAGGATCCATTTGATGGGTTACCACATGATGATGAGCAGGGTTCGCATAGGTACAGGGACCGAGGCCATAGGGACCTGGGATAGGCACTTACATATCTTCATAGGCCGAGAATACTAGAGCATGGATAGTCATCTAAAGTAGCACAGGGACAGGCCATGGTGGCATAGCCTATGACATAGACAACCACTCTACATCAAGTAGTTACAAGATGCTCTAGCTAAGTGAGACCAAGTCACAACAGAGAGAGACCAGGCTTGAGCTTAAATTTTAGCAAAGGATGACCAAGCAGATCAAGCTCGGGCTCAGCTAGCTAAGAAGGTGATAGCATTTGTTCACTTTCACGAGATATGACAAATGGCTCAAGTGACGGGCCTATATCAGCAGACATAAGACCAACTACATCCCGTGATACTAGAGCGAGATAGGATGAGAGCAAAGCATGTGGTGGGCTAGAGGTGAGCTTTCCCAAGCATCAGTAGAGATAGCATCTTTCTGACGTATAGATGGTACAGTGGTGACTACCGGAGCATAAAGACCTAGGTATAGAAAAGGGCATAACATCCTACTATAGATTGTTGTACTTTGAGGTAGTATCGGTTGAGTTATGGGAACATTCTTATAGTTAGCATTTGAGCAGAGGGACTAGATCCGAGAGGCCTCATGCCTCATTGGATCAGCCACGGCTAGTGATACCTAGCAGTGCTTGTGCCATGCCACCACCATGAGATAGACCAGCCACCCCATCGGAGGGCTCGAGTCATCCCTGATTGTATTTTTACATACGCCTCTTGATGAAGGCTATGAGTAGATTGTGCTCGATGTACACCATTCTTTATTTGTATAGAAATTTTGACACATGCCTCTGATGAAGGCTTTTGTATTCGAGTGATTTGATATATCATCTTTTTGTATGCCTCAGATGAAGGCATTTTTGTTGTATCGCAGTTACGTATATCCATTTTGATACAAATATACCACACATATGTATTATATGGACATTTTTGACATGACATATGTGTTTATGAGATGTTGGACATTTATTTTTATTTCTTGATGGAGTTCATGGATAGATAGATGTGTTTGTGATGTATCCTGATTTGATTTGACATGTATATGTGTTTTGATTTCCATATGATAGATCTTGTAGTTATATCAAATGTATTTGCTCATGTGATGTGCCAGACTTAGTGGATGGGATGATACGATGATATGGGTGTGGGGGGGATAGATTTTGATATTTTCGATCCCTCTTTCCCCCATTTGATGATACGATATGTGATGATTAGCTTAGCATTCATGTATGATGTATACTTAGCTTTTTCTTGATATATGATGTATAGATGATGTTAGATGTGATGATATTAATGGGATCATGATGATGTGATAACAAAATGATGCACATACGAAAATCAAACACAATGAAATACTTAACAAAGAACACAATGAACCAATACAAAAATTTATCACGACTCATTTAGCATGCAAAAACACATATACAAATGCACAAGTAAGAATAAATATAATCTAATCAATAAAAGATGAATCCTAACAAATTATGCCTAAGCAAAAACAAAGAAACACACAAACACAAAGCAACTATACAAGAAACCAAACAAAGTAAGAAACAAGACAATGCAAGAAACAAGACAATGCAAGACACAAGACAATGCAAGAAACAAGACAATGCAAGTAAACTTAAAGTAAATGTTTTTGTAAGACAATTTTCTATTGTTTTGATTTATGCAAAACAATTTTCTATTGTTTTTGTGTTTGTGAAACAATTTTATATTTGTCTTTGTGAAACAATTTTCTATTATTTTTGGTTTTTGAAACAATTTTCTATTGTTTTTGTGTTTTTCTGAAACAATTTTCTATTGTTTTTGTATTTTTCTAAAACAATTTTTATTAATTTTGGGTTCGTGAAACAATTTTCTATTGTTTTTTGTGTTTTTGAAACAATTTTCTATTGTTTTTGGTTCTTTAAAAAATTTTTATTGTTTTTGGGTTCTGCTGAAACAATTTTCTATTTTTTTGGTTTTTTATATATTTTGAATGTTTTTGTGTTTTTCTAACAGTTTTCCAGAGCTATGCATAGGTAACCAAGAAAGCGTGGATGCCCCCAATGTTAGATGGGGAATATACAAGGGTAGATGTCATGCACTTATGAAAATGAAGGTGAAGTCACAAAAATGCCCCCAAAGCATAAGATGGGAAATAGATAAAGACCACGCCCTTCATAGATGAATAACGAGACAAAGCTGGATCAAGGCTTGACAAGATTGGGCTCACAGGGAATCTTGGAGGCAGATGTGGAACTAGCCCTAAGTGAAGTAAAAGTACCCCCCAGATGTAAGATGCTTGTGAACAACGAATCCTCTCAAGGCGCCGGAAACCAGTTTTCACCCAAGGACCTATCCAAAGTGCCACAATTACATGGTTTTCACTTGTAAACGACTTGTTTTCTCTTTTTCATTTCCTCTTTTTTTGATTTTTGTATTTTTGATGTATTTTGATTATTTTACTACCATGTTTTTAATTTTGTGCCATGTTTAAGCATAGAACCACTTAAGGTGCATGGCATTCATGGGATCGCAAAGCTCATCACCATTGGGGTGAGCAAGTTTATATGCTCATGTGCCATACTTGGCCATGATAACATAAGGTCCTAACCAATGCGGTTCGAACTTTCCTTTCTTTTCTCGTTCTTCCCTTGTGTTGAATTGATTCTCCTTCATGACCAAATCACCACCTCAAACTGATGAGGTATGATTCTTTTGTTGTAATTTCTGGAGAATTTATTTTGATACACTTTGAGGTGATTAAGGGCACGGATGCACTTCTCATCTAGGAGCTCTAACTCAGCCAATCTAGCCACCCGATAATCTTCATCTTTATCCAGATAATCCCTAAGAGAGATTCTTAGGGAAGGAAGTTCAATTTCTAGTGGGATGATTGATTTTTCCAAAATACCAAAGAATATGGTGTCACACCCATAGGAGTACAAATAGAGGTCCTATAAGTCCAAAGAGTGGGTGAATTTGAAAATTTCAATTATGACTGTCTTACTTACCATTTTCTCCATTATTCGCACCAAAGTCTTATTTGTGGCTTTGGCCTATCCATTACCTTGGGGATAATATGGTGTAGACCATTTTAAACTGATTTGGAACCTATTAGTGTGAGTTATTTGGAACGTATTATAGCCCTTCGTAGAATGGAGTGCAAAAATAAAGAACCGTACTCTTAAGGAGATGGCCACTTGTATGATTCACTCGAAGTCTCTTCCTCCACAGTATTGGGCCGAAGCAGTGAATTGTGCAAATTACATTCAAAACCATGTTCCACACAAGGCAGTAAGAGGGATGACACCCTTTGAAGCTTGGTTTGGATGCAAGCCTGATGTTGAGCACTTTCGAGTCTTCGGATCCAAGGCTATGGCTCGGATTCCCAAGAAGAAACGCAAGGCCTTGGAACCACAATCCAAACCTTGTATCTTTGTAGGGTATCCTGATGGTGTGAAGGGATATCGATTAATGAATTCTACTTCTCATGAGCTATATATTGAGAGAAGTGTTAAGTTTGATGAGTCTTCTTCGACTTCTACTTCTCCACCTATAGAGGTTCTTCAGCTCACTGATTTAGATTCTCGAATCATCACAGTGCTACCCTACCTTTGATGAAGGGGGTGTTAGTGTGAGCTGCGAAACACTATTGTGGTCTCCTCTCTTGTGCGTTATTATGATAATTGCAAGATGAGTTACCAAGTGTTTCAAACTGCATGCACGGACCGATTGTAATCAACGCACTAAACTATAAAGTGCCGAAAGTAGGGGTTGTTATTGTCCTGGGTGGTTGTGTTTCTTTTCTACATTTCTTTCTCTCTCTCTCACTATGGATGCACTTTCAATTCCTTTGCTTACGCCATTCAAATTTTTCGAATGGAGATCGAAAATAATAATGAAACTAAGGGGTAAAGGGTTATACCACATCACCATGGGAACTGAGACTGAACCAGATGACGAACCTGAAAAATCTAAGTGGTTAAACTGTAGTGATGAAGCTTTAGGTCTTCTTTGCATGTCTGTTTCTCCTAACTTTCTCTTCCACATTGAGGCGTCTGAAACACCTACATCTACGTGGAAAACATTGGATGCGATGTTTGGACAACTAGATGACATGAGAGCGCATGAGTTAGAAAATAAACTACTAGGGTTAAATCCTAGTGACTTTGAAAACCTACAAGCCTTCTTCTCGAAATTTGTCCACATTAGATTATTGTTAAAAGGATGTCAAGTAGAAAAGAAAGATTCTCAACTGATCTTGTTGATTCTCTCTAAGCTAGGTCCCGAATATTCTTTTTTCTCACAACTTTCTACGCTACAAAATCTACTTTGGGCGATACTTGGACGATGCCCTCCTTTGATCAAGCTTTTTCATCCCAACTCATTCGAGAACAAGACAAACTCATTCAAATGGGGTCTCTCAAGTCCAAGTCACATGCCCTTGTAGCAAGTACTAGCAAGGGAAAGAAGAAAGAAACTAAGGATCAACCTAAGAAAGAAACCAAGATCAAACCTAAAAATGACACAAACACTTGACTTCTGAGCCTAGGGCGCGAGAAAGCAAGTATTTGTGTTCCTATTGCAAGAAGATCTGGTCACGATGACCAACATTGTTTTAAGAAACAGATTGATCACTTATCTCATTTACTTGAGAAAAATAAAATAAGTGTTCTTGAATCCATAAAACAAAGTGCTCCGAAGGCCGAGTCTTCTGTTGTAAAAGGTACTAAAAATGATAAGAAGAAAGGAAAGGCCCTTGTAGCCAAAGTTACTCCTTCATCAACATGGATTATAGATTCTAGTGCCTCGTACCACATGGGTTCTTCACATGTTGAGTTTTCTAACATCGAACCTTGTGGAATGTCCCAAATCACGATGGGTAATGACACGACAGTGTCGGTTTCCAGTAGTGGATCGGTAGAGATGGATGGGGGACATTTAACCAAGTGTTGAGTGTTCCTGATCTCTCTACCAAGCTCCAATTAGTTTACCAAATTACTCATCTTGGTGAAGAAATGCGAGTGAAATTTGGTCCTAACTTGGTGATTATTTGTGAGCTTAACAATGACACTACAAAGTGGTGAGGGAAAGGCAGATCACTATTCACTATTGTACACTTTCTCCCACTTTACTTCTAATTCTACGCTCACTGCCTTGCTCACTCATGCAAATGAGGTTAGTAAGTTATGGCATGAGTGTTTTGGACATCTAAATTATCACTGCCTTGAACAATTGAGTTAAAATGAAATGGTCAATGGGTTGCCTCGCATCAAGTTTTCTAAGGGTCTTTGTGAGGGTTATACCCTTAGAAAGCATCCTGAAAAGAACTTTGACAAAGGAAAAGCCGGAGAGCCACTCGTACCTTGGATCTTGTTCACGGTGATGTTTCTGGTCCATTTCCTTCTCCTTCGTATACTAGAGCTCTTTATGTGCTAACCTTCATTGATGACTATTCGTGATATACTTGGGTATGTTTTCTTAAGCTTAAGTATGAAGTCTTTGAACATTTTCAAGACTTTAAGACTCTTTGCTAAGAAAGCAGTAGAACGGTCTATCAAGGTTCTTCAAGCTGACAATGGAGGTGAGTATGTAAACAATAGGTTCATGTAATTCTGCACTTCTAAAGGGATCTCTCTGTAGCATACGATTGCTTATAGCCCTTCGCGAGAATGGAGTCAGAAAGAAAGAATAGTACTCTTAAGGAAATGGCCACTTGTATGATTCACTCGAAGTCTCTTCCTCCGTAGTATTAGGCGAAGTAGTGAATTGTGAAAATTACATTTAGAACCGTGTTCCACACAAGGCAAGATAAGAGGGATGACACCCTTTGAATCTTGGTTTGGGACGCAAGCCTAATGTTGAGCACTTTCGAGTCTTCGGATCCAAGGCTATGGCTCAATTCCCAACAAGAAATGCAAGGCCTTGGAACCATAATCCAAACCTTGTATCTTTATAGGGTATCCTAATGGCATGAAGGGATATCGATTGATGAATTCTACTTCTCATGAGCTATATATTGAGAGAAGTTTAGGTTCGATGAGTCTTCTTGACTTCTACTTCTCCACCTATTGAGGTTCTTCAACTCACCGATCGGATTCGACTCATTAGATGATGATATTGTTGAGCATGCTCCTCTTCCGAGATCCTCTCGACCATCAGACCTTTGAGTTTTCTCGATTAACAGTAGTGATGATGAGGACTATGTCCCTTCTCACTCAAGTGAAGAATCTTCTGACTCTGAGCCTGATCCTCTTGATCCCCTTTGGGCCAGGAAAACTTTGCAAAGTGCTAGAGATTTAGTTAGAGATACTTTGGATATGAGACGTACTCACTCAAATTTCATTGGACCCCACTCTTTCTTCACCTCTACTTCTGATCCATAGTCTTTCCGGGAGGCTTCTGGTATTCCTGAGTGGGATTCTGCCATGGATGAGGAGTATTCCTCTCTCATGAAGAACGATACTTGGGATCTCACCACTCTTCCGAAAGGAAGAAAATCATTTGGTGTAAGTGGGTGTTCCAAACAAAGTATGGAGTAGATGGAGATGTCGAAAATTTTAAAGCGCAATTAGTAGCTAAGGGTTTCTCCCAGATAGTTGGGGTTGATTATACTGAAACCTTTGCTCGGTTGTGAAGATGACTTCTATTCGGTGACCCTAGCCATTGCCACAACAAACAGATGGAAAGTCCATCAAATGGATGTTAAGAGTGCCTTCCTTCATGGTGACCTAGAGGAAGAGATCTATATGGAACAACCTCCGAGTTATGTCCAAGATTCCTCCCTCATTTGTAAGTTAAAGAAGTCTCTTTATGGCCTTAAACAAGCCCCTCGGCTTGGTATGCCAAGATGGAATCCTTCTTACTTACATCGGGTTTACTAGGTTTCACTCGATCCAAATGTTTATATTCTATGGCAAGATGACTCCATACTCATTCTTGTTCTATATGTTGATGACTTGTTGATCACAGGCAGCTCTTCCTCTATTATTGATTCTGTGAAGATTGCCTTAGCCAACAAGTTTTCCATGACTGACTTAGCTCTGCTTCATTACTTCCTTGGGATCTAGATTTCACAATCTGACTCGGGAATCTTGATTTTGCAACCTAAGTATGCTCTTGATTTTCTAGCTTAGTTTCAGATGTCTGATTGCAAGTCTTCTCCTACTCCTTTTATTTCTGGGATTAAGTTGGTTTCAGATTGCTCTACTTCCTTGGTTGATGGTACTCTTTACCGAAAGTTAGTTGGGAGCTTGATCTACTTGACTCACACTTGATTGAATTTATCATATCTTTTTGTTGGGATCGTGTCTAGATTCATGCAGGAGCCACATGAGCTGCATTAGAAAGCAGCTAAATGGTTCCTTCATTATGTTCGTGGCACTTATCTTTGATGGCATACACTATCATGGAGGGGTTGATATTGAATTGATTGGATTCACAGATTATGATTGGGTCGGTGACTTAGATCATTGGAAATCTAATTTTGGCTATAGTTTCTCCCTTGGTTGGGTCCTATTAGTTGTTCTAGCAAGAAGCAGAATGCAATTGCGATATCATCTACAAAGGCAGAATACAGAGGAGCAGTTAATGCTACCACAAAAGCTATTTGGTTATAGGGTATTCTGACAGAGTTTGGCATCCACTTTCGGTGGCCTACCATTATCTATTGTGATAACACAAGCACTATCTCTATTTGTAGAAATCTAGTTCAGCATCAACGAACGAAGCACATTGAGATCCATATGCACTTCATATGGGAGCTTATTCATGATGGTATCATCGACATTCAGTACATTCAGACAGCTGATCAGATTACAGACTTATTCACCAAGCCTTTCACTGAGATGAAGTTTCTTCACTTACGGTCTCTTCTTGGGGTGAGGTCTTCTGCAGCTGCCCATCTTCTTAGGGCTATTTAGTCCTTTTCTTCTTCTTCTTCTAGGAAGATTGTGTTTGTATATGGGCACCTTATCAGGCCTTTAGTTTCCGGGCCCCATTGGCACATCTTTCTTAGTTGTTTAGGAGTGTCTTTCTCTTCCGTCTAACTCATCACAGCCGCTACCCCAGCTTCGATGAAGGGGGGGTGTTAGTGTGAGTTATCCTATGTGTCCTCCTCTCATGTTGGAGGGTCATCTCACATGGGTTAGGTTTAGGGTTAGGTTTAGGGTTTCATGTGTGTCATGCACTAGGGTTACTCAGCACCCTATATGTACCCCTTTTCTATTCATTTATGAGCATACCAAGACACTCCGTTGTCTTTCCTCTATGCAAGCTTTGTTTCGTTAAGCAAGTTCTTCCATTCTTGATCAATTTTTTTTTGCTATCACTGGAGCTTTCATGATTCCATTGGAGTGCAACTACTTCGTGATGCCTCATTTCCGATTCAATTCTCACAAACTCTTTTGGAACCGATGTGAGACCTTTTACCATTTTATTCTTAAATGACTTTCCATTATCAGTAAATATAGCTACGAGAATGACATACCAGAAAATGATATGATTCATGATGAATTTGGAAATCTGAGCTCCTATTACATAGGTTAAAGGGATGGCCTCCACCCACTTGGTAAAGTATTCATTAGTTGTGATGATGTGGGTATGGCCATTAGATGAATTAGGGGTAAGCTTCCCTATCAAATCAAGTCCCCATTTAGAAAATGGCCATGGGGTGGTGATGGGTTGCAATGGTTGTGATGGAGCATGGATAAAATTTCCATACTTCTGACAAAGTACACACTTTCTGACATAGTTACAATAATCGGTTTCCATGGTAGGCCAATAGTAGCCTACTCTTAACAATTTCTTGGCCAAAACCATTCCATTAGTATGTGCTCCACACACCCCTTCATGTACTTATTTGATTGCTTGGACCGACTCTGTCATATCGAGACAACATAACAGATTCCCATCATAGCCACGATGATAAAGCGTACCTCCTAAAAGGGTATAATGGGCTATTTGGCGAATTAGGATTTGTTTCTTGGAATGAGAGATGTTGGGAGGAAATATGTTGTCTTTGAGATAGGTAAAGATGGGATCATACCATAGGAATTGGGACCAACAACATCACAAGCTAGACAGGATTCTGGCATGTCGTATGCAGGCTGGCGTAAATTTTCCACAAAGAATGGCATGTCATTATTTCCTAGCGGAATACAAAGCATAGAACCCACTATTTCCATAGCATTTGTAGATATGTTTTGTGCTCTTGGAATTTGTTCAAATGTGATGCACATAAAATACTCTTTCAGAGTTTCTACCAGCTTCTTGTAAGGTATGAGTTTTTCATCCTTAACCTTGTATTCATCATTAACTTGCTTGATAATTAACTAAGAATCACCCACAACCTTGACATGGTGGATGTCCCATTTGATGGCGAGCTTCATCCCTATGATAAGTGCCTCATACTCTATGATATTGTTTGTGCAAGGAAAACCCAGGTGAAAATCCTGAGGTATGGGGTCACCAAAAGGAGTAATGAGGACCACACCTGCCCTGAACCATGAAAAGTAAAATACCCATCAAAGTGTATCTACCACATGACAAATTATTTAATGTATAGTAATGAGGCATTTGGTAGATCTAGATTCAAAGGTTTAGTTCCTTGCAAAGGTGCCTCTACTAATTGATCAGCAAGTACTTGTCCCTTAACCAAATTCTGATGCACAAACTCTATGTCAAATTCACTTAGTAGAATGATCCAATTAGCCATTCTTCTGTGAGGGTGGGTTTAGATAGAAAGTACTTGAGTGGGTCAACTTTGGATATAAGCTTGGTTTTGGTATTCAATAGATAATGGTGAAGTTTTTGAAAGGTAAAAACTACAGCCAAACAAGCCTTTTCAATTTGGGGATAGTTGAGATCATAAGTAATGAGAGTGCGACTGAGGTAGTACACCACTTTTTCTTTGTGACCAAGGTCATATTGGGCGAGCAACACACCAATAGAAAATTGAGTAGTAGAGATATAAAGAAAGAGTAGATCACTAGGAGTTGGAGGCATGAGGATAGGCGGATTGGCCAAGTATTGTTTAAGCAAGGTGAAGGCTTGTTGTTTCTTTGGTCCCCAAATGAAGGTGACATCCTTTTTAAGCAGGTGGGTGAATGAATGACACTTATCAGCAAGCTGGGAGATGAAGCGGTGAATAGCTTGTATTTTTCCCTGTAAGCTGCATAGTTGCTTAATGTTCTTAGGAGGAGGCATCTCAGTAATAGCAGACACTTTAGCAGGGTCTACCTCAATTCCCCTTCTTGATACAATGAAACCCAACAATTTTCCTAATAGCATGTCAAATACACATTTCTTTGGGTTTAGCTTGACCTTTTACTCTCGTAGGTGCTCAAAGATATGCCACAAAATAACAGGGTGATCCTCTCTTGTCTTAGATTTTCCGAGGATGTCATCCACATAGTCTTCCATGATATCATGGATCATATCATGGAAAATTACCGTCATTGCCCTCTGATAAGTAGCTCTTGCGTTTTTGAGACCAAATGGCATTACTTGATAATAGAAGGTACCCCAAGGAGTTGTAAAAGTTGTCTTGTGTTGATCTTCATTAGCTATCTTGATTTGGTTGTATCCTGAAAATCCATCCATAAGAGATAGCATCTCATATCCTGTTGTTGAATCCATAATCATATCAATATTTGGTAGTGGAAAATCATCCTTAGGGAAAGCTTTATTAATGTCTCTAAAATTCATGTAGATTCTAATCCCAACAGGATTTTTCTAGACAGGGACAATGTTGGATATCCATTCAAAGTAATCAATAGGCTGAATGAATCCTTCCACAAGAAATATTTCTAATTCTTCTTTAACCAATAGGGCTACCCTTGGGTGCATCTTTCTGAGCTTTTGCTTAATAGGCTATGCATGTCTGCATACACAACTAAGTTGTGCATGACCAAGGTTTGATCTAAGCCTAGCATATCCTTATAGGACCATGCGAATACATCTATAAATTCCTGTAGCAACATGGTGAATGTTTTCTACTCCCGTGTAGAGAGTGAATTTCCCAACTTGACTATTTTTGGGTCTTGTTCTATACCAATGTTGACATCGATAGTTTCCTCTACTAGTAATTTTGACAAATCTTCCATACTCATAGGATCAGGATGAAGGTTAAGATCTTCATCCAAGGATGTCTCCATGAGATTCTCATCCTTGACGTGGTCACATTTATTATCCTTCGATTTTTGCACTTGTTTTTGGCTAGTGCCTCAAAGAGGTTTTCACTGTGTGACTTGGACTTTGATTTTTGCCAAGGCTTTATGTTGGAACTTTTTCCCTCACTTTTTCTTAATTTTTGCTAACCATGAAGCTCACCTCCTCACCAAAGTAGGCGCAAGTATCCAAGTCAATAGAGAATCCCTTTTTGTGGTCTCCAATGGGAATTGTATCCGAATGCCCATGAACTCTACGATAGCTTCATCATTCTCAAATAGATCTAGTGACATATGATGTTGTTGGTCCCATTCAACAAGGGAAGGGTAAACGAGGTCAATTGTAGGTTCCGTAGGGGTTATGGTCAAGATAGTGGTATTCATGAATAGGTTTGTGGAGGTAAGATCCTCATATTGGCTACAATGGGAATCCATATCGTTGTCTAGATAGTCAGAGCTATCCTCACATTCAAAACAAGTAGCATCTTGATCATTGGGATGTGCCCCATAAGGGTGAATTCTAATGCCATATCTTTCTATTTTAAAATGTGGGAGAAGCCTTTGGTTCTCGTTGTCCTTACTCATTCCTTCCACATCCTAGGCCCTTGTAGCCCATGGAGTACATCATTTTACTAGATTTCTGTATTCAGGGGTTTGATAGCAGGTTGGATGAGTATCCTCTGGGACCCAAGTTGTAGGTGGATCTAACAATTTTTCTTTAGCTAGCAAGCCTCTAGGTAAGAATGACCCAATAGTGTGCTCATTTCTAGGTCTTCTAAAGTGATAGTTTGGTCAACCTCTAGTATTGGGTTACAAAGAGAGGTCTCGAAACCAAGAGGGATTGTCGCACATTATATTCTCCACATCCGTATTCTAGAACCTTCTCTCCCATGAATCAAAAGGAGAGGTTGATATAGAGGCACCATGGGTGCAAGGCGAGAGAATCGAATCTATCTCGAGACTCCATGGCTTCATATTGGAGAGGGACAACTATATCGGTAGAGGGACACACATATGTACCCTTACATGTAAAACTATTGAGAGCTCTGTAGTGAGTGAAGGGATCTGAATCTCCTTGTATTGTAATAGTGTGTCCCTCATGCTTTATTTTAATGCATTGATGGAACATTGATGGCACGACCTATATGGCATGAATCCATGGTCGGCCTAGAAGCATATTATACAGAAGTTCCAAGTCTAGGACATGGAAATTTGTTTGATGACAAGTGGGACCCACTTCCATGGGCAACATGATTTTGCCTACTGACTCCCTTTCTGTGTTGTCGTAAGCAGTGATAGTGATGATGTTTGACTAAAGATCTACTTCAGTATGTCCTAGCTACTTAACCAACTTTAGCATGCATATGTTAAACCTTGATCCATTTTCCATAAGCACTGTTTGATCTTCTTATGGGTAATAAATACCTCAATGTACAAAGGAAGATTGTGCATTATATTTTTAGTGGGGATTTCTCTATGATCAAAGGCAATGTGTTCAGTGGGCACAATGTTTGCTACTGCAGCGAAGATGCGTAGGATCTACCTCTAATGGCACTCCTAACCCTTGAAGAGTTTGGTACAAAATGTCTTTGTGTACATTTGATATCTTAAGAAGATCCAAGATCAAAATCTTGGTAGACATTTTCTCAAGTTGCTCTAAGAGGTTGTACCTACCATTTTGTGGGGTTAATGGAGAAGGTTTAGGAATCACGAGGTGAGCATGCCTTGTTACCATGGTGTAATCCTTTCCCTTGATTTGAATGGTGTTCACATGGTCATTAGGAGAGAAAATACATCCAATAAGTGAATCATAATGATTTTTGTCTTTCTTGGTATATAAGTAATTCACTGCTTTATAACTTTGGGATGACTCTCCCCGATCCGGCTTTGACTCTTCTGATTTACCATGTTTGGGGAATGGCTCTTTATATATCCCCATATTTTTGTTGGGTGTCTGAGTTTTCTCTAGGTTTTCCACCTCTATCTCCCCATTGTCGATGAGGTCTTGGATATAGTGATGAAGTCATAGACATTTGTCTATTTTGTGTCCCTTGACATGATGTAATTCGTAATAGTCATGCTCCTTGTACCATGATGGTTTTAGAGCATTGTCATCAAATGGTTGTGTCGTAGGATATGTCACCATGTGAGCCACATCCAATTATTTTAATATAACCGAAAAGGATCATTGAGAGGGGTGAACATTCTTCATTTTGGTGGTGGTTGAATAGGTCATTTGGTCAGTTTAAAAGGTTAACCGGTTTGAACTATTTATACATGTTTGGAATCGTGATCCTGTCTCCCACCACGTTTTTGGTTTTTTTAAATACCTTTGGCTTCTACATAGGCTTAACATTTTGATTATCCTTAGATTGTGATTTAAGATTTCCTTTAGCAATAAGGGCTTTCTCTATTTGAACCCCCTTTTCAATGACCTCCTCAAAAGTGTGAACACAATGCATTTGAAGGTGGAAAGTAATGTCTAGATTTAGGTTGGGCACAAAGATACTTACCAGCTATTTTTCAGGGAAAGCACAAGGGAAGTGGATTGGCTATCCCTCTCCACCATTGTAGGAAGCTGGTGAAAGTCTCATTAGGGTGTTGTTTGGTGCCACATAAATCTGCCATGGTGATATCACTTTCTATGTTGTATGAGAAGTGACACACAAACCTCTCTGCCAATTCTAGCCTAGGTAAAAATAGACCTGTGAGGCAAATGAGTAAACCACTCCAAGGCTTGACCTCCTAGACTCTTGGGAAAGAGTCATGAGATAATTATCACTATAGGACACCTCTTGACACGCCATATAGAAATATTTGACATGATCTCATGGATCTCCCTTTCCTCTATATTTGTTGAATTTTGGCATGTCGAATTTTTTAGGGAAAGGTTGAAGTGTCATAGCTTTGTCAAAAGGATGGGGACATAGTTCTTCATATTGATACTTTCTAATGCTCCCCACATTGCTCTCTTGAAGGCTTGTGAGTGTTGCCTTCATGGATTTTACTTCTTGTGTGAGAAATTGTTCTTTAGTAGGAGAAGCTGGGATATATACACGATGATAATCCACATTGTCTTCTCCTTGATTTTCCCTATGGAGTTCACTGATTTTGACCTTAGGCCTTGGTTTTGGACATTCTTGCTTGCTTCCTTTTGTACATGAGAGGTTAGCAAGGCTAATTTTCAGCTAAGGTTACTAATTTTTTGTTGAATGGTGACCTCTTCTTCCAAAGGTTCCTCTTCTTCCTCATATTGTGGAGGTTCTTCAACTTTCTCGTGTCCTGACCTAATTTTACATGGTACTTTGATAAAGGGTATTCTATGTCCCACTACATTATCATTTCCTATGTTGGAGGTAGAAGCATGTCTATGTGTTAAAATGTCCTCCATGTTGATAAGAGGTCGCTCCTCCTCATTAGCATTATTCATAGGTGGGATTGTTTCATTTGTAGTGGGAATTTTGGCCCCCAATTCTACAACCCGTGCTAGCACCCTATCCTTGTTTCTAAAAAGGAACTTGTCTAATAAGGTGGGGTCAAAGTCAAATTTTGCATGTGGGGATTCCAATTCATCACCACTATGATCGACCATGTCTTCTATCTCTTTTTCCATGGAAAATAGAGGTCCTAGATCATGTCCAATAAAAGGGTTTGACCCTTGTCTATTTGAGGCTTCCCAAGCTTGTGCTTGTTTTTCCTCGTATGTTTGTTTCTTGAGTCCTAATCATGTTTTGGGAGCCATGATTTGCAATAGTTTCACTAAGGTAAGTTGTAAATGTGTTCAAAATTTGTGTCCACACCTAAGTGAAATGTAAAATGAATGTCAAGAATATGAATGAGTAACAATGTGAGAATACCAATGTGATAGAGTGATAAATCAACAAAGTGACACAAATGTTTGGTATCTAAGCCTATCAAATGAATGAAGTACTTCCTAGAATGTGATTCAAAAGTAGTTTGGTGTCACAAGATAATTAACAAGATGTTCTCACTTATGCCAAGTTTAAGAGAATGAACAAGATGTAAGTAAATACAAGAAGTTAATGTGACCTCCTAACAAGGTATACTAGAAGTGAGCTCAAATTTGATTAAGACCTATATCCCAAAAAATTTCAGTTACAATTTGTGAGTGACACAAAAATGTCACCAAGATATGTTAACCAAACTTTGCGAGAAAGTAAGGTATTGATATCAAGATGATATTGATATAACACGCACAAGTGGTAACACGTAGCACTCTTCAAAATCGAGGTAATAATAGAGTCAAACTAAAAGCTTAAAGTATAACTAGGAATTGTTAAAATGTGTATAGCATAACCTTATAATATGGATATTTAGGTCAAGTTTACAAGAAACAAGATGTAAATACCAAAATTGTAGTGATACGATACAAACAAGGTAACCTTTCTAAGGAAGTTCAAGATGATGATGTTAGGATAAAATATTATTATTATCCTAATTAATTATGCATTACATATTAATAAATTTATTATTTATTAATTGTATGGTTATATTTAATTATAACCATCTATTTGTTTGTATTTGAACAATACAGGAGTTGTTATATTGTTTTAACAATATAATTGTTTGGTTGTATTTTTATGCTTCCTGGATGTAATATTGGAAGCAGTTGTGAGTATTTTTTTACCTGTGAAACATATTTATTTTGTTTGCACATGAATGTACAATACCTATAAGTATTGTAGTCCTGCTATTGTAAATTGGTTGATTTTGATTAATATAATTTTAGGCTTCCATCCCTGTTTACATTTGGTACCAGAGTGAGAATTTGGACCTGTGAGCATGTGAAGGTGTGAAAAGAGAGAGAAACTGAGATAGAGGACTTTTGGAGAAGTTTTTATAGCATTTGAGAGCCTGTGCAGCCTCCCAACCCCATCCTTGCCTCCTCACATCCTCGCAATTTGTTCCAGGTGATTGGAACACAAATTTTTCTTTCATTGGTGCACCCAAAGGGAAAAACTTGATGCAGTATTGAAAAAAATTTAAAAATATTTTTCTCCCCATTAGGGGTTTTATCTCTAATATTAGAGATATATTTAGTTTATGCTAAAACTATCGGGTTCTTTGTATTTAGAGTCACTCGTGAGATTTGGAGGAGTTGAGCCATTACAAAGGCAAGTTGCTAAACCGAGCTATTTGAGCTCCTGGGTGTGCTATTATTTGTGAAGGCAAAGCCCCAAGTTGGGTGACTCTATCAACAAAAGATTGGGTTGTTTGTGAATTTGTGTGTATTGAAGTGGATTAAGCTTGTAACCACAAAATCACAACGACCAAGTCATTAGGGAACGACGACCCAACATTGGGCACTCAACGTTTCAAAATCAATGACCTTGAAAATAGTGAAAGCAAACAAAGGAGGACCAAAGAAAATAAAATTATGGGAAGAAATATTTTTAAAAAGGCATGGAGATCAACCATGAACCACTCTGATCAGCTCTCCTCCAGCCAGGCATGGCTACACAAAGCAATACAACAATTTGCAATCAAAGAAATACTTTTAAAAAAATGGCCGATCCGCCCCTTCACAAAAGCGTAAGCAAAAAACCTGCATCAAAGAAAAATGAGAAGTTCTCCCATGCATCCTTTTCTTCCACAATTTAATACTCCATGACCTGCTCCATGAGCTCCAAAGACCTATGTGCAAAACAAGATGGAGAAATTAAAAAATGGTGAGAAAACAAAGCAAAAGAAAAATAAATGGTGGTAGCATATACAAAGGTGTGAAGAAAGGAATTTAGATCCATTTTTCAAGCTTGGGAAGACCTAATCCACATGCAAGCTCGTCCTCTAACATGCAGGCCACATGGAGCTTCAACCACGTCACATTTTTCAAAAGGCAAGTTGTTTTTACCTTTCATTAAATACAATTTTGTTCATTTCTATGTCAAGCGCTCATAAGAGCCAAGGCGGTTAGAGAGAAAGCCTTAGAAGTGGGAGGTGCATGGTTCAAATCCCACCCCAACTTGCTTTTTCAAAATTTGGTGGAACCACTAAATTTAGTGGAAAATTCAAATTTAGTTATAACTAACTAAATTTAGCAGGGAAATCCCTAATTTAGGGTAAATTTTGTTTTTCCCCATTCAACTTGTTTTTTCATTCTGGACAACATTTTCCAAAGGAGGACCACCCAAAAACTTCATCTTGGGCATTTTTTTAACGATTTTCAACATTTTGGGTCATTTTGGGCTCCAGATGCCACCGGGCTCGTAGAAACAAAAACAATTTGCTGCCATTCAATTTGTTCCATATTTTTTAATGTAATTTGTATACTGCATTATATTGTACTAATTTGTAGGTTTCCATAGTCAACAGAAATTTTTTTAACTACTCAGAAACTGGCAGAATATTGTAATCACAAAAAGTAAAAATTGGTTTTGTAACACTCACGAGATCCTATATCTCATTCGCAGCGTTCGATTTATACAGTGCCTCTGGGAATGACTTACGGGTAAATCCGTCATGAATAATACTGAACTTAACACCTAATATAGCTACAACAACATTGTTTAGGCATCATCCCTTTAAATCGATGGGGAGTATTAAGGTCACAAAGGCACACACTATGAGCCATCCCATCCATCGTGAATGATTGCATTACATAAATCCAGACTAAGAAATTATCTGAGTATATAGCAAATTTACGCGCATGTATGAGGATATTTCTTTGAGCCGGTGTTAATAATCACAAAAACCCCATCAATACTGTCTTGGTACCATGTATTGAATTCTTTCACGTACGTTAACACCTCTTTCACATACCACCGGGTATATAGAAAGGACAAGCTTCTTCCACGTCGCATCGTCGGGTATATCGAAGGGTGTGTATATATAAAGGTTTAGTATATCAGACTAACATTATAAAGATTGGGATACCTTATACCTGGAGTGATAAGAGCCAAACCTTGTCAATGATCTCTAGAAAATGGGCACCAATGCCCCCAAATTTTTTCTTCCGGAGTCACAATTACTCAGAGGAAACAACTATGCCACATGGAAGAAAAAAATCAAGACACAACTTGAGTTTGAAGAGATCTATCCTGCTGTGAATGGTACTCTGACCATATCAACTATTGATACAACACAACAGTGGTAGTTTGATAAATCAGATCAGAAGGCCAAACTCATAATCTTGTTTGGAGTGTCCGATGATGTGTAACCATTCATTTGAGATGCCAAAACAACCAAATAAGTGTGGGATAATTTGAGCACAATATATGAGGCCAAGAATAATTATTTTATAATGAATTTACAGAGGCAGATTACACACATTAAAGTTCGAGCAGAATGAAAAAATAGAAGCTTTCCTAAGAAGAGTTGCAGAATTGGGGGCTTCACTTCTAGCCCCGGGAGAACCTGGTCATAGATGATGCCTCGCCCATTGTTATGAAAGAACTCCCCTCTTCTTACCACATTTTTGTCACCACACTAAATGTGTCGATACAAATGATTAGTTTTGAAAAATTGGTAAACTTACTGCAACAAGAGGAAGCAATGCATAATAAGGATGATGAAGAGGAGCATGCACTTTCTTCACATCAAAAATGGAAAGGAAAAGGTAAAGGAAAACCTAATTCCTATCAAAAATCCCAAAATCAAAATCAATATCAAGGGGATAGACAACAGAAGAAGTAATGTCCAATCTATAAAAGAGGACATAACCTATAAGATTGTTGGTATAATACTTATAAGAAAGGTTCATCAAGTAATTGTGGACCTCCACAACAATCTAACAAGGAATATTCTAACTACAATCAAGGGCAGTAAAAGGGTACTCTTGGAAAAAAGACCCAAAGAAGGTAATATTGCTAAGCAATAAGAACATTCAGATAATGAGGACTTCTTGTTCACTGCTTGATTAAGTGAACCATCCATGTCATCTAGTGATGTTTGGTATGTTGATTTGGGGGCCACTCGACACATGACCGGCCATAGAGATTGGTTTATTTCAATGAGGGACATGCCATTGAAAAATCATGTTTCATTGGGAGATGATTCTTCATATATAGTTCAGGGGATTGGGAACATTTCTCTACCCCTTGGTTCACACAAATGCAGACTATCGGATGTCCTATATGTCCCTGGGTTGACTAAGAATCTTCTTTCATTCAGTCAACTCCTAGATCACAACCTAAAAATTGACTTTGATAGTCAATATGGAAAGAAAACATGTTTGATTTGATACAAATCAAGAGGCTTGAAAATAATTGCAAGAGCCTCCAATGTGGGACACATGTTCCAACTTTATTTTGTTCACAGAGAGACGATCAAGAACTTGTGGCTAATAACTCCACCTCTCACAGTTGTGGCATAAGATATTTGATCATGTAAGTTTCAAATATCTCGAAACACTTCACTTTGGTGTAATATGGTACATGGGCTACCATCTCTTGAGAAGGATATGATAAGTGTTCTCACTACCTAGCAGAAAACAACACAGAGCTTCATTCTAGAGGAGTACATTTCAAGGTCATGGTAAACTTGACTTGGTTCATACCGATCTTTACGGTCCAATGCAGTCAAATCCTTCGGGTTCTAGTACTTCATGCTTTGTGTTGATGATGACTGGATTTCTATCTTCGCAAGAAAAGTGAAGTATTTGAAACCTTCAAAAATTTCAAAGTAGCGATTGAGAATGAAACTCGATCATCACATCATAACTCCCCACTCGAGATCAAAGGGGGAATTCACCGAGTGATTAGTTAGAGACTACCTACAAACTCATGGGATTCATCGACAAATGCCTCCTCCACACACACCGCAGAAAAATGGTGTTGTTGAGAGAATTAATCGTACTATCATGGAAATGGTGCGATGCATGATCGATGATTCTAGACTTGCAAATACATTGCAGGCGTAAGAAATAAATATAACATTGTATTTGTTGAATAGAGCACCCACCGTTGCGCTTGACAGAGTAACACCATAAGAAGCATGGTCAAAACAGAAACCATCTATTACACACCTCGAGTATTCAGTACAAATAAAGCATGCACATACCCAAAAAGAATGGAAATAAATTGGACATAAAGTCACGTAAACTTGTCTTCATTAGGTATAGTGAAGAGACTCTTGGGTATAGATTGATGGATCCTACACAAGCAGAGATGTTGATTTTTTTATAAGAAGGAAGCAGAGACTCCTCCTCTAAACTCACAAGAAGTAGATTTTTCACCGCTTGTAAAAATTGAAGCTGATGTTCCCTCCGAAGATGAAAGTGATGATGGGGATGATGGTGTTGATCGAGATAGAACCACAAACCATTGGAATCATTTAGTGTATGCCTAAATGGTGTATAAGTACATTACGAGATGTAAGAATGGATGCTCCATCAGATACATCCACCCCTGGACCATGGACTCGCAGTAAAGTAAGAGAAGAAGTTAACTTTTCCTTGATGAGTAGAGTTATTGAACCAGATAAGCCTTCAACAGTCCAGGAAGCCCTATAGTCAAAATCTTGGATAGATGCCATGGACTCGAATATTAATCAGTCATGAAAAATAAAACTTGGCAACTTGTCAATCCACCAGGAAGAAACCCATTGGATGCGAGATGGATATTTAAAACAAAGTAAAAATAGATGGGATAGTGGACAAGTATAAAGTAAGACTTCAGTAAGAAAGGGGTATACACAAAAAGAAGGCATTAACTATGAGGAGACATTTTCTCCCACATCTAAGATCAAAACAATGAAAATGATCTTTGCTCTAGTTGCTGATTTGGGTGGAAAGTCCACCGAGATGGACATAAAAAGTGCCTTCCTAAATGGAGATTTACAAGAAGAAGTCTACATGACTCAACCCGAGGGATATGTAGTACCTAGTCAAGAAGAAAAGGTATGCGAGACTCAGAAATCTCTCGTATGGCCTAAAACAGCACCCAGGGCATGGTACATCAAGATTGTTGAGCATCTTGTACAACATGGATTTGTTAGGAATCCATACGATCCCAATCTCTACCTCAAAAAGTAAGGGGGGAGATTGTGATTATCGTTATCTATGTCAATGATCTAGTCATCACTAGCAAAGTTTAGTGAGGATGATCGATGCAACGAAGAAATATCTTAATCGATCATTCAACATGACCGATCGCGAGCTGATACACTATTGTCTTGGATTGGAAGTGTGGAAAAAGAGAATCATATTTTTGTTTCTTAGATGAAATATACCAAGACTACGCTCAAGAAATTTAGGATGATGTATTGCACACCAATTGGCATACCGATGGATAACAGATTGTAGTTATCTCATTCAGACTCCATCTCCGAGGTAAGTACCACTCTCTATCGGCCGCTGATCGGGAATCTCATTTACTTGACCTACACTAGACTAGATATCAACTTTGTAGTGAGCTATCTATCCAAGTTCATGCAGGAACCCAAAATTTGTCATTGGAAAGAAGCAAGGCACATCTTAAGATATCTCAAAGGATCAATGGATCTCGGTTTAGAATACAAGAAGAATGACAACTTCTTCTCTATTGGATATTCATATTCAGATCATGCAGGTAACATTGATGATAGAAAATCCACTTCTAGATTTGTATTCTTTATGGGATCTGGACCAATATCATGCGGAAGAAAGAAACAACACTTCATTTATTCTCTTCCACGAAGTTGAGTATCGCTCGACAGAGAAGCTATCTGTGAAGCGATTTGGCTACGTTGCATACTAGAAGGACTTAGAATACCATAGGACAAATTGACCACCATGTATGTTGATAATGAAGGTGTTCTCAAACTTGTTCACAATCCAATTTTTCATGAGAGAACAAAGAACATTGAGGTACAAGTTCATTTCATATGCGAACATGTGTTGAAGCACAACATCCAACTTCAATTTTTTCCAACAGCTAAACAACGGGCAAATATTTTCACGAAGTCACTTGCACGTGACAAGTTCAAGTTGTTTAGAGAGTTCCTCTCCTCATCCCTTGAGACAATGCACAATTAAGGGGGGGAATGTTAGGATAAAATATTATTATTATCCTAATTAATTATGCATTGCATATTAATAAATTTATTATTTATTAATTGTATGGTTATATTTAATTATAACCATCTATTTGTTTGTATTTGAACAATATAATTGTTTGGTTGTATTTTTATGCTTCCCGGATGTAATATTGGAAGCAGTTGTGAGTATTGTTTTACCTATGCAACATATTTATTTTGTCTACACATGACTGTACAATACCTATAAGTATTGTAGTCCTGCTATTGTAAATTGGTTGATTCTGATTAATATAAATTTCAGGTTTTTGTCCCTGTTAATAGATGAACCATGCCTAACTACAATGATGATCCCGACATGGATATCAAGATCACAAAGGCCACCAATGATATGAATACACCTCTGCACACTTTAGATGTTTAACTTACCCACCGTAAACATGGATGGGCGTAAATGGACAAAAAGCGGCGAGAAAAAATCGATTGGTAAGACAAAGGTAGTCACCCTTCTTTTGATCAACAAAGTGTCAAAATAATGTGAAGGAAGTAGATCAAAGTTGGGATGAAAAATTTTGGCTTTACTTTGGAAGAGTTTCACCTTGCCTTAAGGAAAGTGAAAAACTAATTGAAAGTAACATGTCACACGTTTCGTGATGAAAGATGGATCACAACTCAACACTATTTTGAAATGTTCAAAGTGGGCTTCTGGCCAAAGAATATCTTCCTAGGTGATTCTGTCACTCTAGGTGTTACAAAGTTGTCTTAATTGAGCGGGATTTACCCAAATAGTCCTGACTATCTTTGGAGCATCTTGGCTTTACTTTACCCCCTTCAAGAAAAGTAGGCAACTAGTGCATCTATGTGTACTGTCACTGGGGTCACCATACGGACAACCGGTAATGCTATCTCACAAGGAATTACTAGTCAAGTAGGTAGTGCGGAGCACTTCCCATTTTGTCCACAAGGTTCCCTCTTACGTGGACTACTTTGGGGTTCCTAGAACTACCCCCATTGTTGTAGCTTAAGGCGTTATGCCAAAGGGGTTATGTTCAGTTGAGCAGATAGGGACGTACCATTTTCCAAAACATGCAATACAATGTTTTAAATATGTTGTTCTTTTTATCTTATTTAATTAGGTGTGGTTTTCTTGAACACCTTTTGGCAACCTGTATGACAACTGTATTAGTAGTTTTTGACTTCGTTTCGATTCCACCTTTCTTTGACAAGCGTGTGTTTTGGTCCTGCACAATGAGTTTAGTAGTTTTCCATAAAAAGAGTAAACATCATTTTTGATTCTCAAGATCGTCCAAGGATGCAAGAGAAGAGCATACGTGATGTTTCCAAAATCCAAGAAGATATCAAATGGAAAAACACTTTAATTCAAACACACCAAGTTAACCCATTCCAATTCAAATATTCCTAACAATTTCAAAGCATCAAAAAGACCTAAGAATCATTTCGATTCCCAAGATCGCCCCAAGGGACATGAGGGAAGAGCATACGCGATCTTATTCTTATAAGCAAGCATGCAAAGTTTATCTAATCTAGTAAAAGCATGTAAACACACCCTATAAAAATAAGTATTAATTAGATAAAACCTATAAGAAAGTTAGCACCTTAACACCTTAATCTCAAGAAAATAGAAAGACACATGCGCCCCTATTTTGGTGTTTGCACGCGGGTTAGGGTGGATATGCCACTCTATGTTTTTCTCGATTTACAAAGTGCACTGCGCCACTGTAAAGGCATGTGTGCCACTAGAAAGACATGTGCATCACCATAGATTAAAACAATATTAGATTCTAACAGAGCACTTGTGCCACAAGAAAAGTGTCTCGTGCCACTGAAAAGTGTGTGTGCCACCGCAGATTAAAATAGTATCGATTCGACAAAACGCTTGTGCCACCGGAGGGACTCCCGCACCTGGGTTAGTGCATATGCACTGGTCTAACAGGTTTTGTGTTGTTATGAAGGTACAATACAAAATAGCATCTACACCTGTGTCGGTGCATCTATGCCCTAGTTAGGGTATGTGTGCCGGGGTTAATGTATGTGCGGTAGGTTCGACAAACATAAATTCAAGCCTTAACATGTACGCCTATGCCACTCGAGAGGTTCCTATGCTAGGATAAGTGTATCTCTTGCCCTGTTAGTGTGCCTGTGCCACTCCTGCAACCAAAGTACAGCGACAAACACAAAAAATCTCACAATACTTCAAATTTTAACAAGTTAGCTTGAAATTAGCAACAACCCATTAAAATGATAGCTATAAGTGAGAACCTACACATATAATGCTAGCAAAAATCCCAAGAAATTGAACATTAATTACTATATGTGCATATCAAAGGGTTAGCCAAAAATAATAGAATTCAAGCTAAAAATGCTAAGGGACAAAGGATCCCTCCCACTGGGCATGCCAAATGTGTGCATGGTTTTGTTTAGCTAAGTTAGAAAAATGAGAACTAACACCTAAATAGTTCTATAACAAAGCTAAATCAAAATCTAAAACACCATCAAGATAAGAGCTAAGCAAGGTTAGACAACAACATTATTGCATTAGAACTTTGAAGCATAAATCAAACTAACATGCTAATTATCAAGAACCTCTACTCTTTAGATTACCAACAAAATCAAATGAACCTATGTAAATTCAATGGCAATCAATAGTTGATTGTTTGATCTTCAAGAAATTAGGAATGGGAGCTCATCAAAGCATGGCTACAAGACCACTTTGATTATTCCCATATGACCTAAGAACTTGGATGAATGCAATGCAAGAAAGGAGGCTTAGCTCTTCAAATGGTGGATTCTTCAAGAATAACAAAGAAGCTTATAGTCTATTTTCTATGTGCTTTGCTTTGGTCTTCTCAAGGAATTTAGGTGTAAGTGTAAAGGTAGGAGGAGGGCTCTTTATATAGCCCAATGGATAAAGGAATCACTACATCCCTTTGCATGTGGGATAATAGAGATGTTGAGTTAGTTGTGGATAAGGGGGGTTTAGATAGGGTTGAGTTAACTTTAGGAGGGTTTAGCTTGTCCTTTAGTGACCCATGTGGATAAAGGGGGCCTATTAATTAATCAAAATGATTTAATTAATAGATTTACAAGCTTATAGAAGCTTTTAGAGGAATATTAGCATGCTTTAGACTATAGAAGGGGATTAAATCAATTAAATATTGATTTATTGGTTAAATGACACGGGAAGCTAATTAATTACTAATAATTAATTAGTCTAGATAGAAGGGGGATTTATTAACGGAAGGTCTTTAATTAGGGTATTTGTTGGATAGGTGACTTAATTAATTAGCATAGTGTAATTAATTAATGATGATAGGAGAGAAAATGGGCTCTCTTGGTGACATATCGCCAATTTGTGGGAAAGGAGATAATTAGCGCAATTTAAGAATTTAAATTTCTTGGGTGTAATCATGGGCATCTACAGGGTATCTCAACGATGTCAAAGTATCATGACCCCTTCTTGTAGTCATACATGGCTACAGTCTCCTTGATATCCTCCTTGTTGCTCATATAATCATCAATGCTATCTCCTTCACAATTTAGGCATGTGAACTTGGATATCGATTGCCATGTGTGATGTGCATTTTTGCCCCACAAAATAAAAATGATCCTCATGCATGTGCAACGTCACCAATTGTAAAGGAGCTTAGGTTTTCCAAAGTATGGCAACTCATATAGTTGCAATAATCCAACCTTCTATAACTTGAACTTCACCTCATCGTTGTAAATGGGCATTCCGTCGGTGTCCTATTGTTAGTGGTCGAACCAAATCTAGCGAAATTTCCTTCTCCATTGTGCTCGTGCAATGGTTGTAATCACTCATGGCCATCTTCCGTAAGTGTGACTCCCACTCCTTACATACCAATACCCCATCTAGATACCGCATTTCCGCATACCATTCCTCGTTGGTGCTTTTGACGGCAACAATTCCCTTGCCCTTTCCCTTTGTATTATTTTGTGAAATGGTTGGGTTCATTGGTTCCATTCTTCTAGTAAAGATGAACTTAAACAATCCTTACTCTTGCTCTACCTTGCTACACTGTTCAATCCCAAATCTCACTCTGAAACTTCAACTCCTAAAAATAATCCTTCTTTCTCCATGCCCTAGATGTCAAACCCTAACCGAAAATCCTTCCATAAGATGTTGCTCTTCGCACAACCTTCTTCAGCCCATGTACTCCTTCCCTTTAGTTTACAGATCTACTCTAGATGCTCACTCAAATTTCACGGATTCTCCTTTCTTCACAAAAATTCTCTCTAGATGCCCTAGTTCGCAAGATATTAAATTTCTTCATAAACGCAAGGTAAAAAATGACTTTCCCGACCTTGTATTTATAGTTTTTTCTTCTTTCCAACATTAAATTCTATACCACCTACCAATGTAATTTTAACATTAAATGTGTCTTTTCCACTAATAAAACTTTAAATTCCTTTACCGACATGCTACATCCTATGTGAAAAATTTGACAACATTCGGGTGCATAAAAATTCAAATGGTCTGAAGACTCTTATGCGCACGTCAATAGCGCCGAGGGCACTTCTTCTGTCTTTTACCAGATTTTTTCCCTCGCCTACCTCATGTTGTTTCTATACTCTTCATCCTCTTTATATGTGGTTTCTGTAAAGTCTTTTTGACACCATAATCCAATATCCAAGTGTTTCCTCACATGTTTTTTAACCTTACACACTTTTTATCCTTCAACCGGGCCATTCACCGCAACTTCTACTATCAGTTAAAAATTGTATTATAGGCCTATACTTTGTATCACTCCACCCCACACTAAAAATATGCATGGTCCTCTACGCATACACAACCTTGGAAAAATAATGTGGTTACCGGTGCACAAGGCGCAAAAATGAAACAAAAATAAAGGAACACACAATGAGAAAAGGAAACACAAGAAAGAAAAAGCATAAAGGGAAATTTAAGATAACCTGCACACGCCTTATTACAAACACTAAGAAGACTTATTTATAGTAGGGCTTCAGCCTACTCCCATTGAAGTGACTAGGTAACATTGTCCAATCGAGTGCTTGTAGCTAGCAAGCTCCTAAATCAAGAATGTACGAGATGATGTAAGGTCCCAAACAATGGAATTTCAATTTCCCAGGATGGTGAAGATACTCGGAATCGTACAACAACACCAACTTCCCAACCTCAAACTTCTTGTTCTTGATATGATGATCATGTCACACCTTTTTGCCTTGTTCAACATTTTTTAGGTTGTCCTATATGCCCTTAGAATGACTGATACTTTGTCATCCCAATCCTGTCTTCTAATGTCACAAATCTTAGTTAACGTGTGACTTAGTATCTTGTTAAATGCCTTAGCAGTTCTGTTTTCTTGAGGGTGATATGGGGTAGTCTTATGATGGGCCACCATAAATTCTCCTAATAAAATCTTGATTTTTAAATGAGAAAGAGTGTACCCCTATCACTTGTTAAACTCAAACGATAACCATACCGCTGATTATGTTCTCCCATAAAAATATAGAAGCTAAATTTGTGGTGTAATCCTTTTAGGCATTTCCTCTACCCATTGTGTCAAGTAATCGGTGCAACCGATGATATATCGCAAGCTATTCCTTCGCGTGACGGGTGCAATTAGCCCTACAAATTTGATTGCCTATTTTTCAAATGGTTTAGCACTGGTTATTAGTCGCAAGGGAATTTCATCCTCTTTCTAGGTTTGCAAAGGCACCTTTGAAATGGTCACAGCCTTGTAAAACTCAATAAAATCCTTGTAAATGGTTTCCCACCAAATCCTTGCTAATAAAATATTCCACATGGTATCATTTCCTACATAGTGTGCTCCTCTAATCCCACCATGTGCCTCCTCCATAATTTCCATGCGCTCTTACTCCAATACACATCAGTTCAAAACCTCATCATGACCTAACTTATACATGTCCCCACTAATAAACATGTAAGGTGTGGCACATATTGCTAAATACTTTCTCTCTAGGGCCTTCGTCCCTTCCGGCACCACACCTTTTTTTAATAACACTATGATATCTTCCAAGTCTAAGGGTGTGTGTTGTAACCTAAATAGTTACGCGTCTAGAATGGTATCCTCAATTATTTTGCGCGTCCTCTCCTGAGTTAATCCTTGATAAGTGGTCAAGTCCTAAATCTCTTTTTCCTAGTTTCACCACTACTGTGAACTCAAATTCTTGAAATAATAGGACCCAATGACATATGTGCTCTTACAGAATGGGCTTGTTGACCAAGTACTTCAATGACATATTGTATGTGTAGAATATAAATGGTGTTGCCAATAGATATTGCCTAAACTTATGCAGTGCATAGATCATAGACAATGCTTTGTGTTCAATAGTTATGTAATTTTGTTCTGTTGGTGTCAAATTTCTACTTGCAAAGCACAAGGGATGATCAAAAATTCCCTCACTAGGCTGTGTTAGTACTACTCCCATAGCTATTCCCGAGGCATCAACATGCACATGTAAAGGCTTACCCCAAGAAGGAAAATCTAATATGGGCATCACGATAAGCCTATCCTTCAAAGTGTCAAATTCCTTTTGTTGCACCTCTTCCTAATGAAAGGCACTTTTATGTTTAAACAATTCCTCTAAGGGCATGATGATCTCAACATATCCTTTGATGAACTTCATGTAATACTTGGTATGTCCAAGGAATTTGCACATTGCACTTTGAATAAGTAGGCTCCCATAATCCTACAATAACTGCAACTTTAGCGGGATCCATAAATAAACCTTATTTACATATAATGTGTCCTAGAAGGGATCCAAATGGAGTAGCAAAGACACATTTCTTAATGTTGAGGGATATCCTTAATTGCTGATATCTCTCAAACATCATCCTTAAATTGTCATAATGATCCTTCACCAATCCATACATAGTCCAGTCATCTAGGTAAAATTTGAGAAATTTATGGATGAAGTCCTAAAATGCTTGTACCATAATGCATGAGAACACAACAGGTGCATACTTTAATCCAAAAGGCATAACTATGTAGGAAAAACTTCCCCACTCGGTGGTGAAATTTTTATTCCTCTCGGTCCTCCTTTCCAATCTAGACTTGGTGATATCATGAGAAACCATCCATGAAAGAGTAGACTTCACGCCGACTACTACTCCCTCCAAAATTTCTTTAGTAAAGGGGGTTGGGAAAGGAGCAATAGTCAACATAGATTATTATCCTACGATCCTAATTGATGTGATAACCATTGGTCTTATCCATTCGATTCTTCCACTACCTCAATGATACTAGATGCTATCATCTTGTCTATTCCTTGACCCGCACGAGAAAGTTTAGATTCATCTAATAAGGCCTCTTCCAAGTTGGGCACACACCTTCCTTCAACTTGATCTTCATCTCTCCTAAGGAATGGTGAATGCCTTTGAATTCATGGTACCCATGAGGAAACGAATCCTAGAACTCACGCAATAAAATCTAATGATAGCTTCCTTAGGTTTTGTCTCCATTCCAATGTTAACCTTATTTATTTTTAAGGGCTCATGGTAGGTGCGTGCTCGCTCCTCAGTGCTATATATGACTTCACATTTACCTTATGAATGGTTAACATCCAAAGTCTCCATCTCTTCTCCATCTATTATATACACCATCTTTCTTTTTTTTTTTTCATACATGTGTGATCAACAAGTATTTGCTCCGATTCTTCTTCATCAAGGTGCATCTCTAAGTAAGGCTTACCTAGTAGCTCCAATAAACTATCTTCTTCCATAACACTATCCCCCATCATAAGGAACTTGATTACTTACAACACCTTAGCCACCAATTTATTGGTATTTCTATACTTGAAGGATTGAATGAGATCAACTGCAAATTCCTACCAATTATCTATTTTACGACAACTCTCGAATGAATATACCATGCGCGAACATAGCCTTGTAAAGTGGAATATAATTTATGCACCCATAATGAAGGTGGTAACACTTTTGCACTTCCCATCCAGGCCTTCTCACACACTTGGATATGAAATGAAGTGGCCTCTTTACCATGGTAATCTTGTATAGCCATGGGTGCGTTGCTCCTAGAGAACCTTACAGAAAAGGCGATCATCACCTTGTGCTACTCCAAGAGGTTCTCCCAATGTGTAGCCTACCAGCTTGCTACAGTCCCGAGTTGGTTATAATTAAGCATTCCTCTTCTCCCATCCTCATTTTTCCACCTGTGCTTCCATTTCCCGCAAGAAAATTTTTGGGTATGCGCGTCTAGAGTGACTTGGAAAATTATTCCCCCTAGGCACTTTACTGAGTGTGCCTTTGTTACCTTTGTTACCGATCCTCTCGAGCTGTCTCCCTATCAACTCATACATCCCATGTGCCAAATTCTCACATGCCATACTAGTTGTATCACTTAAGGATCTGGGCATCTTCAAACTAGATAACTCCTCCATGGGGTGAATTACCTCAGGATCTCTGATGGAGCACACATAGATTCTATCAAGGACTTCTTCTCCTAAGGGCTTAGTCTAGGGTGTTGACTTCCCATCTATCAAAGGAATGATCACCCTTTCTTCCTTGTTTTCAAAGTTGATATACCCTTTATTAAACCGCAGGTCGACATTATTCTTGTAACACCATGGGTGCCCAAGTAACACTGGAAATTTTTCCACCTCGGCGAGTGCCAAGACTTCAAAGTCTCCAGTGAACTTTTCCCCTTGAATGGTGATAACTGCATCCTTAAGGACTCCAATGGGCATTGCCTTAGTTTTTTTTCCATGTACAAAAAAATTGAAGATGGATGCAATGTGGGCCTTCCCATTTGATGTCAGGCATCTAAGGTAAGAACATTAACCTCTGCTCCCATGTCGATGAGAATATTTCTCAGAAGACACCCATCAAAATCGCATTTAAAGTAATATCCTTATCATAGTCAAGGCTATAAGGGGAAGGTTTTCATGAAAACCATCCTTTCACGCTCTACTCCGGTGCATGGTGCCTTCGCCTCGGCTATTCTCCTAGTAAGGGAATAATATTCTCTTGCCTTATCATTTTGCATACTTCCTTAACCTCATCCAGGTCATTCTTTAGAACCTAAATATTCTACCTTTTCTCCAATCGCCTTGATTTCTCCTTCATAAATTGGATCTCCCTTTTAAAATCTGAATCACGTCCATAGTCTCTTGATATACCTCTTTTTGATGAGCAAGGTCTAGATACTTTCTATGTACTACTTCCTCTCTTGAAACTAATTTCCTTTGTTTTGGAATTTCCTAAGCATGTGTGGCCTATGCTCGTGTCGTCACCAACATAGGTTCTATCCCTAAATCACATGCCACTCTTGGCATCCACTTTAAATTGTCCTTCTTGATGCTTACCATTCCAAGTGCCTTTTTCCTTTTGGTTCATATTCTCATAATGTTCGGACACTCGCCGTACTTGTGTTTCTTTCCACACCATGAGCATTATAACAGGACAAGACACTCACATTTGTAATGCTCAGTAGATCCAAAATTTTAATAGGTTCCTTGCGGGGACTCACTTCATCCTCCTCTCGTGGTTACTATGACCATGGAATCCTCTGTCAGAAAATCTCTTCTACTCATTCCTCCATCTCGTGCACCCTTCATAACGATGGTCATCATCCTTTGAACTTCTTGTAAGGCTAGTCTGGCGCATACCCATATCAATAACATCATGGATTTGATCAATAAGTCTGTAATCCTTGGTATCATGGGTCATAAAGGTACAAATATTGAAACAAAAAGAAACATTCTTGTAGATTATGTGCTGGAGTAGAGGGAATCTACTTGCATCATGAGTCCCATGGCAGATCTCATAGGCTACCGACATAGCATGTACAATCTTTTGAGGGAAATTATCCTTTGCATGTCCCTCCAATTCATAGTATGTACACCAAATCCCACTGCAAACCTCATGCACTAAGTTTTCTCGATAGCTTCTCTAACTACTTGGCCATTGGAACAATTTGAGCCTCCAAAAAAGGGCTAACACTAGTGTCAACGCTCCCAACAACTTCGGCATACAGAAAACTTCCACCTGGCACGGGTCTCTGAAAGTATTGTGTGATAGGGCCCTTCTAAATGGTGTTATCAATCCTCCAAAAACCATTGAGCACGTTCGGAGGAATGAATGCCATAAGATAGTTTTGATAAGAGAGTCTTGAAATGTGTGTCATACTCCCGCACACTCTCTGCCATTCCTTGCTAGATCTCGTTCAAAGCACTGATGCTTTTCTACTCAAACTCAGGGATATGAAACTCTACTAAGAATGTGTTTTTCAATGCGGTGTAGTATACCACTGCGTGATGGGGTTCATACTTCCTATACCAACTATTCACACGCCTTGCAACGTTGTTGCAAACTAACTTGCCTTCCACTGGGTAGTAATTCCTTTCGTGGGCCATAGTAACTCACACTTGTGCACATGCTCTACAACATATTCAATACCCCTATAGTCTAGTAAGTGTAAATACATCACAAAGAACACTTGGGGAAGTAGCCGGGGTCCCTATCCTCCTAATCTAGAGCCTTGGTTCTCTCTCCTCGGTTTTTCTCCTCCTCTAGATCCATTGGATCCACCAGGTCCTATTCCTCCTAACCCACTAGATCCACCTCCTATAGTTGGCAAAGGAAAATAGGTGGTCACACCTAGTGTTCCTAGTGTCCCATTGAACTATGCACCGATGGTTTGTGATATTGTCCCACTACCAGTTGTATGTCTCGTGCCACTCCTAGATGCATTACCCAATCCTTGCATACTTGCACCTTGTCCAAAGATTCCTCCAAATACAAGGATGGCTTATGCAACCATGGATGTTTTAAATGAGAAATTATATCTCGTGTCAATCGGTTACTCCCACCAATACCAACTAGGTTAATAATACTTCTCCCTTGATCTATAAAACCAAGCGCTAGGGTTTGGTCACTAGGTGGGTTTAGATGCACAAAGTGATGGATTTTCTTTCTCCATGTGATAAAATCTCATCGAAGCTAAAGGGGTCTCTCTCCCATGCTAGCCAAGATGGGGTAGCACAAAATGCTGAGTTCCATGTCTTCTACATAAACCTAGACTCCTTCCCCGTAACGTCTTGCTCTATAGATCCATCACACTTGCAACATCGTGTTGTCTAGTCATCTCCCTTTCACGAGATTTTCTATATTTGACTCATATCTCCTCCCTTTATTTTTCACCGGCAATGTCCGCCATCTTCCACCACCCCAACTTCATCTCCTAGAACTCAGAGAAGCTTACCCACCTTTGGGAAATGCTTCTAAACTTAAAGTAACAACCAAGAGCTTCATAGCCAAAGGAATAACATGCAAAAATGATCCTCTAGGCTCCATCAAAAACTTGAACTTGGCAACTTATGGGTAAGAATACGTAGAAATGGCATATTCAAGAGTATAATTGGTCAACACTCTCTTCCACCAAAGTTGATCAATAAAGCACGCGTCCAAGTCGATCTACATCCTACACCTCTAATAGTCATCTTAGGTCCATACATGCGATCTATACTACTAGTTTGATCGGGATATGTATGTTAAAAGTCATTCATATAGTTATAATCGGAAGCAACAAAATAATGTCTTATACAACTCAGTGTATAGGTTCTCTTCTACCCATCTACGTGCATCGAACTCAGGTCCAGTGCTGAATCTTTGAGAAAAATCATCCTCCGTCCTCTTGAACCATATTTCAACACTTTCTAAGGTTAGTCGCTTTGTCATCACACATTATAGGGACAAATATGAATTCCATTTCTCACAACAAATTCAAAAATAGGTCCCTTCAATGAAACTAAGATGTAGTTATATTTTATACCCTTAGACTAATAGTCTAATCCCATGCACACTGACCTATCACCTTAGAAAGCGTTGGTCGCTCACTCAAGGCACATGCGGGGCCGAGTCTCTCCTTTATGTGAGTTTCATGAGAATTTATTATCTTATGACAGATATTAAATGGTAATGAGCAGAAAGGACCCATGCCATATTCTAGAACGACTTATCTTATTACATCCAGAAAAGTGAAATACCAAACAACATAAGGAATTGGTTCATACAGAAAGGAAATACATAAGTATTATACTCTTGAACAAATATGATTCATAATAGAGAATTTTAGTCATACTAACAAATTCAATAACCCACATTACATCCCTTGAGGTCATAAAAATCCTCACATAACTATGTAGAGCCAAGTCATTCATCCGAGCTATATTATGCTCATCATATTACAAAGAAAAATGAAAACCCATGCCCCTAAATATACCATCACTCACAGAGCTCTCCTAATCCCATAACATCCTTCATTATATTTTTGTAGGGATTCACCTCTTTTCTCTCCTTCTCCTTCTATCTTTCTTCTCCCTCTTTTCCTCTACGGTGCTCATATTTATAACCTTAGTACCCACCGCCATGCCTTTGGGTTACGATCAGTCACCAAGTGTTGAAGTGGTCCTCCATGGAAGCATGCCTTCTCAGATCCGAGCTCTCCACTCCTTGCAATGATGTCTTCTAGAACCTTCTATCGCATACCTGAGATATTCCCTTTTTGATCCCATAGTTTCTAGGCTGGCACCTTATCCACAAGGGTCATGCTTTTCTCGTGTGCTTCCTAGGATGTCGAATGCGGCTAATTACAAAACTTATTTTTCCTTGCACGCGCATGCCGTATGTTCTACAAAACCCCGCCGTAACTCTTCCTTACACACCTTAAACTTGCACACCCTTCTTTTACCAAGTCCCGTGTGCCCAAATGCCTTCTTGTACTTAGCTGATATTTTGGGGCCCAACATTGCGTGGACTATCTCCATATCTAATCAATTTAACATTAGATGCAATAACTAGGTGAGAATAATGAAGAATGTTTCTATGAGTTTCAAAGTCCTCAAATAACCACATATTGGAATTATTTATTGGGTATCTTCTTATCCATCTTCCGGTAATAACCATAGACCCAATAGGATATTCTAGACCTTCTCCATCTATGATCGGGGAATTATTTTTCTTTTTTGACTCAACACAATGACAAAAATAATAAGATGTTCCTTCTTTATTATATTCTTTTGCAACCACAAAAACATGACCTACATCACATTGTACAAAAATCATTAGTTTCAATAATTGATTCATTTATAAGTTCCCTAACATGAGAAAAACTATAATTTTTTACAAAATAATGCAGATATATAATACCTGGTTGCACTAGATCTAATATATGGTCAAAGTCAATTGTTTCTTCTCTCACTGTGAGTTGTAGAGCTCGTGGAGGTTGATAGGTGTCAAGTGGATATAATTTTCTACAACACCATTCATCAACCCACTCTTTTGAATCACATTCATCCCAAAATGAATACATACATGAAGAGAAAAAGCATGCCATT
This sequence comes from Taxus wallichiana var. yunnanensis, assembly GCA_018340775.1. NCBI lineage: Eukaryota > Viridiplantae > Streptophyta > Pinopsida > Cupressales > Taxaceae > Taxus > Taxus wallichiana. The sequence goes on from CM031233.1 coordinate 23,244,728, forward strand.
TTCCTTGTATAAATAGTCCATGAACCTGCATTTGAACTTCTAAAAGAGTGCAACTCACTAGATCTCGTTAGTGTACAACAATCTTCATATTTTACAAAATTATCTTCTTCTACCAACCAAAAAAACCTACGAACTATAAAATTACCCTCATTACCTGGACCCATTGTTGAGTTACACCATTCCACAATGGATTTTGCATCGATTAACTTGGCACCATCTTTTTACTTCAATTATTCTCTTGTTAGGGATCTTTTAACACATGCTCTTGCACCATCATGTTCTCCTTTTCCATGTCTAACCTCAGTGAAATTCCAAAAATGTTGAACACTCGATTTTATTATGCATCCTACTTAACCAATAGAACATTCATGTATTCTTGAATTATGAAGTACAATTATCTGACCATATGATGTGTTTATCAAATATGATGTTTCTATTATTCAAATTTCCATAGAAGATCTTGAAAAAACCTTGTACGAACTATGATGAATGTCCACAATCATCACTTATGTAGAAATGGTATTCCCTCAAAATATTTCTCTCTTCCTCTACACTATCAAGAGCATGAGTGAATACTATATGTACAAATATGGAAACTTGAATAGAGTAGTAGTATTGTGATTGCACTTCATTTTGTGGCTGTATAGTATAGCTATGTGAAAATAAACAACTAAAATAATGGTACCAAGAGGAAACATGTCCTTGTATACCTGAATTTCTCATCTAACCATCAAGATCTGTGTGTATGTCATGCATACTCATACACTAGCTTCTCTCAAAATATAGTGATAAAATTTGATACACTTATTTCATTACTCACTAATTCACACCTCTTGGCTTCATTACCATATTTTGAAGTGTATGTCACTGACTTGTATTTTCCAAAAATAACTAGTTCATTTCCGATTACATGTGTATTCTCTATGTGTATACATCTTTGCAAACGTTGCAAACCACCACAACTATCACAAGTTCCTTCTAAACATGATTTGTTATAAAAATATTGTCCTTCTTCTCTTGTACAAAAAACACTTGAGATGAATTCTCTTGTTGATTTAGGTGGAACATTTATCATACACTCCTACAAAATATTCTCAGTATGAAAATTAACACATATATGCTAGAAAATATCATAATGCATAACAAATTCAATATGGATCCTACAAAAACAAGTAGTTCGTGAGTGATTTATTTTAACATAAAAAGGTTTTGAAATTTCAAAATACCTTTGACTAATTTGTATTTTAGGATGAGCCTCTTTAAACTTATTAAAAAATTGTGTTTGTGTCATATCCAAAAATGTTTAGGATGTGCTTCATGGTTTCTAGAACCAATTCTTCTTTTTAAAACATATTTTTGATTAGGTGAAACCCTTGTATTATTTTCAAAATTCTAAAATTTTGATTTTAACTCATCAACTATGTCTTTGTATTTTCATGGTAGTCTACCAAAGAATGCCCATAATTCATTGTTATTTGTATCTTCAATTATTTCACAACACTTGAGAACTTTGTATAGTGTTTTCCTGTTTATTTTTAGTGCACTACTTATTTTTCTAATTAAACGATATTTTTTTGTTTCTTTACTTACTATAGTCGATGTAATAACACATCGAGTAACATTACTACCTTTGGTATGTGAGGTTGAACCTACTGATTGGTATGCATTCATTATTTTTTTACAATAGATTTTTCACTGTCGGTCTTAGATGTACTTAGGGTGAGGGTTTTCATTGCAGGTCTATAATTAATATTTTTTATCATTTCAACAAATAATTGACATCTACATATTTCATTTAAGTCATTAAAATATGTTTTCCATATCGATTAGTTTTTCTTCTACAAGTGCGTCAAAAATCTTATCAGGCATTGGATTTAAAATATTATCATCAATCTCAAGTAAAATTTTGGGTGTTTTCTGTAAAATTTTAATTGGTGATTTCAATGGAAATGATTTTTGAATATCGTATGAACATTTTTCATTTTCTATTTTTGTTCATCTTCATAATTCGGTAAATACTGAGTGTTTTCAATAGGTTGGTCATCTGGTGTAACATCTGTGTTTAAAATTTTAATTGCATTGTCATTCATTGAATATTAATTATTTATTGACTCAATTGGTGTTTGAGGATATGTTGCACCATCAATTTCATTTGGAAGAGATGACATACCTTCATCTTCATGCGTTGATTTCTTTTTTTCACGTATTTTTACATTCGCTCCCTTGCATTATTTTTTAGTTCTTCTTTCTTGGATTTGTTGGATGATATAGGATTTTTGCAAACATCTTCAATCTTTGTTAAAGACACGTTCAATTTCTTTTTTCACACCCTTTTTCATCTGGTCCCTTTTTTTTGTAATTGCTCGAGTGTTTGCTTTTTTGGTTTCCTCCCCATAATTCTCAAAAATATCTTCACCACCACAAAACAATTCACAAAAATGTTAATGAGTGTTAGGAATATAATAAACAGTAGAAACACACTTAAATATATCAAATAATGCTTAAATATTTCACAAAACAATCTCTATATCACATAAAATATACAAAATTGTTAACAAGAATCAGAATGTGTAGGAATTTGTAGACAACCCATGACCAGTGGGACCAATATCAAATATTCTTTTCGCCTCGTTATAATGCGTTCACGTTATAATGCACTGTGTTTCATCTTGTTGGGGTTTGATAAACCCAATCCAAAAGCTTGGATTTTCTTGGATTTCCAAACCAAAGGTTTGGACTATTTCTATGTGATTAAAACCGTGTTTGATAGAAAAACATCAAAATTTCACGTGTTTGCCCCAAAATCTCATGCATTATAACATAATATTCAAAAATAAATTATACTACGATGTCGATCTTAGTTTTACCTTGATGATGATATAATTATTTTTGAAATCCAATTATTTTAAGGCTTTCATCCATAATTTCTTTTACTAGTGCCTTATTTTCTTGCAAAAACATATGCATACGTTTTGGTGCACAATTTATGATTTTTTCATCCAAATTTGAAAAATAGTGGTTTTTTCTAAACTCCATTCTACATGCACTCAAAAAAAAAAAAAACAAATTTTGTCCTCAAATTTTTTTTTTTATTATTGGTAAATAGTTTTTTGAAAGGGACTATACCCTTGTATACAAAAGGGGCCTAGAAGCCAGAATAGGAATGAAAATCATAACAAAAAGGATCAAGATCCAGATGAGACATAGAAACCCAATGTAACCAATGAGCAGTTACCCCAAAACATCAAACCAGTTCGAACACTGTAGAAGAATAGCCAAAAAATAGCAAAAAGTAACAAAAACATGAAGGAAGACAACAAGAGTATCCACAATTACTTCTTGGTGGCTTTGTCGATTCTGGATTTGATAGTCTGCCAAGAGGTGAACATAGCCAAAGTCATCATATGAGTAGAGTCAGTAACATCTAGTTGTTGAATGGTCTACTTTCTTTCCTTTTTCGTGCCCCAAAGAGTTTCTTGGTATTCCACTGAGATTAGAGATGTTGCATGGACATGTTGCTCAATAAATTCTTTGATTGCACTAAAAATAGCCATATTATGGTCATGGCGAGTCTTGGCTTTCCCTAGACGGTTGTCCAAGGAGTTCAGTTTTTTTGTAGATATCTTCAACCTGTTTATTATCAATATCAACCTCCTCCTCCTTCTTCCTCTTACCTTTTTGCTTTGCCAAGTTTTTAACTTCTTCTTTCAACAACAACATGTCAGCTTCTAAGGCTTCCAACCTTTTTGTGGAGCTCTCAATGTGTGCCTCCTGTGAACCAGTACTACTAATATGCAGGAGGTTATGAGAAATTTCCAAGTCCTGAGGAACGTTCCCCGAAACAGGGGTATCAAGGTTCAGTCTTTTAGAAGACCTAGTTATGGGTCTGGTCGAAGTGGAGGCAAAGGGGGTGGGAGCAGAGGTGGGGGGGATGATAGAGGGAGATGAGGAGGAAGGCAAAGGGGTGACAACAATGGTGATGGGGATAGAAGGAGAAGAGATGGGGGTAGCGGCATCGGTGCGGGGAAGAGAAGGAACAGAGATGGGGGAGGTTGGGATGCCAAGAGACCTAAGAAGACAAAGCTTATGCAACAAGAAGATGAGACCCTGATGCAGAGGGACCACACGTGCATGCTTTTGGAACTCCAAAATGGAGCGCTCAAGAGAGTTAAGCAAATAATGAGGGAAGCATACCATGAAACTTCGTGGAAGTGATTGAGGAACACAAGATGCTTTGAGGGCACAGTGACGAATCTCCCCTCCAAAGAGATGTAACGCACCATCATACAGTGACCTCATCAAAAGGTAGAGGGATAGAGCTGACCTGCAAACCCGCCGTGATGAAGACTAGTTTCTCATTACCCTCAACAAATTTTCTCTCCTCAGCACCCTTGTCAATCCTTTTATTAAAAAAGTGGTACCCATCCATGCCAAGGCATGTTGCTTTGGCTATTAACTCCTCATTGATTGAAATTTTCTGTGCCATATTCCACTGTGTGATCCTTCCAATCCTTTGCAAAATGCATGGAGATGCTTTGGTCGTGACCCTGAATCTTCTCAATAAAATTAGTGATGCCTCCCTGGTTGAGAAGATTCCAAAGCTCTTCATTATTTTTCCACTCCGGGTCCTCGCTGGGTTCTATCTGACAAGGGGCACCTCCCATTATCACCGTGCGTAAGTGTTTGCAAATAAAATTTTCAAAATCCCTATGAGGAGTTCTATAGCAGACACAGTTACCAGTCCACCTTTCTCTATTTTTTTCCATGCGATGTGAATGATGACTAGTGTAGCCGTTGTTGTTCCCATGAATGCCTGCGTGACTGCTGCTATGTACCTGGGAAAACCCACATGTGTGAACTTCAATCCCCTTAGAAACCCACTCCAGATCATCATCATCCTTATTACTGACTTGAGAATCCGTAAAACCCTGTTTAAAAGCTGTTATAGGCACCATATTTCCCACATGTGTGGCTTTAATCTTCATATAGATCCACTTTAAGTCATCATTATACTTCCTATAACCTTGATTGTCCGTCAAGATTTGCTTGAGTGCTATTTTAATATCAGCACATGTGGGAGTCTTATTCTTAAAGTCCCACTCCAAATGCTCATTTCTCTTACCCGAATTTGTATGCTCATAAGTATCCGCTTGTATGTTGTTTTGAATCTGTTCAAGAATGTGATCTCTATTATCCCAAATAATGTGATTAACATTTATGCCATAATTAGCCAATGCATCTGCCACCTTGTTACCCTCCTAGTAAGTATGCTTGATCCGAATATTATTGAAGGTTTGGAAAATACTTATGGATTCCAAGATGAAGTCCTTGATGTTCCAACTTGGAGGTGAACACTGATTAAGATGATTAATGATATTAAGCGAGTCTCCTTCTAGAATGAGATTTTGGATATTATGAGCCCGAGCAATTCTAAGGCCCCATAAAGTGGATAAATTTTCAGCAAAATGATTAGTTTGTATTCCCATTTTACTAGCATAAGCAACAATCAAACTACATTTATGATCTCGGATCACTCCTCCCCCCGCTGCAATTCTAGGGTTACCCTTAACGGGCCCATCAAAGTTCAACTTATACCAATTAAGATCAGCAGGATGCCAATGTATCAAAGCTCTATCAATACTATTACCGGAATTAGTCTGGATATTGTTAACTCCAATCTTCCATTGGGACAAGATATGCTCTTCATTTTCTGGATAACTCTTGTTCTTGGGGGGTTTAAATCTAGCAATATTTTCTTTAATAGCATTAGAAATTTTCCCAATACTGAGCTTAAAATTCTGTTTATTATTTCTAAAGATAATATCATTTCTATCTTTCCATATCCTCCAAATAACATGAGGTATTACCAAATTCCAGAGCCTTCTAACAACACAATGTTTATAGGGTGGGCTCCATTGGGTCCAGAGCTGACTGAAATCCTTCGGAACCACCCAGAAAGCTTTAAAATTAGAGAGGGCAAAACTCCATATTCTGGTAGCATAATCACAATGGATAAACAAATGACTGATATCCTCAGAGTATTTTTACATAGATGACATCTATTAGGCATTATGAAACCTTTTCTTATCAAGTTGTCAGTGGTAAGAATTCTGCCTCTGAGAGCCAGCCAAAAGAAAAATTTAATTTTAGGTGTTAGCTCAACATCCAAATTCTACTTCATTTAAACTCGGTTTGACTATTATCGAAGAAAGTATTATAACCAGCTTTGATAGAGTAGTGCCCATCAATAGAATTTCTCCAGACAATTCATCCTTAACATCTAACTGACTTAAGGGGATAAGGTCCAACTGATCTTGCAGGGAGGAAATATTTTGGATCAGATCATCTCTATCCATAGAAAGTTTTTTCCATTTCTTTTTGTTGCCATTTCTTTCAATATAATCCTTGATTCTAGTGCCATACTTGTTTTCAAGACTGTCTTTGACAACACCAAATCTATCCATAAGGCTGCCATTAAACCAGTTATCATCCCAGAATTTTATATCACAGCCATCTCCCACTTTCCATTTACTTCCTTGTTTGATGAAATTTCTGCTCTTCACTAAATTATTCCAAAAAATGGAACCATAGGGAAGGTGCTCATCTTGAAGAAAAGAAAAGACTGCTTGTTGATTAAGGTATTTAGCCTTAATTAATTCTATCCAGATGTTGCTTCTCAGATAGCATTCTCCAGCCCATTTTTGCAATAAGAGCCTCATTCATTTTCTTGATGTCTTTTATGCCCAGTCCCCTATAGATTTTGGAGTACAAACCTTATCCCAAGAAACTAAATGATATTTAAACTTCTCCTCCATGCCCTGCCATAAGAATTTTTTTTGAATCCTCTCAATTTTTTCTCTGAAGGTAGAAGGGATCTTATAAAGAGACATGATATAGATAGGCAGATTTTGAAGAGTGCTTTTTATGAGTAGGCACTTACCAGCACTAGATAGAATGGCTCCTTTCCATCCAGCCATTTTTTTTTGAAATCTCTCCAACATATCATCCCACACCTTGTTAGAAACTTTTTTAGTGCCCAGAGGGGGCCCTAAGTAAGTGGCTGGAAGTGCACTTATTTTCTGACCCGAGAATTTTTGCAATTTTGATCTGTCTTTCCTCAGAGTGTCAAGAAGAAAATGGAGCTTTAATCATAATTGATCTCTTGCCCAGAAGCATATTCGTAAAGCTGTAGAATAGCCTTGGTATCCTTAGCTTCAATAACGGAAGCCAATAAAAGAAGGATTGTATCATCCACAAATTATTGATGAGAAGCTGCTTGGCTGATGGAAGTGGGCTTTGAGCCTTTCAAAAGACCGTCAATGACTACTTTACCAATTGTTCTACTAAGACTATCGCCATAAGAATGAAGAGCAGGGGGGATATGGGGTCCCCTTGCCTTAGTCCTCTGCTGCTTGTGAAAAATCCCACTGGCTCACCATTAACCACCACTAAGAATCTAACCGTAGAGATGCAAGCCTTAATAATTTTTTTGAATTTAGCCGGAAAACCAAATTTAATTAAGACTTTGTCAAGAAAAACCCAAGAGACCTTGTCAAAGGCTTTATTCATATCAAGCTTAAGGACCATATTCACTTTTTTATTATTCTCCATAGAGTGTATGGTCTCATGAACCATAATCACTCCATCTTGGATAATCCTGCCTTTAATGAATCCACTTTGTTGCCTTGAGATTAAATCATTCATAATAAATTGAAGCCTGGTAGTAATGATTTTGGTAAAAATTCTATAGATAACATTCACAAGGCTGATGGGTCTGAAGTCTTTGAAGTCTTTAGCATCCATTTTTTTTGGAGCAAGCACAATGTGGGTGTTATTCAGCTCTTTCAAAAGATCCCTAGTTCTATAGAATTCATTCACCACTCTGAGAAGATCATCCGAACATATTTCCCAAAATTTCTGGAAAAAAGTTAATGGAAAAACCATCCGGGCCTGGAGCCTTGTCGCCTTCTAAAGTAAACACAACTTTTTGCAGCTCTTCAAGTGTGACAACTTTAGTGATATCTTTAAATCTCTGCTCCTCAATTTTGTCTTGGGGAATAGCCTCCAACATGAAAGAAATTGCCTCATCATTAATGATATTCCTCTCATTAAGAAGTTTTTTATAGAAATTGAGAGCTTCTTCTTTGATGTTGTTGGGATCTTTTATAACAGTGCCATTACTTTTAGCCACTTCCATAATCCTATTACAAGCTCTGTGCTTCAAAGTGGTCATATGGAAAAACTTTGTATTCCTATCTCCTTCTTTTAGCCAGATAGCCCTAGATTTTAGTCTCCATAAGGATTCTTCTCTGCTACAAATCATATGCAGTTATAAGGGTGAACACACAAATATTTCATTTTCAAGATATGTGCACTTTGAAAATTAATAAAAAAAATTATATATTCATCCAAAATTATGAAAAATTAGTGGGACCTCGTACATAGTCTTAGCTAACTTTCTACTAAAGGGATTTGAAAAATAATTTATAGAACTCAAAAAATGCGGGGGGCATACACATAGTAGGTTCTTATCTTTTTTACACAAAAATAGACATACTTTGTGTGTACCCCACATTTGACCCTCTTAATATCAACCATATTCAAAAAACATTAGTAGTTTAGAAACTAGATTATGATATCTATGGTAACTATTCTTATCACTTTGTCAAATTTTGAGCATATGCATGCCAAATTATTCGATGAAGTTCAAGTTTGATGATTTCAAGAAAAAGGTTTCCCTTTTTTACCCCCTTTGCCCCCTATTTCCATGCACTTACCCATATATATGTTTTTTTATTTTTTCCTTTATTAATCAAATTATTTTGATTTAATTTATTTTTTTCTTTTTATTAAAGTGGGAAATTTATTCATATAATATCATTTATATTAGATAAACATGTTTTTTATAAAGTATTTTTACGAATTAACGACTAAGTCATTGTTTTCATGTAAAACTAAAAAAATTCACTCACATTTTGATAAATCAATGTTATTGTCAAACTAATATATTGTATATTTAGAATACTAGTTTGATGGGTCTTTTTTTAGAAAGAATCTATCGAAATACGGGTGACATGATCTCGAACAATGATACGGGATTCTTAACTATTATCACTAAAACCTCATTGTTCTCATTTATTGAAATTTATTTACGTGAAAATGGGATCTAATCACTTTACTATTGAAAAATCACAGATATTAAATGGAACCAACTACAACATCTAGAAGATAAGGTTGAAGGTGGAATTTACGGCTCGCAAACTCTAGACAGTTGTGAATGGTACAGAGAAGGCTCCGAATAGAAAACAAACGACATCGAACAATTTTGTTGTAGATCAATAGAATGTGCAGAAGCAATGTCCCGAGGAATGTGCAACAAGATTTCCTCCTTCATATTGGGAATCAATAAATTCTAAGCTAGGCTTGGACGTAAATGGAATCAATGCATGAAGTCACATTTATCAAAAATTATTAAATTGATTCTAGAATTGATGACGACTCCCATGAAGGGAGATGAAAAAGTAATTAATTTTTAGAAAAATTAAGAATATTAAGTCTCAATTGGATGGTTGTAATTGTAACTTAATTCATTTTAAATTATTGTACTTTATTATTTAATTGAATATTCATGAATGATTTAGGAATTTCATTTCAATATTAAATTTCAAATATCAAACAAAACAAGACATCCTGGATTTGCAAACCCTTAGTGCTCTTTTCAGGAAGAGCAAGTTATGAACAAATTTGATTCAAAATAAAATTCCACTTAAGAATTTCTTACTCAAAAATCCAAAACAAACCTTCTAGGTTCAACAAGAATCAAAAATCAACTTTTAAACCTCCTAGTAAAGATAAGAAACCCGAAAATTTTAGAGTTAGCTTTAATGGTAAACGTCATAATTGTGGAAAATTTGGCAACAAGAAAGAAGACTCAGTAAAGTAAAAATAATTCAAATTTCAAAAACCAAAAAGGAAATAAATCATACCAAAATCAAAATCAAAATCAAAACAAGAACAACAAAAATAATCAGAAATCCAATGTCATTGCTTTGTATGTTTCCCTTATCACCGTAAAGGAAAATGAGTGGAGATTGGACAATGGTGCTTCTTAGAACCTCACTTACAAGTTTGATATCCTAACTGATCTTACAAAATGTAATGATCAGATCTATTTGGGTGATCATTCCATTCTTGATGTTTAGGGAAAGGTAAAACCAAAGTTTTCAACGGTTTTATTAAGGATGTGTTGTTAGTTCCTAAACTTAAAATGAATTTGCTTTCTTGTTCTCAATTAGCTTAGAATAACTATAGTATAATTTTTTTGAAAGATAGATGGTTTATTAAAAATGAACTAGATCTCACTATAGTTGAAGGTATTCAAAGAGATGGTTTATATGTGTTGAAAGGTTTTTCCTCTACTTCTTGTTTTTTCAACCCAAACATGTAATTATGGCATGAGAGACTAGGTCATGGAAAAATTAAGAAGTGTGTATTATGACATATCTCGACTAAACCTAATTGTTTGTCTCCCACATTTTTCCCAAGCTCATGAAACATGTGAAGGGTACTTAGGTGGTAAGAAATATACTAACCCCTTCCATTGTCATAGTGGAGGATAGCTAGATTAGTGATGAAGGTGTGTCGTGAGGTGTAGAGTTAGGTCAATGATATCGGTGCTACATGCGCAGTTTGACTCTCACCAAGGTTTACCAAAACCCTTTAAGGGTGGAGGATAGTTGAATCAATGATGAAGGTATGTCGTGAGGCATAGAGTTAGGCTAATGATCTCGGTGCTACGTCTCTGGTTTGACTCTCACCAAGGTTTACCAAAACCCTTTTAAGGGTGGAGGATAGCTGAATCAATGATGAAGGCATGTCATGAGGTTTAGAGTTAGGATAATGATCCTAGCACTACATCCTCATTTTGAATCTCACCAATGTTACCAAAATGCTTTAAATGGTGGATGATAGCTGAATCAATGATGAAGGCATGTCGTGAGGCATAGAGTTAACTTAATGATCCTAATGCTATATATCCGGTTTGAATCTCACAAACACTCTTTGGGTAACCCCGGTCTTGCTAGGGGAGGGGGTACTCTTAGAGACCGTGAAGGTAACTGGTTTTTTTCTTATGTTGGGCCTTAAGGAGTCCATAATAACAATGTGGCCGAATATATGTCTCTTCTATGGGGTGTTAATATGGGTAAGGCTAAGGGCTTTATGATGATACAAATAGAAGGTGATTTTATGCTCATTATAAACGCCCTAAGGAAAAATAAGACACACAATGGGGATTTAGGCAATATTCTTTTCGATATTGAGGATTTACTTAAGACATTTTATAATACGACCTTATTTTATACCCCACCTAATGGTAACAAAATTACTGACTGTCTAGATAATTGGGGGTGACTAATAATGATTTTAAAATTTGTGAAAAAGGGGATGAAGTCCCAACCATTATTAATATTACCATTAATCATGACAAAAAATAAGTTGAAGGCCATCTCTCACATGGGGGAGCTTGTTATTAATTTTTGTATTAAAGGAAGGGTCATCCGCATGTGTGAGATCTACGATGGGATTTGTATTTACTACAAGTTCATGGGGAGTATTTTTATTTTGTCCACCATCAACTCTTTTTAAGAAAACAAACCATGGAGGTGGAAGGCTTTGAGTGGAACCCTATATCCATGGTGTGGTTTAGAATAATCATTCTTCTTGGCACATTTTCAAGATAGGGGTTTTAGGAAGTTTATCTCCAAGCTTAAAGGGTCTAATCCTTCTTTGGCCCTTGATGTTGAATGGGCTTGGGATAATGGGAAGGTTTTGGTTCAGTAGTGTGAAGGTGGAAGTCTCTCGAGCTATCCATTGTGCAATTTATATCTGGTATGGACATGGAGGGACTAAATATTTTCAAGTATTGAACCATATGTAATCAAGAAATTAATTTTTTTAAAGGTAAAGAAAACTTTTATTGTCTCATTGATGGAATTACACGATGTTGTCTTCTGGTATATAGAATACTACGTGCCTTCACATTATGCAATATATCACTCTAGATGGAAAGTATAGAAAGATTTATACACATCACCTATTTATGTTAAACATGTTTTGACACAAGGTTTCTATGACTATACCCTTTTATTTTTTTTGATGACAGTTGTTGCATTGGTTAAGGATTTTAAGCTTAGGAAATTTGATTCCTCATCATGGAATAATCCTCTTTTTATTTTAGAAATGTAAGCCCCCATTCCCAAGGAGTTAGAGACAACCACGATGAATCTCATGATTCTATATTTTTGGCTGATTGATGACTAGGTTTTGAATGGAGAAGGATTTCTAGAATAAGGGAGAGGCTAAGGAGTGTCAAAGGGCTGCGACTATGTTGGAAAGTATTAAAGACAAGTTGTCAAGGAAGTAATATAGTTCAATCAAAATGGGAGGATACTACGATAAAATAACTCTTAGAATTCAAAGAATCGGAAAAGGACATTTAATCCTTGGGATAAATTAGCACTAACCTAAGGGATAACATGATTTATTGTATAGAGGCCTCGAAGAAGCTCTTCTCTTATCGAACTTCATTAGAGAGGAGTTGAGGGAGATTAAAAACATGGTCAAGGATATACAAGAGAGGATGTGTCATGTGGAAAAGAGACGAAGGAATAGGAGGCTTAAACTTTACGTGATTATTTCTAAATAGGATGAGGAGGGAAAGGGCATCATCTAGATGGAGGTTAAACAAGATCATGTGTAGAAAGATAAAATTAGTACCTAGGGTGGACCTTTCAAATGCCTCAAGAAAAAATAGTTTTTCCGGTGGCTTGGCGCAGTTTTTTATGGATCACATTAGCAAAATGTACCTATTTGAACTTGCAGTTTCCATTTTGTATTGGTCTCTTTTTCGTTTGTTTCATGGTGGGCCTTGTCTTTTTGGGTTAATCTATTTTAACTCTTTTTGTGTCCTTGTTTCTCTTTTTTCTCTGTTCTTGTGTAATCATAATGTATATTTTGATGTAAGGCCTCTGGGAGCCATAATCCCTATTTTATTACCTTATCTAATAAAAAACATGATGTAAATTCTTGAGCCTTTGAAATCGGTACATAGTGATGTCCAAGGACCCTTAGAAGTCCCTTATCTAAATGGTTCATTGTATGTAATCACTTATATTGATGATTTCTCTCGAATGATTTTGTCGTATTTTATTAAAAATAAATATGATGTCTTGTCTAGATTTAAATAATGTAAATCTTCAGTTGAAAACAATTCTAGCTATAAAATTAAAAGGCTTAGAAAAGATAATGGTGGAGAATATGTCAATAAATAATTTGACTCATTTTGTGTCAAATGTAGTATACAAAGGGAAATGACTACTCCCTATTCCCCTCAGCAGAATGGGATTGCAGAAAGGAAAATTTACACCATTCTGGAAATGGATAGAACTATTTTACATTCATCTGAAGTCCCTAAATTTCTATGGGCTGAAGAAATGAAAACTTATGTTCATATTTTGAATAGAGTACCCACTAAATTATTAGCTAACTCCACTCCTCTAGAAAATTGGACAAATCAAAAACCAAATGTGTCGCATCGAAAATATTTGGTACCCCTACTTCTATCTTCATTCCCAAATAAAAAGGAATAATTTAGATCAAACCTCCTATCCCTGTATCTTTGTAGGTTATGGAGGTAGAACTAAAGGTCTTAGGATCTACGATCCTTAAAAAAGAGAAGATATAGAAAATATAAATGTTAAAATATTAGAAAAACCTTTTTGTTCTTCATCTTATGTTTCTATTATTCATGATGAATCTAATGAAGTAGAAAATAATGATAAAAAGCTGTGATAATGATATATGTGATGATGAAGTTAATAATGAATATGTAGTTGAAAAAGAGTTAGTTCCTATTTCCTTTATAACTAAAAGACCTAAATGGGATGAGTCTATTATTCAAGACTCTAATCTGAAAACCTTCATAAAATGACTAGAAGTCAACATACATATCATGATTTAACGACATTGTATGAACCTAAACCCCAATCTTTCAAAGAATCTTATTATGGTGAAATATGGGTAGATGAAAATAAATTTGAGTACATCTCCTTAATTAAAAATCAGACATGTGATTTAGTACCTCTTCTGAAAAAATAGGTATAGTCGGATCTAGATGACTATACAAAATCAAATATAAAGTTGATGGTAGTATTGATAAATTAAAATCTAGACTAGTAGCTTGAGGGTTTACTCAAAAACCCAGTATCAAATACATTGAAAATTTTACACCAATTGCAAAAATGAGCACTGTAAGGATTCTTATTTCCTTATCTTCTCAATATGGTTGGGAAATCCATCAGATGGATGTCAAGAATGCATTTCTAAATGGTGACTTAAAAGAAGAAATCTATATGAACCAACCTAAAGGATTTGAAGAAAAAAGTAAAAATATATGTGTTTAAATTTAAAAATATCTAGATGGGTTAACATAAGCTCCTAGAGATTGGTATGCAAAGATTAATAGTTTTTTCAATGAAGTTGGTTTTACTAATTGTTCTTCGATAATTAATTATTTGTAAAAGTACAAGGAAATCAGATTATTCTCATTGAATTATATATTGATGATTTACTTATTACTATTAATTCTAACAGATTAATTATGAAAATTAAAGTGATTAAATAAAAATAAGATAAAATATATAGCACTAAGATAGCTAATATAAGCTATGAAAAACTATAAATAAAGTACATAACTCTAGTAAAGAAATATGCAAGAAAACTAATCAACTACAAAAATTAAATGTTAACCCTAATATGAAAATAAGAAAGAGGGAAGAACTCATCTATCTAATAGATGAATGTCATAAGATGTCACAGAGGTGATAGGAAAAATCAAAAGTAGGAACAATTGTGCAAGAGTCCCAAAAGGATGGATCTAGAGGATCTAGCTAGACTGGAGCACCGAATGAGGTCTAAGGCACCCACGGGTGCTTTGTTATGCAATCTAGGCACCCTGGTCTATGTGAAATCTCTAAAATTAATTCTTACAGGGTCAAAAGGTGGTCTAAAACCCTTGTTGTGTGTCATATCAATTTTTTATCCTACACTTGATGTCACTAATAATACAAGATGATCTAAGGAATTACAAGAGACCAAAAGAAGTATCTAAATCCTACAAGAAATAAAGATTGAAATGAATGGGTTGGAATGACCTAATATGCTACAAGAGTGTGCTTATTAACTTAGTGTTACAATAGATTTTGGACCCAAATGTAGTTCTAGTGAGTGTGTGCATGTTGTGCCCTAGGTTCTCTTGTGCAGTCACACTTTGTGAAGTAGCAAGAAATAACTAAATGTAGAAAATGTAATAGCATGTGTGCATGGAATAGAATAGAATCCCCCCCTATGAAGTGTGATGCAGATGTCCTAGCCTTTTTCCTTGATGATGGAGCTATGTGGATGCAAGTGATCTCCAATGCAATAGATGGATGCAACTCTAGATGGAGTGATAGTAGTAAGTGATGTTAGGTCCCTCATTATGGTCTCATAACTTTATATTTATAGGGTTCTCTTGATCTAATTTTGTAATTAACCTTGAAATGGAAAACCACCAAAAAGATAAAAAAAAAAGAAACATCTAGAAAGGGCCCAAAAAGTGGCAGAAAGCTTGAAAAGGATCGGGGCACCCTGTAGGATCAAAGGCACCCATGGGCAAACCGGCAGTCGAGGCTAAAAAATAGTGGGAAATGGCTAAAACAGACTAGGCATGTGGGAAAAATGGGTAGTAATGATGAAATGAAATTTTAAAAAATGGCCAAAAGAAGGGGGTTAATTTCTAATTTCTTTACTCAAGAACCTTTTAAATAGTAGTATAAGATTGGGATAAATAATGTGTAGAGTGCATGATTTTGTGCCTACATTTTTCCCCCACTTTATGTTGGTGAGATGAAATCTCAAAGTAACATAAATTATAGAAAGATGCGTAACTGATGTCCATGAAGAATGTAATAGAAATACTTTTAAGGACTAGACAAAAGCGTGGAATGCAAAATAAAGATGGAGGAGCGTGAAAACTAAAGATGAAAAATCACCAAAGAAAAAGTGATGTGAGTGAACCTAGGGTGGAACATGTGTGTAGGTGTTGCAAGTGTGTAATGTAATTGCATGGTTAGTAAAATGTGTGTTGTTGTGGAATGTTGTTGATGTTGTTATTATTGTCCCCAATTTCTTGTTTTGTTTTTCATATGAACGGACTGTAAGGAGAAAATGATCAAGTAGTGAAATATGTATGCATGTAAGAGTAAATACGCTATGTAAAATACACATGTATATGAAAGTGTAAATGGAACATGTGCACCTGATCCATGTCAAGAGAAAGAGTGTAGAAGGATATCCTATACTATGAGTTTTTTGGGTGATCTCATGCCACCCTGGCTGAAGAAGTGTAGGGAGAAAATGATTTAAGTCCTCAAATCTCTAATCACTTTGTTAAATGTGTGTGAAGAGATCTCTCGTATCATCCTTGTTGTTTGGGTGATTTGGCACCAATGAGTGAAGTAGTGTAGAGAGGCACACCCAATGTAACCTCTAAGCATGTAATGGCTTCCCAAAATAATAAGGACACCATGTCCTATAAAATCTGTTGTGTATGGGGTTCGTAGAATGGTCTCGAACCCACTTGTTGTATATAAGTGAATTGTGCAGAGTGTAGAATATCTATATTAGGCACGTGCAATGTTGCTAATAGGATAATGTGGACCCAAAAGAGGACCAATCACATGTACTATGTAAATATGCCTTACTGTGGAAAGCTAATGCACTTGGTAGAAACCAAGGTGTGCACAAACAAGGATTGCTATCCAAGGAAAAGTGTTAGTAAAAATCATGCATGTAAGAAAATAATGTGCAATTCACGTAGATAATGTAAAAACTACCATGCAGGTAGTGTAAATACGTAATAAAACAAGTAAGCCACAAAAAGTGGGTCATAAACATGGTACATCACTCACGATGTCACAAGACACACAAGGCCATCATGGCCGAAAACAAAAAACAAATGTATACACCAAACATAGGGAATGTCCTACATACAAGAACACCCAAAGACATATAAGTACAAACAAGCAAAATAAGTAGTCATAGAAACATGTAATCCTGCAAAACAAGTGCTACACATGGAACACCGGTAGCATTTTAGAGAAATAGCCAATATTTCAAAAGCATGTATGATAAAGTAATGTAAGATGCTAAAATGAAATAATAGGACCTACAAGAGATGAATGTGAATGCCCCCATTGTCCAGTGTAGGAAGGGTCAAAGGTGATCATCCATGTTGTGTGTAAAAGATTTATATCTCACGATCATAATTAGAAAAAACATGAACGTGCATGTGTGGATGATATATATAATGACATATAAGAAATCAATCTAACATGTGTAGTAAAGTAATAATGTAAAACACTAGTAAACAAGAGTAAATGCCCCCAATAAAATGCAATATGTCGTGGATGGATGGGATGGAATACAAAATGGAATGATAAGAGCCGCATGCCCCCGAGTGAATGGAAATGTATGCAATGAGGTTAATTTTGTTTTCCCACTCATTATTCAAGAATGAACCATAAATGAGAGTGCGTCATCAAGAAATGGTTGAAGTGTATGTTATTTTTTAACGACCGTGATAAATGTGTATATAGTGGTGATGAGGTGCAACATATAAAAAGTATTTGCGTGAAATCAGAGCAAAACATATGTCACAACTCGATGAATGGATGAGTGATGATTTAGCTTAAGTGTATATCACTAAATGAGGAATGAACAAGTGAATTGATACCTAAGCATTTATCACTATAAGATGAAGGGATTAGTGATGATTTATCACTAAGCGTATATCACTATAAGATGAAAGGAAAAGTTATGATTTATCCCTAAGATTATATCACTATAAGATGAACAAATAAGTGATGATTTAGCCCTAACTATATATCACTATATAATGAATGGGAAGAAGTGATGATGTAAGCTAAGGTGTATACCACTACAAGATGATATAATAGAGGTGGTGATCTAGCCTAAAGTATATACCACTACTAGATAGAAAGAGCGAGTGATGATGTAGCCTAAAGCATATGTCACTACCCTAGGAATGCCATAGAATGAAATATCACATTATGATTGTGAGGTCCATTTAATTTTTAAACCCTGGCAATTGAGTATGGACTGAAGAACTAAGTATGTCATAGGGTAGTGGGTGTAGCACATAGAAGATAATATAATGGTGAAAATAAATTACCATGTGATTAGTAGAATATGTAAATATGTGGTGTATGAAATTCAATGATAGGTGTGTAGAATGCATAAAAGGTAATTGTTGTTGCAAACCAACAAAGCACCCTAGATGTTGATCAGATTTCTAGTTTGACACTTGGACATCCAGTGTGGTTGCACAACATTGAATCTTCTCCCCAAGTGTGGGACTTGTAAAATGGGAAAAGAATCTCCAGGTTAGAGGTTGGTTCCTCAACTCCTATGATCAGGAATATTGCTTGCAAGTTACAGAGGGTTTGAATTCAAGATCCTACTCTAAATTCCAAAGGAGACAGAGATAGAGAATGCAAAAACTAAAACTAGTGCTAATAAGGTGATGCACCAAAGGAGTGGTGAGCATTTTTTACTTCTGCAGATTGACACAGATCATGGAAATACAATAAAACTTCATGCACAAACTGATAAACTATAATGGAAGGTCGGAAATGAATCAAACAACACAAGCAGTAGGGGATTAAAGCTCATTCACAGAGCCTGCATTGTCATTTCCATTACCAAAACACATGCATTACAACATCTGAGAGGTAAAATAGGTTGCAGTCTTGAAAAGGTTTGATATTCCACAAAATCACTTCCAAGGTGAAAGAGGGGGCCTGCAATACATGAAAAATGTTCCACCCTTTCAAAAATGAGCCAAATCGGCTTTACAAAGACACCGTAAATGACCCTAGGAGAGAGAAACGCAGAAAACATGGGAGAGCTTCAACCATGACCAAAAATGCAATAAAATAGCATGGACATCCTTATGAGCCCATTCCTAACATTTTTACCATCTTCGGGAGAGAAGGCGAGCCATTCTTCATTAAAAATAGTGGTTGAAACGTCATTTATGTTCATGACCACATCTTAGAGGCATTTTTTATTTTCTCTCTCCTAACTACAACAAAATACAAAAATGACCCGGAATCTTGTAGATAATTTCACCAAATTTCCATTGATATAAATAACGTGAAAAACCGAGCTCTGGATCAAAAGATATGGCCATTTGAAATTTTAGGGAAAAACAGGCCAAACGGATTAAGCGGCGAAAATTTTGAAATTTTCCACTTTTTGCATTTGGGAAAATTTTCCAAAAATCCTGCGTACTCCATCATTCGGGTGCCACGTGGCATGTTTTGATTAGACGTGAACCTTCACGTGCTTTATTTTCCTTCATTTTTCTTTGGGAAAATTTTTCAAAAAAACTCACGGCCGATGAGTTGAGGACACGTGGCAACAGGTGATTCGCCACGGGCATTTCCTCCTAAATTTTTTCATCACTTTTTGACTATTTTCTGACTCAGACACGTGGTAAAACCCCATTGGTTGTGGGCTTTTCCTTTCCTTTTTCCCTGCGGGCCTTTCCTGTATTTTTGCCACCAGGACACGTGGCAAGCTTCCATTGGCTCACATTTGGGGGCATTTTTTCCTTCTGAAATTTCCTTCATTTTCTTTGGGAAAATTTCCCAAATTTTCCCCGCCTTATCCACTGTCCGGACACGTGGTAACATATTACTAGTTGCGGGCCCTTGGGGAAAAAAATTTCTTTTCATTTTAGCTTTTGGGAAAAAATCCCAATCTCCCCGCGCTCCGAAACTCCGACCCCCGGGGACACGTGGCATGCTCTGGTCAAGTGGGTGGGCGGGGAGCCAAAACTTCTCCATTGCTTTTTACCAAAACACTTCACCAAAATTCCAATCTTTCCTCCACCCTCCGCCGTTCGATGCCATAGGACATGTGGCATAACATGATTGGGCATGGGCCTTTCCTTTTGAAATTTTCCATGGCGCCAACACTTAGTCGATTTTTCAATTTTTTCCCCTTGGACACGTGGCATAATCCGATTCGTCGAGGGCCTGCGGGGCAAAATATTCCTTTTGAAAACTTTTCCAAACACTTGGTAAAAATCCAAGTTTTCCTCCAACCCCGCCACTTCCTTTGACACGTGGCACCATATTAATTGCCGGGCCTTCCAGGGGAAAATTTCCCACAAAAACTCTGCCGAGCCATAACTTCAAAAATACATGGAGTTAGGAGGAAAACTTTACCTTTCTGGAAAGATGAGAAAAATATCTATCCAATGGTGCCATTTCCAGAAAGTCTTGAGTGCTTGAAAAGCAAAAAATTATGACTGAGGCACAAGAGAGGGAAGAATGAAGGGAGTTAGCCACAAAATGAGTAGGGGGCACTATGGATAACTTGTAATGTATAATGCGTAGTGTAAGACATGTAGATAGATGAGTAATGCAAAGTATTTAGGGATGAATGTAATGCTAGACTTATATGTTATGAAGACTAGTATAGTATGTAGAAAATGTATGATGTGAGGTATGTGACTATGTATAAGATATGTGTAGATAGACGAACAATGTATGTAATACACACATGGATGATATAAATATAATATATGTAAGATGAAGAGTACAATGATATGTGATGGATAAATATACACATGCTAAAATTTTTAGACTAAATGTATAATGTATAGTGTTTGAAGTGTAATGTGTGATGAAATGCAATGTGCAATGTATATAGTGCAAAGTGTGTGGGGTTTAGTTTGGTAATCCTCAACAATCAAGTGTGAACCGAAGCACAAGAGTGCGTCATCGAGGTAATGATGATGATGAAAGTGTCTATATGAAAATGCAGAGATGATAAATTTGTAAATGATATGAGTGAGGGAGGGGAATGTGAAGTGTTATGCCCCCCAAGTGCATGCACAAATAAATCATGTAAAATTATCAAGGAGATCGTCATCTTCTGGATCAAATTCAAATGGATAAGCATTGGTAACTTGATAAACAATAGTGTCTTGTTGATCCTATAATGAGCCATTAATGTGTAAGTTATACATGCCCATAACATATTCCTCATTGGTGAATGGAGGGTGTGGGAACCGTGTGCATATAATTGAGTGATATTTTGTGAATAGCCAAGAAAAGAACTATTGCAGATAAAAACATGACCAAAAGGAATATGAAATGAAATTTCAGTATGACTAGGATCTAATGTGCCTCTAATATAAGTAAGCCAGATTCCCCTAATGTGAGTAGAGAAGAACGGGGGTACATGATAAATATACTATAAGATGAAAGATACACAAAAATAAGTGACAGTTATATTGACAAAACCATAGTATAGATGAGGGGTATGAGTAAAATGACGGAGATCCTCAAAGGTGAAACCAAGATGAGCTAGAACATCATGGGAACATGTAGTGACATCACATGTAGGATTGAATGGAATATGTTCCCAATATGAGTTATGAATGAAAAGTGTGCAAGTGAATGGCGGGTGTCTTTGAAGTAGGGAATGTATACATAGGGGATGTGATAGGATCAAGTCCATAGACTATACCGGCCTCGATAAGGAATCATAGTAGTAATAGTAGATGGCATAGAAGAAACAAAATCTATCACACAAATAGTACCATCAAGTGGTGGTAAGTGTGGTGGTTCATCTATAGGATGGGGATCATTTGTAGTATTTATGAGTGGGATAGGAAGACTAGTGTTAGGAGCCCGATCAAAATACTGAAATGGATCAAGGTCATGTAAAACATTATACTCCATGCCCTCATGTAAGAATTTAACACAATTATAGATAGTAGAAGTGACAACATGCATGGCATTAAGCCATGGCCTACCAAGTAGACAATTATAGAAAACTGGGAAATAAACAACAAAAAGACCATGTGGATAGTCTTAGGACCAACAATGATGGGTAATGTGATGTGACTAAAACATGGATGAATGGAACCATCATAAGCACGTAGTGAAACACTAGAGGGACTAATGTCATGAGCAGTAAGACCTAAAACTTCAAGAAATAACATGAGGCACAAATTAAGCTCAAATACATTTTCAATCAAAGTACACTTAACATTGACATTATGAATGTGAAAGATAATATTCAAAGGAATAACATTGTTAAAAGTAGCACGGTCATTATGAGGAGTAGATGGGAAAGAATATGTTGAGAGAATGCATCCGCAAAGGTATTATAGACTACATCTGGATGAGTGTTGTCAGGAATATGAGTAGTGAGTAAAAGATTAATGATTTTATCTCGTAATTCAGGATGAAGAAGTAAAAATTCATGAATGGAGATAGCCATGATGAATGAATCTTATAGGAGAATGTAGTTTGATTCGGGTTCACCAAAATGGTTAACTAAAAATGGGCTAAACTATGTAGCAATAAGATAGTTATTCTAAGCTATGAAAACTATAGATAAAGTAAATAATTGTAGTAAGTAAATATGCAAGCAAGCTAATGAACTATAGAAAAGGAAATGCTAACCCTAATATGCAAATAAAAAGATGAAATAACTCGGATGAATAAAAATAATTTTGGAGGGTGTCGTAGAGGTGAAAGGAAAATCGTAAGCAAGATCGACTATGCAAGAGTCCCAAAGGATGGATCTAGAGGATCTAGATGGAATAGAGCACTGCGGGAGGAAAAGGTCTGCCTCTAGGAAATTTATTCTCAAGATGGGCACCATGGTTTGTGAAAAATATTTGAAATTGGTTCTTACAAGGTCGGAAGGTGGTCCAAAATCCTCGTTTAGTATCACATCGATTCGTTTTCCGCACTTGATGTCGCTAATAATCCAAGATGATGTAAGACCTATAAGAGAAAAAAAGAAGTATCAAAACCCTAAAAAAATAAAGATGCAAATGAATGGGTTGGACTGACCTCAGCTGTCACAATAGTGGGCTTACTAATCTAAGCGTTGCACTACATTTCGGACCCAAATGTAGTTCTGGTGAGTGCATGCATGTCCTTCCCTAGGTGCTCTTATGTCAGTCACACTTTATGAAGTAGTGAGCAATAAATAAATGTAGAAAATTTAATAGTATGTGTGCATGGAATAGAATAGAATCCCTCCCCTATGAAGTGTGATGCAGATGTCCTAGCCTTGTGCCTTCATGATTGAGCTATGTTGATACAAGTGATCTCCAATGCAATAGATGGATGAAACTCTAGATGAATAGATAGTTCCAACTCTAGTAAGTGATGATAGGTCCCTCATTATGGTCTCATAACTTTATATTTATAGGGTTCTCTTAATCTAATTTCATAATTAACCCCAAAATGGTCGACCACCAAAATGATACGAAGAAGAAACATCTAGAAAGAGCCCAAAATGTGGCGGGAAATATTGAAAAGGATCGGGGCACCCTGTGGAACCGGGGCACCCAAGGGTGCCCTATTATTGGCCCTAGGCACCTCGGTCAAGGCTAACATAGTGGAAAATGAATGAAACAGATTTGGGCATGTGGACAAAATTGGGTGGTAAAGACAAAATAAAATAAAATAAGATGGCCAATAAATGGGGTTAATTAGTAGTTTCTTCACTCAAGAACCTTCTAAATAGTAGTACAAGACTAGGATAAATAATGTCTAAAGTACATGATTTTGTGACTAAATAAAGCTAAATTAAAAAAAAACTTTGAAATGACTGATTTAGGATTATTGCATCATTTCTTAGGCATGGGTATTTTTCAAGATAAAGATTCTATTCTTGTTTCTATATCACAATATACCACTAATTTTCATCAAAGTTTCAATATGTTATATTGTAAACCTTTTGCTATTACTATAGAAGCTCAATGTAAACTTGATCCTAAACCTACGTGTGAAAAGGTAATCCTACTTTGTAGAGAGGAAAATTGTAGGTAGTTTTATTTATCTTACTATTATTGGACCCGACATTGGTTATGTAGTCAATATTGGTTCAAGATTTAAGTAAGAGCCATACCAAGATCACTGGAAGTTAGCTAAAATAATATTTCATTATATTAAAGGAAAAATTATTTTTATTTACATTATACTTCTTCTAACAATGCATATTTATATGGATATTATGATTTTGACTATGTTGGTAATGTGATACCTTGAAAGTCTACAACTGGATATGTGTTCAAGTTTGGTGTAGGTGTCATTACTTGGAGCAAAAAAGCAACCAAAAATTTCCATTTCTTTTATTGACACAAAGTATAGAAGTGCAATCGAAGAAAAGAAAAGAATCCATGTGGCTAAAGCGGTTGTTGCAAAAGATACACATGGAAACTAAAAGAAGTACTCCTCTTCTATGCGATAGCTAGAGTTGTATTTCTCTTGCTAAGAATCCATTTCAGCATCAAAGGAAAAATCATATTTATATTCATATGCACTTTATATAAGAGAATGTTATCTATGGTGATATATATCTCCAAGTACTTCCCGATCAAGATCAAGTTACATGTATGAACTTACGAAGTCATTGTGTGATGTAAAATTCTGCAAGTTCCGTGCAATGCTTGGCCTTCGAGTCTCCATCGAGAGAAGGTATTTACTTTGGATTGCAAATTATTGTTTCTCAATTAATGGAAAATTCTCTTTGCCATGGTTTTTCCCACTCGGGGGTTTTCCACGTAATCACTATGTTCTTGTTATTGTTTTTACTATGTTAATTTATTTATTTGTTCATATTAATGTTTAATGAAAATATAAATTAATATCCTCACCCTAACATCTACATCTCCACATATCTTAATCCTTTCAATAAAATAATTTCACCGATAGATCTAAGAAATGATTTAATCATTTAAATGTAAAATTTGTTTGGCATATTTTAAACTTATGATATTTGTGATATATGTTAAATCTCCGCATATCCTAATACAAGGTTCTCACATAAGAGAATTTTTCAAGGATTCTTATAGCTCTTAGGTTCACCATATGGACACTAAGATTATGCCACATGTCAATGACCATCCATGCCGATCTCGGTCATCCATCTATTTGTCTTACAAGTGTGAGAATCAACCACCCCAAACCCCATTTAGTAAACACCTTCACATAATTAGACATTCCAAATTGAATTTTATGGCCTTTTAAATGCCCCTTCTAAATTAAAAAAATATTCCATTACAAATAAAACAAATTGGCCATAAAAAAAATGAAAACTAAACTTACCAAGAAATTCAATATTTATATTTTGAAATATTTGTCCTACATTTTTAATTGAAACTTTCTTTTCTATTTCCAATTATAAAAAACAAAGAGTATAACATGGGGGTCATCTAAAGGTTTTATCCAACACCATTTTTAAAAAAATATTGGACCATATTTAGAATGTAAGAATTTATCAACGTAACTAATGTATTTTAGTTTTGACATACTTCCATTTTCAGTTTGACATTGTTGTGGAGAAATAATATTGCAAAGAAAAAATGGCAGCGCACATGATAGTAGTTACATCTCTCGGGATAGTCCTATTCAATCCTATGATTTAACTCATTATAATTATTAAATATAATGGAATCTCTATTTCATTCATGATGACTAAGTCATGGTTTACAGAGGCCCAGGATAATGCTTTCAATTGTGTTCAAGGTCCTGGCCTCCCGATTCGACCATGGATCATAACAGAATAAGATAGTAGTGTGAGTCTACATCTTCACATATCCTAATTCTTTCAATAAAAATTTCACCGATAGAGCTACGAAATGATTTAATCATATAAATGTAAAAAAATTGTTATATTTTAAACTCATGATATTTGTTACACTCTTTAATATTAAATTTAATATTCTATATTGGATGAATCGGTTTACTTTAAATAAATATAAAAGCGAGGGAGAGAATTTTTGGAAGATAATTCGACATATACACAAATCCTATAAAAATTATTTTTGTATCAAGGAGAAATAAGGATAGGATCTTTTAAGGACAAATATGATCGTCGTGTGATAAAGAATGCCCAAAACAAGGAAATTTTATTTGTTTTCTTCAAAGGGATTTTGGTTTGTGATGGGTGTAATTGGTCCTCAAAATACATTATAAAATTAGAAAAATTTGTAGTAACAACATCTATGAAGTCCCCTACTCCAAGAGGAAAATGACCTCATAAGTTCCTTCTATTGTGACTTTGGCGACATTTGCCTTGGTTATGTCCTTTTCCCTAGATCTAAACTAAAATTTCCACCACTTTTCACCTAATTAAATTATACAAACACCATTTCCACTACAATAAAATCAACCACCCAATTTCCAAAATCTTGTATAACCCCTTCATGAAAAACATACTTTGTCTAAAGACTCTCCAATAGTCACTAAGGTGACATATGAAATGGTCTTAAGTAAAGTTCCAAATTTCAAGTACAAGGTTGTCACATAAGATAAATCTATCAAGGATTATTGTAGCTCTTAGCTTCACTATATCGACACTAAGGTTATACCAAATGTCAATGACCATAAATGTTTGATCTCGGTCATCCGTTATTTGTTTGACAAGTGTGAGAATCAACCACCTCCAATCCCTTTTAGTAAACAAGTTCACATTATTAGACGTTCCAAATTTAATTTTATGGCCTTTTAAATGTGCATTCTAAATTAAATAAAAATTACATTACAAATAAAATATTTTTCCCATTAAAAAATGAAAACTAAAGTTACCAAGAAATGTAATATTTATAGTTTGAAATATTTGTCTTGCGTTTTTAATTGAAACTTTCATTTTTATTTCTCCTTATATAAGAAAAATGGTACAACATGGGAGGCCTTTGAATGTTCTTTCAAAGAGTTTTTTTATAAATTTATTGGACTAGATTTAGAATTTAAGAATTTATCAACACGTAATTAATGTATTCTAGTTTTAACAATCTTACCATTTTTAGTTCGACCTCATCATGGACAAATAATATTACAGAAGAAAAAATGGTAGCGCATGTGATAGTAGTTCCATGTCTCGAGATAGGCCTCATCAATCCTATGATTTCACTCAATAAAAATCTCACCTTTAATGGAATCTCCATTATTTTCATGCTCACTAATTTTTAGAAAAATCTATTATAGAGTATAACACCCTTGTTATGATAAATCAATTTAAGGAATATTTTTAAAAAATACCCTTATTATACAATCAATACTATCAATGTTTAACATTGTTATTAAGCTTACTAATAAATAATATAGGATAATTAAATATTCATAATCCATATAATAACATATAATAACCATTTATAGCTATAAGGGTATATCCAGATCTCCACAATTTCCGTTAAGTCACTCTAGGCAAGTGTGTACACTGTCAGTTGTATACTTTGGTTTAACCTTTTACAAGTTTTGAGAGATATGTGCATCTCCTAAGTGTGTACCTAAAATACATTCATACAAATTCCATCCTATATCGACATTATTTATTTAGGGATTGGTGATAATATAAAATAGTCAACTAATACATTACTTTGGCCAAAGTTTCAAGCATTTCTTTGCAAGATTAGTTTTGAGACCACACACTAGCCTACGAAACTTGTCTTCCATCACCACACAACCATATCAATATAGTTATCTAGATTCCTTATTGTTTAAGAAGGTGAAATAAAAATATCGAGAATAGAAATCATTGCAAGGGGGCTTTAGAGGTCGAATGTAGTGATCAAAGTTTTAGAAAATAGGGTTGATGTTCTCTAGGGGATGGTTGCAGTGGAAAAGGAAAGAAGAGGCAACTTGACATAAGTAGTTCGATGAGGAGGATTTCCAAATGGATGGTGTCAGTCCAAGCTCGAGGACTAGGGGAAAATGTGTTTAGGGCTCTATTGCAGATTTTTTTAACTATCTATTGAGATGGTTTTGTTGTAAACTATTTTTTCTTTGGGTTTTTCTATCTTTTAACTCGATCTTTTTTCAGGTTTTTTGATAGATAATTTTTTCTTTTGATGAGATTTATTGTAATATCTATTATGTAAATGGTCCTTGGAGCCTTTTCCAAACATTATCTATAAAAAGAAGGTGAAATAGCCAATAAAGGGAGAGTCCATTATTGGCTCATTTTTCTATAGTAAATAATCCCATCTATACCATCTTAGGATTCCTAAGGGAAACATAGGGACCACATAATGATTACCCATCATTACGTCCTCACTATCCTTCCCATAGCCATCCTAAGTTAGCACTAAGCTAAGATTCTAGTGAGATGACGTAGGAACATTATACCCCACGCTCCTTATACTTAGGTTACCTTAGTTGATTAATGTAACTAAGTCATCCATAACAATTTGTTTAAAATTATTATTTCACAATACTTAATATGTTTCCATAAGAGGGTCATAGTAACTCAATGAGTTACTAACTAATATTAGTTCCTCTTGTCTTATTTTTAAAACTTAGTAATTATCTTTAGGTATATGTTAATTATTCTTTATTCATAGTAAATCATTTAAATACATTTACTCGTCATGATTATTCTAGTATTACTATAAAACCCATAAACATCTTCATTTCATTTTCTATGTTATCCTTTTGGTTTATCTATTGATATTCATTTTTCTTTGATTATTCTATCTGAATTAATGAAATAAAAAATAATCACATAACTTAATAAATTATCAACTTAATTAATAAATCAGCTTTATAAGTACAATATCTACATTTATTGTTCTTAATAAGACAAGTCATATGACCGAATTGAAATAAGGTACTAATATCCTAGTATTTATAAATAATGATTTAAAATAATAAAAAAGAATAATACATTGGATATAATGTCCTTTTAAAATGCGATGATATTTCAATCACATAATCAAATTGATTACAAATAATCCTTTCGGATTTATTTCCCAATAAACTCAAGACGTAAAAACAATCACAGAATCTAATCCAAGCAGTTACTTCAAGTATGCCAACATTTCTTGTAAAATTGTAGGAGAGATAGATATATGGATCAGTTCATATGAATTGGCATGAGTCTGCATACTATTATTCTATGTTGTAATTATAATGAAATAACAAAATAAGAGATCGCATAATAATTGTTCTTAATCAATGAGTTATATTCATAAATTCTATAGTTTATATTATGAAATCTATTTTATAAACATATCTTAATGAATTTTCTTATTTATATAAAATAGTATATCCACGCTTTGTTACTACATACAAGTAGCCTAATATGACTTATACATTTAGACAATAATGGTTCATTATTGCATTGTTGGAAGCTTGATTGAATCGGAGGGGGTGAATCAATCATACAATAATTACAACTTCATTTTCCATTGCTTAGATTCATCATTAAAATTAACCATTAAATATCCATAAACCATGTAAACTTATTATGTGTGCAATAAACAATCACATGTGTAATAATCAAAAGAGAGAACACAAGACACCAAATATAAGTGGGAAACCCTCAAGGGGAATAAAACCCATTAAAACCATTTCTTATATTACTCAAAGCAAGGACTTACAAGAATATTACACATCCTACAATATTTTTTTAGTGAGGCACCAACCCCTAAACCTTTGTTGATATTACACACAACAAAGGACTCAAGTGAATATTACACATCACAAGAGATTTCTTTAGTGAGGCACCAACCCCACAAGGAACACCAACCCCTAAACCCTTGTTGATATGACTCAAAACAAGAGACTCCTATGAATATGACTCATCATAAGATATTTTTCAAAATTTTGACCACTGAAAATATGTTGATATATATCCCAAAGTTCAGCTCCAAATTACTTCAAACTCTCTCTCAAGCACACCTTCTTCAACTTGCTCTCTCTAGGTCTTCATGGACTTGTCTTTCCTCTAAAATCTTACACACATGTATTCAAAAAATATTCAACCTATCATGCACCTACTCATCCTTTTACATCATGCATATATATATATATATATATGTATATATATGTGTTGTCATACTGTGTGTGTGTGTGTGGGTCACACTTTGGGTCACACTTTTCACCCATGCAAGACTAGCTCACAAAATGAGCTCAAACTTCACTTTTATAGCCTTTTCTTCTCATAAACCCAAAGGATGTCAGTCCCTCATGATAAATTCGACCCATAAAACTTAATTTAATTCAAATACATCCATTACAATAGTCACATATCACACAAATAGGTATGCCTAGCAAAAACACACTTTCCATGTATAAAAATACTCATAAACCTTGCGTTGGGATGCCAAAATATCCTAATCCAAAAATATTTTTATCCAAGATTTAAATATAATAAAACATTTTTAAACTAACACTTACACATCATACATGGTTGAAATTATCATGGTCCAATCAAATTATTTTTTTAATGGGCCCAATAGCTAATTGCCTTTACCAAACAATTGCTTCCAATACCTTGAATCTTAATTTGGGCCTCGTACCTATCAATATGAACTAAACTATGGAAACTAAAAAATATGGAAATTAAAATATATTTAAAGCATATATAATAAATTTAGAGATAATGAAACAATCACCTGCTCAAACCTCAGCTACTGTTGTCTTCACCAAAACATGTTGCCTAAAAGTAGTTTTTCAAACTTAGCTAATAAACACCCTTTCTCTCACTTTCAAGACCTAAAAAATGATTTTATAGATGCCACATTAACACCTATTCAATTTATAAATGATATAAATCTTCAAATCAACCATCCCATGCATCAAACAACTCTATACTTCTAGGAGATCATGTCCTATCCTGCAATGGAAAAAATATTCTTTTCCAAAACTTGGTATGAAAACTTTAGAAAATATCACCATCATGATATTAACATCATATCAATATAAATATATCTCAATCATATTTTCAAAAAAAAATCACCTCCTAACTCCTTTTGAAGCTCTGTTATGCTCACTTTATCAAGACTATTTTTACCGCCTCAAAACGACCCTTTGACTAGTCAACCTAAATAGGGCACATTTGAACATGAAATTGAATCAAAATTTCCTGAAACATAGTTTTAAACCAATATAAAATCACATAAATCACACAAAAAAAAAAATTTGCAACTCCTTTTGACAATCAAAGGCGGCTCACTACCCCCTCTTCTTTAGTTTGCTCCTAGCTAGGGTTTATCTAGGTTTCAAACCACTTTATCTTCTTAAAAATCGTTCATAAAAATGTGATGATCAAACCACCTAATTATTATTTTTAAACCTTAATAAATGAACTTATATTCTACCCACTAGAGCTCAGGTCCCCATGAAAAGCACACAGGTTCACAATGAACATCAAAAGTTCAATATTTTCTCTAAAAACACATTGTCACTTACTTGGTTTTGTAAAAACTTGCATAAATTTAAAAATGTTCTTTAGAATGACCTGAAATTTGTCATGAAGAACCATGGGAACCTTATATATCTATAAATATTCACCATCTATCCCTAGATAACTCTCAAAATCTTCACCACAACGACATACCCGTGTTAAATTGCACGATAGTCACTTCTAGCTTCCTAAGGGCCTCAAATATGCACTAAATCATTGAATATAGAACTAAAACTCACCATAAAAGTTAGGAACACTAATAAAATTCTACTACCATTCTCCAACAAGACTCATCAGATCCAAATGTCACATTTCTACCTCATTTTGTTTGTTCTAGGGCTAGAAACAAGTTTGAAAAGACTGACTCAATCATGAATTGACCATGCTAACTCAATGTAGAATCATGTACACTAATGACACATCATACCAACTATGTTTGACCTCATGAAATAAACCAATCATTTTAAGAAATCTCATACAATTGACTCAACTCACTAGACCATACACAAGGACCTCCTAGAACTCGCCAAATCTTGACACTACCTCTCATTCTTCATGCTTGACACTCGAATGACATCATATGGGGAAACATACAACACAATGATACCATTTTCCATAAATGGGGGTTGACATCAATGAAAAAACTAACCCACAAATGGCAAAAATATTCCCCTTTGTCATTGATGAAAACCATCATTCGAAACATAAATAGCAACCAACAAGACAAATACACGCATGACTAAAATACCATGTTTTGATGTCTCTCTACCCAATCCCATATTACAAAAATCCTATTAGGTCATCTCTCTCTTCCATTTTCTTATAACATTGTATTGTTTGAGTTCTTAACATTTGTATATCTATTATATTTCATCATATATGTTACTTTACAATTAGATTTAATTTAGATTTTATTAAATCAAGTGCTTGTGGTTGGATTTATTCCTTATTTCAACCTTTCCACCCTAAATTATTCATTTGGTATCATATTTTACTAGGATATAATTCTCAAACGTTGCATAAGTTTACCTAGATTTGAGATGATTTTAGAGGGGGAATTTTGTTCTAGATGTGGAAAGAAATGTATTTTTATTTACTTTTTAATGCTAATGTTGATCATCACTTATCTATTTATTACAAGTCTTTGGTTGTCGCCAATGTCTTTTTATAGATTCAAGTTCAAGAAAATAAGGTGGCGCTAGAGGTGGAGAATCTGTGGATGCTCCCGACATGGGGGTGATGCCCTTATAATGTTATGTGTGTGCCATAGTCCCCCTCTCCCTGCTCCTCATCATGTGACAATGTCGGTGGCAAGAAACAAGGTGGTGGTCATCGTAACCACTCCCAACGTTGTTCATTTATCCATGCTCATCACTCCTCTCATAGATAACCTTCCCGAAGGAGCTCCTCTCCTCCACCTTAAACTTGTAACTAGGGTTACAATATCCCCCACCTCCAAGTCAACAAGGTATGGGCTCACCACTTGCACTCGAGCCTCTCACCCATGACATGTGGAGCCTTCCTCCACAACTATACAAGTTTCAAGGTTAACACTTTTCATCTCGCCCTCTCAAGATGTTTTTGAAGATATCTTGAAGAAGAAATCCATCATGGATTGGGTTGGGATGTGCCGAAATCTAGCAAAAATTTCCTATCTTTTGTTGGCATTATCGAGACTCGCCCTTGAAGGTCAACAATTTACAACTTAATATTATTTAATTTTGATGTATTGTTTTCTCCCCCTTAATCCTAGGTCTTTTTGCATAGTTTGTTTTGTTCCTTTAGGGCATGCTTCTATATCTCATGATTTATTTTTGAATTATCTTGTATCATTTTAATTGTTAATCTAATATAATGTCACATTCATAAAAATATGTCCCTTGGTGAATATTGGGAGACACATTTATGACATTTGATGCATGTAAATATTTCACCACAATGATATTTCTCTAGGTTTTTTGGATGAATCAATTTTTCAAGTAAGTGTCACATTAATGAAAAATAGCTAGGTGTATTAAGTACTATTTTGAGCATGAAAACAATACTAAATATTATCAACATGTTTTTGGAGTGGGAAGGTATCACCAAAGCAAGAGATTAGTAGGAGATTTGATCAATTTTTTAGCATTATTTTGCAAAACTAGAGATCTTATTGAAGCGAGAGGTTTATTTTGATTTTAATTATTATTTTGAGTATTTCCTTGACAATTTTCACTACTCGTTATAGCAAGTATTTGTAGGTATACATTTTTAGTATTACAATTATTTGAAATACTCACTATAGTGAGTACCTATGATGAATTTTCCTACAATTCTAGTTTAATTGTCAAAGGAAACATCAGATTTTTGGTCATTTACACTTTATAAATCAATTAGATTCTAAGAAATTTATCCACAATTATATATATATATATATATATATAATGACACTCTATATCCATTCTAAACAAGTTTCCCATGGTCATGAAATTGTGTTGTAATCCTATATCAGAACAAAGATGGCTTTTTTCTCCAAGTTTGGAATGGTTTTTTCTCTCATGTCCGGTTATAATGTTGATACTCCCTTTACCCCTAACTAATGGTATTTTTCATTACCAAATGTAAAATATATATTTAAATGCCTATTCAAAATAAAAACAAATATAAATTTCCTATCATACACTTATTGCATCCTAAATTTTGAAACCACATATTATTTGGACTCTCATGTGTAACATTGCAAGCTAATGTAATTGAACCTTGATTTTAGTTCTCCTAGAAACATTTTCACTCTACTACTTGGTTATGTTAAGGTGTATTATTCTACTTTAATTCATATAATGGAGATGTTTCTTACATTAATAAAATTGAAATTTGAATTGATGATATCTTTGGGAATGGGACTAACTTTAACCGAAATTTTGGTTCTACCACTTCTACTTGAATATGTAGAAATGCATCTCTTTGACATATTCATCTACTTATTTAGTTGGATATAAATATACCTCTACTATGAATGACTTAAATTTGCAATTAAAACTATTCTTCAAATAAGAATTAGAGGAGAAACTACATTTGTGCTCATGAAACATAATATAAGCATATAATTCATCTACTATGAACTTTGTGATATTTATAGTTTCTTGTACAACAACCATGGATTAAAATTGTTGATGTAATTTTTTACATGGGCTCCAACGTAAGAGATGAGTTTAATATCACTTATTTTATAAAAATATTCAAGGTAAATAATACATCGATGTATATTTCAATGTGAATGTGTGACATTTGTTACATGTAGAGGGGTTAATAATCTAAATTGGATGATTAAAACCAAACATATACCCCTATGGATATTCACAATGACAATGAATCAGAAATAACTGAATTAGAATTCACAATAAAACTCGAAACGAGAGATAAGGGTAGGAAAAACAACTTCAAAACCCTATATTATTTAGAAACAACTGAGAATAAACACAATCAATTTATCATGATGGAAAATAGAATTTAAAAACTCATCATAACACTCAAATACTCACAAATACTAGGTACAATTCTAAGGGAAAAGTTAAATTATTCCTTCACGCATAAGATTAAATCATAAAAATTGCCACATTGTTAAGAAACAAATTAGGGAAGGTCTTGTTGTGGAAGGATTTTAATCCAAATTATCTCGGTGGTATATTCTCATGAGGACAATGATAGTAATGATATTTTAGATATTCATATATGTAATCGGGAAGAGAATAAGGTAGAGAAAAAGGAAGAGAAGAAGGAAGATAATAAGTGAGGTGATATCTCCTCTCCCACTAAACCAAGTTTTGAATTATATCTAGTTACGGGAAAGGGTGGGGCTTTTCAAAGTTTGAAAAACATGGACCCCCTTGAAATTTGTCATTCTATCCACTTGGATGAGATATTAGATCCTAATGAGGGACGGTTGAAAGGTAGTGAACAATAAGAAGAAAGGAAAAGTTGGAAATTTTCCTCTCAAGATGAACCTTAGATCTCATAAAGAGAAAGTATTTGGTAGTTAGGGCTCCTTGGGAAGAGGGCCAAGTTACTTTGATTGATCTACTTTGTGGGGACCTTTCTCCTATAATTTCTTGTTTTTGGGTGTCATTTTTTCTGTTTGTTTCTCTTTTGTTCCTTGATGTTTATCTTTCGGTTGTACAAGGTTCCCGATCCCTTCAAAATCTACATTTTACCTAATCTAATAATTTTTTCATAATTTAGAAAAAACAAAAATAATTTAAATACCATTCTTTCAATTCAACCAAATTCACAACATTTAATACTCAAAATTAGAATTTAATATTTAATTTACATATTATTTTACACTACTCAAGAATATAAATAAATTATACATAAAGTAAAAGCAAAAAGTTTTCCTAAATCACACAAATTAGCATCCACTCAATTTATATTCATTAGTTTATCATAAGTATCACCGTTAGCTATTAATTTTATTCAAAACATGACATGAATCTAAATTATTGAGAAAAGAAAATAGATATCTTGTCAAATCACACCTTTGTGAAGATAGTTCTCTTTGTTATTTCTTACAAATATCACATATAGTTAACAAAATATTTTTATACAAGTATTTATAGTGATTTCATATGGGACACAATCACATCTTGTTCACCATACAACCTATAAGCAGAACTCGTAACTAAGTTAAAGTACAAATATAACAACCCTAAACTAGATAGTTTATTTAGGGAAGATAATATTTTAAACCTTTGGATATTCTATTTCCTAGGCCTAATAAAAATACCTACATTGATCATTTCATGGTTTTCACCCACTACACATATTCAAATCCAATTATGATCATGCCTAGAATATTGATATACCAAAAATAAACTAATGCAATCATGAAACATGATGATTTAAACATTTTGGCTAACATGCATAACTACTATTCTCTATCAATATGCTTGGTATCAATAATGGGATAGCTAATGTTTGGGGAAATTGAGTTAGAAAATTTGGTATCTGAGAAAATGATAAATTAAGAAACTCTTCGATGCACGTGACCTCCTCCATTTTATGAATGACATAAATTATGAAATTGTGAAAAAGCTCATTCTCCTATTTCTTCACTATTTATATTTGTGCATTAAAGTTATACATAATTGCTTACATTTGTTCCAGTGACTTCAGGAGGAAGTCGAGTCTAAGGGGAGGGGGTGTAGTGCCCACTTCCCTTTGACACCTTTTGATACTGATCTTGATACTGTTGATTACATTATGGACATTATTATGGTTTTGATTTAGTATGATGTTAGATGTTGGACCATGGATTATTGTTGATCTTGATTTGGTTATGATGCATGATGATTATTAGAGACACTTCATATGTGGATGATGATATACTATTTGACATGGATATATTATGAATGTTGTTTGGGCATGTGATTTTGGATATTGTGAGTAGACCTAGAAAATGGACATTATATGATGATGATATAGTTGTTGATTAAATTATAAATGATATAGTTGTTACTTTGATGTTGTTGTGATTCATTTATATAGATGATTTTGGAATTATATTTATATTCATTTTGGATGTTCTGATATGGCCATGAGGCCAAAGGAGGTATTTGTGTTTTGCGCAGTTAAAAATATCACAACAAATATCGGGGATTGGAGACCAACCACAATGGAATTCTAGGTGAATTCAACAAGGTCACCATAGCAACATGTCTTGTGTTTGTGTGTGTGTTGTTTTGTTAGGGATTCCATAGGGGGAATTACCTTTGAATGTGACCAAGGGTTTTTTGTATTTTGTTCATGTGGTTCCTTTTTATTATTGTTTATATTTATTTTATTAGTGATGTGTCCATTTATTTTTATTAATTAAATTGTGGTAGATTAATGTGAGAAAACATATGGTTAAAAGTTAATTAATTAAATTGGGACATAAGAAAGTAATTATAGACATTGTTGGCTTTTGTATTAAATGGTGTAAGTATGTGTAAGTGATGTGTAAGTATGTGTAAGAGTTGTGTAAGTCAGATTTTGGAGTATGAAACACTCCACCTCCTTGGAAATTCGAATTTGTCCTTGGAGGCTGTTTTGGAGGCTTGTGGGACAAGTAAAACTTGTCCCATACCTATTAATTTTATTTACCAACCATACCTATGGTTGGAGGGTTGATTTTAGACTTTCATAATGCATTTTGGGAAGACAAATTATAAGTTTTAATTGCACTCTTCTTACATTTTAATAAATTTAGTCCTTTGGGGTGTGGGCTTTTTAGAGTGTGTAAGTTTATTATCATATTATTCACCCACCTCTTTATTGTGCATTGGAGAATGAATTTGACTTTTGTGTTGGAGTTAAGGATGTGTGATATCGCATCCTACATGGATCTACCTCATCCTCTTCTCTTCCCTCCTCTATAAAATTGAAACTCTTTTCTTGTTTTGGGTTGTTGAAACATTTTGCATGCTTCCTTGGGGTGAATTTTCTTGTGATTGGAGCTCTTGATTTTGGAAGGAGATTGGAGAACTTTTCATGCTTGTTGGTTGCTGATTTTGGGACTATGTTTTGACATTGAAAGCTTTCTATGTTGGAACAAAATCTACCATGGAGAGGTAGGAGCTTAGCTCTTCATTTATGTTTTTATTTCTTTTTGTGTTTGTGTTTGTGTGAATGGTGAATGTTTGTGTGTTTATTGGTTTTTGGGTAGACTTCTAAAGGAATGGTGTAGGAGAAGGCTATGGGGAATTCATGTGGGGGCATAAGGGAATTCCAGTGGCATCAGAATTCATGTGGAGGGAGTTTGGGTTTGGGATCCACCATGGAAAATAAATAGCTTGCATTTCTTACTTTGTGGGGGGCATAAGGAAATATGTGGGGGGAATAAGGAGGGATTATGGGGGCATAAGGATATGTGTGATGAATTATATTGGCGGTTTATTACAAGTGGATGCCCAATTCCCATTGGGAGGCATAAATAGCTTCCCCATAGCTCTTGCTCCTTTGGCTTGCATGATGAAGCCTGAGTTCTGTTTTAATGTGTCAATGCAGTTGTAAACTATTGTTTTTGTTTGGACTATGTTTCTATATTGAAATGTGCATGTTGAAAGAATGTTGTGTGTTTGTGGAAGCCTATTGTTGCCATGAGTTGAAATACATTTCTTATTGCATTGTGGTTGGGGCTCAGGGGCCAATGAAGAAGGATGGATTCTCCTTTTCATTGGATGTCTTGGTTGGGTGGAGAGCGTTGCCTTTCCCCCACTTTTTTTGTGATCAAATTGGAAGAAAAGGGAACTTTGCATGTTGTTGTTCTGGAGCAGAGGAGAAAGAAAATTTGATAGCCCCTTGTGAAATAAATTCTTTTGTAACCTTTCCCACTTTGAAGTGGATGAAATTTGTAAATGTCTTGTAATGGAAAGACATTTGTATTGAGCTATGAAAGTTGTAAATTTGAAATGTGAAAGATTTATATACTCTATTATGTTATTAGAAAAGAAAGACATGTATTTTGTATGTTGTATTTTGAAAATATATATATGAAAGGAGTTGTAAAAGATTCATTGAATTAATGGAAGTTGTCTTACCTTGTTCAGAATGGCATTGTTATATTTAAATTTTGTATTTGAAATCCTCAGTTGGAAAATGGAAAAAGGAAATACGTATGAAGGAATTGCATTACTTTGTCCTATCAAAAATATGACAAAACTAGAAATCACTCTTTGAATTTTAGTTAGTAAATGGTTTATTGAATAAAATAAATGGATTTGACTAGGATTAGAATAAAATTCCATACTTGCATGATGAAAATGATAAACAGATCCTTTGGAAATTGATCTCTGTCTCAAAATTTAAAACTGGTAATTAATTCATCTAAAATGAATAGTTCGAACCTGCAAACAATAATCAACATTAAAACATTAAAATTTAGCATGCTATGATATCAATGAACTCAATTTGACAAAAACACTTAAGGAAATATTTTAAAACATTGCAAAATCGGGCCCAAACTTTTCACAGTCATTTTTCTGTCAATTGTTGGAAAATTTGAATTGGAAATCAATTGAGCAAAATTTCCTTTCAATACATCTTAAAATCCTTCTCAGAATAATTCTCCATGTTTGTTTGGCATGTTGAGTGAAGGAGGAGATCAAATTGAACAAAATTTTATAAGTTAAAATTTACCAGTTTGCTTTTAAAAAGCTTGCAGGCCGTTTTCTTAAAATTGACCCCTTAAAATTTATCAAAATCTAAAATTTATGATTCTTGTGCAAAGAGGGCATTGAGAGATTTCCAGAAAGTCCTCATTTCCCAAAACCGAGATTTCTATCAAAAGTTATGGCCTTCTGAATTTTTCTTCACTAGCATTAAAATTTTGGGAAAATTTTCCTGGCAAGCCCACGACATGCAAAAATATTTTCAAGCATCTCCTATTGAGTGTAATCTATCCCAAGAGAGTTCTACTAATGTGTGGTATTTGGATTCTAGTTTTAGTAATCACATGTCAGGTAACTTAGATTTATTTTCTAATTTGGATGAGTCAGTAATGACATAATTTATCCTTGGGAATAATAATATAGTGACTATAAAAGGCAAAGGAAAAATCAACATTCTAACAAAAAGGGGGAAAAAGATTATGCAAGATGTTTTATTATGTTGCAGGTTTGAAGCACAATCTTATGAGGATTGGTCAATTGGTATAAAAGGGATACAGAGTTTACATTGAAAACAATGAATGTGTGATCATGGATAAAGCTCCAAGTACCTAGGTGATTGCTAAAGTGAAGATGAAAAGAAACAAAATGTTTCATTTGAATATTATACTAGCCATATATGGAGCTCATACTATAAATCATCCCGGAGCTAAGGAAATTGAATCATCTTTTCAATCGGTTTAAAAATATGAATCGTGGCTATGGCATCTCGATTTGGTCATTTAAACTTTGGTGGTTTGAATTTATTACATAGAAAAAATATGGTGAAAGTTTTTCCTTTTATTCAGAAACCAGATAGAGTTTGTGAAGGTTTTATTTTAGGAAGCAACACAGAGAGTCCTTCCCAGTTAGAAAAACAAAAAGAACAAGTGCACCACTTGAAATTGTTCACTCAGATTTATGTGGACCAATGCAAACAAATTCTATTGGAGGTTTCTCATACTTTATGACATTCATTGATGACTATACAAGGAAGACATGGGTGTACATTTTGAGACACAAATCATATGCTTTTGATATATTTCAGCAGTTCAAGGCTTTAGTGGAAAATTAAAGTGGGTACTACATCAAAGTTTTGAGGATAGAAAAAGGAGGTGAGTATGTTTCCAATGTTTTTCTGAATTTTTACAAATATCATGGTATACAAAGTAGTTTATTATCGTGTATACACCATAGTAGAATGGTGTGGCAAAGAGAAATAATAGAACCATCATGGAGATGGAGAGAAGTATGATGAAGGAAAATCATCTTTTAGATGAGTATTAGGCGTAATGCAGAGAAACTATTGTTTACATCATAAATAGGTGTTTGTTTGGCCCCAAAATATTAGCTAAGTACAAGTAGGTGGGTGGGTGCGCAGGACCTAATGAAGAAGGGTGCATAGGTTGTAGGCATGCAGGAAGGATTCTAGTAGGGTTTTGGAGTACACATAACACACACGTGAAAGGAAAAACAATTTTTTTCTTATCCGCATTCGACATCCTGTAACACATGAGAAAAGAATGACCCTTGTGGATAAGGTGCCGGCCCTGACTGTGGGATCAAAAAGGGAATATTCTAGGCATGCGATGGAAGGTTTCAGAAGACATCATTATAAGGAGTGGATAGCTCAGATCTAAGAAGGCATGCTTCCATGGAGGACCACCTCAACACTTGGTAACCGATCTATAACTTCTGAAAGGCATAGCGACGGGTGTTAAGTTTATAAATACAAGCGCCCGATGGAAGGAAAAAGAGAGGCAAGAAGAGTAGATAGAGATATGATATAGAGAGTTTATGGAGAATGTGGAGGAGAGAAAAGAGAGGTGAATCCTTGTAGAAACTGAATGGAGGATGTTATGGGTTAGGGATTAGGAGATCCATGTAAGTAATGGCACATCTAGAGGGATGCGTCTGCATTCTTTTTGTTTTTTTGCAATATGGTGACCATAATGTAGCTCTGATGCATGACTCGACTTTGCATTGTTATATAAGGGTATGCCATAACCTCAAGAGATTGTAATGTGGTTATTGAACTTTTTAAGATGAATATAAGGCTCTTTTATAAATCATATATGTGTGCAGAAGCATAATACTTGTGTATTTCCTTTCTGTATGAACCAATTTCTTATGTTGTTTTTTTTTCTCTTTTCTAGATGCAATGAGATAAAAACTTGTTCTAGGTTCTTAGAATGTTTCATGGTTCTTTTCTACTCATTTCCATTTGATTATCTATTATAAGATGATGCATTATCATAAGACTCACATAAAGGAGAGACTTGTGCCCGCGCATGCCTCGAGTAACCGCAGAGCACCCACTTGGTGATAGGTCATCGTGCATGGGATTAGACTATTGGTCTAAGGATATAAAATATGACTACATCTTGGTTCTATTGTCAAGACCTCTTTTCAAAGTTGTTGTGAGAAATGGCATGTATATTTGTTCTGGTGATGCATGATGATAGAGTGCCTAAGCTTAGAAAGTGTGGAAACATGGTTCAAGAACACGGAGGATGAGTTTGTTCAAATATTCAACATTGGGCCTGAGTTCGATGCACGTAGATGGGTAGAAGAGAACCTATACCATGAGATGTATGAGACATTATTTTGTTACTTCCCAGTAGAAATATATGAATGGCTTTCAGCATACGCATCCAGATCGAGTTGGTACTATAGATTATGTGGGTGGACCCAAAATGACTATCAAAAGCTGTTGGATGTAGATTTGACTTGGACGCATGCTTTTGATCACTAGTAGAAGAGAGTGTTGACTAGTTATACTATTGAATACCCCATTTCGACATATTCTTGCCTAAACATTCTTGAGTTTAAGTTTCTAAGGGAGCCTAGAGGATCATTTTTGCATGTTATTCCTTTGGCTATGAAGCTCATGGTCATTACTTTGAGTTTAGAAGCATTTCCCATGGTTGGATAAGCTTATCTAAGCAAAGGTGGAGAGGAAGCTAGGGTGGAGGAGGATGGTAGACATTACGGATGTGAAGGAAAGGAAGGAGAGACAACTCAAGTATAGCGAATCTCGTGAAAGGGAGATGACTAGACAATTTGAAGTTATAAGTTTGATGGATCTATGGAGGCAGATATTGCGAGAAGGAGTTGAGGCTCACACAAAGGATGTGGAGCCTGAGTAGTCTGTGCTACCCCATCTTGGAAAGTGTAGGAGAGAAGCCCCTTTAGCTTCTGATGAGAGTTCATTGCATGGAGAAAGGAGAGGCATCGGCACACATCTGAACCCACCTAGAAACCAACCCATGGCACTTGGTTTTCCATATCAAGGGAGAAGTTTTGTTAAACTAGTTAGTATAGTGTGAGTAACTAAATGCATTTTGCCTAGGAGATATAATTTCTCATTTAGAACATCCATGGATGTGTAATCCATTCCTGTATTTGGAGGAATCTTTGGACAAGGTGCAAGTACGCAAGGATTGGATATCACATCTGGGAGTGGCATGGGACATATAACTAGTAGTGGGACAATATCACAAACCATTGGTGCATAGTTCAGTGGGACGTTGGGAACACTAGGTGTGACCACTTTAGGCCCTTTTCCAACTGTAGGAGGTGGATCTAGTGGGTCAGGAGGAACAAGACCTGGTGGATCCAGTGGATTTGGTGGAGGAGGAAACACCGAAGGAAACCAAGGCTCTAGATCAGAAGGACAAGGACCCCAGCCACCTCCCAATTGT
The DNA here is from genome assembly GCA_018340775.1 of Taxus wallichiana var. yunnanensis. Lineage (NCBI taxonomy): Eukaryota > Viridiplantae > Streptophyta > Pinopsida > Cupressales > Taxaceae > Taxus > Taxus wallichiana. Next base: position 23,287,944 of record CM031233.1, read on the forward strand.
TTTTGAGATGTCTTTACACTTACCAGACTATAGGGGCATTCAAGATTTTGTAGATAATGTGTACAAGTGTGAACTACTATGGCACATGAAGGGGATCACTTCCCTGGAGCGGAAGGCAACCCAATTTGCAATGACGTTGTAAGGATGCACACATAGTTGGTATAGGAAGTATGACCCCCATTAGACGGTGGTAGACTACACCACATTAAAGAACACCTTCCTAAGAGCTCCATATCCTTGAGTTTGTGCAGAAGACCTTTAGTGCTCTGAAGGAGATCCAACAAGGAATAGTAGAGAGTGTGTGGGAGTATGACGTGCATTTCAAAAATCTCTTGTCAGAACTATCCTATGACATTCATTCTTCTCAACATGCTCAATGGTTTTTCAGAGGATTGATAACACCATTTAGAAGGGATTTTCCGTACAAGACTTTCACAGACCCATGTGAGGTATTGGAAGCTTCCATGCATGCCGAAGCTGTTGGTAGCATTGATACTAGTGTTAGTCCTTTTCTAGAGGCTCAAATTGCTGCAATGGCCAAGCATTTAGAGAAGTTTTCTACAAACTCAACACATGAGGTTTGTAGTGGGATTTGGTGTATAGACTATGAAGTGGAGGGACATGCAAAGGATAGTTTCCCTTAGAATTTGGTGTGCACTATGTCGGTAGACGTGATATTTTCCATGGGGATCATGATGCAAGTAGATGCCCTCTACTCCAATCTGCAATCCACAATAATGTTTCTTGCTATTGTAATATTTATACCTTGACGACCCATGATACCATAGATTATAGATTGATTTATCAAATCCATGATGCTATGATCGGGTATCAGAATCTTACATGAGCAGTTCTAAGGATGATGATCTTCGTTATGAAGGGCACATAGATAGAGAAGCACATGGAAGAGGTTTTCATAGAGAATTTCATGGTCACATTAATCATGGCAGAGGATGAAGTGAGTTCCCATGAGGAACCTGTTATAATTATGGATCTACAAAGCATTACAAATACGAGTGTCCTAATTTGTTACAATGCTCATGGTGTGGAACGAAACACAAGTATGAAGAGTGTCTATAAATTTATGAGCATATGAACCAAAACATTGGAAAGACAAAGGCATTGGAATGGTGAGCATCAATAAGGTAAATTTGTAGTGTATGCCAAGAGTGGCGCATGAGTGAGGACTATAACCTATGTTGGTGATGATGTGAGCAGAGGCCGCACATGCCAAGGAGATGTTAAGACAAAGGACACTAGTTTCAAGAGAGGAAGTGGTACATGGAAAGTAGTTAGACCCCTGTCTCATCGTAAAGAGGTGTATCAAGAGACTATGGATGTGATTCGAGTTTATAAGGGGAGATCCAATGTTTGAAGGAGAAATCAAGGCAATTGGAGCAAAGGAAGAATGTCGAGGTTCCAAAGGATGACCTAGATGAGGTTAAGGATTTTAAGGCAAGAGAATATTATTCCCTTGCTAGGAGAATGGATGAGAGATAAGGTACCACACACCGAAGTAGAGTGTGAAAGGTAGGTTTTGCATGTAAACCTTCCTCCTCACAACCTCAACTATGACAAGGAGATTACTTTGAATGCGGTTGTTGATGGATGGCTTCTAAGCAATATTCTCATCAACATGGGAGTAGAGGTAAATGTTCTTACCTTAGATGTTTGGCATCAAATGGGAAGGCCCACATTGCAGCCATCTTTGAATGTGTTGTATATGGTGAAAAAAACTAAGGAAATGCCCATTGGAGTCCTAAAGGATGTAGTTATCACCATTCAAGGGGCCAAGTTCATTAGAGACTTTGAATTCTTGGTGCTCACCGAGGTAGACAACTTTCCAAGCATTGCTTGTACACCCATGGTGTTACAAGAATAATGTTGACCTACGGTTTAACAAAGGGTATATCAGCTTTAAAAAAAAGGAAGAAAGGGTGATCATTCCTTTGACAGATGGGAATTCAACGCCCTATACTAAGCCCTTAGGGGAAGAAGTCCTTGATAGAATATATGTGCACTCCATTAGAGATCCTGAGATAATTCACCCCACGAAAGGAGTTATCCATTTTAAAGATGATCAATCCTTGAGTGATACCACTAGTGTGGCATGCGCCAATTGCATGCATGGGATGTATGAGTTGATAGGGAGATATTTGAGATGATATGTAAAAGGGTAACAAATGTGTGCTCAGTCAAGCTCCTAGGAGGAAAGAAATTGCCAAGTTACTATGGAGGAGTATATCTTGAAAGATTCTTGCAGAAATGGAAGCTCAATAGAAAAATGAGGATGAGAGGAGAGGAATGCTCAGTTATAACCAACTTAGAACTGTAGAACATTGGTGGGCTACACATCTAGAGAACCTCTTAAAGTGGCATGAGGTAAGGATCACATTTTCTCGTAAGGTTCTCTAGGAGCGACGCGCCCACGGTTATAAAAGACTACCATGGTAAAGAGACTGCCTCATTTCATATCCAATCATGTGAGAAGGATTGTATCATTATGTGCAAGAATTACCACCTTACAAGGTTATGCATGCGCATGGTATATTCATTCAGAGATTCATTGTCAAACAAGTAATTGGTAGGAGTTGGCAGCTAATCTCATTCAAGATTTTGAAGTATAGGAGTACCAAGCCATCAGTAGATAAGGCATTACAAGTGATCAAGCACCTTACGATGGGGGATAGTGCTATGGTAGAAGATAGGCTATTGGAGCTACTAGGTGAGCATTACTTAGAGATGTGCCTCAATGAAGAAGAATAAGAGGGAATACAGCTTGAGCACATGTGCATGGAAAAAAAAAGGAAAAAATGGTCTATGTAATAGATGGAGACTTTGGATGTTAACCATTCGGAAGGTATGCGCGAAGTCATAGATAGTGTTGATGAGTGAGCACGTGCCTACCATGAGCCCTTGAAAACAAAGAAGGTTAACATTGGAACAAAGATAGAACCTAAGGAAGCTATCATTAGAGACTATTGGTCGAGAAAAATAAGTTTCAAAGGTCATTTATCTGTTGCGTGAGTTCCAAGATTTTTTTCCTTTGAGTACCATGAACTCAAAGGCATTCACCATTCCTTAGGAGAGATGAAGATCAAGTTGAAGGAAGGTGCACACCTGATTCGGAAGATGCCTTATCAGATGATTCCAAATTTTTGCATGCGGTTCAAGGAAGAGATAGACAAGATGATAACATCTGTTATCATTGAGGCAGTGGAAGAATCAGAATGGATAAGCCCAATGGTTATCAGTATCAAGAAGGATGGTAGGATAAGAATTTGTGTTAACTATAGGGATTTGAATGCAGTGTGTGTCATCGATCCTTTCCCAACCCCCTTTACTGAATAAATTTTGGAAGGAGTAGCCGGGTGTGAAGTCTACTCTTTCATGATGGGTTTCTCGTGGTATCACCAAGTCCTGGATTATAAAGGAATACCAAAGAAAGAAAAATTTCACCACTAAATGGGGAAGTTTTCCTACACAGTTATGCCTTTTGGATTGAAGAATGTGCCTGTTGTGTTCTCACACATCGTGGTACAAGCATTTTAAGACTTCATCCATAAGTTTCTTCAAGTTTACCTAGATGACTAGACTATGTATGGATTGGTGAAAGATCATTGTGAAAATTTAAGGCTGATGTTTGAGAGATGTCGAAATTAAGGATATCCCTCAACATTAAGAAATGTGTCTTTGCTACTCCATTTGGAACTCTGTTAGGACACATTATATGCAAAGAAGGTTTGCTAGTAGATCCCACTAAAGTTACAATTATTGTAGGATTAGGGGAGCCTACTAATCAAAGTGCAAAGTGCGTGGATTCCTTGGGCATACGGGGTATTATAGGAAGTTCATCAAGGGGTATGCTAGGATTTTCACACCCTTAGAAGAATTGTTAAAACACAAGAGTGACTTTCATTGGGGAGAGGAACAAGTAGAAGGCATTTGACACTTTGAAGGATAGGCTTATCACGATGCCCATATTATGTTTTCCTTCTTGGGATAAGCCTTTCCATGTGCATGTTGATGCCTTAAGGACAACTATGGGAGAAGTACTAGCACAACATGGTGAGGGAAATTTTGATCATTTTTTTTGCAAGTAGGAAATTGACACCAATAGAACAAAATTACACAACTACTAAGTGTGAAGCATTGTCTATGATCTACATGTACTGGACAAGTTTAGGTAGTACCATTTGGAAATGTCGTTTATGTTCTACATAGACCACATGGAATTGAAATACTTAGTCAACAAGCTCATTCTCGCAAGGGCACATATGTTGTTGGGTCCTGTTATTTCAATAGTTTGAGTTCATAGTGGTCGTAAAACCAAGAAAGAGAAATTCAGGACCTGACCACTTATCAAGGATTAAATCAGGGGAGGATGCGCAAAGAATTGAAGATAACATGCCATATGCATAATTTTTTAGGTCATGCACACCCTCGATTTGGAATATATCACAATGTTCTTAAAACTTGTGTGGTGCCGGAAGGGATGAAATCCATAGAGAGCAGTTAACAATACGCGTCGCACCCTACATGTGTATCAGTGGAGATCTATACAAGTTAGGTCATAATGAGTTTTTGTGCCGATGCATATTGGAACATGATCACGTATCCATTATGGAAGAAGCACATGGTGGGATTGAAGAAGGAAACTATACAGGAAATGTTACCACATGGAATATTTTATTAGCAGGGCTTTGGTGGGAAACCATCTACAAGGATTGTATTGATTTTTTCAAGGTCTGTGACCACTTTCATTTCCTTGGAAAACATATAAAGAGAGATGAAATTCCTTTATGACCAATAGCCAGTGTTGAACCATTTGAAAAATGGGAAATTAAATTTGTAGGACCAATTGCACCACCTACACGAAGGATTGGTTCACGGTATATCATCACTTGCATTGATTACTTGACATGGTGGGAAGAGGCAAGCACCTACGAAGGATTGCACCGTGAGCAACATCTGCTCGATTTTTATGGGAGAACATAATCAAGGTATGGTTTCCCTTTAAGTTTAACAAGTGATAGGGGTACACACTTTCTCAATGAAATAGTCAGGATTCTATTAGCATAATTTATGGTGGCCCATCATAAGACTACCCCATATCACCCTCAAGAAAATGGGACTACTGAGGCATTTAACAAGATACTAAGTTACATGGTAACTAAGATTTGTGACATTGGAAGGAAGGATTGGGATGAAAAAGTATCATCCATTTTGTGGGCATACATGAAAACCTACAAGAGGTTGAATAAGGTTGTACCATTTCAATTGGTGTTTGGCGCAAAGGCTATTTTACCAATATAATTCATGTTATCATCACTGCGTATAGTGAGCGTAGGAGGAGGGTTAATGACAAAAATCATTGGAAGAAATAATTGATAAGTTAATGCAGCTAGACGAAAGGTGATCACTTGCTAAATAGAGTTAAAAGATAGAAAAAGAAAGACAAAAGGCATGGCATGATCATCATATCAAGAACAAGAAGTTTGAGGTTGGGAAATTTGTGGTGTTGTATGATTCCAAGTATCCGCCATCCTGGGAAGTTAAAAGTCCATTGGTTGGGACCTTACATCATCTCATACATTCTTGATTTGGGAACTTTCCAGTTACAAGCACTAGATGGGATGAGGTTACCAGGTCACTTCAATGGGAGTAGTGAAGCCCTATTATAAATAAGTCTTCTTAGTGTTTGTAATAAGGTAGTATTTCCAGTTAGCTTAGAATTTTCCTTTATGTTTTTTTTTTTTTTTGTTTCCCTTTCTCATTGCTTATTCCTTTATTTTTGTTTCATTTTACGCCTTGTGCACCAGTAACCACATTATTTTTTCCCAAGGTTGTGTATGCGCAAAGGACCACACATCTATTTTAGTGTGGGGTGGAGTGATATGAAGTATAGGCCTATAATACAAGTTTGAGATGGCAGTAGAAGTTGCGGTGAATGGCTCGGTTGAAGGATAAAAATTGTGTAAGGTTAAGAAGCATGTAGAAGAGAGATGGATGAGAATGGTTGGTATTAAAAGGATTTGTGGAAACCACATATAGAAAGGATGAAGAGTGCATGAATAAATTTATATAGGCAAAGGGAAAAAATTGAGTAAAGGATAGAAGAAGTTACTTTGCTTTGTAGACGCATGCACATAAGATTCTTTGGTTAGGTTGGATTTTTGTGCACCGAAGGTTGTCAAAAGGGTTTTCTAATAGGATGTAGCATGTGGGTAAAGGCGCTTAAAGTCAGTTTAGTGGAAAAAACTACATTTAATGTTAAAAGTATGTTGGTAGGTGGTAAAGCATTTAATTCTGGAAAGAAGAAAAAACTATAAACACAAGGACGAGCAAGTCATTTTTTACCTTTCAATTATGAAGTGAAAGAAGCTCTTATGAACTAGATCATCCAGAGAGAAATTTGTGTAAAGAAAGGAGAATCTGAGGAATTTGAGTGTGCATCTAGAGTAGATCTATGAACTAGAAGGAGGGGAGTACACGGGTGTGGGGAAGGTTGTGTGAAGAACACCATCTTGTGGAAGGATTTCCTAGTTAGGGTTTGGTAGCTAGGGCATGGAGAAAGAAGGATTCATTTCAGGAGTTGAAGCTTTGGAGTAAGCTTTGGGATTGAGAAAAGTAGCAGAGTAGAACAAGAGGAAGGAGTATTTAAGTTTAGTTTGACTAGAAGATATGACACCCATGAAACCAACTATTTCACCGAAGAAAACAAAGGGCAAGGGAAAGGGAAAGAAAATTGTTTCCATCATGAGCACCAATGAAGAATGGTATGTGGAAATGCAATACCCATATGGGGTATTGCTAGGTAAAGAGTGGGAATCACACTTACGAAATATGGCCGTAAGTGATTATAACCATCGCACAAGAACAACAAAGAAGGAAATGGCGCTGGAGTTGGTCCACCCAACTAACAATAGGATGCCAGACAGAATGCCCATTTACAATGATGAGGTAAAGGTCAAACTAGAGAAGGCTAGATTATTACAACTATATGAGTTGTCATACTTTGGCAAACTTGAAAACCTTTACCAGTGGTTGATGTCACGTGTACATGAGGATCATTTTTATTTCACGGGTTGCAAGATGCAAATCACACCACAACTAATATCCATGTTCACATGCCTCCTTTGTGAAGGAGATAACATTGATGATGATCTGAGTGACAAGGAGGCTATCAAGGAGACTATATCTGCGTATGAATATAAGAAATGTTCATGATACTTTGACATCACCAAGATTCCATAGACCGGTTATGAGGATGGTCACATGCTTGGTCACTAAACTCAATTATCAAGAACGATGGACACAAGTAAACAAGGCATGGCTAAATGTATGCTGGAAGATATATAAAGGAACCATCTACAACTTGTCTACTTTCATCACGGATGAGATTATAAGTAGCACAGGAGGGAGAGAAGATACTCTTCGGTAATGTCCTCCTCACCATTTTATTTTTAGATATTGGAGTGCCCGATGGGCCAAAAATGTTTGTTTGGGAATATCTAGAAGAAGATACCTCACCCGCAAAAATGTTTGTGAAATAAATTTGTGAAACCATGACGGCTGCTCACAAAGCGTACTGAGAAAGCAAAGTATAAGTGAATGTGTGACACATTTGGGGCTAAGTGGAGGATCCCAAAGTAGTTACCCATACTTGTGAATGGAGAGGTAGAATTTATAATATACCAACACTTCTACATTGGAATATTTATATTGACAGACAGGAATATGAGTCCATGGTGCAAGTTACCCTTCTCCTTCACTATGTAATACTTTCAAGCCAGAGTTAATCTATTCAAAGAAGCCAAGATACTAAGGTTCTACCTTAGTGAGGTAGATATAGACCACCATGAGCTACGCTGCAAGATTTCCTACCCAAAGAAGCACGCATATGTGGAGAGATATGTCTCCAATGAGATACAGATTATGAAGCCTTTAACATTTCTAATTGTAGGAATGACCGCAACAAGGGTGTATCTCTCGCATAAGGCCAAAATTTGAAAAGGAGTTTACTTGGAGAATGATGTCTCCATCCCTAAAGACCCTACCAGAAGGAAGAAGGTTGTGCCTAGGAAGAGAGAAAGAGAAGAGGTGCAAAAGGCACCAAGTGTTCAAACCACACAAGCGGTGAGCATGTCGGAAGAAAGTGCTAAGCCTAGTACTTACGTGTAGAGAAAGAAGTCTCTAGTCAAGGAAAAGACCCCAGAAGAAGAGGAATGGAGCACAAAGATCCCCTCACCCAGGAGGAATCACTAAGGAAGACATCACCTATCAAAGAGAAGGAAAAAGAAGAATCTCTGTACTGGAATCCCTAATAAGGAAGAAGTAAAAGGTGACTAATGAGGTAGATTCAGAAGAGACGAAGAATCTAGATTCCTACATCAGTGATAGGGATGATGATGATGATCTAGAAGAAGGTGAAGACCATCATGTCTATGAGATACATGATTCTGAGGAAGAAGGGGATGAGGAGTATAATGAAGGGGATGAGGAGAAAAGGAAGAAGAAGAAACTGAGGCCCAAGGAAAGGGGGTAGGTGGGGAAGAAAATACAAAAGATCAAAGGACCCCAAGCCTCCCAAAGGAACAAATAAAAGAGGCCATGAAGAGAGAAGTGGAGGGTATGATCAAGAAGATGATGGAAAAATAGGTAGAACACATCGAGATGAGGTGTTGAAGGAAGCTGAGAAGGAAAGCATAGGAAATGAATATGGAAGCATGGGGAGAGATCATATTTTCTGTAATCTTTCCAAAATCCATACATACAGGGAGGAAGAGCATAGAAGCAGCACAAGTTCAAGGAATGGGCTACATCGACTATCCGAATAAGGTGTTTAACGCATTTTTCCAAAGCACCGTGCCAATGGAACAACTCTTAACCATGGCTTCATTTGATGAGGAAGGTGCATACACTTAAAAGGAAAAATTTTATCATGGGAATTTGAGTCCCACATTGATGAGAGTGAGTTTGAGGTAAGCCAAGGATCATTGATGAAAGTGCTAGAAACAAAAGGGATAAACCCTTGGTGAATGCTCAACGATAATCGGATGAGCAGATCTATAATGTGCTAAGAAAAATTTAGTTGAGGTTAAAGCCAGGATCTTCGGAAGAAATGATAGGGTGAAGTTCCTAGAGGCAAAGCTGGAGAAAAGGAGGAAGAGATCTTTGAGAAAGAAAGGACCTAAAGTAGGAGAAAATAAGTAGCACTCAAATAAGGCGTGAGTTAAAGGATGAGAAGGGTAGAGTGCGCGATGCATACAAGAAGATAGAGACGATCACGAGATGTCATTGTCTTAAAGCATACAAATTTAACACCACCCACAAAAATTATGGATCATCCTTACAATACCTAAAGGACTTGACACATACATACTCACCTTGGAAAGGTGGCCACTTTCCTTAGAATCTCGCATAAGAGGTGTGGCATGCAACAAGAAAAATAAAATAAGTTGAAGGTTGTGGAAATTTTTCTTAGTACAACAAGATCCTCACCAATGTAAAAGATGTTATGCAAGTTATTGAGGCTACCTATGATAATTACAGATAGGGATAGACTGGAAAGTATCTTGGTTGCCACCCATGAAGTAGAAATCAAGGAGTTCCAAGAAAAGAACAAGGGCAATAGGGCTAAACGAGAAAAAATACTAGCGAAGTGAAAAATAAATCAGAGGCCATTGAGACCTTGCGGGGCTCAATCAAGAACCAACTAAAGGAATTGTACCCCCAAATCACTCAGAGGATGGATGCGCTCAAGGATTTGGGAAAGAAACTAGAGGATATTGTAGAGACAATGAGCACTAAGGGGGAGGAACTAAGTTTTGAAGAAGTGAGCACCTGGTGGGTGACCTCTGTCAATAAGCTCAGAATGAGGTCGACACTTGGGGAAAGTTAGAAGCAGAATTAGGGAAGGATTTCCCTCTCCTCCTCTAGAAATAAAGTTCCCCATTCTTTCATTCTTTTCCCCATTTCTTCATTCCTTTATTCTTCCATTCCAACCATTTGTAAGGATCCACCATTCTTTATTTCTTTATTGAAGAGTTTTTGAGGACGGAGAACATGCATAGTGTGGGGTGATGTTGGGCCTCAAAATATCAGCTAAGTACAAGAAGGCATGTGGGCGCGTGGGACCTATTTGAAGAAGGGCGTGTGGGTTGAAGGCACACAGGGAAGGGTTCTAGAAGGTTTTTGAGAACACACGGATGAGCGTGCGTGCAAGGTGAAATATGTTTTGTACTTAGCCATATATGGCATCCCAAGAAAACACACGAGAAAAGCATGAACCTTGTGGATAAGGTGCAAAGCATGGCGAATATGGGATCAAAAAGGAATATTCCAAGAATGTGATGGAAGGTTCCAGAAGACACCATTCAGAAGGAGTGCAAATCTCATATCGAGAAGGCATGCTTCCATGGAGGACCACCTCAACACTTGGCAACCGATATGTAACTTCTAAAAGGCATGGTGGTGGGTGTTAAGGTTATAAATACAAGCACTGATGGAAGCAGAAAGAGAGGCGAGAAGAGTAGATAGAGATATGATATAGAGAGTTTGAGGATAGTGTGGAGGAGAGAAAAGAGAGGTAAATCCCTATAGAAACTGAATAGAGGATGTTATGGGTTAGGGATTAGGAGATCCCTATAAGTAATGGTACATCTAGAGGGATGGGTCTACATTCTTTTTTTTTTTTGCAATATGGTGAGCATAATGTAGTTTTGATGCATGACTCGACTCTGCATTGTTATATAAGGGTATGTCATGACCTCAAGGGATTGTAATGTGGTTATTGAATCTGTTAAGATGAATATAAGGCTCTGTTATAAATCATATATGTGTGTAGAAGTATAATTCTTGTGTATTTCCTTTTGTATGAACCAGTTTCTTATTTTGTTTTTATTTCTCTTTTATGGATGTAATGAGATAACAATTCGTTCTAGGTTCTTAGAATGTTGCATGATTATTTTATACTCATTTCCATTTGATTATCTATTATAAGATAATGAATTCTCATAAGACTCGCATAAAGGAGAGACTCGGTGCCGCGTGTGCCTCGGTGAGTGCCCAACGTGCCTTTGGGTGATAGGTCGAATGTATGGGATTAGACTATTGGTCTAAGGATGTAAAATATGACTACATCTTGGTTCTATTGTCAGGACCTCTTTTCAAAGTTGTTGTGAGAAATGGCATGTATCTTTGTTCCGGTGATGCATGATGACAAAGCACTGACCTTGGAAAGTGTTGAAACATGGTTCAAGAGCACGGAGGATGAGTTTGTTCAAATATTCAGCACTAGACCTGAGTTCAATGCGCGTAGATGGGTAGAAGAGAACCTATACCATGAGTTGTATGAGACATTATTTTGTTGCTTCCCAATAGAACTATATGAATGACTTCCCAAAGTAGAACTATATGAGTGTGTGTGTGTGTGTGTGTGTGTGTGTGTGTGTGTGTGTGTGTGTGTGTGTGTTGTGTTTGTGTTTTTCCATGTCCTAGAAGTTTTGGATCTATATTTTGCCAATACTTTGGTATCAGATCTTGGGTTGTTGGAGCTATTGAGTTCTTATTTTCTAGGGTTGAGATTTAATGGATTCTAATAACAACTCATGGAAAAAACCCCAATATTTGATGGGAATAACTATGATATCCGATGTATCAAGATGAATACATTATTCTCTTCCCAAGAGCTATGGGAACTAGTGTAAGGAAGTTACATAGAGGTATCATATTAGAATCATTTTAATGCACTTACACAAGCTCAAAATAATATGGTGAAGAAAAATAAAAAAGGATGCAAAGGCTTTAAGCTACATTCAAAATGTTGTCATTGATTCAGTTTTTCTCAAGGATATCAATAGCTATCAACTCCAAACAAGAATGTGATACTTTATAAAATTATTATCAAGGAACTGACAAGGTGAAGATAGTCAGATTGTAGATGTTGAGGAGATATTTTGAGATGCTTCTCATCAAATAATCAAAATTAGTTACAAATGATTCTTCCACAAGAAAATGACTATAGTCAATCTAACGAGGACTAATGGAGATGTTGTTGAATACCATAGGATCATAGATAAGGTATTGAGGATCCTTGCAACAGATTGATCTAGTTGTTGTTACAATGGAAGAGTTATTGGACTTGAGGAAAATGAAATTTGATGAGTTAATGGGTTCTTTGCAAACCCATGAACAAAGGATGAGTAGGACAACCAGCTCCTCCAATGAACAAGCCTTCAAAACAAACACAAATGTGAGAGGCAGGGGGAGGATCCTACAATAGAGGAAGAGGAATATTTTACAACCAGCAAGAAGGTGGAAGACACAACCATCAAGAGCCACATACAAGAGGAAGAGGAAGGAGCAGCAACACTTCCAGAGGTGGTTCTACACAAAGGTATGATAAATCGAATGTAAAATGTATGGAAAATTTTAGTGGCTAATATTCATAATTTGGATTAAAAAGAGGATTTATGGATTATGAATTTGGCTATTTTTACGACCTACAAGAAGTGCCCATATTTGGAAAAAAATTTCCAAAAACATTAATTTGTCCCATGCAAATAGCCAATGGATCTCCAATCCCAACATATATTTTTTATTGAATCGCCACATGATTGATAAATGGGATTTTAAAATATTCTTGGATCACCAAGAAATCTATGGAACCTTCCTAGTCATTTGGTCTCATTCGCTAACATGTTTGGGATTTTTTTGAAATTTGATTAAATTTTCCATATATATATATATATATATATATAGAAACTAATCACTAAGTGGAACCCAATAACTTCAAAGAGGGATATAATTTTGACACATGTCCTTATTGATACTCTTGATCCATGCCACGTATCTCCTTCCTTATTCATTGTGTGTCCTCCATTGATCACCTTGACCAAAGATATGAATCAAACTCTAGAACTGAAATTTATATTAATTACGACTTATTCTTTGGGCTTCATATCCGCGAGAAGCCTTTGGTTGGGAGATTGTCGGAATGGTGACACATGTCATGTCTTTGGCGGGATTTTGGATGTGTGGTGGAGTCTCTATAACTAGTGGATCTTTTATATTTCATATCCTTTCAAATGTAAAGTGGTTCTATACTTACAAAAATGGCTAAGTCCTTAATATTCAAAGTTATCCTTCATTCACAACTCCATAAAAAAATTCCTTCAAAAAATATATCACCAAAAATTTTGATTTTAGATAATTCACCAACCCAAGGAATCTAGTTCTAGCCATATTCGCATGACTTGTATAAAAAATTTTCAGGTTGGCTCCTTAAAAATTTCCCAGAACAATGTTATTATTTCAAAAAGTATGGACACTATGCTAGTGAATGTAGAAAGAAAGAGTATGATATGAGAAATCATAATGCAATATTTTCTAATACAAAAGAAGTTGAACATGAAAATAGTGGAGCTTTGTTTCTAACTTGCAATGTAGCTGAGCAAGGAAACAAACAAATATGGTATTTGGATAGTGCATGCAACAACCATATGTGTGGCAATAAGGAAATGTTCAATAACATAGATGAAGCAATCAAATCTGAAGTGAAGATGGGAACAAATGACAAGGTTCTAGTAATGGGCAAAGGCATCGTATCCATTCTCACCAAGCAAGGAGACAAGAGGCAGATTCATGATGTCTTCTATGTCCCAAGGTTGAAGTATAACCTTTTAAGCATTAGGCAACTTGTCCAAAAAGGATATAAGGTGAGGTTTGAAAATGGAGAATGCATTATATATGATAGAAGTGGAAGCAATAGGCAGATTGCAATAGTGAAGATGACACAAAATAGAATGTTTCCTTTGAGGATGTAAAGTGAAGGAGCAACAATGTTTAAAACAATAGCTATTGATCAATCTACTCTTTGACACCTTAGGTATGGGCATTTGAGTTTTGGTGGATTGCATGTTCTTTATAAAAAACAAATGGTTAGAGGGATTCCTCATATTGAACAACTAGATAAAGTATGTGAGGGTTACATATTAGGGAAGCAACATAGAAATTATTTTCCCTCAAGAAAATCCTGGAGAGCAAGCTCACCTCTTGAGCTAATACATTCAGACTTGTGTGGTCCCATGAAGACTCCCTCCTTGTCCAAGAGTGATTATTTCATTACTTTCATAGATGACTTCAGCAGAAGGACATGGGTTTATTTCTTAAAAAATAAATCAGAGGCATTTGATGTATTCAAGCAATTTAAGGCCATGGTTGAGAAACATAGTGGTCATTATATAAATACATTGAGAACAAATAGAGGGGGAGAGTATATATCAAATATTTTTTTAGACTTCTATAAGGAGCACATGATCAAGAAATAATTTACAACAAGATATACCACGAAATAAAATGGTGTAGCTGAGAGGAAAAATCATACCATTCAAGAAATGTTAAGAAACATGATAAAACCAATCGTATTTCCATATGAATATTGGCTTGAAGAAGGTAGAACAACATTGTATTTGTTGAATAGATGTCCTATAAAAAGTGTGAGGAACATGATACCTCAAGAGGAATGGAGTGGAAGAAAACCAAGTGTTGAGCACTTGAGAGTTTTTGGGTGTGTAGCATATGCACATGTGCTAAAAAAATAAGATCAAAGTGGGATAATAGAGGAGAGAAGTGCATTTTCATTGGGTATAGTGAGCAATATAAATCTTATATATTGTACAATCTAATCACAAAGGAACTCATAATCAGCCGGGATGTTCAATTCATTGAGGAAACATCTTGGGGAGATGTACAAGAAGTGGATCAATCACAAACAAATGTAAATTCACCTATCATTGACGTTGAAACAATATATGGTAGAGTAAACAACACACCAAGTTGGACACCTATTTCACAAAGGGTGAATCTTCAAATGGAAGCAACCAAAAAAGCATACAAGGAGCAGATAATGAGGCATCTTCATCATCATCTAACTCAAATCAGCACCAAGGTTGAATGAGGAGTGTACAAGAGATTTATGAGTAGTCAAGGTATGATGAAAATGAAGATGAAATGATTAATTTTGCTTTATTTTCAGCAGTTGATCCTATTTATTTTGAAGAAGCAATTAAGGACAACAAATGGTGTGAAGCAATGGATGAAGAAATGCATGCAATAGAGAAGAATGGAACATGGGAGTTAGTATATCTTCCAATGGGAAAGGAATTCATTGGAGTCAAGTGGGTTTACAAAACCAAGACTACTCTTGAAGGAAAAATTGAAAGACATAAGGCAAGGTTAGTTGTCAAAGGATATAAACAAAGGCCTGGACGTGATTATAATGAGACCTTTTCTCTGTGGTAAGGATGTAAATAGTGAGAACAATTATTGTCATAACTTCTCATCACAAGTGGAAACTTCATCAAATGGATGTCAAATCATCTTTCTTGAATGGTGTGTTGGAAGAAGAGGTGTATGTGGGACAACCACCAGTTATGAGATTCCAAGGCATGAGAACAAAGTATACAAGCTCAAGAAAGCATTATATGGACTCAAACAAGCACCAATGACATGGTATAGTCAGATATACTCCTATTTGACAAGTAATGGCTTTAGAAAAAGTAATAGTGATCCCACACTCTACATCAAAGCAAGAAAGGATGGTGAGATTTTTATTTTTGTTTTGTATGTAGATGATTTAATATTTACTAGAAATGCAAACAAGGCCATAAATGAGTTCAAATCAGCCATGAAGGAGTTTGAGATGACTGATTTGGGATTTGAAGTACTTTCTTGGCATTGAGGTCAAGAAAATAGAGCATGGAATATTTGTTTCTCAAGCAAAGTATGCAAAGGAAATTTTGAAAGATTCAGAATGTTGGATAGAAAACCAACATCTACACCAACTGAAGTAAGTTTGAAATTAACCAAATATGATTGCAGCAACAATGTGGATCCCACAAGGTTCAACGGCATGATAGGAATCTTGATGTATTTAAATATAACTATACTTGATATTGCCTATGTAATCAACTTGATTTCTAGATTCATGGAGATTCCAAAGGAGATGCATTAGTGAGCAGGAAAATGTATTTTGAGGTATGTGAATGGCACAAGAAATTTTAGAATTTTATATGCTGCTAATGATGATTTGTAGTTAGTTGGATACACAGATAGTGATTGGGAAGGAATCCTAGATGATAGAAAAAGTAAATCTAGATATGTGTTTGGTGTTGGATTAGGAGCCATTTTATAGGCTTCAAAGAAACATTCGATTATTTCATTGTCTACCAATGAAACATAGTATATTGTTAAGGGAATCCTCTAAGATTTACATTCAGTTATTTGATTCAATATGGTTAAGGAGAATCCTCTAAGATTTACATGAAAAAAAAAAAGGAGGTTCTACCATTTTTTTATAATATGTCTTCTATTTCCTTATCAAAGAATCCATTCTTTCATGGAAGAAGAAAGCATATTGCAATAAGGTACCATTTCATTCATGAATTAGTTGAAAAATGTGAAATAGAGCTTAAGTTTTGCATGTTAAAGTAGTAGCTAACTAACATTTTTACCAAGCCTCTATCAAAAGAAAGGTTTGAGTGTTTGAGATAAATTTTGGGTGTCATAAATGATTGTGCATTTTTTTGTAGAACATCTAGCTCCAAAAATTAAAAATCAAATTTTAAATTAATTTTTGTTTGTTGGCTCAAGATTAAGGGGGAGTTGAAATTAATGGTGTTTGTAATATTGATCCCCACGCAGATATTCAAATATGATTTATCTCTCTCACAACCACCACCATTGATAAGATTTTATTTATTTTTTGGCTGATAATTTAAGTTACCCACTAAAGCACATGAGCCACATGGCAAGATTCCGTTGATCTCCCAATGAAATGCCTCGAAGGACATGAAGGTCTCGAGTAAACCATAATTGATAAGATTTGGGTCTAAAGCATAGTTCTATGTCACTCATCACTATTCCATTAACCTCTCAACCAAATACTCCTAACAGACATGGAACCCATGGAATGTGTTGCATTCTATAATCCTTCGGGTCCATAGTGGGACGAGGAAAAGTCAATGATCAATGAACCAAGGTGGAACATGTGGTGAAATTTCGTCACACCTCTGTAGACGACAAATTCGGCAGTGACTTTAGGATGGGGGAATAAACCAAATTTTATATTGGCTTCTGTGTCAAGGTCGTGGGTCAACAACAAATAAATGAAACATGGTGGTTTATATGTGGCATCATTCAATAGCAGAAAAGATTAAAAAAAAGAATATACGGTGAGGAGGATATACAAAAGCGACAACTTGAGGAGACACAAGAATAGAAACAAAAGAAAATTTAAATAGAGTACTAACTCTGAAATTTGTATGAAGATTTAAATTAAAATTATATATATTATATATATATATATATATATATATTTGTTTTGGTTGTGGTTTTCCCTATCCTAGTTGTTTTGGCACTATATTTTACAAACATCCAAACCCACTGGGTGTGTGTTGTTGATGCTTTGTATCTCTATCATTCTCTTGCTTTGGTTTTTGACTATTTAGAAGACAAATCACTAGCTCACCGGTCCTCCGACTTACAACATTTTTGGGATGTAAATGGGTTATCTCAATTTTATAACCACAATTTCTTCCATGTCTCAATTTATTTCCCGTGAAATTTTAGAACCTTGGACCTTCCAACCCAAAAACTTAGTTTGTTAAGCACCAAATTTTTAGGATTTTGAAAGTGTTTAAATACCTAATATCCCTATCATTGAGGCCTTCAATTTTCTTTTAATAGATTTCAAGGATACAATTTGAAGTTTTCAATGCCCTTCAAATGTATTTCAACTTTTCATAGAAGGGTGTTTAAAAATTTACACTTCAAAAGAAATTTAAAATTTAAAATTACATGTCAATACTAAAAAGAGATCACTTAAGTTAATTTTTCATTAGAAGGGCCAACTAAAAAATCACTTTTCATACAAATATTAAATTCTATGTTAATTTTTATAAATACTTTGGATATCTCCGATTTATTAAGGGAAGAGATGTTGATATGTATGTAATCATTGGTTTCTAAACAAAAAAATTATTGGATGCATTTTAATAAATTAATTATTAAATGAATAATTGTGTTAGTGCATAACTCATACTTACTTTTTTATTTTTGTGTTAAAATAAATCTACTTTCACTTTATCCAAATCATGCATGCACAAAATCTAGGGATGGGATGAATCAACACTAAATAAGAAATTACTTGAGTGTTTCAATTTTCATAAGAGAAATATTAATTTTGTATATTTATCCATCCATTAAATCAATTTGGGGATTTTACTATCAATGTCCTTATTTTATTTTGGAAATTAGATTATTAGATACTAATTGTTTCTCTAAATTTTGTATTTAGATTGTTACTTAAGATAATAATGATAATTTTTATGCCTTTGAGTTAACAACTTCATTATTGTGCAATCAATGGATAACTAAATTATTAAAGGAATCCTCCATGCTCTAAATTACTCTTGTATTCAATATAAATTAAGGTATGTAATATTAAACCACATTTAGTTTTTTGAGGTCTAAAATATTCATATGTTTTCAGTATGTAATAAATATATTGTGATTATTATTACAACCATAATAGGATTTAGAAAATTATAATTTAAATTGTATAACAAATCCTATTCACAAATAACAAAGAGTTCGTTTATCATTTTGGAATCTTATATTTTTATAATTCAAGACTACTACAAGTTCCAAGAAAAGATAAGACTAACACAACATAGTCTAATTGAGAAAATACTTATTGAATCTAAAAATAGTTACATCAAAGATAAAAGATTAATTGAATGCTTGGAACAACTAACATGAATATAATTCAAAACCTAGCTAAAACATGCATACTAGTATGTTCAATTGCTAACTAACATAGACCTAAATAGATCTAGGAGTAATCAAACTGGGGGTTTGTTGCTACTCCAAGAAAGGTGATATGGTCTCTTTAACAATGACTACAAAATCATATTGGGTACCCATCTACTAACCTCATTGAAGACTCGAGGAAAGGATTGAGCTTGGATATAAATCATATTTCTTATACGATATGCAATTCAAAGCATGGTGTAAAGTTTAAAGGTATGTGGTTAGTCATTTTTATAGTTGTTAATTTGAGGAATACTAGCATCTTGGTGCACGTGGGACTAAAAGCATAAATTAAATTAAGAATTTATAATCATGATTAAGGTTTGTTAATCACAATTAGTGAATTAACAAGTGATTAAGATGTGAGGAGCCTTAATCAACCACTTAGGGTCAATTATGAGGCTATGATAAGATTTTGAAGCAAGCTTCATAAGATGTTGTGGGGGAAATGAGGTGATTTTGAATGGCGTGGAAGAGGGGTTTGAGCCAATAATAGGGTATATTGACCAAAACAAGAGTAAAATAGGATTAATTAGCTAATAATCGCTAATTATCTATTTGGAAGAGGATTTTGACTTACGATTCGTCGTAAAGTGGCATCCTGAATGTGAAAGATGATAGGTAATCAAAAAAGTGTTGTTGATTGACCAAAATGGTAAGAAACATTAGTTAATTAGTGGAAATCACTCATTATAATAGAAATGGTAAGAATGAGAGTGATTTGTGTGCATTTGGCAATAAGATTGCAAAAGTGGAATTTAGGTGTCTATAATACCAACAAAGTTGGATTTGAATACCAAAAGACATTTTATTTATAGCCCTGAAAAAAAACTTTAATACTGGAAAATATATGAGAAGTAAAATATAAGTTTTGTTGTGAATCTACATAAAGTGCATCCGAAGAATACTATGTTCAAGGCATGAGATTAATGTGGTGAAGATGAAATGTGGAAAGATTCATTCCCTAATTTAATGAAACTATGGAAAATAGTTCTCACACTTCCAACAAGTACATCAACATGTGAGAAAATATTTTCTAAGTTAAATCACATTCAAACTATTGAGAGGTCTAGACTTTGCTTGGATACATAGGCACATTAATGTTTTATCTCTTTCCGCACCTCAAAATATAGATATGATATATTAAAGTGAGGTAAATGAGGAATGGAAAAGAATGAAATATCACATACTTCTTCCTTGAGTGTTGCATGTTGAACATGTTTTTGTTCTAATTAGGGTAAAAATGGTTTAGTTTTAAGGAAAAAAAACCTTGAATAAAAAGGGAGAAAGGATACAACATTGACACTCAAATGAAGAGGCCTCTACTAACAACCAAACCACAATGAAAACCACTACATAGAAGGGATCAATAACCTTGTACAAACCGAAAGGTAGGAAAAAAGCACAACAGGGTACAAAGTGAAGCATGGTCTTAGACCAAAATACAACACCCCTAGTAACATCAACCAACAACTTTGGCTAGGAAAAACAAAAACGTAGCTAGGTACAACAGATGTATACCCGAGAGGCACATGCCCATGGAATCTCAAGTTCCCGTAAAGAGGGGCAATGAGAGTCCTTCCTTTATTTTTTTTTCACAATTGTCCAACCCTCACTCTTGTTAGGATTTAAGTTTTCATCTGAATGTATTGGAACCAAGACCTCCAAGCTCTCAATGTTCCCAACATTTTATTTCTTCAACAAAATATCTTTTTTAATGGCATTGAAGGTCATTTCCCGAAGGGGATGATTTATCCAAAGTAGGTTGCGATAAGACCATCCCACCAACCCCCACATCATGAGAGTGATTAGGATTCTTTGAATGAATCTTAGTCTCACCTTCATCGGTCTCTGAATCCTCCGAGGAATAATCAATATCATTTCCCACAACCAACATATTTGGTTGAGCATCCTTCCACCAAGAAACCTGCCCATTCACCTTGTGCTTCACACTCTTGCAGTCTGAAGCTAAGTGACCAAGACTAAAGAATTTCCTACATCTGAAGGGTAACCCTTCATAATCCAAAGGTTGAGACCAAATTTGATCCAAAACCCTAAGTTCCATCGAGGCTCGGTAGATCAACCGAGGTATCTAGATCTACCAAAATATGAGCATAGGTAGTGTGAGTACACAGTTCAGTTTTGGAATCAATTCCCAAACATCTTCCCAAAGTGTTTCCAATCACAATCAAGATTTCTTCATCCCAAAATTGCAATGGAATATGAGGCAAATAAACCCATACTAGTCTAACATAGAACATTTTGGTGAGTGGGTTGAAGGAAGGGAACCACCATTTCATCGTGAAGAGATGGTTCGAGTTCTTAAAGCATAGAAATGTTTTTATCTCTATCTTCTATCAGGATAAAAACCACAATAAAAAAGCCTCTAGCACATGGATAAATATCCACTCTACCTAGCAAGATGGGTCGCCATTCGAAGGAGATCCATAAATTTAGCTAAGGGATCCTTGGCCACAAACCATTAAATTTGTAGATCAACCCTTTCTTGGTAAATTTTTATTTGTATTCAAGTACCTATACTACAAAGGTAACAAAAGGAGATCTACTTGCCACATTGAGGGGTTTAGCTCTCTTTGGTAGTGCAACAACATAGGAACACTAAAGAGAGGGTTCAATAAAAGGTTGTCTAAAGTGATGCTCGCAAACTTTCCCTACACGTAATCCATGATGTGCCCCACCTAATACCAAAGGATTGACAACATGGGAGTCAATATTTGGTTCCATAGGGAGCCTTTCGAAACCATACCGCTATAGATTTGTTATAATAATTACTAATTTCCCATTATAAAGCAACAAGTGTAATAAGTCCACACCTAGCTCAAATCTCCCTAGGGATTAATTTAAATACTGATTACATTGACATTTTAGCTAAATATTCCCTGATTAAAATTTTAGGGTTAAGGGACCCAAAACAATTAAATACCCAAGGTATTTAATTCCACAAGATCAAGACAAGAGCAGGGTTAAATTACAGTGAGGAAAGGAATACCTATTTAAAACATCAGAGTAAGGTCTCACTTACCCACTCCCGAACTTGATTAAGAGTGTCTATAACTAGGTTACAAGGCAACAACTACCACTAACAGATTTCAGAACAAGTCTAAAATTACTAGATCATACTTTTCATTTATTAACAATTATCAAGGTCACATGGTTCAAATTTTAGGGTTAGAAGTTTTAGTTAGGTTCAGGGAGTAATTTACCCCCATACCCACTCTCTAACAGGCTCAGAGTTTCAACTTGATTTTTCTCATACTTAATGCTTCCAAAATTTCCTAAATCATTCCCATTGGATAGGAAATTTTCTCACCTTTTGGTGATATAAAGAAGTCCTCCTAACTCCTTTAGAAACTCAAGATATGGCAAGTGGACTTTAGGGTCAAATTTTCCCCAAGGGGACACGTGTTAAGTAGGGAGAAAGAAAAATTTCGAGGGTGGGTTGGTGGGTTGCGAAGGGAGGTTTGGAAAATTTTTTTTGCATGGGGAGAAATTTCCCATTTTGCCTGCCCTCCTGGGTCCTCCGAGGACATGTGTGCACTCGAGTCCACACGGGGAAAAGGGGAAGGGTGGAGCGGTGGAAGAATTTGGGGCATTTTTCCCAAGGGAGAGAAAATTCAAAAGCACGCCCCATGCCCGTGGGTCCACCTAGGACACATGTGGTCACTCAACAATATTCACACATGGGGAGAAGAGAGAGAGGAGAGGCATGGAGGCGGTGGGAAGATTTGGTGAATTTTCCAAAGGGAAAAACGGGGAAAAGGCGCACGTGGGTCACCTCCCGAAAGAGAAAATCCCAAGGTGAGGGTGGGGGTGTGGGGCTGTGGGGAAATTTTTCAAAAATTTTCCAAAAAAAAATTTAAAAAATAAAAAAGGGTCATTCCCCCCTCTGCTAGCACCCAAAGTTGCCACGTGGCAGCTTTGTGATTGGTGCATGGGCAGCGGGGGAAAATGAAAAATTTTTCCAAAATTTTCAAAAAAAAAGGTCAAAGGGAAAAAGATGTCGCGCCTCCGCCACTGCCCCGTGAGGACACGTGGTAGCCTCTGATTGGCTACGGGCTAGTGGAGGAAAAGATGAAATTTCCCAAGCCAAAATTTTTCAAAAAATTTTCTAAGGGATTTTTGATGGGAATTTTTTTGGGTTGCTGGGCCCAGAGGAAATTTTCCCAAATTTTCCGCCAAGGCACAAAAACTTCAAAGTGCCATAAATTTGAGCTAGAAAGCTCAGTTTTGGGAAAATGAGGACTTTTTGGAAAGCTCTCGATGCCCTCTTTGCACAAGAATCATAAATTTTACATTTTGATAAAGTTTAAGGGGTCAATTTTGCAAAAAGGATCTACAGGCTTTTAAAAAGCCAACTGGTAATTTCTAACTTTCAAATTTGATTAAATTGGATCACCTCCTTCACTCAACATGCCAAAAAGACATGGAGGATTACTCTAGGAAGGATTTTGAAAGGTTTAGGAAGTTAAATTTGTTCAATTGATTTTCAATTTGAATTTTTTCCAACAAATGACAAAAAACGACTGAGGAAGGGATTGTGTTCAAATTTGCAATGTTTTAAATTGTTTCCTTAAGTTTTCTTTATCAATCTGAGTTCCATTGCTAATGTATCATGTTAAATTTTAAGGTTTCCAAATTGATTTAAATGTGCAGGTCCGAACTGTGCATTTTTATTAAGTTTGATTGTCAGTTTTGAATATTTACAAGAGATCAATTTCTTTTAAATTTGTATAACAAATTTTATCATTCAAGTTTGGAATTTCATTTCTAAACTAATCTAATGCATTCATTTTTTACAACAAACCATTCTAAATCAAAATAAAATACTAACTTTCATTTTTACACAACTCCAAAAATACAAAATACAACATTGTTTCCACGTGCATTTCTTCCTTCCAAACAGAGATCTAACTATCTCTTTTTCCATACAATGAAACATTGCATTTAATTCAACAATGCATATAAGAGAAGGTCTTTCAATTATTTATTAATTCCAATCATGTACTCTACATATTTCAATGTTGGAAAACAATAACAACATTCAATTTATTTCTTTCCAATGTACAGAGTAGAAAACAAATGTCTTTCTCAATTCAAATATACATTCTCATAATCAATTACAACATCATTTCTCCATAACATAACTGTTACAATTTCATCCACATCATGTGGGAAAGGATTACAAATGAATATGTTTTCACAAGGGACTGTCAAACTACATTTTCCTTTGCTCTAAAACAACAACATGCACATTTTCTCTTTTCCAAGTTGATCACAACAAAAGAGGGGGAAAGGAAACGCTCTCCACCCAACCAAGACATCCAATGAAAGGAGAATCCTTCCTTCATCATTGGCCCCCGAGCCCCAACCAAAATACAATCAAAGGTGTAATTCAACCCATGGCAACAACTGGCTTCCACAACACACAACATTCTTTCAACATGCACATTTCAATATAAAACACAATTCAACACAAAAACAATAGTTTACAACTACATTTAGAAAACATTTCAAAACAAAACTCAAGCTTGATCATGCAAGCCAAAGGAGAAAGGTCTATGGGGAAGCTACTTATGCCTCCCAATTGGGAATTGGGCATCCACCAATAAAAACCACCAAAATAATTCATCACACACATCCTTATGCCCCCCCACAAATCCCTCCTTATGCCCCCACAAATTTCCTTATGCCCCCCCCAAAGTAAGAAATGCAAGCTATTTCTTTTCCATGGTGGATCCCAAACCCAAACTCCCTCCACAAAATTCTGATGCCAATGGCATTCCTTATGCCCCCCACATGGATTCCCCATAGCCTTCTCCTACACCATCCCTATGGTAGTCTACCCAACCAGCCAACAAATAAAACAAAAAACATGCACCATACACACACACAACAAGAAAATAACAACATATAAAAAAAGAGAGTTAAATTCCTACCTCTCCATGGTAGCTTTTGTTTCAAACAACAAGCTTCAAATGCCAAAAACATAGTCCAAAACAACAATCTCCAAGCATGCAAATCTTTCTCCAAACTTCCTCCAAAACTAAGAGCTCCAACACAAGAAAAAAAATGTGCCCCCAAGAAGTTGCAAAATGATTCAACAAACCCAAAACAAAAAAGAGTTTGAATATATAGAAGAGGGAGAGAAGAGGATGATGTGGATCCATGTAGGATGCCACATCACACATCCTCAAATTCAAACACAAAAGACAAGATTTCATTCTCCCAAGCACAATAAAGAGGTGGGTGAAAAATGACAAGTTACTTGCACACTCCAAAAGCCCACACCTCAAGGGACAAAAAATTAAATAAAATGTAAGAGAGTGCAATCCAAAACAAGCAACATGATTAATAAAATTCATTATAAAAGTCTAAAATCACCTCTCCAACCATAAGTATGGTTGGTAAATTAAATTTAGAGGCATGGGACAAGTTTTACTTGTCCCACAAGCCTCAAAAAAAATCCCCAAGGACAAATTTGAATTTCCATGGAGGTGGAGTATTTCTTACTCCAAAATCTGACTTACACAACTCTTACACAACTTACACATCACTTACATAATTAATACAAAGAGCCAACAACTTCCATTATTACTTTCCCATATCCCAATTTGATTTATTTAAATTTTAACCATATGATTTCTCACATTAATCTACACAATTTTAATTAATTAAAAAAGAAAGGAACACATCACTAATAAAATACATACAACAATAATAAAAAGAAACACATTAATAAAATACACAAACCCATGGTCACATATAAAGGAAATCCCCCATGGGAATCCCTAAAAACAACACACAACACAATAAAACAAGTTGCCATGGTGACCTTGTTGAATTCACCTAGAATTCCATTGTGGTTGGTCTCAATCCCCCGATGTTTGTTGTGATATTTTAACCTGCAAAATACAAATACCTCCTTTGGCCTTGTGGCCATATCAGAACATCCAAAATGAATATATAATATAATCACAAAATCATCTATACATATGAATCACAACAATCATCAAGGCCATCAACAAAATCATTTACAATTTATATCCACAACTATATCATCATCGAATAATTTCCATTTTCTAGGTTTACTCAAATATCAAATATCACATGTCGAACAACATCTACAATATAACCATGTCCAATAACATGTCAACATCTATATAAAATGTCTCCAACAATCATCATGCATCATATATGAATCAGATTCAACAATAATCCAGGATCTGACATCTAACACCATACTAAATCCAAACTATAAGAATGTCCATCATATAGTCTACAATATCATGATCAGTAATAAAAGGTGCCAAAGGGAAGTGGGCACTACATCCCCCTCCCCTTAGACTCGACTTCCTCCTGGAAGTCACAGGAAAGAGAGATAGGAATAACTGCAATAGAAAAAGGATCACTCCCATTATGGGATTTCTTGCTTCAAACAAGTGTGGGTCTATCAGAACTCAAGTTTGGTCAATGTAATTTTAACAAGAGAAGGGAGATTGCAAGGGATGAGTTCTAAACTTTCTACATGCAAGGCTATGAGCATTTAAATCTAAGGAGTAACTTTATGCTATCAAACAAGATACAACACATAACAATATAACATGAAGAGTTCCAAAAGATTATTAAGAGTAACCACCAAGTAAGAGAATTTAGGGAGAATTTCCATAACTTGAGATGACCACATAGTTTCCTCATGATACACATACCACATTAATAAAAGTTAAGGTTTCTACATGTTTAAGCCATGATTTCAAGGTTCGTTGTTTAGACAAGGCTAGCAAAATCAACTATGACCAAATTTGTACGAGGAACAAGTCTACTCAAGGTCCCACAAATTGAGATCACACAAGATGAGGTTAACCAACAAGGACACCTAAATCAGCAAGCATTTAAAAACAAGGAACTATTCAAGGAAAGCACTTCTATAACTCGAGAGGGCACAATTAACTTTTCATGGTAATACTAAGCAAATTCATGACCACAAGGTTTCCTATAGTCTGATTTTTACACTTTTGTTTTAAGAATCGAACACACCAAACAACCAAACTAAAGAAGTCAACCATTTAGCAAAAGAAAAATATATATATATATATTTATATCTCCCCTACAACTAACATACAATACAAGTACCATACATTATATCACAATGAGATTTATTTATCTTATTTCCTACTCAAGCTGGAATAACCATAAAGAGAGCACAAGAAACACCAAGGACCACTCAAGGTCATTAGGGAGAAGAACAAGTAACATGGGGTCCAATCAAATCCAAGGGTGAATAACATCATCTTGCACTTTCCATCCTAATGGGAAAAAGGGCTACAACAACAAGGTGACCCAAGAAAATATGAAGAAAAGAAGACTTCCCGAAGTTATTTTATATCCTTAACATATGTTGCCTTAAAATTACAATACTTAGGTCTCCAAGGACAAGATAACACGCAAGGAGGTTACTTCTCAAACAATAGATAAGTCTCAATCCAAAAGGACCACAACTCACATCCATCGAGCTATGGGATGATAAGGGTGTGATGACCCAAAACTCCCACAAGAAAGGCACATACATCTATGGACAAGAAGTAATAAGCAACTAGAACACATTACTATCCACCGGGGTTTCACAATTTCAGGTAGATGATAGAACTACAGGTTCAACTATACATTGCACTCAATACACATAAATCTTACTTATTTTATAAATCAACTTATTAAGTCAAAATTTATAGCTTTTCTTGTTAAGAACATTCCTTTCATGTTTCCTTAGTTACAAACTTCCTTCTATTATGACATCACCAGTTTACGTTATAAAGAGCACCACTAAGGTGGGTATGATGTCTCACCATTCTGTATAGGTAGAGAGCATTTAGTTTTACTCGTAAGGAAGGTGGATGGACAAGGTTTCCTTTCTATTCTTCTACATGGTTTTTATTTCTTCTATTAATCTACCAAGGGTACAACAAGGATCACTTCCCTTTTTCTATGCTCAAGTTTATTTGTTAAGCTTCAAGGTCAAATCTCTTAATTATAGTTTTATGATGTTTTGGTTGAGTCATCTCATCAATCAAATTTTAATGAGAAGGAAGGTTCAAACATATCACATAATTACTTTTATGGGAAAGAGATATAAATCAACACACCACATTTTTAATTCTAAAGGAACAAGAGACATTCAACATAGAAAACACATTATTAATTTTTGTAAGAACTAGGAAACAATGAACCAACATGAATCACACCAAGATTTTAAAGATTCACCAAATAATTTCAAGCATCATTAAACATTCTTAGTGGGTCTCTGCAAGTCTCACAAGAAATTTTCAAGGAAGGCTCATTAAAGAGGTATAATCTTACTTTTACGAATCTATTAAGGTTTAACAATTTTTTTGTTGTTTAGGATGGTAACATTTTACTCCCCTAATAACCAAGAAGGTTTTCCAATCAATTCTCATGTCCCCACAAGATACCACCAGCCAAGAAACTAGATGACAATGCAACTTTACTCCAAGGACACCACATCCACACTAGAAAGCATCAAATGCAATGGGGCAACCAAATAATTTACCAAATCATGGACTTTACAACCAAGAGTTATATTTTAAAAGAGGAAGTACAATATAAGCACCATCAAAATTAACTATTAAGATCTACCAAACTAACATTTCTAAGAGAAAGATCCAAAAGACCCAAAGCATCCATAAGTGTTTCCAAGTAACCCAAAGATTAATAGGTCATAGAATGTTATTCATAGTAAAGGAAATTTAAGGTAAGGGTAGACCTATTTATAAGTCAAGAGAGAAAAACAAGTACACTTAAATAACACACTACCTGAAAGGGCTTAAATCTATCCATAATTACCAAGATGCATACATTCCATGAGTCAAAACTTTCTATGATGCAACCAGGAACCCATGATACAATTTAACATGCCATTGATGAAACAACACTTTTCCACCAACATTTACAGTCAACAAAAAGGCAATCCAATCCTAACAAAATCTAAAATCCCATAATTAAACACTCCTACTCCGATGAGGGTCAAGCTCTTACCAGATTGTAAGAGAACCACCACTACCACTATCAGACTGCCCTCTAGACCACACTACACAACAAACTTTCTTTCTAGCAAGGTCAAGCAACGAAAGGGTCACTCTAAGATCTTAGACACACTCAAGGTTCCATGCATCCATAGCCAAGGCATAACTTTAAGCACCTAAGAGGACATTCAAAACACCTAGGGTGTACCCCCATATGAAAAATATTATGAGACAAACAACATAGAACCAACTCAACAACATGCAAGTGAGAATCACATAACATTTGGCTAAGTAGCCAACAACATAATGAGCTCGAGTCACTAATCAAAATAAAGTCCAAGAAATATCAGCAATCAAGAAAAGTGGCTAAGTAGCCGCATTGCAAAGTTTGAAAATTCTTGCAAAAAATTATAAATAAATAAAAGATTCTCAGAGCTTCTCAATCCAATCATAAAATAAGATGTTGGTCCTTGATAAAATAATCACAAGATTACGAATGTAAAACACAAAAGTTAACACCACATTCACTCGCAACCCTTCATGGCTGCCAATAGGGGTACTCTGCCTCGAGGTTAGTTCCAAGAACACATACACAGGATTGGGTCCTAACGACACCCAGACTTAGTGTCCACTCTCTCACATGGGTAACAACATGGAAAATTGACAACCAGACCCTCTTCCCTAACCATTGAAGGAAGGAAGCCCTAAACAACTTCTAAATAACTCTTCCCAACCCAGAACATAACCACTATCTTCCAACTACAAGGATCACACCATATAACTTATCATTCCAATCAACACCAATAAGGAAGGGTCTCAACAAAGGGCTTAATGCATCATACAATTAAATCAAGTTTTAGGACTTGTAAAACAACACATTTTCAAAGGGGAACCAAGTTTCCATTATACTAGAAGTTCACAAAAATCAATTTAATCTGACATCCTTAGTTACCGGGTTTAGACAAAATGCCACTAAGCAAACACAACAACTCAAACAACTTATTATTTTATTATCATTTTAATTTTGGTAGTTCAAATGAACAGAGTAATGTAATATTTCTTCATACTTATTTCTTCTTCAATTTTCAAACAAGGTTGTTTTCTAGATTTAAAAGTGTGCTAGGTTTATAGTTCATGTCTCAAGTTTTCTAGTGTGCCCAATGGTCCAAGATTTTGAACCACTTTGCTCTGATACCAAGTGTGATGCCCGGTAAAAACAACCCACTTGAGACCCATGAACAACCTAGGTTTAGTTAGAAAATTATGGAATAATTTTTTTTTTATTAGGAGTTAACGACCAAAGTCTCAAAGACAATTAAATTCAACTGATAACTTTTCCCATTATAATAATTACTAATTTCACATTATAAAGCAACAAGTGTAATAAGTCCACACCTAGCTCAAATCTCCCTAGGGATTAATTTAATACTGATTACATTGACATTTTAGCTAAATATTCCCTGATTAAAATTTTAGGGTTAAGGGACCAAAACAATTAAATACCCAAGGTATTTAATTCCACAAGATCAAGATAAGAGCAAGGTTAAATTATAGTGAGGAAAGGAATACATATTTAAAATCATAGAGTAAGGTCTCACTTACCCACTCCCGAACTTGATTGAGAGTGTCTATAACCAGGTTACAAGGCAACAACTACCACTAATAGATTTTAGAACAATTCTAAAATCCACTAGAACAAACTTTTCTTTTATTATATTATCAAGGTCACAAGGTCCAAATTTTAGGGTTAGAAGTTTCAGTTAGGTTTAGGGAGTAATTTATCCCCATACCCACTCTCTAACAGGATCTTAGAGTTTCAACTTGATTTTTCTCATACTTAACACTTCAAAATTTCCTAAATCATTCCCATTGGATAGGAAATTTTCTCACCTTTCCGGTGATATAAATAAGTCCTCCTAACTCCTTTAGAAACTCAAGATATATGGAAGCGGAGTTTAGGGGTCAAATTTTCCCCAAGGGGACATGTGTGTCAAGAGGAGGAGGAAAAAACCCCAAAGGGGCGGGTTGGCGGGTCGTGGGAGGTTTGGAAATTTTCCTTGCATGGGAGAAATTTCCCATTTGTGCCCATGCCTCCATGGGTCCTCCAAGGACACGTGGCGCCTCTCGAGACATCGCGGGAAAAGGAAAAGGGGAAAGGTGAAAGAATTTGGGGCATTTCACCCAAGGGGAGAGAAAATTCAAAACCATGCCCCCCATGCGCCGCGGGTCCACCTAGGGACATGTGGCACTCCATGATACACCATGGAGATGAAGAGAGAGGAGAGGGTGGAGCGGGGGGGGAGATTTGGATTTCACAAAGGGGAAATGGGGTGAAAGGCGCGTGGGTCCGTGCATGCCCGTGGAAAGAGAAAATCCCAAGGTGAGGGCGGGGATGTGGGGCCATGGGGAAATTTTTCAAAAAATTTCCAAAAAAAAAAATTCAAAATAAAACAAAGGGGTCCCCCCCGCTACTTACACCCAAAGCTGCCACGTGGCAGCTGTGATGGTTGGCAGGGGAGGGGGGAAATGAAAAAAATTTTTTTCCAAAATTTCAAAAAGGTCAAAGGGAAAAAAATACCATGCCTCCTCCGTTGCCCCATGAGGACACGTGGTAGCCTCTGATTGGCTGCGGGCGGTGGAGGAAAAGATGAAATTTTTCCCAGAGCCAAAATTTTTCAAAAATTTTCTAAGGAAAATTTTTCAAGAAGGGAAATTTTTTTGGGTTGCGGGCCCGCCAAGGAAAATTTTCCCAAATTTTCCCGCCAAGGCACAAAAACTTCAAAGTGCCATAACTTGAGCTAGAAAGCTTAGTTTTGGGAAAACAAGGACTTTTGGAAATCTCTCGATGCCCTCTTTGCACAAAATCATAAATTTTACTTTTTGATAAAGTTTAAGGGGTCATTTTTAAAAAGGATCTATAGGATTTTAAAAGCCAACTGGTAATTTCTAACTTTCAATTTTGATTAAATTGGGTCTCCTCCTTCACTCAACATGCCAAAAAGACATGGAGGATTACTCTAGGAAGGATTTTGAAAGGTTTAGGAAGTTAAATTTGTTCAATTGATTTAAATTTGAATTTTTTCCAACAAATGATGAAAAATAAATTGAGGAAGGGATTGTGTTCAAATTTGCAATGGTTAAATTGTTTCCTTAAGTTTTCTTTGTCAATATGAGTTCCATGCTAATGTATCATGTTAAATTTTAAGGTTTCCAAATTGATTTAAATGTGCAGGTCCGAACTATGCATTTTTATTAAGTTTGATTTCGTTTTGAATATTTACAAGAGATCAATTTCTTTTAAATTTGTATAACAAATTTTATCATTCAAGTTTGGAATTTCATTTCTAAACTAATCTAATGCATTTAGTTGTTTTAAACAAACCATTCTGAATCAAAAGCAAATACTAACTTTCATTTTTACACAACTCAAAAAAATACAAAATACAACATTGTTTCCACGTGCATTTCTTCCTTCCAAATAGAGATCTAACTATCTCTTTTCCATACAATGAAACATTGCATTTAATTCAACAATGCATATAAGAGAAGGTCTTTCAATTCTTTATTAATTCCAATCATGTACTTTACATATTTCAATGTTGGAAAACAATAACAACATTCAATTTATTTCTTTCCAATGTACAGAGCAGAAAACAAATGTCTTTCTCAATTCAAATATACATTCTCATAATCAATTACAACATCATTTCTCCATAACATAACTATTACAATTTCATCCACATCATGTGGGAAAGGATTACAAATGAATGTGTTTTCACAAGGGACTGTCAAACTACATTTTTCCTTGCTCTAGGACAGCAACATGCACATTTTCTCTTTTCCAAGTTGATCACAACAAAAGAGGGGGAAAGGCAATGCTCTCCACCCAACCAAGACATCCAATGAAAGGAGAAGCCTTCCTTCATCATTGGCCCCCGAGCCCCAACCAAAATACAATCAAAGGTGTAATTCAACCATGGAAACAACTGGCTTCCACAACACAACATTCTTTCACATACACATTTCTTTTAAAAACACAATTCAACACAAAAAACAATAGTTCACAACTGCATTTAGAAAACATTTCAAATCAAAACTCAAGCTTGATCATGCAAGCCAAAGGAGCAAGGTCTATGGGGGAAGCTACTTATGCCTCCCAATTGGGAATTGGGCATCCACCAATAACAAACCACCAAAATAATTCATCCACACACATCCTTATGCCCCCACAAATCCTCCTTATGCCCCCACAAGATTTCCTTATGCCCCCCACAAAGTAAGAAATGCAAGCTATTTCTTTTCCATGGTGGATCCCAAACCCAAACTCCCTCCAAAAATTTTGATGCCAATGGCATTCCTTATGCCCCCCACATGGATTCCCCATAGCCTTCTCCTACACCTTCCCTATGGCAGTCTACCCAACCAGCCAACAAATAAAACAAAGCATGCACCATCCACACAACACAACAAGAAAATAACAACATAAAAAAGAGAGTTAAATTCCTACCTCTCCATGGTTACTTTTTCTCCAAACAACAAGCTTCAAATGCCAAAAACATAGTCCAAAACAAAAATCTCCAAGCATGCAAAAATTTCTCCAAAACTTCCTCCAAAACAAGAGCTCCAACACAAGAAAAATGCGCCCCAAGAAGTTTGCAAAATGATTCAACAACCCAAAACAAAGCAAAGAGTTTGAATTATATAGAAGAGGGAGAGAAGAGGATGATGTGGATCCATGTAGGATGCCACATCACACATCCTCAAATTCAAACACAAAAGACAAATTCCATTCTCCCAAGCACAATAAAGAGGTGGGTGAAAAATGACAAGTTACTTGCACACTCCAAAAAGCCCACACCTCAAGGGACAACAAATTAAATAAAATGTAAGAGAGTGCAATCAAAACAATGCAACATGATTAATAAAATTCATTATAAAAGTCAAAATCACTCTCCAACCATAAGTATGGTTGGTAAATTAAATTTAGAGGCATGGGACAAGTTTTACTTGTCCCACAAGCCTCAAAAAACAGCCCCCAAGGACAAATTCGAATTTCCATGGAGGTGGAGTATTTCTTACTCCAAAATATGACTTACACAAGCTCTTACACAACTTACACATCACTTACATAATTAATACAAAGAGCCAACAACTTCCATTATTATTTTTCCCATATCCCAATTTGATTTATTTAAATTTTAACCATATGATTTCTCACATTAATTCTCCACAATTTAATTAAATAAAGAAAGGAACACATCACTAATAAAATACATACAACAATAATAAAAAGGAAACACATTAATAAAATACACAAACCCATGGTCACATATAAAGGAAACCCCCCCCATGGGAATCCCTAAAAAAAACACACACACAACACAACAAAACAAGTTGCCATGGTGACCTTGTCGAATTCACCTAGAATTCCATTGTGGTTGGTCTCAATCCCCGATGTTTGTTGTGATATTTTAACTGCAAAACACAAATACCTCCTTCGGCCTCGTGGCCATATCAGAACGTCCAAAATGAATATATAATATAATCACAAAATCATCTATACATATGAATCACAACAATCATCAAGGCAATCAACAAAATCATTTACAATTTATATCCACAACTATATCATCATCAAATAATTTCCATTTTCTAGGTTTACTCAAAATATCAAATATCACATGTCCGAACAACATCTACAATATAACCATGTCCGAAAACATGTCAACATCTATATAAAATGTCTCCAACAATCATCATGCATCATATATGAATCAGGATCAACAATAATCCAGATTGACATCTAACACCATACTAAATCCAAACTATAAATTTAACAAACAATATGGTAAAACAATTATAAACATGAGTAAATATTTGAAATGTAGAAAAAGGATAAGTCACGAGTGTGAAATGTGTTCAAATCCTTGTTGGTCATGACATTGGGACTCAAAATACCATAAGATGATTTTTGCACCCTTGAAAACATGTGATTGGTCATAGGTTTTGTTAGTGTTGGTATATAGAGGGCTTTATAACCTAAAGTCTTGAGGTGTTTATGAACTTAGGACTTATTATTAGAGTAATATAAAGAGATGCATTATTTTCACAATTATTAACAATATTTTCTTCTTCTTTTAGGTATTGTTATGATATATAGATAAAGAGAAAAGTTAAGAATGTGTGCTAAATTATTGAGTGAAAACAACTTGATAATTTGATATGTTCTTTGTCTTCTTGTTTTTTCTTATTTTGTTATTTGTTTCATTTGGTTTAACAAATTCATTTCTCTATATAATAAATCTTTCAAATATATTTTTAATTTCAATAGGTTCCTCACTTTCTGCATATAAAGTTTTCTATTTTTGTGCACAACACAAACTTGTTAGAAAGGTTCCTCAAAAATTTCCAACATTTTTTTGTTCTCTATAGTCTCACAATGAAACCTAATTTGATTGACTAATCATATGACTTGGCTCAAAATGGAATCTAGTAAATAAGTCTCCTCGATCCATATGGTTTGAAAATATCTAGTAAGGATTTTAAATTTGCCATTTTGAGTTTATCCATACATTGATTTGTAGTTTATAACATGTTTCATACTTTCTTTTACTTGGTTTCTACTATGACCCTAAGATAAATGTTTACCTAGAAAACTTGAAAATTTAGAAGAGGCCCTTTAGATCCTTCTTTCTCTTCTCCCTTAGAAATTCCTTCTCTTTCTTGGTTACAGTATTATATGCTTTAGCATCTTGAGGCTCTAGAAACCTATTCTCAACAAGATCCCATATATCTTGAGAAAAATAGTGCTTTCATGGTGATAAAATATTATTTATAGTTTTTAGCATTTCACTATGGGCTATCAATGTTTGTAAATTTCACACCATATATGGAAACCATTATATACATGTGCTAGAGTTGAATCTAGTGTTGGAGTTAGAGATGGAGCTAAACTAAAAAAATATAAATAAATTTGGATCTATGTTGTTGGATATGCTAGCTCGATACTACATGAAATAAAAACAACAAAACAGATATTTAAAAGAATAATAAACACAAAAAAATGTTTTCATATATATATATATATATATATATATATATATATATATATATATATATATACAAAATAAGAGTTTGAGATCTTTTACAATGAAATATTTGGTAGAACTTTGTTGTTTTTCTCTTTGCATAAACAATGACCAAAAACATCAACTATGTATGGATCCTATATAGGATGAGGTCACTTTGCAATGCACCTAACACTAATAAAAAGAATATCTTCATTAAACAAAAACTTACTACAAAATTCTAGAAAGCGTGCGCCTAGAGTTTTTGGGATCTGCATTATACATGTCAAAATACTTGCTACGAGTGGATATGTGACCAAATAGAAAAGGTGGTTGGGAATAGTTAATTGAACAGACTTGTCATTCAAAATACAATTTTACAAGTCTCGTTATCTATGCAAGTAAGACATTCAGTACAACTAACCATGTGAACCTATTTTTTAACAAACAGTGCATGTATTAATCCTTAATACAAATATATTTGTAGAAGTGAGACCTTGATTTTAATACTTAGGCTTTGAGGTTTAGAAGTAAATTGGTAAGAGAGAAGTTACTTGAGAGAAGTGTTTTGAATTATTTTAGATAGTTTTAGTGGGAGTCCATACAATTCAATTGAATTTATTATAGACAGAATCGCATCAATATTGAAAATAAAAAAATGAAATAGTAATTATGGATTATTTGGCTACTAAATTTTAATTTGAAGTCCCTCTGCTGGACTTATCATCGGGGTGAAGAGATCAACTTTAATGAAAATGGATAATGAAGTAAACAAAAATATCTTCTCTTTAATACCAATGATGATCTAAAATACAATGAAAATTTATGGACAACATTATTCAAAGTGCTAATACATATAATATAAAGGAATTGCGGGGATTTGTGTATTGATTCCATTGGATTATGTTTGGTTTTGTTGCATGGTAGCCAAAGAATGGGATTCTCTCTACAAAATAATTTTCTATTTAGTAATATAGAGAAAGGCCATGGTTCTATTCACATATCAAAAGAAATTTCATAAATGTTTCTTCAATATAACAACATTTATGAAATTCCTAAATTTGTTAATTAGATGTACAAATTTGAAATGCAGATAGAAAAAATAAATTTCAATAAGGTTTATCTAAAATAAAGAGAGATGCTATTTATTATATACACCCTATACTTTCTAGTATTCTAGTACTAAGTATTTGAAATCAAATTATGAGATTACGTATATCCATATTCCTTCCATATATATCGCATGAAATCTTACAATTTGATATACAATATTATATTATTTTTTTTGATGTACAATATACAATTCATAAAAAAATTTGTATGACACACAATCCTAGAATTATTTTCTATGATAGAAACCTTACCATTCTTAAGGAATGCCATCATTCTAAGTTTAATTATAAAATAATAATAGAGTTACTATGGACAACTACCATTTTTAAATTTAAAGGATTCATAAAGTTTCAAAATGAATGTATGAAATTAAAAATTACAAAACAAAAAATAGTTGTGCAAAATTACAAACTAAAACTACATGTACACTCTATTTTAAGAAAAATACCATCTTTATCATTGTTGTATCTTCAATCCAAGATTCCAACAATTGAAAATTCATATTCAATTTAATAGAATTGTAATGCCCAAAATTTACACACACAAATACAATAATAAATATATCAGGATGATTTCTTTTTACTAACATTGCTCAAGACAGGACACCACAAGGGCTCAAAGAAGAGAAACTCAACAACACACAAGAGACTTACATAATTCATAGACTCACATAGACCCACGAAAACACCATATACATTTCGATACCACACTTTCCGCAATGAAAAAATGCTAACAACGACCCAACCAAAAGAAAAGGAATCAAGGGTTAGCAGAAACCCACGACACATCAATACCATGATTACATCTTAGTTACGATTAAAATTACAATAACATTATTGTGCAAGGATATTTTTATATTTTTTCCACCTCTGATTCTTTAATTCATTCCATATTCAACTTATAGTTCAACCTTTTAACATGGCTATTTATCTCTTACGACAATCTCTATGACTTACATAATTATTTGGCATATTTCAAAATGCATAAAATTTCATAATTCACTCGCTCATAGGTTAAGCTTATGTTTCTCAAATGTTTATACAATGTTTAAATTTTACCCTTACTACAATATTGAATCGATGTGATGTCAAGATAGAAATATTAAGATTTGAGCGATTTAGATTCAAGATACATTTTTCCAAAACATATTTTTTTATCATGGTATCTCGTATTTCCTTACCATAGTTAATATAGTTTGATAAATTGTTAAATCCATTCAACATTTTGAAGTCAAGAAATTTTATTTAGATTTATAAATATCTTTTTTTTTCTCGAAGTTGATCTCACTAAGGAAATTCATATTCTTTTTAGCACAAGGAAATGTCTAATTGAGTTATAAGGACTCCAAGAGTGACATTATTCCTAACCTCAAATCTCATTTCACTCTTATAGGATTTACTCTTACATCACATTATGGTCTCATTATTATCATTTTTTTATAGCCAAATGAGTTATGGAAGTATTATCTAACATCTTGTAGAAGTACATGATTGGAAGCATTATAAACTATACCCGACCCACAAGTGATTTGTTTTCAAGGTAAGATCCCATGTTTCGAATTTCACGATTCCACATGTGAAATTAATTTTATTCTTAATGACATAAAATGGCATAACAATGGATTACGGGACCAAATTTCAAGTTCCTTGGGTTCTCTAAAGTTAACATAATTCAAATCAATTTCGTTTGTAAGGAGTTACTTACCATTTTCTACCCACATGTTAACCCATTAATTATCCAAGGTTTGGTTTACTTCCAAAAGCACCTAAGGATCTACACCCTAACTATATATGAGTTTAAGGTGAGAGTAAATATTTGTGCTAAACAACCTTCATGAAAGACCAAAGTGACATGTTGTTAGTAACTAAGGTAACACATTTATCTCTGCGAGGAACTAAAAGGATAGTTAACTGTAGTTTAAGTCATAAAGACAACTAATTCACTAGTTCCATTTGTGTCGTTTGATCCCACAAGGAATTCATTTTGATCATGACATTGATTTCTAGATCTAAGTTCATAAGACAATGTAGTCTACTAGGTATCTAAGGAAGTGTTAGTTCTACTTACTCCGATAAAGTTTGAACATGTCGTTTCTAACCGTCGAGTTCATGAAAATGTCTCTTGACCATGATGATAACACAACCAGGGGTCTTATTTACCTAAGCTAGGAGGTTCCATTGAGCACAAAAGTTTAACTTCATTTTTAGTTTTCATTTTCTTTTGGGCTAAGAAAGATCATGAAAGAAGGATGACATCGATTTTAAAGATTGAAGTTTATCCTAAATTTTTGTTTCCCACACTAAAAGGATTCATGCATAAAAGGTAGTTATACCCGAGTTTTATACTAGGTTTGAGTGTTTCGTTTAGATCTCTTTATTACATTTACAAGGTAAGGTTACAACACACTAATTAATTAATCGTCTATTTGAACACGAAAATGCACCACAATATTTTAAATTCAAATTCATTTAACATACATAGCCAACTTTTACAATACAAAATTTGAGGATCAAAATGACACTCATGTGTGGATGAACATCCCCTTAAACCGTAGAATCTAAAATATCATAGAACTTCAATTATAAACATTTTCATACTTCGAGATGTTGAAGTTTCCTCTATAGTTTAATTTAACATATATATATCCACCCTCTTTTCCCATATGTTAATATGAATCAAAAGAACACCTTTTGTTACATGCACATTTCCTAACGCACCCATAAAACTAGCATCTCATTCATATTTCCAAATTTCAATAAATAACTTTACTGTAACATAAAAATAAATGAAAATTTCACTCTCTTAACATACATAAATTCTAAAAATATAAAATGAATCACACCCACGTTGTTTTTTCATCTTACTTGCATCCTACAAAAACATGTGAGTATGAAATCAACAATAAATCATTGACATGACATCCACCTAGATCTACCATAAATTATGTTTTTAGTTTTCCATTTACATATAATAATAATTATAATTTGCATGCGAAAGAAAAGGTTTAGAGACATGTATTCATTTCATTTTGTAACCAAGGAGAGAGAAAGAGAAAGGAATGAGAAAGAAACACTATTTTCCCAAAAGTCAAATTTCACAAAACAAGCCATAAGATAGAGTTCCAAATAGTTATTTACAAGTGTCAACAAGTTTCCATGGTGCCTAGGTAACCTGATGGGAGATCTTACAGCTTTCCTTTCTACATTTTCCTGTCAATTGCAAAAATGTTCAATCTAGGTCTGGAGGCTAAGAAACAACTTCGAAAGTTGTCTTCTGATGGAAAAACACACCACGCGTAAGTTTATATGTGTCCTCCTATACACCAAGAATTCATAGGAACTGATAGAATTCAGAACTGGTGAATGGTATTTCAAATGGAGACGATTTTTCTGAACCCATCGATCATAATTGGTCTAGTTTGACCTAGTCAAACTGTGACCGGAGGCATACAAAATGTCTTTTCCAAACTATCAAGAGTAGTGGTTTTCCTGAAATTGAAGGTTCCATGAAATTTTCTAGTAAAAATACTAGGGTTTGCAAAGGTGGATAAACATTTTGTTGGTCAGGGGTCAACCAGTGGGTCAAAACAAAAGCCAACTTTTAAGTTTGAAAAGCTCCCTAAGATTTTAAAGGGAGTGATGGGCCTCCTAGAAAAGCAATGAAAAGATTACAAATGGAGTGATGGGGACCCTAGAAAAGCAAAGTGAAAAGAGTGCAAATAGTCACACGAGGTCGAGCTAATGCTTGACGTGACTCTATACATAACAAGGAACACATATGACATTCGATAACTCTTTTACGAGGCTCAAACTGTTGTTTTGCAAGCCTCTGGAATTTACATTTTTCTAACTTTGCAAGGTAGGAAAAAAGGTTTTTTGATTTGACGACATCATCTAACTCTTGCCGATAACTAAGAGATACGAGCACTTAATTCAGATACTCTAGTATCATTGTATAAGGTTATGGTAGTGACCACATTTAATGTTTAAATTGAAAAATTAGTTTCATCAATCACAAGGTGAAGTTTTATTTCTTTACACTATTTAAATTTGGTTACATAATAATTGTATGATTATCTAGTGGTGTAACGTTTTTGATTATATTGCAAATGAAGAAATCAAATTACGAGAATTATGAAAGAAAAGGTAAGGGTGACCATACCTAACAACGATGTGTAAAGTAGGGTATGTAATGGCTCGGGTGGTCACACATCGCAGCTAGTAGAGTCATGCAATAGAAGAGGATTTCGTCAAGCAGTTCACGAGAATTATTGTAGCAAAAGTGACTCAATGAACATGCTCCTCAAGGACTAACCAACACACTCACAACACGTCGATGGAAAAATTTTATTTTCCTGCATTTTACATTTTAGCTCAAGAAGCCACTTGGATGCAATCTCTGCTAGCTCTAATTTTCCATGAACTTTGCAAGCCTTGAGAAGGGCTCCCCACACACTTGAACTGGGTTTTAATGTAATATTCTTAATTAAATTTTGAGCTTTGTATAGTCTCCCATCTTAACCGAGAAGGTCCACCATGAAGAAGGAAGTCCAATAAACGTTATGAAATTAGGTCAAATACAAGAATATTGCATTTGATAAAAATAATTGTGGTGCACCTTCACTCTTCCCACACATACCAAAACATGAAATAATTACACTCAATGAAATTACATTTTTATTGATGATTTTTTGAACACCAGGAAAAAAATATTTTTTCCACCATATTTTGCATACATACATACTAGAGCACTTGTAACTACAACATCTAACAAAAACCTACCCCTTTCTTCATTATGTTGTGATGGATGTCCATTCATTGTTCTAAATATTCCATTTTGGCAGGTGGTGGAGGGTTCTAGTAAAGGTTTTGAAGCCTTGCTTGGCATTGCTTGATAGGTTCCAAAACCTTTCTAACAAACCCATTTTGTACATATTATGCCATCATTTTAGTTCATTAGGCCACTCTCCGGGCATTTAGTCGACTTTTCACATGTCCAGTTCATGCTTCCACATTGTGCAAGCACATCTATTAGGTCACTTACAACTAAACATCGGAAAACCATTATGTTTGATGGATATAAATACCCCGCTCTAGAGCTCCCATTCAAGTGCATGCTTGGAGGATGCTT
Organism: Taxus wallichiana var. yunnanensis; assembly: GCA_018340775.1. Classification (NCBI taxonomy): domain Eukaryota; kingdom Viridiplantae; phylum Streptophyta; class Pinopsida; order Cupressales; family Taxaceae; genus Taxus; species Taxus wallichiana. The sequence continues at coordinate 23,330,185 of CM031233.1, forward strand.
TGGAAAATGAGATGGAACCTAGATTTACACCTTCCAATTACATTTCCAAAATTTATTTTCTTCCTCTGTCCATGCGAAAGAATTTGTAACTTGGGTGTAAACTCGACTTCCTTCCATTTTTCCATAGTCACGTTTTGTTTTCCCTATCAATTTTTATCCCAATACCTATGGAAAAGTGGTCCTTTTTGATTGGATGCGGCTCGGTGGATCACATTTGGGCCTTATATCATTTCCAAATTCTTTTTCCTTAAAGAAAGATTCATTTTTGGGCACAAATGGTGATTTCCTACATTTTTATGGTTGACGGTGTGTTTTCCTCATCAAATTTATATCTCAACATCTATGGAAATGTGGCCCTTTCTGATTGGATGTGGCTTGGTGGGGCATTTTGAAACTCTAAGGCCCACTTCAACTCAAGTTTTGTCCATGTGGAGGGTCGGTGCTCATCTGAAAATTCACCTCTTGGTTTGACCTTTGGAGTTGCGCTGGGAGACACGTGGAGGTTTCCGCTGGCCTTGCCAAGACTTAGACATTTTTTTTTCATGTGGTTAGTGCAACTTTGTTGGACCATGGACATGTGGACCATCGGCACTCATTTGAGGATCCACCTCTGGGTCCCACCTTAGTAGTTGCCAAGGAGACATGTGGTGAGCCCGCACTTGTTTAGGTCTCCACTTTTGGGCACCATCTCAAAATTGTGCCAGGAGACACGTGGAGGCTTCCGCCGACTCCTCTCTATACTTAAAATTTTCAAGAAACTTTCTAAAGGCCTGGGACACATGGAGGGCCCCATGCCTATTTGGGGACTACCCCTAAATTTTATTTTAAAGAAGCGCCAAGAGGACACTTGGAAGTTTCCGCTCACTCTGCCCTTGCTTGGACTTTTCAATGGCCAATGAAACTTTCTCGGACCCTAGACACATGGTGCCTTCCACTGGTCCTTCAAATTTTTCAACAACTCTTCCAGATTGAGACACGTGGTGAGCCCGTGCTTGTTTGGGGTCTCCACTTTTGGGCACCATATCAAAGGTGTGCCAAAGAGACACGTGGAGGCTTCCGCTGGCTCCTTTTATATACTGAGACTTTTCAAAGGCCAAAAGGTAATTTTTCTTGGGCCAAGGCACGTGGAAGGCCCGCGCTTGTTTGGAAACTTGCCTCTGTACTCACCTTTGTAGTTGCACCAAGGAAACACATGGATGACTCTAATCTAAAGTTGAGAAGGGGAAGAATCAATGGTTGCTATGCATTGCATCTATTTTTCCACCATTTTTGCTCCAAGACTCCTGGAGATGTGAATACACATTATTTTTCATCATTTTTTGATGAAATTCCTTGTCATTTTTGTCTACAAAGTGCCATTGAATGGATTTAGAACTTAATTTGTGAGTCCAAGGATTGTTAAGGTTGATATTTTGAAGTTGGAATTCTCAGCACTTGCAAAAATGTGAATTACTAGAGAAGCTGGATGTGGAGTAGAGTTGCACAGAGGAAAGAATGGGAAAAGGATGAAATGATGGAGGTTGCAGGTGCAAAGGATGAAAAAGGTGTTGCCTCGAGGGTGAAAAGGATTACCTGTCAGATCCAGCTATACAGAGCCACCAGAAAATGATTAAAATGGGGATTTCTCACATGATATAATAAGAATGATTAAAAGGACTATCAAAAAGTTGTGGCATGGACATCCTAGTCATTAGTCGAGGGTCTGAGAAATGTGATCAATTCATGATTTGTCCACCTAGCTTTGGGTATGAATTTGTTAAACGTCACTTTTCGAGACAAATTGGTAACAAGCAAAGGTTCCTCGAATATTATTCTTTTTGGGGGAAAATTTGGGATGAGTGAGTGAGTGAAATGTATAAATGCAATGAGAATACTCTTGCAAAGGGTCGGGGTTGAATTCTTAAGAGAAAATTTGAGAGATCCCATCTTCCTGAGAGACCAATCTGAGAAACCTGTTAATTTCCTATGTTTTAGATTTCAATCATGTCAAGTTGGTTATGAGTGTACAACCATTGACAAGCTCTGAGACTATTCAAAGAAACTTTCCCCTGCTGATGAATCTAATCAATTTCAAATTAATCTATGTCAATCTTGGACCAATTTGTGTCTTCTTTATTTCAGAATGTCTGCAAGTAGTTTTTCTTATTCCTATTGCAATCTTGTGTTAAAGTCCCTCCGAATCACACAAGATCTCATCCCTGTGATAGTTTAGTGGCATTTGCAATTTCATTTCAAGAAGAGCCTTCATCCTGTAATGAGATAAACAATTTAAAATCACTTTACTATGTCATTTGTTGATAAAGATTGTCTGTAAGCCTTTGAGTGTATCTTAGGCATGAGGAACTAGGGTCTTTGATGTTTAATTGAGTCTTTAGCTTGAGCCTTCATGTTAAATTCTTGGAGATTGTGTGAAACCATGTAAATATGGGCCTCCATTGATGCACACCTTCTAGTTGAAGGAATATTTTAGCTATTCTGAAGCTTTCTTGTCATTTAGTTTTCAAATGTTGTGAAGGTTCTCAAAGATCTGGCATAATCAATTTTATCCTGCTTAATCTCCCACCAAAATTATTCAAAACAATGAATCCCACCTGAACTACCCTTGTTTTCCCCTGTATGTCCACAAATGTATAAATTCTACTACAAAATATGTAGAAGCAATCAAGATTCCATAATGTCTCTAGTAACCTTTAGCCCTGTTTAGAAATATCACCATTCTTTAGAAGTGACAACTCGTGAGAGTTAAATTGTGGTGCATTGATCATATTTTCTCAGGGTCTCCTTTCAAATTTGTGCAAAGAAGGATATCTTCATTCTCCTTCACCGACAGAGGTTACAAAATGGGTCCTCTCACCCTGGTCGAAAGGCACAACCTAAAGCAGTGAGGATAGATCAAATCCTTAATGAAGGTGCTATCCATTTCTTCGATGCCCGAGTGACAAAGAGTTAGAAAATCCCTCCCCGGCTAAAAAATGACTCATAATATGATTTGTCTATCTCTCAGTGTCTTGCTAAATCTTTGATGTTGCTTGGTTTCTAAGGGAGAATCAATTTGGATACCAACACTAAATGGCACCATTTTTGCTGGGGACATTGATTTGATTTATGTGCAAATTTTGAACATTCTTATATTCATAAGAGATTTATTTTAAATAACATACTAGGGAATGGCATCAATTATGACTTGTGCAATAAATGCTTAAAAAATTAATGTAAATGCTTACAAAATAAATGTAAAATACGTTGTTGAAACATCATCCTGTGTCTAGATTTGTAAGAATCAAGAAAAGTTACAAGTTTTACGTGTAATATTTCTAGTTTTTGTTGGTTTTTGCACTAAGTTTACATCATCAATGTTAAATATGGGTAAAGAAGGTCAGATCTATGAATATTTGCATGAATTTAGTGTTGAAAGACATTTGATAGATCAATTTTAGTGCATTTGCACAACTAAGGTGAAAATCCTTAGTGGTGACTCCATATTGAATGAATTTTTGATAAATGCCAGTGTCTTAACCTCTTTCAATTGAAATTTATCACTAATCTTTGCAAATATGGAAGGAAGAAGATATTTCTTCACTAGAGACCCTACCAAAAAGTTGTTTCCAGAGCTGGGAAAGACAAATTTAGAAGGAAGAAGAATCTGGAAAGTTGTTGGAGATCAGAAATCAAGAAAAGAGTTATCAATTGTGGAAACTGATCAACCTGTCATTGAAGATTTGCCATACTTCCTCAAGTGCTTCTAAATCAGGTAGTCTTTTTGTAAATCTGAATTCTCCAACTAGAGAGGGTCCTTCTTTTGTATTTGAAAATTTACATCTCATTTTGTCCCTGTGTTCTCCAAAGTTGATAGGATCTTCCAAGAAATAGAGTTTTTAGAGAACATTCATTCTGAGAATTGCATTCTATGCCCCATAGACCCCTCACTCCTCATCATTTTTTTCTCCTGTAAGATCACCTCCCAAAACAATATGGCCCAGCCCCCACCCAGACCTCCATTTTTGTGAACACTTTTGGTCCTATAGATTTCAGAGGTATGGCTGGATATCCAAATGTTGTGCCCCAAGATGTTAGAAATAGATTGCCTAAATTTCAAGGAAATAATGCCATTACTGGGATCAACACTTAAAGATTTTTGTCAATATGATGGAAGACTTTGAGATTGAATTTGAGGATGTGTACATAAATTTTTTGTTTATTCATACTCTAGAGGAGGATGCATGGGACTGGTATAAATATTTTCCAGACAACTCCATTGATTCATGGACAAAAATGAAGAATGCTTTTAGATTGTAGTATGGAGATAAAACAGACCCTAGGTTTCTTTTATCAGAATTTGAAAATATAAAAAGAATCCTAATGAGTCTGTTCATGACTTCAATACAAGGTTCAATAAGACCCTAAATAGGCTACCTGTGATCCTGAGGCCAAGTGATGTTTCTTGTTTGATAAAATACTCTGATGCTTTTGATAAGAAGGTTGCCTATTATTTGAGGGATAAGAACCCAACAACATTGAGGTAGGCCTTCACCATGGCTTTGCAGATTGAAAATAATATCAAAGAAGTTGGTAAGCCTCCTAAGAGGGAAGGTATCAAGCTTGATCAATCCAGAGAAGCCTCAGTCAAGTAAGTCTGTGGATCTGGAGGAGGTTGTGAAAACTTTGGCCGGAGTTGTTAAGGAAATATCATAAAACCGGCAGAGAGAGAGGGGATGGACAAGGTTCCCAAGGTCATCATAAAGCACAAGGTCAAGAAATATTTGCAAATCATCCTAGGGGTGATCAGAGATCTGATGACAGAGGAAAAGGACTCATGGGATCAGGAAATAGATAGCCCCAAGCCCGTGAGAATAGAATTGTGCCTGATCCTTTGACTGCCAGAGTTGTTGTTGTGGAAGAAGCCAATGAAATTGAGTGGTGTGACAGATGTTTCTTGCCACATGCCCCATGTGATGAAGACAAAGAAGTTGAGGAAGATGATGATGACACTGATGATGATGTGTGCATGATGGGGTGCTCTACAAGCTCACAACAAGGAGCAACTTCAATGAATTAATCAAGTGCTAAACTATTGCAGATTTTGGGATTACATCCACCGGGTATTACCCCTTCCTCCCTCTCATACTTTTGAAATAGATATGGTACAAGATTTTGAATTTCCTAGTAATGATTTTGAATACTTAAGGGCTAATGATTAAAAAGTATGATGGAGGAATCCCTTCTGAGGAGGATAGGAAGTTGTTAATGAATGTTGTAGTTGGCCATGAAAAGGAATATAACACTAGGAGTAAAGTTTTCAAAGGGGCAGGGCCTCAGGCCAAACCAAAAACTCCAGTTCTCACCAATATCTCAAAAGAAACTCCTAAGAAAGATACATCTGGAAAAAGCCTTGTTCCCCAAACAGAACTAGTATCCCTGCCCATGCTCAGACCATGAAAATCCTTTTGTTGTTAGATGAGTTTTTAGTCTTCCTCCAAATGTTGCCTTGCCCAAATATGTTCCTTATGACATTGCCCAAGTCTTGAGTCAGATCAAGATTTTTGTTCCAATTGTTGAGCTGCTTAGGATTCCTGAGCACAAGAAAAGGGCCTTTGAGTATTTGGGATTGAAAGAAGAAAAGATTACCCAAGGTAGAAATGTAAACAATGTTGAGACTCCTCCTACCATTTCAGAGTTGAAAAAACCCCAAGTGCTGGAAGAACTAGGTGAGCCACCTGAAGTATATTTGGGAACATCCTTGGTTGAGTCCCAACTGAATGTAGATCCATTTTTCACTACTCTGATTATTAAGGACAGGTTGTTACACAACTGTATGTTTGATTCTAGAGCATCATGCAATGTTATGCCTCTTGAGGTCATGAATGAATTAGATATCAAAGTGACAACAACTTATGGGAAGTGCACTGCCATGGATTCTAGAGGTGCCAGTGGTGGGATGTGTCAAGGGTCTGATAGTGTAACTTGTAGCTTACCCAGAAAGAACTTAAAACTAGATGTTGTTATTGTTGATTTGCCCTACCAAATGGGGAATGTTGTTATCAAGAAAATGGGCTGCTAGTGTGGGTGGTAGTGTGCAAATGGATATGTATTTTTCCACTATACCTATTGAGGGAAGCCTTGTAAAGTTGTATGGTGAAAAGAAGATGCTACATCTCATTGAGGATCCCAATAATGCTTCCTATGAAGTGTTATACATTGACACTGATGCAGATAACTTTGTTGGATTTTTGATGGTAAAGAGCACAAAATTGATCAATGCAAGTCTCTTAATCAAGTAGGTTCTCCTTGGACTTTTTTGTTTGATGGGGCTTGCTCTAAATTTGGAAATGGTGTTGGTATTGTTCTGATATCTCCAGGCCAGGAAGAGTTTGTTTTCTCTTTTAAACTCAACTTTGAGTGCACTAACAATATTGTTGAATATGAAGCACTGCTTATTGGGTTTAAGAATTGCTTGGAAATATGGTATTAGAGACATCATTGTTAAAGGAGATTCAAGAGCTAATTGTCAAGTAAGTTAGAAAATCTGTATGCAAAAAAAAAAGAGAATGAAGCAATATAAGCATGTAGTCTGGGATTTCATTGAGATGTTTGACTCCTTCAACATAATACATCATGATAGGAAGTACAATACTCTAGTAGAAAATTGGCCGTATTGGGGTCCAGATTTGAAAATTATATTGTATCCCCCTATTGTGAGTATAATATTGAGGTATTGACTAGGCCATCTATTCCTGACAATGTTAAACACTGGAAAGTGTTCGAAGATGACCCAGTGCAAAGGTTTTTGTAGAACCAAGGAGAATTTTTTGATCAACGTATAGATTGGGAGCCAATGGTTTGTGTGGATGATGGAAAGGAGACTTTATTTGGCAAAGACATCATTAGTTGAAGACTAATACTATTCCTAGAGGTTTGGTAGCACTTGAATCAAACTTTGATAATGTTGATTGCATTGTCAATAGACACATGTCAGCCTCGAGGGATGTTGAAGAGCATGACCTGGGCATGAAGGATAAACCACGTAAGATCTAGCTAGGTAGCAAATCTGAGAAAGGAAGAAAAGAAGTCATATGTCCAATTGTTGAAGAAATACCAGACTGCTTAGCATGGTCTTATTCTGAACTAAAAGCATACAGAGAGGATCTTTTCCAGCATGAAATTCCCTTAGAAGCTTCTGCCAAGCCATTTAGGTAGAAACAGAGGCCAATCAATCCACTCCTTTCCCTGAAGATGCAAGAAGAATTGAAAAATTGAGGGATGGAGGAATCATACAACCCACAAGGTACTCATCATGGGTTACAAACTTGGTACTGTCAGAAAGAAGAATGGAGATATAAGGTTGTGTGTGGACTTTAGAAACTTGAATAGAGCATCAATGAAGGATAACTACCCTCTGCCAAATATGGACAATATGTTACAATTGGTTACTGGTTCGGAATTGTTATCCACCTTGGATGGTTTTTCTGGATATAACCAGGTAGTTGTGAAGGAATCAGAGTGAATCAAGACTACCTTTACCACTCCTTGGGGAACATATGTATATGTCAGAATGCCTTTTGGTCTAATGAATGTTGGAGCCACTTTCCAAAGAGAAATGGATGTAGCTTTCTCTAGCTATATTAATGATTTCATTGTTGTATATCAAGATGATGTGACTATTTTCTCTAAAAAAAGGAGTGACCACCTGCAACACTTAGAAAAAATGTTGTTAAGATGCAGGAGTATGGTATTTCACTAAATCCCAAGAAGTGCCATTTTGGAGTTCAGAAAGAAAAGCTACTTGGACACATTGTGTCAAAGGAAGGGGTCATGATTGATCCTGAAAGGGTAGAAGCCATCAACAAAGTCCCTATTCCAAGAACCAAGAAGGGAATTCAATCCTTTTTGGGAAGATTAATTTTATTAGGAGATTTATCTCCAACTTTGCTGAACTAACTATCCCAATCACTAGCATGCTAAAGAAAGACCAAAGTATCAAATGGGAAGAAAGCTATTCAAGATTTTTGTTGGGATCAAAGAAGCATTAAAGAATGCCCCTATTTTTAGCAGCTCCAGATTATAAGAAGGCTTTCCAAATGTTTTCTTTTTCTTCAAAAAGTACTATTGCATCTGTGTTGTTGTAGAAGGATGATGAGGGAGCTGAAAGACCAATTGCCTTTTTTAGTAAGGCATTACAAGGAGCTGAGCTAAAGTATACTATCATGGAGAAGCATGCATTTTCTTTGGTAAAAGAAACAAAGGTCTTCATGCCATATATTTGAGTTCCAAAGTCATTGCTTATGTTCCCCACACCATGGTGAAAGATATCCTATCAGAAATGGAGGTTTCAAGCAAAAGATGCCGATGGGTAAAAAATTGCAAGAGTATGATATGGATATCCAAAAAAAAAATTGGTCAGAGGTTTGGGCCTGGAAAAACTTATGGTAGAGAGCAATCTATGCAGACAATTGAGGTAAATGAAGTTGAAGAAGAAAGGTTGAATGTCCTTGAAAAACTGATAAATTTTGAATGGTACAAGGACATCATTTTTTATCTCAAACATCTACAATGCCCTGAACATTTGAGCAAGAATAAAAGAGCACTTAAGTTAGCTTCCCAAAAATATGTCATTACTGATTTTGGGTTAGCTTGGAAGAACCCTGAGGGAGTTCTCTTAAGATGCATTGCTGAAGATGAAGCCCCTAAAATAATTGTTGATCTCCATGGAGGAGTTTGTTGGGGGACATTTTTTTTGGAAGAGTCACAACTCATAAAATCTTAAGGGCTGGTTATTGGTGGCCAACTCTTTTCAAGGATACAACTCTGTTGGTAAGAAAATGTGAAAGTTGCCAAATGCTTTTCTGGAAGACTAAAAGCTTCAAGCTCCCTTCCTTTGCAGCCATGTATCAGTTGAAGCCCCATTTAGGCAATGGGGAATGGATTTCATTGGGGAAATTTTTGATCCTTCAAGTGCAGGCCATAAGTGGATACTAGTGGCCACAGATTACTTCACCAAGTGGGTGGAGGCAATCCCCACCAAGAAGGAAACTCACCAAATTGTCATGGATTTTATCCTGAATTATATCATTTACAGATTTGGGGTACCTACCAAAATAGTTGTTGATAATGCCATGAGATTTCAAGAGCTAAACCTTTGGTGGCCATGTGCCATGAATATGGGATCAATTTGACATATGCTTCTAATTATAATCCCAAGGAAATGGACAAGTAGAGTCCAACAATAAAATATGTTGAAGATAATTAGAAGAACTTTGGAGTTGAACAAAAGGAAGTGGGGTGAGTAGTTGAATTTTTTGTTTGGGCTGATCGAATCACTATTAAATGAGCTACTAGAAAAATCCCATTTGAGTTGGTGTATGGAACTCAAGCTCTGCTACCCCTGCATATGCAATTATCTTCATTTCAATTTCTTCAACAACTGGAAGATCAAGAGGTTAGTCCCTATGATGCTCGCATAAATCAGATTGTTGAGTTAGATGAAGAAAGAAGGGCATCCCATCAGAGGCATGTAAAATTCAGAGAGAAATTGAAGAAGTTGTTTGATAAGAAAGTGACTCCAAGAGCTTTTAGTGTGGGAGATCTTGTGCTATTATGGGATAGCAGGCATGAGGATAAGGGAAAACATGGAAATTTTGATGCATTATGGATGGGCCCTTATTCAATTGACATTTGAATTGGTGAACATACCTTCTTCTTAAAAGACTTAGATGGGGAATTTCTTGAATTTCCTATTAATGGAAGGCATTTGAAACATTTCCTTGATTGATTTCTCATAATCAAGGTATACACCATTGTATAGTGTATAGTATTTTGGTTTCTTTTTGCTTTCATGTTTTTTATTTTGTTTCATCCTGGTCCTGGTAGCCATTTTGTTGGTTTCTCGGTTCATCCTTGGGGGAGTTGGTTATTATTGTTCTTCTCTGCAAGCTTGTTCTTTGACTCTGTTTCCCAATGGTTTATTTTTGGCACTTGGTCTACTATTTGTTCTTGTGGCACTCACAAGGAGTGCCCATCCCGAGTCGAGCTGATGTTGGTGCTCAATTTGATCTCACCCCATTTTTCCTTGAAATTCTTCAGTTTGTGGGCTCTGTCATATTTTCTATCTCCCCGTGTTGATGCGTGAAAGCTTTGTCCTTCATTTGGTTGCCATGATCAGTCTTTTCCTTTGGTCGAGGATCACTTAAAGTCCAGAATTTTTTTTCCATTCCTCTATCCATGTGAAGAATTTGTAACTTGGGCGTAAACTGGGTTTTTTCCTTCCTTCCATTTTTCCACAGTCACGTTTTGTTTTCCCTGTCAATTTTTGTCCCAATATCTATGGAAAAGTGGTCCTTTTTGATTGGATGTGGCTCGGTGGATCACATTTGGGCCTTATATCATTTCCAAATTTTATCCTTAAAGAAAGATTCATTTTCAGGTGCAAATGGTGATTTTCTACATTTTATGGTTTGACGGGTGTGTTTTCCCCATCAAATTTATATCTCAACATCTGTGGAAAATGTGGCCCTTTCTGATTGGATGGATGTGGCTTGGGGGAATTTTGAAACTCTAAGGCCCACTTCAACTCAAGTTTTGTCCATGTGGAGGGCCTGCGTGCTCATCTAAAAATTCACCTCTTGGTTTGACCTTTGGAGTTGTGCCAGGGAGACACGTGGAGGTTTCCACTGCCACCTTGCCAAGACTTAGACATTTTTTTCATCATGTGGCTAGTGCAGCTTTGTTAGACCATGGACACGTGGAGGGTCGACAGATGCTCATTTGAGGATCCACCTCTGGGTCCCACCTTAGTAGTTGTGCCAAGGAGACACGTGGTGAGCCCGCGCTTGTTTGGGGTCTCCGCTTTTGGGCACCATCTCAAAATTGTGCTGGGAGACATGTGGAGGCTTCCTCGGCTCCTCTTTATACTTAAAATTTTCAAGAAACTTTCTAAAGGCTGGGACACGTGGAGGGACCATGCCTATTTGGGGACCTGCCCCTAAATTTTATTTTGAAGAAGTGCCAGGAGGACACTTGGAGGTTTCCACTCACTCTGCCCTTGCTTGGACTTTTCAATGGCCAAGAAAACTTTCTCAGACCCTAGACACATGGGTGCCTTCCACTGGTCCTAAAATTTTTCAACAACTCTACCAGACTGAGACACGTGGTGAGCCCATGCTTGTTTGGGGTCTCCACTTTGGGCACCATATCAAAGTGTGCCAAGAGACACGTGGAGGCTTCCGCTAGCTCCTTTTTATACTGAGACTTTTCAAAGGCCAAAAGGCAATTTTCTTGGGCCCAGGGCACGTGGAAGGCCCACGCTTGTTTGGAAACTTCCTCTATACCTCACCTTTGTAGTTGTGCCAAGGAAACATGTGGATGGACTCTAATCTAAAGTTGAGAAGGGGAAGAATCAATGGTTGTTGTGCATTGCATCTATTTTTCCACCATTTTTTCTCCAAGACTCCTGGAGATGCAAATATGCATTATTTTTCATCATTTTTGATGAAATTCCTTGTCATTTTTGTCTACAAAGTGCCATTGAATGGATTTAGAACTTAATTTGTGAGTCCAAGGATTGTTAAGGTTGATATTTTGAAGTTGGAATTTCTCAGGCACTTGCAAAAATGTGAATTACCAGAGAAGATGGATGTGGGAGAAGAGTTACAGAGGAAAGAATGGGAAAAGGATGAAATGATGGAGGTTCAGAGTGCAAAGGATGAAAAAGGTGTTGCCTCGAGGGTGAAAAGGATTTCCTATCAGATCCAACTATATAGAGCCACCGAAAATGATTAAAATGGGGATTTCTCACATGAAAATAATAAGAATGATTAGAAGGACTATCAAAAAGTTGTGGCATGGCATCCTAGTCATTAGTCGAGGGTCTGAGAAATGTGATCAGTTCATGATTTGTCCACCTGGAATTTTGGGTATGAATTTGTTAAACGTCACTTTTTGAGACAAATTGGTAACAAGCAAAGGTTCCTTGAATATTCTTTCTTTTTGGGGGAAATTTGGGATGAGTGAGCAAGTGAAATGTATAAATGCAATGAGAATACTCTTGCAAAGGGTCGTGGGGTTGAATTCTTAAGAGAAAATTTGAGAGAGCCCATCTTCCTGAGAGACCAATCTGAGAAACCTATTAATTTCTTATGTTTTAGATTTCAATCATGTCAAGTTGGTTGTGAGTGTACAACCATTGACAAGCTCTGAGACTGTTCAAAGAAACTTTCCCCTGCTGATGAATCTAATCAATTTCAAATTAATCTATGTCAATCTTGGACCAATTTGTGTCTGCTTTATTTTAGAATGTCTACAAGTAGTTTTTCTTATTCCTATTGCAATCTTGTGTTAAAGTCCCTCCGAATCACACAGGATCTCATCCCTGTGATAGTTTAGTGGCATTTGCAATTTCATTTCAAGAAGAGCCTTCATCCTATGTAATGAGATAAACAATTTAAAATCATTTTACTATCATTTGTTGATAAAGATTTTCTGTAAGCCTTTGAGTGTATCTTAGGCATGAGGAACTAAGGGTCTTTGATGTTTAATTGAGTCTTTAGCTCGAGCCTTCATGTTAAATTCTTGGAGATTGTGTGAAACATGTGCAAATTTGGGCCTCCATTGATGCACACCTTCTAGTTGAAGGAATATTTTAGCTATTTTGAAGCTTTCTATCATTTAGTATTCCAATTGTTGTGAAGGTTCTCAAAGATCTGGCATAATCAATTTTATCCTTGCTTAATCTCCCACCAAATTATTCAAAACAATGAATCCACCTGAACTACCCCTGTTTTCCCTGTATGTCCACAAATGTATAAATTCTACTACCAAAATATGTAGAAGCAATCAGGATTCCATAATGTCTCTAGTAACCTTTAACCCTGTTTAGGAAATATCACCATTCTTTAGAAGTGACAACTCGTGAGAGTTAAATTGTGGTGCATTGATCATATTTTCTCAGGGTCCCCTTTCAAATTTGTGCAAAGAAGGATATCTTCATTCTCCTTCACCGACAGAGGTTACAAAATGGGTCCTCTCACCCTGGTCAAAAGGCACAACCTAAAGTAGTGAGGATAGATCAAATCCTTAATGAATTTAACTTATTATGCAAGGGAAATGATGGGTCCGATTGCGCTTCATGAGGCCCACATGCCTTGCCAAGAAGGCCTATGCCTTCAACTCTGTCACATGCCACCGAATGACACTTCTCTCTATTTTATTTAAATTATTAATTTCATTTTATTTTGTTGGTCACTAGATTTTCCTCCCCTTTTAAGATCTTCTTCCTTGATTCAACATAAAACCAAAGCATGAAGGATATGTATGTAATAATTCAATAATGACACATGTCATTTAATAAAACAACTTGTCGGTATGACGTGACCACAAGGAAGCAAACTAAATTTTGAATTACATTAATTTTTATGTTCTGTGAAATTGGAAATTCCCTTTTTATTTATTACTTAGTTTTACTTTTCCTTAATAGTATTTACTAACCTCAACTCTCATTATTTCTTTGATTAATATGTTAGTATTCTTATGTTCATAGGTACCCAATAGAACTAGCATCACGATGCGACACAAGAACTAAACACACCACTAATTGTCCATAAGACATATCTCTACATACTTCTATGATTGTATCACATCACAAGAACTCAACCAAACCATGGAAGAACATACACGATCCACACACATAGTACTTCTCATATACATGCCCCAAGCACAAATGTATTTGTATCAAAGATGTACTTATAACACATAGAATTCCAAACATCTACACATATAATTGTTTGACACCCGTTAAGCAAGTACCACACATACCAAATGAACAAAAGTGGGTTTTAAGCCTATGTAAGACTCCACTTCCCTATCGGTACTTCGTTTGAGTGGTGGTCAATGGTACAAATTTCCTCACTCCATAAATACACTTTTACCGATTTCCCTTAGGGTCGGTTAGTGTAGGGTTCACAACATAACACATAACTACATCAATAACACAATGGTGATTCACACAAATTAACCATAGCATCTTACGCATGGTATATATACAAGGTATAACATAATCATTACTTTCATGGGTTATGATACATCACATTACCACATACTACACCCAAAGTGAAATCATTGTACAATAGGGATCATATGCTAACCATATGCCTCTTAATCATGACATGAACCATCACATATTACACAAATTATACATGTGAGGAACACAATGTCTAACATTACAAGATATAATCAATTGCAATACAACATGGTGATACACACAATTCATCACAACATGGTGACAACATATGATACAATCCAATTCACTATACACCTAATTATGTCATGCAACACATCAAAACACCTACATACCACATAATAACAAAGAAACTCTAACACTCGTAATCCACAAAAACATTATTTTCACACACACCAAGGTGTCTCATCACACGTTAACTCCTTATTGAATCCATAAAAGGAGATTGAATACTCTCATCACAAGCACATCAACATGATAAAAATTAAACTAATGACATGCACAACATGTGCTTTCATAATATCACAATTACACATTTTTCACATTACACTTATATCTCTTCCACCACCACCACCATGCAAAACCATCACAACTCCAATCTATCCTAGAGGTTCGAGAGCATGAACCTTAGCTTTGATACCAAATGTAATGCCCAATTTACACACACAAATACAACATAATAGTAAATAATATTTTTTTTTTTACTTACATTTCTCACTACACAACACCACAAGGGCTCCAAGAAGAGAAACTCAACAACACACAAGACACTTACATAAGTCATAGAATCACATAGACACACGAAAACACCATATACATGTCGATGCCACACTTTCCCCAATGAACAAATGCTAGCAATGACCCAACCACAAGAAAAGGACTCAAGGATTGGCAAACCCACAACACATCATTACCATGATTACATCTTAGTTATGATTAACATTCCAAGAACATTATTGTGTAAGGATATTTTTTTAATATTTTTTCCACCTACATATTCTTTAATTCATTTCACATTCAACTTACAGTTCAACCATTTAAGTTGGATCTTTATCTCTTACAAAAATCTCCATAACTTACATAATTATTTGGCATATTTCAAATTGCATACAAAGTTCTTAATTCTCTCATTCTTATGTTAAGATTATGTTTCTCAAATGTTTATTCAATGTTTAAATTTTACCCTTACTACAATATTGAATCTGACGTGATGTCAAGAAAAATCTTAGGATTTAGAGGGAGATTTAGATTCAAGATACATTTTTCCAAAAAATTTTTCGATCATGTATCTTTATTTCCCTACCATAGTTAATATAGTTTGATAAATTGTTGAATCCATTCAACATTTCCAAGTCAAGAAATTTTATTTAGATTTATAAATATCTTTTGTTTTCTCGAAGTTGATCTCACCAAGGCAATTCATATTATTTTTAACACAAGGAAATGTCTAATTGAGTTATAAGGACTCCAAGAGTGACATTATTCCTAACCTCAAATCTCATTTCACTCTTGTATGCTTTACTCTTACATCACATTATGGTCTCATTATTAGCATTGTTTTATAACAAAGAGTTATGAAAGTATTTGTCTAACATCTTGAAGAAGTACATGATTGGAAGCATTAAAACTACACATGAACCACAAGTGATTTGTGTTCAAGGTAAGATCCCATGTTTCTACATTTCACGATTCCACATGTGAAATTTATTTTATTCTTAATGTCATAAAAGGGAATAATAAGGGATTATGGGACCAAAATTTTCAGTTCCTTGGGTTCTCTAAAGTCAACATATTTCAAATCAATTTTTTTGTAAGGAGTTACCATTTTCTACCCACAAGTTAACCCCTTAATTAGCCAAGGTTTGGTTTAATTCCAATTGCACCTAAGGATCTACACCCCAACTATATATGAGTTTAAGGTGAGAGTACATATTTGTGCTAAAAAACCTTCATGAAATACCAAAGTGATATGTTGTTAGTAACCAAGGTAACACATTTATCTGCGAGGAACTAAAGAGATCATTAACAAGAGTTTAAGTCATAGCACAACTATTTCACTAGTTCATTTGTGTTGTTTGGATCCCACAAGGAATTCATTTGATCATGAAGTTGATTTCTAGATCTAACTTCGTAAGACAAGGTAGTCCACTAGGATCCTAAGGAAGTGTTAGTTCTACTTACTCCAAATAAAGTTTGACCATGTCATTTCTAACCGTCGGGTTCATGAAAATGTCTCTAACATATTGACCATGATGATAACACAACTAGGGGTCTTATTTACCTAAGCTAGGAGGTTCCATGAGACAAATGTTTAAGTTCATTTTACATTTTCAATTTCTTTTGGGCTAAGAAAGATCATGCGAGAAGGATGACATCGAGTGTAGAGATTGAAGTTTATCCTAAGGTTTTAGTTTTCCACACTAAAAGGATTCATGCATGAAAGGTAGTTATACACTGAGTCTTATACTAGGGTTGAGTGTTTTGTTTAGATATCTCTTTATTACATTTACAAGGTAAGAATACAACACACTAATTAATTAATCATCTATTGAACACTGGAAATGCACTACAATATTTTAAATTCAAATTCATTTAACATACATATCCAAACTTTTACAATACAAAATTTGAGGATCAAAATAACACTCATGTGTGGATGAACATCCCCTTAAACCCTGACATCTAAAATATTACAAAACTTCAATTATAAACCTTTTCATACTTCGCAAATGTTGAAATTTCCTCTACAGTTTCATTTAACACACACACACACACACACACACACACACACACACACACACACACACAACCCTTTTTTCCCATATGTAAATATGAATCAAAAGAACACCTTTAGTTACATGCACATTTCCCAAAGCACCCCTAAAACTAACATCTCATTCATATTGCCAAATTTCAATAAATAACTTTATTGTAACATAACAATACATGAAAATTTCTTCTATTAACATACATAAATTCTAACAATATACAATGAATCACACCACGTTGTTTCACCATCTTACTTGCATCCTGTAAAAACATGTGAGCATGAAATCAATGATAAATCACTGGCATGACATCCACCTAGATCTAGCATAATTAATGTTTTTAGTTTCCCATTTATATATAATAATAATTATAATTTGAATTCAAAAGAAAAGGTTAGAGACATATATTCATTTCATTTCATTTCACTTCATTTCGTAACCAAGGAGAGAGAAAGAGAAAGGAAGAGAGAGAAACACTATTTTCCCAAAAGTCAAATTTCACACAACAAGCCACAAGATAGAGTTTCAAAAAATTATTTACAAGTGTCAACAAGTTTCCATGGTGGTTAGGTAACCTACATGGGAGGTCCTACAACTTTCCTTTTTACATTTTCCTACTAGTTGCAAAAAATGTTCAATTAGGCCTCGGAGGCTAAGAAACCACTTTCAAATGTTGTCTTTCAATGAGAAAAAACACACCACATGTAAGTTTATATGTGTCCTCCTATACACCAAGAATTCACAGGAATTGATAGAATTCAAAACCAGCGAATGGGTTTTTCAAATTGACGAGTTTTTTCGAACCCACCGGTCGTAATTGGTCTAGTTTGACCTAGTCAAAAGTTAGCTTGAGAGCCTACAAAATTCCTTTTCCAAACTATCAAGTTAGATGGTTTTTTGAGAAAATTCAAGGTTCTATGAAATTTTCTATAGTAAAAATACTAGGGGTTTGCAAAGGTGGATAAGAATTTTGTTGCTCGTGGGTTCAAATGGTGGGTCAAAACGAAAGCCAACTTTTTCAGTTTTAAAAGCTCCTAAAAGTGCTAAAAATGGAGTGACATGGCTCTAGAGAAGCATAAAGAAAAGTGTTTTTCCTCAAAAAAAGTCACACAATTGAGGTAAAAAGCTAATGTTTTGATGTGACTCTCATACATAACAAGGAACACATACAATTTTGACAACTCTTTTACAGGGCTCAGACTATTGTTTTGCAAGCCTTTGGAATGTGCGTTTTTATAACTTTGCAAGGTAGGAAAAAATTTGTTTGATTTGATTGGACATCACTCTTCTCTAACTCTCACCAATACCAAAGATACGAGCACTATTTTGGATACTCTAGTATCATCGTATAAGGTTATGGTAGTGACCACATTTAATGTTTAAATTGAAAACATTAGTTTCATCAATCAATAGGTGAAGTTTTATTTCTTTACACTATTTAAATTTGGTTACATAACCATTTGTATGATTATCTAGTGGTGTAACATTTCTATTATATTACAAATGAAGAACCCAAATTATGAAAATTATGAAAGAAAAGGTAAGGGTGACCATTTTGAAAACAAGTTTATAAAATGATGTGTGAAGTAGGGTATGTGAGGGCTTTGGTTTCATTTCATTTACAAACAAAAAAGCAAAATCATGCAATAGAAGAAGATTTCCTGAAGTGGTTCATGAGCATTTTTGTAGCCAAAGTGACTCAATGCACATGCTCCTCAAGGACCAACTAACACACTCACAACACGTGATGGAAATTTTTTTATTTTCCTGCATTTTCAGATTTTAGCTCAAGAAGCCACTTGAAGTAATCTCTGCTAGCTCTAATTGCCATGAACTTGCAAGCCTTGATAAGGCTCCCACACACACTTTGAACTATGGGTTTTAATATTATAATATTCTTAATTAAATTTTGAGCTTTGTGTAGTTTCCAACTTAACTCAAGAAGGTTCACCATGTAGAAGGAATTCCAATAAATGTTATGAAATCTGGTTAAATACCACAATATTGCATCTGATAAAAATAATTATAGTGCACCTTCACTCTTCCCATGCATACCAAAACATGAAATAATTACACTCATTGACATTACATTTTTATGGATGATTTTTGAACACCAAGGCCAAATTCAATATTTTTGCCACCACATTTCACATACATACCTACTAGAGCACTTGTAATTACAACATCTAACAAAAACCTGCCCTTTTCTTCATTATGTTGTGATGGATGTCCATTCCCTATTCCAAATATTCCATTTTTGCACAAGGTGGAGGATGTTAGTAATGAGTAAAACCAATTTCTTTGCATTGCCTCATAGGTTCCACAACCTTTCTAACAAACCCATTTTGTACATATTATGCCATCATTCCAATCCATCAGGCCACTCTTTAGGCATTTAGTCAGACTTTTCACATGTCTAGTTCATGCTTCCACACTATTGAAGCACATCATGTTAGGGCAAACTTACAACTAAAAATATGACAAACCATTATTTTGATGGACATAAATACCCTTCTTCTCTAGAGCTCCCATTGGGCAGTGCACATGGGAGATCTCATGGAGAAGAGATGGAACCTAGATTTATACTTGCCAATTGCATTTTCTTGAAAGTTTCTAAGCCTTTTCAACAAACCCATCTCGAGCATATCCTATGGTCAAAGCATTTCATGAAAATAAAACCTCTGTTTGAGGTGCTATGCCAAGAATTTCACATGCCCAATGAAAGGTTCCTCATTTTACATGCACATCAACTAGAACATTTGTAACTGCAATATCAGACAAAATTCCTCTATCTTTTATGCTTGTTGGACGTCCATACCTATTATCAAGAGCTCACATTTGAGCATGTAAAAATGGAGTATATAAAAATGTGAAACAATCAGTTGGAGACTATTTTTTTTAAACATTGATAATTGACTATCTCATTATTTCATCGCTCAAACACTATCACACCCTACCCTCACTGCAGGTATCCATTACTACTAAATTTGGAACATGCAGTTAGGTTTCATCCTGGTTAACGTATTTGGGACTCCAATTAAGTATTGAACTTATTATACAAGGGAAATGATAGGTCTAAATTCCCTTCATGAGGCCCACGTGCCTTTCCAGAAAGGCCAATGCCTTCAATCTGTCACACGCCACCGAACTGACACTTCTCTCTATTTTTTTATTTTTAATTATTATTTTATTTTTTTTTGTGGCACTACATTTCCCTCCCCTTTTAAGAGCATCATCCTCGATGCGATGTGACAACATAATTCAAAGCTCAAAGGATGACAAGGCAAGAATGTCAATAACGACACATGTCGTTTAATAAAACAACTTGTCAATATGACGTGACCACAAGGAAGCAAACTAATTTTTGAAATACCTTAATTTTAATGTTCTGTGAAGATTGGCAGTTCCCTTTTTTCTTTATTACTTAGTTAGTCCTTTTCCTTAACATTATTTATTAACCTCAACTCTTAATATTTCATTGTTTAATATTTTAGTTTTCTTATTTTCGTGGGTGCCCAAACAGAACATCACATCACATGCACACAAGAACCAAACACAACACTAATGGTCCACAAGACATATCTCTACATACTTCTATGACTATATCACATCACAAGAACTCAACCAAACCATGGAAGAACATACATGATCCACACACATAGTTATTCTCATATACATGCCCCTAGCACAAATGTACTCATATCATAAACATACTATAACACATGGAATTCCCAACATCTACACATACAATTGTTTCACACAACTCAAAACCCATAATTATAGCTACATAGTGTCAAGATGGGAAAAATATCACAAGACATAAACCAAACTAAAAAAATTACACATAAATCATAACACCAACTCCATACGCCTCCCAAAACATCACAAAACAACTCTATATACCTCCCAAACATCACAAAACAAATACATATACCTCCCAAGAATCACAGGGAAACTCCATATACCTCCCAAATCATCAATCACACCCACAAAATCTCTTATGCCTCCTCAAGTCTCTTATGCCTCCCTCAAGTCTCTTATATCTCCCTCAAGAAAATAAAATAAAGATAAATTTTCCTTTTCACTCCCCAAAAGAGGTCGGTCACCCTATGGCCCTAGGCACATAGAGTCCAGACACCTCTAACCCAAGTGACATAATAACTCATGGTTCAACAACCCGCTAGTTATCTGTAACTCCTTGGGGCATACCCCTATACAATGAAGTGGGTCCATAGGTTCCACCACTCCATGGTGAATCCCATGACCCTATTCCAACACATTATGACATTAGAACCAGCATAACAATCCATTTCAAATGCCAAGTGGAAAAAATATCAAGCCTTGGGCTAGGCTATAAAAATTTTAAACTTGATACGCAAATTTAAGACTAAGAAAATCAAATGGCTAATTAGCCATAGTTAGTGCAAAAATATGCATGTTAGTGCAACAACCAAATAAATGCCCAAAATATAAGAACATGTCAATCAAGAAAACTGTTGGTTCTAGCAAGAAAAGGGAAAGTGTTCAATTTATGAATAAAATACATATAGTGAAATAACACATCACAATAACTATGTGGCCTTATACGGCCACCAAAGGGGTACTCAACGAGTTTTGGCACTGGACATCAAGCCTCATCTCATAAAATAACATATCAAATAATACAACTGTCATCATCTCTATCTAAATCATCCCTCCACCACTTTGACAAGGCTCAACATAGTCATAACTACACTTAGGTTGAATCCATATGATAACCATATAGGGAGAGAGAAAGGAGTATGATTCACCATCTACTGAGCCTAAGGTGTCCGCAAAACACAATATGCATGACACCCATTGAGAAAGTGTCATACATACCAAACGAACAAAAGTGGGTTTTCATCTATGTAAGACTCCACTTCCTATCTCGTACTTGGCTCGAGTGACTGGTCAATGGTACACATTTCCTCACTCCAAACATACACTTTTACCGATTTCCCTTAGGTTGGTTAGTGTAGGGTTCACAACATAACACATAACTACATCACTAACACAATGGTGATTCACACAAATTAACCATAACATCTTACATGCATGGTATATATACAAGGTATAACACAATCATTACTTTCATGGGTTATGATACATCACATTACCACATACTACACCCAAAGTGCAATCATTGTATAATAGGGATCATATGCTCACCATATGCCCCTAAATCATGACATGAACCATCACATATTACACAAATTATACATATGAGGAACACAATGTCTAACATTACAACATATAATCAATTGCAATTACAACATGGTGACACACACAATTCATCACAACATGATGGCAACATCATGATACAATCTATTCACTATACACCAATTATGTCATGCAACACATCAACACACCTACATACCACAAAATAACAAGAAACTCCAACACTCACAATCCACAACAACATTATTTTCACACACACCAAGGTGGCACATCACACGTGAACTCCTTATTGAATCCACAAAAAGGAGAGTGAATACTCTCATCACAAGCACATCAACATGATAAAAATACACACTAAGTGACATACACCACATGTGCTTTCATAATATCACAATTACAATGTTGTTCACATTACAACATATATCACATTACTCTTCCAATATTCCACCACCACCACCATGAAAAACCATCACAACTCCAATTTCCCAGAGGTTCGAGAGCATGAACCTTTAACTTGATACCAAATGTAATGCCCATAATTTTACACACACAAATACAATAGTAAAAATACCAGGATAATTTTTTTTATTTACATTGCTCACTACACAACACCACAAGGGCTCCAAGAAGAGAAACTCAACAACACACAAGACACTTACATAAGTCATAGACTCACATAGACACATGAAAACACCATATACATGTTGATACCACACTTTCCCCAATGAATGAATGCTAGCAATGACCCAACCACAAGAAAAGGACTCAAGGTTGGCAAACCCATGACACATCATTACCATGATTACATCTTAGTTATGATTAACATTCCAAGAACATTATTATGCAAGGATATTTTTATCCTTTTTTCCACCTACAAATTCTTTAATTCATTTCACATTCAACTTATAGTTCAACCTTTTAAGTTGGATCTTTATCTCTTATGACAATCTCCATAACTTACATAATTATTTGGCATATTTCAAAATGCATACAAAGTTCATAATTCTCTTGTTCTTATGTTAAGCTTATGTTTCTCAAATGTTTATTCAATGTTTAAATTTTACCCTTACTATAATATTGAATCTGACGTGATGTCAAGATAGAAATCTTAAGATTTGAGGTAGATTTAGATTCAAGATACATTTTTCCAAAACATTTTTTTGATCATGGTATCTTTATTTCCTACCATAGTTAATATAGTTTGATAAATTGTTAAATCCATTCAACATTTCCAAGTCAAGAAATTTTATTTAGATTTATAAATATATTTTGTTTTCTCAAAGTTGATCTCACCAAGGAAATTCATATTCTTTTTAACACAAGGAAATGTCTAATTGAGTTATAAGGACTCCAAGAGTGACATTATTCCTAACCTCAAATCTCGTTTCACTCTTGTATGCTTTACTCTTACATCGCATTATGGTCTCATTATTAGCATTGTTTTATAACAAAAGGAGTTATGGAAGTATTGTCTAACATCTTGTAGAAGTACATGATTGGAAGCATTATAAACTATACATGAACCACAAGTGATTTGTGTTCAAGGTAAGATCCCATGTTTCTACATTTCACGATTCCGCATGTGAAATTTATTTTATTCTTAATGTCATAAAAGGGCATAAAAGGATTATGGGACCAAATTTCCAGTTCCTTGGGTTCTCTAAAGTTAACATATTTCAAATCAATTTCATTTGTAAGGAGTTACTTACCATTTTCTACCCACAAGTTAACCCCTTAATTAGCCAAGGTTTGGTTTAATTCCAAATGCACCTAAGGATCTACACCCTAACTATATATGAGTTTAAGGTGAGAGTACATATTTATGCTAAAAACCTTCATGAAAGACCAAGGTGTTATGTTGTTAGTAACCAAGGTAACACATTTATTTGCGAGGAACTAAAAGGATAGTTAACTAGAGTTTAAGTCATAGCACAACTAATTCACTAGTTCCATTTGTGTCGTTTGGATCCCACAAGAAATTCATTTGATCATGACGTTGATTTCTAGATCTAACTTCGTAAGACAAGGCAGTCCACTAGGATCCTAAGGAAGTGTTAGTTCTACTTACTCCAGATAAAGTTTGACCATGTCGTTTCTAACCGTCGGGTTCACGACAATGTCTCTAACATATTGACCATGACGATAACACAACTAGGGGTCTTATTTACC